>OY720347.1:75542791-76778246 GCA_963082975.1 Labia minor | reverse complement strand
GTTTTTTCTATGAAATCCACGAAAATAATTGAGATATCGATGAAATTGGAATTTATTCGTGTTTAGAATAAGAAATAAATAAGAATGATATATAATTCATAAATTTTATATTTCTATCTTAAAAAAGTAGCATTTTCGCTAAAATCTTAATGAAAAATGTCGTTTTTTCTATGAAATCCACGAAAATAATTGAGATATCGATGAAATTGGAATTTATTCGTGTTTAGAATAAGAAATAAATAAGAATGATATATAATTCATAAATTTTATATTTCTATTTAAAAAAGTAGCATTTTCGCTAAAATCTTAATGAAAAATGTCGTTTTTTCTATGAAATCCACGAAAATAATTGAGATATCGATGAAATTGGAATTTATTCGTGTTTAGAATAAGAAATAAATAAGAATGATATATAATTCATAAATTTTATATTTCTATTTAAAAAAGTAGCATTTTCGCTAAAATCTTAATGAAAAATGTCGTTTTTTCTATGAAATCCACGAAAATAATTGAGATATCGATGAAATTGGAATTTATTCGTGTTTAGAATAAGAAATAAATAAGAATGATATATAATTCATAAATTTTATATTTCTATTTAAAAAAGTAGCATTTTCGCTAAAATCTTAATGAAAAATGTCGTTTTTTCTATGAAATCCACGAAAATAATTGAGATATCGATGAAATTGGAATTTATTCGTGTTTAGAATAAGAAATAAATAAGAATGATATATAATTCATAAATTTTATATTTCTATTTAAAAAAGTAGCATTTTCGCTAAAATCTTAATGAAAAATGTCGTTTTTTCTATGAAATCCACGAAAATAATTGAGATATCGATGAAATTGGAATTTATTCGTGTTTAGAATAAGAAATAAATAAGAATGATATATAATTCATAAATTTTATATTTCTATTTAAAAAAGTAGCATTTTCGCTAAAATCTTAATGAAAAATGTCGTTTTTTCTATGAAATCCACGAAAATAATTGAGATATCGATGAAATTGGAATTTATTCGTGTTTAGAATAAGAAATAAATAAGAATGATATATAATTCATAAATTTTATATTTCTATTTAAAAAAGTAGCATTTTCGCTAAAATCTTAATGAAAAATGTCGTTTTTTCTATGAAATCCACGAAAATAATTGAGATATCGATGAAATTGGAATTTATTCGTGTTTAGAATAAGAAATAAATAAGAATGATATATAATTCATAAATTTTATATTTCTATTTAAAAAAGTAGCATTTTCGCTAAAATCTTAATGAAAAATGTCGTTTTTTCTATGAAATCCACGAAAATAATTGAGATATCGATGAAATTGGAATTTATTCGTGTTTAGAATAAGAAATAAATAAGAATGATATATAATTCATAAATTTTATATTTCTATTTAAAAAAGTAGCATTTTCGCTAAAATCTTAATGAAAAATGTCGTTTTTTCTATGAAATCCACGAAAATAATTGAGATATCGATGAAATTGGAATTTATTCGTGTTTAGAATAAGAAATAAATAAGAATGATATATAATTCATAAATTTTATATTTCTATTTAAAAAAGTAGCATTTTCGCTAAAATCTTAATGAAAAATGTCGTTTTTTCTATGAAATCCACGAAAATAATTGAGATATCGATGAAATTGGAATTTATTCGTGTTTAGAATAAGAAATAAATAAGAATGATATATAATTCATAAATTTTATATTTCTATTTAAAAAAGTAGCATTTTCGCTAAAATCTTAATGAAAAATGTCGTTTTTTCTATGAAATCCACGAAAATAATTGAGATATCGATGAAATTGGAATTTATTCGTGTTTAGAATAAGAAATAAATAAGAATGATATATAATTCATAAATTTTATATTTCTATTTAAAAAAGTAGCATTTTCGCTAAAATCTTAATGAAAAATGTCGTTTTTTCTATGAAATCCACGAAAATAATTGAGATATCGATGAAATTGGAATTTATTCGTGTTTAGAATAAGAAATAAATAAGAATGATATATAATTCATAAATTTTATATTTCTATTTAAAAAAGTAGCATTTTCGCTAAAATCTTAATGAAAAATGTCGTTTTTTCTATGAAATCCACGAAAATAATTGAGATATCGATGAAATTGGAATTTATTCGTGTTTAGAATAAGAAATAAATAAGAATGATATATAATTCATAAATTTTATATTTCTATTTAAAAAAGTAGCATTTTCGCTAAAATCTTAATGAAAAATGTCGTTTTTTCTATGAAATCCACGAAAATAATTGAGATATCGATGAAATTGGAATTTATTCGTGTTTAGAATAAGAAATAAATAAGAATGATATATAATTCATAAATTTTATATTTCTATTTAAAAAAGTAGCATTTTCGCTAAAATCTTAATGAAAAATGTCGTTTTTTCTATGAAATCCACGAAAATAATTGAGATATCGATGAAATTGGAATTTATTCGTGTTTAGAATAAGAAATAAATAAGAATGATATATAATTCATAAATTTTATATTTCTATTTAAAAAAGTAGCATTTTCGCTAAAATCTTAATGAAAAATGTCGTTTTTTCTATGAAATCCACGAAAATAATTGAGATATCGATGAAATTGGAATTTATTCGTGTTTAGAATAAGAAATAAATAAGAATGATATATAATTCATAAATTTTATATTTCTATTTAAAAAAGTAGCATTTTCGCTAAAATCTTAATGAAAAATGTCGTTTTTTCTATGAAATCCACGAAAATAATTGAGATATCGATGAAATTGGAATTTATTCGTGTTTAGAATAAGAAATAAATAAGAATGATATATAATTCATAAATTTTATATTTCTATTTAAAAAAGTAGCATTTTCGCTAAAATCTTAATGAAAAATGTCGTTTTTTCTATGAAATCCACGAAAATAATTGAGATATCGATGAAATTGGAATTTATTCGTGTTTAGAATAAGAAATAAATAAGAATGATATATAATTCATAAATTTTATATTTCTATTTAAAAAAGTAGCATTTTCGCTAAAATCTTAATGAAAAATGTCGTTTTTTCTATGAAATCCACGAAAATAATTGAGATATCGATGAAATTGAAATTTATTCGTGTTTAGAATAAGAAATAAATAAGAATGATATATAATTCATAAATTTTATATTTCTATTTAAAAAAGTAGCATTTTCGCTAAAATCTTAATGAAAAATGTCGTTTTTTCTATGAAATCCACGAAAATAATTGAGATATCGATGAAATTGGAATTTATTCGTGTTTAGAATAAGAAATAAATAAGAATGATATATAATTCATAAATTTTATATTTCTATTTAAAAAAGTAGCATTTTCGCTAAAATCTTAATGAAAAATGTCGTTTTTTCTATGAAATCCACGAAAATAATTGAGATATCGATGAAATTGGAATTTATTCGTGTTTAGAATAAGAAATAAATAAGAATGATATATAATTCATAAATTTTATATTTCTATTTAAAAAAGTAGCATTTTCGCTAAAATCTTAATGAAAAATGTCGTTTTTTCTATGAAATCCACGAAAATAATTGAGATATCGATGAAATTGGAATTTATTCGTGTTTAGAATAAGAAATAAATAAGAATGATATATAATTCATAAATTTTATATTTCTATTTAAAAAAGTAGCATTTTCGCTAAAATCTTAATGAAAAATGTCGTTTTTTCTATGAAATCCACGAAAATAATTGAGATATCGATGAAATTGGAATTTATTCGTGTTTAGAATAAGAAATAAATAAGAATGATATATAATTCATAAATTTTATATTTCTATTTAAAAAAGTAGCATTTTCGCTAAAATCTTAATGAAAAATGTCGTTTTTTCTATGAAATCCACGAAAATAATTGAGATATCGATGAAATTGAAATTTATTCGTGTTTAGAATAAGAAATAAATAAGAATGATATATAATTCATAAATTTTATATTTCTATTTAAAAAAGTAGCATTTTCGCTAAAATCTTAATGAAAAATGTCGTTTTTTCTATGAAATCCACGAAAATAATTGAGATATCGATGAAATTGGAATTTATTCGTGTTTAGAATAAGAAATAAATAAGAATGATATATAATTCATAAATTTTATATTTCTATTTAAAAAAGTAGCATTTTCGCTAAAATCTTAATGAAAAATGTCGTTTTTTCTATGAAATCCACGAAAATAATTGAGATATCGATGAAATTGAAATTTATTCGTGTTTAGAATAAGAAATAAATAAGAATGATATATAATTCATAAATTTTATATTTCTATTTAAAAAAGTAGCATTTTCGCTAAAATCTTAATGAAAAATGTCGTTTTTTCTATGAAATCCACGAAAATAATTGAGATATCGATGAAATTGGAATTTATTCGTGTTTAGAATAAGAAATAAATAAGAATGATATATAATTCATCAATTTTATATTTCTATTTAAAAAAGTAGCATTTTCGCTAAAATCTTAATGAAAAATGTCGTTTTTTCTATGAAATCCACGAAAATAATTGAGATATCGATGAAATTGAAATTTATTCGTGTTTAGAATAAGAAATAAATAAGAATGATATATAATTCATAAATTTTATATTTCTATTTAAAAAAGTAGCATTTTCGCTAAAATCTTAATGAAAAATGTCGTTTTTTCTATGAAATCCACGAAAATAATTGAGATATCGATGAAATTGAAATTTATTCGTGTTTAGAATAAGAAATAAATAAGAATGATATATAATTCATAAATTTTATATTTCTATTTAAAAAAGTAGCATTTTCGCTAAAATCTTAATGAAAAATGTCGTTTTTTCTATGAAATCCACGAAAATAATTGAGATATCGATGAAATTGAAATTTATTCGTGTTTAGAATAAGAAATAAATAAGAATGATATATAATTCATAAATTTTATATTTCTATTTAAAAAAGTAGCATTTTCGCTAAAATCTTAATGAAAAATGTCGTTTTTTCTATGAAATCCACGAAAATAATTGAGATATCGATGAAATTGGAATTTATTCGTGTTTAGAATAAGAAATAAATAAGAATGATATATAATTCATCAATTTTATATTTCTATTTAAAAAAGTAGCATTTTCGCTAAAATCTTAATGAAAAATGTCGTTTTTTCTATGAAATCCACGAAAATAATTGAGATATCGATGAAATTGGAATTTATTCGTGTTTAGAATAAGAAATAAATAAGAATGATATATAATTCATAAATTTTATATTTCTATTTAAAAAAGTAGCATTTTCGCTAAAATCTTAATGAAAAATGTCGTTTTTTCTATGAAATCCACGAAAATAATTGAGATATCGATGAAATTGGAATTTATTCGTGTTTAGAATAAGAAATAAATAAGAATGATATATAATTCATCAATTTTATATTTCTATTTAAAAAAGTAGCATTTTCGCTAAAATCTTAATGAAAAATGTCGTTTTTTCTATGAAATCCACGAAAATAATTGAGATATCGATGAAATTGGAATTTATTCGTGTTTAGAATAAGAAATAAATAAGAATGATATATAATTCATCAATTTTATATTTCTATTTAAAAAAGTAGCATTTTCGCTAAAATCTTAATGAAAAATGTCGTTTTTTCTATGAAATCCACGAAAATAATTGAGATATCGATGAAATTGAAATTTATTCGTGTTTAGAATAAGAAATAAATAAGAATGATATATAATTCATAAATTTTATATTTCTATTTAAAAAAGTAGCATTTTCGCTAAAATCTTAATGAAAAATGTCGTTTTTTCTATGAAATCCACGAAAATAATTGAGATATCGATGAAATTGAAATTTATTCGTGTTTAGAATAAGAAATAAATAAGAATGATATATAATTCATAAATTTTATATTTCTATTTAAAAAAGTAGCATTTTCGCTAAAATCTTAATGAAAAATGTCGTTTTTTCTATGAAATCCACGAAAATAATTGAGATATCGATGAAATTGAAATTTATTCGTGTTTAGAATAAGAAATAAATAAGAATGATATATAATTCATAAATTTTATATTTCTATTTAAAAAAGTAGCATTTTCGCTAAAATCTTAATGAAAAATGTCGTTTTTTCTATGAAATCCACGAAAATAATTGAGATATCGATGAAATTGGAATTTATTCGTGTTTAGAATAAGAAATAAATAAGAATGATATATAATTCATCAATTTTATATTTCTATTTAAAAAAGTAGCATTTTCGCTAAAATCTTAATGAAAAATGTCGTTTTTTCTATGAAATCCACGAAAATAATTGAGATATCGATGAAATTGGAATTTATTCGTGTTTAGAATAAGAAATAAATAAGAATGATATATAATTCATAAATTTTATATTTCTATTTAAAAAAGTAGCATTTTCGCTAAAATCTTAATGAAAAATGTCGTTTTTTCTATGAAATCCACGAAAATAATTGAGATATCGATGAAATTGGAATTTATTCGTGTTTAGAATAAGAAATAAATAAGAATGATATATAATTCATCAATTTTATATTTCTATTTAAAAAAGTAGCATTTTCGCTAAAATCTTAATGAAAAATGTCGTTTTTTCTATGAAATCCACGAAAATAATTGAGATATCGATGAAATTGGAATTTATTCGTGTTTAGAATAAGAAATAAATAAGAATGATATATAATTCATAAATTTTATATTTCTATTTAAAAAAGTAGCATTTTCGCTAAAATCTTAATGAAAAATGTCGTTTTTTCTATGAAATCCACGAAAATAATTGAGATATCGATGAAATTGGAATTTATTCGTGTTTAGAATAAGAAATAAATAAGAATGATATATAATTCATAAATTTTATATTTCTATTTAAAAAAGTAGCATTTTCGCTAAAATCTTAATGAAAAATGTCGTTTTTTCTATGAAATCCACGAAAATAATTAACATTCCATGTCATAATCTAAAAAAAATGATTATATTTATAATAATTATAGTTCTTTTACTATAAAATTGATTTGTGGTAAAATTTCAATGACCATGACTTCAATAGACTTTTATGACATAAATTTATCATACTCTTTATATTTATTTACATAGATTAACGAGTAAATTAGTGAAATATTGGAAATATTGACCTCGACATAAATCTCTTTTTCAAATTTGCCATCTGGAACTGAATAAAAAAAAGAAGAAACTAGAGTGAGTGGATTGTGATTAAGTATTTTGCAAATCTCTATTGATTGTTATCGATGCGAGCCCGCCTTTTGGCTTTGTTATTGCCAAACGTCACACGTGGCCCTTCTGCCTGGGTTTCCCTTTCGTGCCGTATTCCCACCCCTCTAATGTCAATTATCTCATAAATAGAAAATGCCTCCCCTTTCCACCAGTTAATTCACCCAATTCACACCAAATGTTATCCACGCCTGAAGAAATCTATATGAAAACGTTACAAAATTGAATTTTTTTGATCAAAATATCGTTCTCCCTTTCTCACCCATTCACTCTTACTTGAAACATTAAATTAAAATTTCACACTGTTTTGTTATTATGGTATAACTTATTGATCTTGCAGATATTCAAAGTAATATAAAAAGCACTCCCACACTCATATTAATATTCTTTAATTCATAACCATTTTTATTTCTACAAAGTTTATATATATATATATATATATATATCAGAAAAAATAAACGTTTAACGAAATCATATAAAAAGTAATTGTAACTAATTGTTCAAAAGTAAAAATACCCTTTAATGTGGATGATAACAACTTTTTCCATTTGAAGATAATAAGATTAACTTAGGATTGGATCATTCTTGGCTGTTAAACGTGATTTTTAAATAAATGAAAAAATTGGTCCATCAGCTTAGGCTTATTAAAAAGAATAAATAAATAAATAAAGCCGTTCAATCCTTTCTTTTGATCAAAGTTAAAACATTTTTATATAAAACACTAAAAGACATCAAAGAACATAATCCCAGGTTAAAACTCTTTTAATTCAAATCAATTAAGATACCATATATATATATATATATATATATATATATATATATAATAATTATAGATATATTATTTCGTTTTTACAATATTGATGAGTTCCATATATAATGAGCGGTGGGTGCAACATTTTCTTTCTGAATTTTTATATTTTTATTTAAAAATAGCTTGTAATTATTATTAGTAAAGAAGGTTTTAAGTGAATAATATTAATATCATGAATGGTGAGTTAAGGAATGATAAAGAATAAATAGAGGTAAATAAATAGGTGAATTATAGGTGAAATGCTATCACGCCTAGCGATATCACATACTAAAGAGAAGAAAACGAGGAATACATGGAGAAAAGGGGTAAAAGAAGCCCTGTCAAAAAGAGACCTGAAAGAGGTTAACCTTTAACTTATTTAATTCTTTAAAACTAATAATTACATTAATTTAATTGTTTTTTTTTTCAATTTATTAATTGCAATATTGCAATTGTATTATTTTCAACTAATGACGTTATTAAAAGGATTATTCAATTTCTACTTATTAATTATATCATTTTGACTAATTATTTTTTCTTAAATTTATAATTACATTTTATTCAATAGTTTTTTAAACCTATTGATCTTATTTATTAAATTCATTCAATTTTAAATCATAAATTATATTAATTAAATGTTTTTCTCTATTTAAAATATTAATTGTATTTATTAAGCATTGAATTCAAAGAAATGAAAACTTGTAACATTTTATTTATTATATTCAATATTTACTAAAATATTCAATTAACAACTTGTAAGATAATTTATTTATTTAATTGAAATATTACATTTATAATGTTTTTAATTCTGCTTTTTTCATTTCTAATAATATACCTTTTCTGTTTTATCACAAGACGCCCTTATAGCAGCTAGGTTTTGCAACAACGAAAGGATTAAGTAACAACCTGATAATCTTTGGAACCTTTGGCTGCCGCCCGATTGAAGAATTTTTTGTAGCTTCTTTACTACTCATTGTGGTGCAGTTCTATTGAAATTTTCATTATCTCATTTTTGCTTTACCAATTGGTTTCCCTTTCATTGAAGGCGTCATTGGGTGTGTGGGTAGTGAACCTGCTCACATTCACATGGTCCCTGGTTCAAGTCCAGGGCCCGGGAACAACATTGGGGAAAAGCGACTCCGATCAAGAAAATCAATGTAAAGGTTGAGAGGACCCATTCTTCTGATCATAGGACACCTCATTGATATAACCGGCTTGATAGGCGTTGTCGTTACGTAGGACTGGTTAATATTTAAGGATTTAATCATTTTTTTTCAAAAAATAACTATAAACATTTGTTGGGATGATAGCCACAATAATTTTCACCATTTTCGAGAACACTCATTCACGAGGGGCGTTGTTCTCCTAAATAAAAAAATAAGGTATTTTGTTTAGACATTACAAATCATGGAAAACAATAAAGAACTTACCAGATAAACTATTAATATATTTTTCTTGTTCAATCTTTGAATTTTCATGACTTTCGCTTGACAACACAGCATTACTGTCTATATTCCAATGGAGAATTTTAATACTTGAAGTTAGGAAGACACTTTCTTAAAAATATCGAGATCTCCATTATGGTCTGTGCTCCAAAGTATCGAGATATCCCTAAATGAACCAATATATAACAAATCTGAATTTTATTTTAAAATTAGTTAAGTCAAATCTATCTTGTATAGTTTGAAATTCAAATCCATATAAAAGGAAACTTTGAATTAAGATACAGTATATGTATAAATTAATATTATTGTATATTTATTTTTTATCGTGATATGATAATGATAAAAATTCGACTGTCGAGATGATAATGAATATTGTTACTGATTATGTAAAAAGAAATATATTATAAATCGTTTCCAATATAAAAACTTGTTTGAAATTTGTTTAATTAATGAGTTAGAAATCCATCACTAGTGAGGACAACCGGTAGTAAAATTCCAGCAATGGGTTAAAAAAAGGTAAGAGGAATGGAGAGAACTAGATAAATGAGGGTGAATATATTTTCTCGCTTTTTGTTGGTTTTAATTTAAAATCTAAGGTTCAAATTTGAATAAAATATACTAAAGCTTTAGTTATGAAATGCAAAGAAATATTCTTCGCAAGAAATTGTAAAATAAAAAAAAATATTCGTTCCATCAAGCATGCAATATATAGAAAACTTTTGGATTACTTTATGCATAAAAGAATAATGTATAATAATAATATATATATATATATATAGATAGAATGTATAATATATAATAGATTAAAAATGCATTCCTTAATTAAATGTTTGAAATAAAAAAACAAACATTTAAATATTAGGTAATTTTTTTAATTAATGATTATTTAATCGAAGAAGATAAAAAAATTGGAGGTGAACTTTATAAAATGCTTACCGAAACATTAAAATTTTATGATCGCTCTAGATTTTAAATTAATTTCAATAAATGATATTTAATATTATAATTAAAAGAAAATAGAATAGAATGAAATACGGCTTTGACAATTCCATAAAAGAAATGCATAAAAAGTAAGGTTTTATACTGGTAATAACTAATTAGCTGGAGTGTCGCCATTCGACTATCTCGCAATTTGAATTGGAATAAATAACATAATGTAGGAGAGGAATTTTGAGCCCAAGACTGTCCCCACCCGTCTGCCCCGTTGCTAAGCAGCGCCAATCAGAGCAGTCAGGAGAATCACGTGGTGTCGAGCGACGCCATCTCCTGCTAGAAACAACCGCCATTTTGTCTTGCAGTCAGTCGGCTTCTAGTGCTCAGTGAATGCTAATTTGTACCTTTTTCTTTCTTTTTTTGAAATAAACTTAATATTCGATACACTCTGTTTTTTATTTAATAAAAAACCCTATAATAATATATTATATTTAATTAATTATAAATTAAAATTAATAAATGATATTTATTAAACCAGCGCATGTTTGACTCTTTGTTGATGGCACCACGTCACGTGTTGGCGCGTGAGATTTGCAGTGTTAAAAAGTAAAAAATTAATTCTGGTACTTTCAGCAAATAAATCAAGCTGAAATTCTAGATATAACAGTTTTATACAATTATTAATCATGTGAAAAATTATCAAACATATATCTTTATTTGGTATATATTTCTGACCCCCTACACCTCGCAGAATTTAATGAAACTTCGCCAGTTGATTCTTTGATTAATTCTAAGAAACTTTTTCCTTAGACATTTCTTGGGAGAACTTCTAGTTTTCGAGATACAAGTGATTAAAGATTGGATATCAATCCATTGATATCCCATTTAGCTACCATGTCTTAGCAGTTTGACCATCAGAGGGCGCGACTAATTTTCGGTTTTTTCAGTTCGGATTGTATATAGAAAAATTAAAAAATTAATTAATAAAATAATTTTCCTATATCCAAACCGAACAGAAAAAAACTAAAATTAGTGAATATGTGAATAATTAGTGAATTAGTCAATGAAAATTTCTTAATGGCTGCACATTTCGACATTCATAACCATCTAATTGATAACCAATCTTTAATCACTTGTATCTCGAAAACTAGAAGTTCTCCCAAGAAATGCCTAAGGAAAAAGTTTCTTAGAATTACTCAAAGAATCAACTGGCGAAGTTTCATTAAATTCTGCGAGGTGTAGGGGGTCAGAAATATATACCCTTACTATCTCTTGCGAGATAGTAAAAATTAGGAGATTGATCAATTTTAATGCCTATTAATCTAAATAATATATACTAGCCTCTCAGACCGCCTTCGGCACTCTTAGACAAGGAGGGGGTTCTGCTCCCTGTACCCCCAAAGTAATGCATAGTATTTGGTTGAAAGTCTTTATGCAAAAGGTTTAAATTCATTTTAATTCAATCAGTTTATTAAAACATTCATATATTTTTGTGTATAATATTTTCTTTTTTCGATTTTTAAATTGTGTATATACCATAATAATAATGGCAACTATATCGATGTCCTCAGAAAAATTAACATGGTTTAATAAACCAATTTTGGTAATTATTGAGTTTAACCCCGTGAGGTAAGGGAGGTTAATTACTTTACCAAACTTGTTTCATTAAATAGTCATAATCATTCTTTCTTAGAAATTTGCATGGGCATCTTATATTTTTCTATATATTTTTAGATAAAAAAGATTGAAATTTTAACATGTGTTCCAGTTAACCTTTTTTGACAGCCATCTTACCACATCTTACGATTATAGGTGCTGCCCTCTAGAGGCCAAATGATTGAACCAACCTATAATCGCAAGATGGCTGTCAAAAAAAATGTTAAATGGAATACATGTTAAAATTTCAATCTTTTTTATCTAAAAATATATAGAAAAATATAAGATGCCCATGCAAATTTCTAAGAAAGGATGATTATGACTATTTAATGAAACAAGTTTGGTAAAGTAATTAACCTCCCTTTCCTCACGGGGTTAAACTCAATAATTACCCCAATTTTTTTTTATATCATCATAGGACATTTTAGTTAAAAAAAATATTTAATTAAATTAAATAAATTGGCCTTATAAATAAATAGTATCAATAAAATAAAAAACTTTAGTGATATTTACAACGAATATAAAGTAACAAAATATGTCAAGAAATCAATAATTTCTTATAAAATATGTGTTTAAAGAAAATAGCAATTCAATATCATCAACAAAAATTTACACTTATTTTAGTTGGGAAACTAAACTTCAGTTTAACATTAATTTAAAAGTAACAATCACAATATTATAAAAAAAAATATTTAAAAGATTCAATACAATTTGAAATTAATTTGTTGATGTGATTTGATTGATTCAATACAATTTAAAATAATTTATTTTTTATTTTTAATCTGTCATGATGGCGTTGACAAATGAATACATTTAAATTTAACACATGTCTTACCTATAAAAATTAAGTTTTATTAAATATAAAAAATATTAATAATTTTTTTTTTTTTTAATATTAATCAATTACCTCTAGGAGTGATATTTTAAAAAAATAAATATTATAAACATTCTTTGTCTGTAAATTTCTATAATTATTAATTTTATATTTAGTGTTGGAAATGAATAAAATTTTAGACCAGAAGTGCCACATGGAGCGTTAATTATACCACAGACAACCGTTATACAGTCATAGAATGATCTAGGCCAGGGATGGCGAACCTATGGCACGAGTGCCAAAAGTGGCACGTGTGAAAAGACAAAATTATTTTTTTAATAATTATAACTTTTTACAATAGATATAAATTAAAAATGAATAAATCACATTAAAATTAAAATTTACGAAATTTGAAGTACTGAATATTTATTTATCTATCTTAGTAGAGAGAGATTAAACCGGCAGTAAGCTGAAATATCGCTTGAATTCCCTCGCAGTATAAAAACATTCATGATAGATATACCGTTTGGACTTCGATTATGTCATTGTGTGTTGTTACCGTACAAATAGCTTTGTTCAGGATTTAAAATTTTTTGCAAATCTTTACTCTTCAAGACCTGGGCAACCCAAATATTACTTTTGTATTTTTCGTGTCTGCCATTTTATTTGTCTGTTTGTCTGGGAAATTGTGAAGTTATAAACTCAAAATTAATTGGGGGGATGAAACACACCTATTACCAGAATAATCTTATATGTTCTTATTTTAATATATGCTGTAAATTTTATCAATATTTATTAAAAAAAAAAAAGAAAAATTAATTTATAAAATTTATATCAAGCTTTACTTTACGCATAGGACGGTTGGAGAATAGTGCCAGAATCGCAATCTTTTTCTAGAATTTAACAGAGGAAGTCAAAACAAGTGGTTCACGGTATCAAATATAAATTTTGCTTTTTTGTCATTATCTACAACTAAAAACTACAAACTAAAATCAATTAAAGAATTTCCATACAATAAAAAAAAAAAAATTTTTTTTGGAAAGATATATTTTTACCAAAAATAAATTCGAAATTTTTTAATAATCATTTTATTTTTTTAGTATAAAGTTTAATGTTTAAAATTATAACACTTTTATACAGGATAGTTAAAAGTTATACAAAAATATTCGATTATATATTCAAGCTAAAAGGGGTAGAGAAAAAAATGACAATTTTGTGGCACGTTAGTTACTTCATAAAGATTTTTTATAATTTTGTGGCACGGACATTGAAAAAGGTTCGCCATCCGTGATCTATAGGCGGTTATATATATATATATATATATATATATATATATTACAGATATAAATAAAAAAAAAACATTTTTCACATAACAGATTCAGATTAAAATTGATTATTATTGTTATTATTAGAACCATATTATTTATTAATTATCTTCTTTAATTAAATACGAAATTGAAATCTGAAATCTAGCTTTCTCTTGTTCTATTATTGTAATATTATAATAATAAGTAATGTATATTAGAATTGCATCCAAAAGTGCCTTAAGGGATGATCAAGTTAGCCGTTGGTTCCATTTGTTTTACCTCAAACTTTAAGTAATCGATGCCATCTGATGCGAATGGATCGGACGCTGTCTGCTAGAAGAGCGTACTTGAAAGCCAACTTTGCAGCTCACGCAATTCTACCCCTATTGAACTATCCATAAATCAAATGAAATAAATTTAATTACAGATGAGAAGTTAGTAGAGGCGTTTTAGGGAATATAATTAATGGTATAATCATAGTTGGATTATTATGCGAGGTTTGTTCAGAAGAAAAGGTGAATTTTGAAGTTTTTATTTATTCATCAATATCCATTTTGTCCCCTTCAAAGTAATTCCCCTCAGATATAAAGCACTTATGCCAACGTTTCTTCCAATAGTCGAAGCACTTCTGAAATGCGTTTTTCGGTATGGCCATCAGCTTTCGACTTTATCTCATCAATTGTGGCAAAACGCTTTCCTTTCAGTTTTGGGAATAGGAAAAAGTCACGGGGAGCCAAATCTGGTGAATACGGTAATTGAGGCATGATTATGGAGTTTTTTTTGGCCAAAAAATCACGAATACGCAATGATGTGTGAGCTAGTGCATTATCGTGATGCAGAGTCCATGATTTGATTTTCCACTATTCCGATCGTTTGAGCCATATTGCTTCACGCAAAAGTTCCTTGTAGTATTCTTTATTTTTTTTAAGTAAAAAATGAAAGAACAAACAAAAACGTGACTAACTATTTCAGTTATCAAAAACAGACTACTAATCAAAAATTGCTGATAATGTCTACATATGAGAAATATATCTATAACAACATCGATAATCGAATATACACAGCCAGCGAAAATTCAAAATTCACCTTTTTTTTGAACATACCTCGTATATAATTAGATATTATTAGACAGGAATGGAATGGAAAATAAGAACTCAAAACATCCACGATTTCATTTAAAAAATAAAATGATATTTTATCTATAACAGGAATGAGCAACCCGCGGTCCGCCGAACAGATTTGTGCGGTCCCCAAAGCCTAATAATACAATATAATTTTATTGGTACCCTAAACTTTTGCGGGTCACTTGATTGCTGTTAAGTTAAATATATATTAATTATATAATAATCGCTACAACAATGAAAGAGACATGCATTATGATTATTGTTCATTAAATATATTTGGTATAATAATTTATTAAGTTTTTCTCTGATAAAAATATCGAACTTACGTTTGGCCCACTGATAAAAAAAGGCTGTTTATCCCTGCTATAAAAAATATAATTGAAATTTGAAATTAAATGTAATTGAAGAATGATAGAGTGAAATGCGTTTTTTTCAATATTGAAATTCTCATTAAATGTTAATTAAAAAGAGAAAATAAGAATTGTCAATTCATTTGTAATTTCCAAGAATATTTCTTAAAATAGAAAAAATTATGGATAGCTTTAATATATTTATTTTTATAAAAAGGAATTATTATTAAAAATTAGCTGGAGTGTCTCCACGCGACTATCTCAACATAATATATATCAGGGGAGGGGTTTGGGGGTTTTAACCCCCCTCCCAGAAGAGAAAAAAAATTAAAATTGCTGTATATTATGTACTATATTGCAAATAGAAAAGAAAAAATATAATCCTTCTTTTTATTTGAAAAAAAAAAATTCTTAAAGTATAACTTAGTGTATAATAAGTAAGTTTATTTTATTTTAAAAAAATTTTAACCAAAATAAACATTGCTTATTTTTTCGTACAGAATTTAATATAAGAAATAAAAAAATTATTTTATTATTTCTTCTAAATCATAAAACACAAAAGACTTAATATAAGATTACTAGATGATTGTGAATACTTTCCAATTTGACTATTATTTAAATATAAAATAAATAAAAATATTACTCAAATTCTAAATATTTTTTTAATATTAATTCATTAATTGCTAATTTCAAAAAAATTATGAAGCGAAGACTAATTTTTTAAAATGGAAACGGGTAAAAATCCCTAAAGGAAATAATCCCTAAATAAAAATATCCCTGACTGAAAAAAACCCTAAAAGAAAAAATCACTAAACACAAAATTGTTCATTTTTGTATCAATTTTAATTGTGATTAAGAAAATTAAATCACAAGGTGAGCATGACACCCAGTTGCCTGAGACATGACCTCCTAAGTAGGTAATCGGGCCTGGACCGAAAGTAGGGAAAAATAGGTCAAAAAATGCATACATAGGGCTCACACACGTGATTTTCCCAAAAAATAGGGGTGTCAAATTCGTATGTAGAATAAAGGGAATTTACTAAAATTTCGTTTATTAGCATACGTTTTAATAGCTTAATGATTCCAAATACAAAATAAACCATTTGCACAGTATATTTCACCAGGGAATATAAACGCAATTTATGAAATTTACTATCATCAGAGGTTGTCTTTTTCATTTTGCTCAATGCAACATCAAGTCAAAGCCAGAAGTTTTGAAGCTCTATAATGATATAGATAATCCTGACAACTCCACTCATTTACGAACTCTTGCAGCTTTGGCTTTGGTACCACCATCAAAAGTCATTGTAGCCTACCAAGCATTAGCTGGACGACCAACAGGGTAAAACTTCGTGATCTTTTTTCTTACTTCGAGCGCACTTGGCTAGGTGAACAATTTTTGGCTGGCTTTTATGACCCCGAATTCGACATTGGAACATTGGAACATCTACGATGCCACTTTGATGCCTTTGCCTCGAACAAACAATGCATTGGAAGGTTGCAACAATGCTCTTCGTTCACGCTTAAGAGGTTATAAGACATCAGTATGGGACCTGATTAAGCAAATCCATATTGAGCATAACCTTATCTCTTTGGAAATTAGTCGTGATGTTCGTGGTAAGAAGCCTGATCAACCAAGGAAACGATTCCGCGACTCGCATGATGAGCTTCTGACGGCAAACCATGAAAAATGGGACGCTAAAAAACCAAATGGAACAGATGTGATGATAGCATGCTGTATAACTACCTCATTCAAGTCTCTTCGGCTATTTATTATTAAATAAGTAAAAAAAATTAGGGAATTTTTTTACTTAGGGATTTTTGCATTAATCATGTGAAAAATTATCAAACATTTATCTTTATTTTTACGGTCACTTTAGAGGAAAAACAATCAAAACGTTGTAGGTAATGACCCTCTTCCGGTTGAGCTACATTCCTCAAAAGTTGATAGAAAACTACGAATTTTGAATAATGCCCATGCATCAAATTTCATGATACTAGCTCAAACCATTTTTGCGTAATCTTGTCTTCATACATACACACAAACACACACATACACATACACACACACACAGTCATTTTTCTCAACCTTAGTGAAAATGATTCAGGAACCTTCAAAACGTATAAAAACATCAAAATATCAACATCGAAAATTTTCGTGATCCCAAGGCGAGATAGTAATAATTCAATTTAATAATACAAGATCTTTGTTGTGCAGGCATATATAATAGTAGAAAGTATATATTTACTCTCGATATTTTTTTTCTTTTTAAATGTTTTTTTTTTACATTTAACATTTTTATCATTAGAAAAACATGGTTATCATAAACTTTTATTCAATATATCTTTCCTTTGAGGAATGACTGTAACCAAATCATACAGCCGGAAGAGATTACCATTTGTTAAATACATGGATAAATAATGGTGAAGCATTTGTCTATGATAATATGATAAATTTTATCATTTAAATTGTGCAATCTATTATCCAGTAGACATTCATTTATATAAATAATAAATAGGACTACAAAATTTATTATTTAATATATATTTTATAATAATATGTATCAATAATTAATTGATAAATTATTAATCAAATGAAAAGGTTCCTATCGAGGTTATATTAATAAATTACTATTTTAAAAATAAAAAAAAAAATAATAAATTAAAGCAAAATTACACACTATTTTCATTTTTGGAATCTGAAATTTAAGAATATTAATAATATTTTATAAAAAAAATAGAAATATATAAATAATAAAATAATAAATGCAATTTAGTAAAGTATAAGTATAAAACTTAAAAAACTTTATTTTATCAAAATAAACGGGCAGATAATAAATTTTGGAATGTAAGATTGCTCAGTACTAATTATTCAGGCAGCCTTGCTTGTTAGTGCACTGCAACACTCATAATAGATCTCGAATATAAAAATTAACTCTAAAACACTCATAAGCATTATTATTTATATTAATTTAATGCTATATTATATATTAACTTAATTATTAATATTTTCTTCAATTATTTATTGATTTTATTAATACAGGATGTTTCAAAAAAGAATTTACAACTTTTAAACCATAATATTTGATAACTCACACTTCTTACAATTCCGTCTTTAGCTTTTCCTTGAGACGATTTAAGATTGTATAAAGAATAGTATACTCATAGATCTCATGCTCTTTGCAATTATATATATAGAATTAATTCCACATCAACACCATTATATCATTTCAGTATATATGTAATATATTTATGTATATTCATAAATAAAAGAAATTAATATAAAAGATCAATTGATAAGAATTTGATTAATTTTTTTTTTTTTTTTTTAATTAAATTGAATGAATTTCTTTAATTAGTTTCAATTCACAGAGATTAGTTCATATTTTTTTTTATTAGGAAAACCTATTTTATTCCATTCTTTGTGTGTTTTTTAGTACTTTTATATGAACGAAACTCGAGCCGATTGCCAATCGTTTTCAATTCATACGTATTAAATCCAGATGGACTATCGAGATTAAAATCTACTATTCTATTATTATTTTTTTTATTTATGTACGCATATCTACATATACACAATTATAACAATTATAATGTTATTAATTTTGTTTTAATTTAAATATAAATTTTCATTTTAAATATTTAAAAGTATCTTTTTAAAAATTATATAAAAGTATTAATAAAGGAATTTTGTATAAATAATATTACTATATATTTATATTTTAAAAACACAAAAAATACAAGACTTTTCAATAATTCTTTCTGCAAAAGTTATCCCGAAGACCACATTAAAAGTTTATTTAACGAATTAGTGTAAACAGAAAAAATAAGCTGACCTGTGGCCAGGTCCGAACCGACCGACGGTTTGAAATAAATTAATTTCCAGCTACAGAAACAATTTCAAATAATTTTAATATATCTATTAATGTAATAAAAAACAGATATGGATACATAAATAATAAATATAAACATTTTTAATTTTATTTTATTTATAATATATATGCAAGACCAGGTTGTGACGTCATGAATGGCTGGATGACGTCATATAATTTTAAATTAAGAAAAACCTATATAGAGGATTTTTCTCGAGGATAAAACCAATACAAAGTGAATGATTCGTGATGATATGTAAAAAATCTCATGTAAAATTTGGTGTGAAAATAACCCTTCCCTTCCTATCGTCGATCGCTAATACTACCACTTCCGGTTTCCGGATTTGCACCAAAAGATGATCAATTCATTCCACTGATGCATTAAGTAAATATACCAAATTTCATCAAAATCTGTTGAGCCGTTCAGGCTGTACACATCTATACGGACGGACAGACGGACGGACAGACGGACGGACAGACATCATGCTAAAAATACTTTTTTCTGTTTAGAAAATGCATGATTCGTGGAGATATGTAAAAATCTCCACATGTGAAATTTGGTGTGAAAATAATACCTCCCTTACTATCGTCGATCGGTAAAAAAATCTGAAGTGTCTCCACTAGACTATCCCGCAAATTTGAATTGGATTAATTAACATATATTATATAAAAATTATATTTAAAATTTAATATAATTAATTATATATAAATTATAAATTAAGTGTAATTAAATTGGATTAATTAATTAATTAAAAAATTTAAAGTTACATCATTGAAAAAGGTGTCTCTGAAAAAGTTAAAAAATCACAAGAAGAAGATGAAGAAATTATGAAAATCAGAAATATCCTACAAAAATGAAAAAGACAAGAAAATTATTTCTTCAAAGATGACATCTTATTCCGAATGCAAAATAATAGAGAATTGTTAGTTGTCCCGAACAGCATGAAATAAGAAATCATTAAAAATAAACGGACACTTATCTGCAAAAAAAAAAATAGAAAAATCAATAAAACAAGAATATTACATTAAAAACCCGAAAAACAAGATTGAAGAAATAATTAATAACTGTTACCTGCATACTCGCATATAGAAAATAAGGGAAGATCGGTAAATTTGGAACAAAGATTGTTAAAATAGGTTTTTCACATAACACTTTTTTTATCATCTCAAAGGATTCTTGACATTTTTGTGACCATATATATGTTTGTCTTTTTCTTGATAAATTATGTAAAGGGTCTAATATAATTGATATATTTGAGACATATTTTCCAAAGAAATTTATTTTCCCCAAAAATTGTCGGACATTTTTTTGTGCTAAAAACGCAAATTTTTATACGGGAGCTTAGCCGCGAGGTTATAGTGACCGGTCCGCCGACTTGAGTTCGAGGGTTCAAACCTCGCCGAGTGCATCAATATATAAATATAAATAAAAATAAAAATAATAAACAAATCTGAGAAAGCTGGCTAAATGGAGATATATTCCAAAAAAGCCAAAAAAAAAACAAAAAAAAATAAAAACGCAAATTTCTATTCTAATGAATATCTTATTTTCATCCAGCGAAACGATTGCTCACATTACTATTAATATTATTCAAATTATTGAATAGAATTTGCATGTCATTGGGTTATGACTTGATCAACGACGGAAACCTATAATGGCCCAGGGGTAGTATTATTGTAATTGTTAAACGGAAATGATATTTTGCAATTAACCGATTGCTCTTAAAACGCTTGGATCTATAACTATGACCAATTGAGGTTGATGGAAAGGCATAGAGTTTCCATTCATTGATTAAATCGTACCATTCCTTATTTAGTACTAACCCCAACCACAATTCAAAATTAATATAGCGTACTTAATGTTTGAAGGTTAATGCTTGGTTATTAAAATCAATTGTTCGTTTTAACGAATGAGATTGATAATGAATGAAAAAATAATTACCTAAATCTATCTTTTTCTCTATATACCTGGTATACTTAGATATAGTATATATAAATATATAGAGTTTACTTTTACTTTACCGGATAAGAACTTACCGAGTTAAATAGTAATTAAATAGGCACAGAAGAATTTAAATATTTACCACTTTTACGGGAAACCTTCTACTTTCTTATCCACTTTTCACAAGTTTTCACTTTTCAGTCAGTAATCTTGACTACATTAACTTTTCTGCATTTTTTATTGAATTACAACTGAAATTTCCAATTCATTTATATTTTAAAGTATTGCTTAAAAGATTCATCTTTATGAACTTTTCAAGATTTAATAATTTTGTTTGATTTATTACTTTAAGAAAAATCAAATTTTTACCGTTGACAATAATTTATTGCAATTATGTTCATACTTAATATAACTAGTTGGAATTCTAAAAAAATAAACATCCACAAATCATTGTAAAACACCATTTACCATAACTTTATTTAATATTTGAAATAAGAATTAATTTTTCATTATAATGAAAATAGTAAATTTAAATATATATTTTAAATATTTAACCTCAATAAAAAAATATTTCAAGATCTTTCTCAAACGTCTCAATTTTATAATAATAACTTTATTGGCTCGTTTATATTTATATATATATTTGTTTAGATTTCCGTGAGTTGGTATATTATTATTATTAGCACAAAACCACCCAGCCTATCAACCCAAAATCCCGATATCGACTCTTGGTCACGCAGACTAAGATCCAGAATCCCAAAAATATTCCCGCCTAAATAACCTCTTGAAAATGGCGCCAAAGTGGGTGCCGAAACGTCGAGAAAACAATCTCACAAAAATACGTGATTGAATCTCGGATAAATCTGATAATAATATATATATATATATTGTAGCATCCAACAGAATAAACAGGAAGGGGAAGTAAAATAAAATATTTAAATGATTATTCTAAATTTTTATTACACAATGGTTAGCACTCTGGCTTCAATAAAATTATATAAATATAAATGAATATTAATTAATATTAATGAGTATTATTACTAAGAATATTGTTCTAAGTGTCCAGCTAACACTGAATGAGAGAGTGTATTGTTTCACTTAACTGGGCCGCAGTGTGGGTGTGATGGAAGATGTCTCGTTGATTTCTTGAGATCGGAAGATCTTCTCGATTAGCCTGGATTCACACAGTTTTATGGACTGCTGATGTATGATTATCTTTAGTAGAAGGCTCACGGTCGAGAGATCTTGTTAAGGGATGTTTCAATAATAGTTTGTGCACACTATCTCCATTCACCCTGGCCTTCTGGCCTTTTATATGCGTACAAAACAATAGACCCCTTACCAATTCCTTCTAGACCATTCCCAGAACTAGTTAAGGTGTTTGTAGTGGGGGGACAGAGGACTTTCTGTCTACAATATATATATATATATATATATATGGGAGTTGAAATTGAGGTCAAGGGATGTTGGCGACAAGGGTGTTTCAACCTCCTCACTCAACTTCCTTGTCCCTGGTTGTAAAATGTAACCGAGGGTAGCAGCGAAAATGTACCAAGGGATGCCCGAACCCCTGATCAGGCCTTGGTGGCGGCCAGGAGAAAGTCTCCCACCCTTCTCCCGACATGCTAAGTAGGGGCGGAATGAATATATAAATTCAATCGCGAACTCCCGCAAGGGATTCGATTCCGTTGATTCTATTCGTTTTGGGATTCGCTTGGACTCTTCTGTTTAGATTCGTGATGACTATGATGATGAGAGAGTGTGTGTATTTGCCTATGTATATTTATTGTAAATAAACCATTTTATAGAAAAACCCAAACAAGAAGTGTTGTTGCTCTATCGAGATAATTTACTCCTAGACAACGATGCAACCCTTCCCAAACCACTACATATATATATATTATTTAATAATGTTTTTTTAAAGATAAAAAAATCCGTGATGAGGTTTGTTTATTCAATTGGATTTATTCTCAAAATTTATTTCCATTCCATTAAATCTAATTACTTCCATCCATCTATTTTCGCCAAATGATTTTCTACTTTCGATCCTATTAATTAATAAATGCCATCAAGTAACTTTGTCCTCTCTCTCTATCATTTGTTCATAAATCTGATATGAAAACAAATCTCAAAATAAAGCGAAAACAAAGAGAAAGTTATATGTTTAAAACAAATATTCTAAATTAATATTTAGCACATTAGACTGAATAGAAAGGCTCTGATATCTTGATAAATGAAGAAATAACTGTTAGAACCAAACAACAACAACAGTGAACATCATCATAGTTAAAGTGAAATCATTTTATTGTAATTTTAATGGTTTAATATTATAATGCATATATGATATTTCGATTAACTTTAGAGGATTTATATACAATAGATGGGGAGATGATTATATAGAACAAAAACATGGATTATCATATGAAAATGGATAGTCATTTTTAAATGTTTGGACAATTTGTCAAATATTCGATCCACATTTATAAGTATAATCTAACTTGTGATTTTAATATTTAATTTCTTGATAAAAAATCTATTGGTGATACAATAAAATATTTGAAAATTTCATAAACAAAAAAAATTATTTCTGCTTTAAATAAGTTGTGACTATAGTGGAGAAGAGGGAGTGTGAGATGGAGGTTAAATTTTATATATCTGCCCAAGAATTTTTCTTTTTAAGATTTACAAAATAAATTAAAATGTTAATTTTTACCAAGTTATATTACAATCAAAAAGAGAGAGGTAAATGTTTGTTTAGGTTTTCGTGGAAGCTTTTATTAGTATGAGAAGTTATTTTCACGTTTTTATTGTGAGATTTGAGTTTCGGCGTTTCGGCGCACACATTATTGCACCATTTTCAAGAGACTTAAGAAGGAATTTTTTTCGGATTCTGGGTCTTAGTCTGAGTGACCAAATGGGGTTGTTGGGATTTTAGGGTTAATAGATGGGTAATTTTTTAATTACTGCGTTCTGAAGATCATTGGCATTGGCTGTCGCCCGAACCTTAGTGACAGTGGTAGTGCTGGTCCTTCCTTATTTGTTTACAAGTAAACTAATGTCTCCCTTCACTTACAAAGATAGATTCAAGGTATTTGTATATAAAATTCATTTTATTATTTACAGGTCCAAAAAAAAGGAATCATAGAAGAATAGTACTAGGAATTGTATGAATTCTATTCATTCTCAAAATTCAACTGACAAAACCGTTGAGTGTGATGGATGGGATACGTATATCAAATGAGATAAGAACTGCTGGAGAAAAGTGAATCTATCGGAAAACAAATTAAGATCCAAAAATTAAGACAAATCATGGACACTGTGACGGATGTGACGAAATTTGAAGAAGAGAACCCTAGGTTGGAATTACTTAGAATATGGTCAACGGTGGATTCAGTGTGTCATGAAAAGTTGGCGATCTTTTAAGATTAATAAAGAATAAATAAAGTATAAATAGTTCTGCATTATATTGAAGAAATTATCTATTGAATAATAATAGAATTTTTACGTTATTTATTTATTTTTATTTTGACATGGGTATAGTGTTTATTATTATTTTCATTCATTCTTTTGGAAAGAAACGCTCGCTAGAATGGAAGAACCAATGGATATTCATTTGCAATGTCAGTTCATTGTCCCATTTATTCTTTTAAAATTTATGTTTTAGGATGCTAAAAGACTACTTGATTAATTCTTATTTCCCCCACTTTGGCTGGTCTTTCGCATGTTTGTTTTCTTTAAAAATTTATTAGCATTTTATTTCATTTCAATTAATTCCCTGAATAAGCTTCAGTAAACAAAAAAATAAAAAATAAAAATAAATAATTATTCTACATGATACTACTAAGGATATTTTTAAAGGAAATCTCGTCATAGTTTTTTTTATTTTAATTTTACTTATCATTAAAATAGGAAAAGAACAAAAACAATAAATATATTTAAAACAAAATATTGGGAGAACATTACACAATCTGTATTTATCATCCTAGTATTCATCAACTTTTGGTGTATATCCGGAAACCCGAAGTGGTAGTTTACAAAGTATTAATTTTATATTCATTATCGGAAAATATTTCACTTAAAATATAGTAATAATTAATAATTGAGTAATTAAACTAAAAATAAAAACCAAGATAATTTAATTTATTCATTTTAATTCAAGTTATAAAATATTTTTTTATATTTTTTTTTTATATTTATATAATGTTCTTTGGAAATTAATTTATTTCAAATTGTCGGTCGGTTCTGTACCTGGTCACAGCTCATTTTTTAAATTAAGTTTTCGTCAAATTTTTAAATTTTATTTTTTATTTCTAATGGTTTGTAACAATCAAAGCATGTGTACTTTTGATGCATGAAGAACATTTTGAATTCAAATAAAAATCTGAAATCAGTAATATATTTAACATCGTTTGGTGTTTTCCAATACCTGACCTTTAGTTATTTGATTTTTTCCCTTTTTTACTTTTTTCTTTTTTTTCTTTATTTGATGTCTTTTGTTACAACAGTGGTAACTCGAATTCCGCTTTGATCGCCATTCTTATTTTAATGGTTTCTAGTTTTTTTTATTCATTATATATATTCCTGAAAAGAAAAGAAATAAATTACTTAGGATTCGGGGCGTAGTGCACTTTTGTTTAAATTACGTTGGTTTTTCCATGACTCGTTTGTTTCTTCTTCTGGGTATTGCTACAGATCAATATCAACCCTCGTGACGTTTTTAATGTTTGTCTACATAACATATTATTCTCTCAAGCATTATGATCATTTACATCGGAAATTTAGCATTTTAGTTTAGGTAATTTACAAAATGTTGAATTAGTAATATTCTTCTTTTTATTAATTTATAATATTCTCTTGTACTTGAAATTATTTTCATTAAATTGTTTTTAATAAAATTGATAATTACAATGTTTAAATTAAAGAGAATTTCAAAACAATGACAGTGTCATAAAACTCTTTTGTTTTGTGATTTAATATTTCAAGAAATAAACGATGGTTATCTTTTTCACTTTTTAATTAATTCTCATCAATTACTATGAGAGTTCTTCTTTGGGGATTTATCAATAGTTTAAATAAAGCATATGTAAAGAAAATTATCAATTTTCGGTTTTGCGGTTATTTTTAGTAATTGAATATGATTGACTTTGTATTTAAATTAAAAACACGTTATATAGATGATAAATGAACTCTAACCAAGAAGTTACTAAAAACATAACCTATTTTCTTATCCTGATCTTGAACTTTTATCTACGAGTCTTTTATGGATGCTGAATAGTAAATCGATAAAATTTATTGGCACGGAAGTCAAGACAAGACTGGATGGGTGGTTCACCCCTAGGTTGGCGTGTGGGTGGTGCAACACGATGGAGTTGTCTTATTTTGTAGAGTGGCCTAAATAAAAATTTCTTTATGTTTTCATAAAAATTTAATCAATTGTTTTTTCTCTCTTTTTTTTTCAATGTCTAAATAAACGAAGCAATTTTGAAGAACTTTTCATGGATATGACATTATCTTAATACATTTCCTTTTTAATGTAAGGGTGATTTTTAAATGTAATACTTAATTGAAATGTTCAAATATTCAAACATAGTAGGTTGAAATATATCAATTATATCATATATTCAACATTCTATAAAAAAATATGAGCTCTGGCAAGGCATAAGAACAGACCGACGATTTGAAATAAATTAATTTCCAAACAACATTATCTATATATATAAAAAAAGGTTTTTGTCTGCACATTGCTCAGAATTTAAAAATTTTTGCATATCTTCGCGTTTCATGACCTCTAGAATCCAAAAGTGACTTTAGAATTTTTCACGCCTGTCTGTCTGTCTGTCTGTCTGTCTGTCTGTCTGTCTGTCTGTCTGTCGGTCTGTCTGTCTGTCTGTCTGTCGGTCTGTCTGTCTGTCCGGAAAATTACTATTTTATAGACTCAGAATTGGCTGAACCGATTTCTTTGAAATTACATCACAATATTCTTATATACCTCTAGAGTAACATAGGCTATAAATTTTATTAATATCTTATCAATAACCGCAGAAATTAATTTTTTAAAGTTTATATAATTCTCCGTGTTGTTCATTCAAGAGCAGCTCGCGGCTCACTGCCGGCCTAGCGGAATAATTTCAAACAATGAATTATCATAGCTATTCCCAATCAAAGAATTATTATAATATTTCACTTTATTTTAAATTCTAATATACAAATATCAATTCAATTAAATAATTTATTCTAAAAGTTCTCAATTTAATTAAAATATTTATTAGATCATATTTTTATCTTAAATTATTTTTTATTTAATTGAATATTTCTTCTTTTCTATAATATATATATAATAATATATAAATTTTATCATTGAATAATAAAAAAAAATATTATTTAACCTGAATTAAAATGACTGAATTATATTATCTTTGTTTTTTATTTTAATTTAATTACTCTATTATTAATTACTAAATATATATATATATTATATAAAAATTAAAATATGATGATATAAAGTTGTTTTAAATTTTTGACATTTTTAAATTGGGTATATTTTTTAAATTTATTAAAATGTCTTTTTTATTTATTATGTTTAAAAGATTCATTTTTATTATGTGATATTAATAAAAAATAACGATGCTCTGTGCAAGTCGAATCATGTTGCACATAATTAAATAACAATTGCCAAACAAAGAATATAATATTTTTTTAAATTCTTATATTTAAATATCATTTCAATTAAATAATTTATTCTAAAAGGTCTCATTTTAATTAATTTAATAAAATATTTAAATCACCATTCAATTTTTTATTAATAGGCTTCTTTTTTTATTTTTAATTTTAATAAATTCTCTTTTTTTTGATATGATATTAATAAAAAATAATATTAAATTGTATATAAATATAAAAATTAGAATATTTGAATTTTTTTAAATTTTAACACATGTAATCAATCATATGCATTAAGAATGGAAAATTTTTAAAATCAACTTGCTATTAAATTCAGAAAAAAAATACTGATATATAGAATATATAGACTATTCGAATATAATTTAAAACTCTTTCTCTCCTTCTATTTTAAATTAAAAAAACGGAGTTTTAAGAAATTTAGATGCCATATGCAACATGGGTGGGTAAATGAATTGAGCTGGAAAAGGAGGCAATTTATAATTTTCTTCTAATTCAGATTTAGGACAAATCGTACAACATTATATCAAATCTCGCTAAGAACATTCAATATTTTTGTACACAAATTATTCAGAGTATTGGCTAAGCGTATCACTCACAATCAGTTTATATTGAAATTTATATAAATTAACAAAGTAAAAATTTTTATTTGTTTAAATTTTATTATAATGAATCAAAAAAAATTAAATATATAGATCACATGATTAAGAGAAGCAAAAAACTTGACAGAAAATAACTGTTGGATGGAGGTCGCACATGACAGAAACTGTAAGCGAAATCTTCATATTGCGACGAATAATTTTCAAATCCCCTAGCACCACCAGAATTAGATAAGTTTATTTTAAGGGAGGAAAATAACTATGATCTAAAAAAATTAATAAATGAACTTAATAATAAAAAAACAAATAAATCAATTAATTTAAATTAATACTATTAATGAATGTATATATTGGTAATTTATCTATAGTTTTATACCGTTAATTTTTATAAATTGTCTCAAGTCTCTATTTTTGCATTTTCCCAAGTTTCATTATAATTAAAAATATTCAATAATAATCTAGCAATGAAAATAAAATATCAAAATGTAATGATCAAGAAATATTATACTCTATTTCACTATAATAACATAGAAAATACTTAAGAACCATAGGCGGTGGAAATATTAGGAGATATCATTGCGGGTTAAGGCCAAATCGATCAACATTAATTAAGATATTTTCATTATGACAGATATTAGGAAAAAAACTGCGAATTCAATATTTCTGTTCACTAATTATTTGTAGACTTTAGTAAAACATACACATGACTCAATATAGATCAGCATAAACTTTTTCAAATTTTGATCTTCAAATTTGTCTTGAAGGTAGTAAAGAAAAAATAAGATGAAGAAATCAATTGTAAAATGTTAGGTTACCCAGACGACTTAAATATAATAGGAGATTAGGAAATTGCAATTGCAGATAGCGAGGAAAAATTAATGGAGGTTTGAAATTAATAGTGATAAGAAAAAATATTTAGTAACAAAGAGGAAGAGTATTGACATACAAAATCTTAAGATACAAAATGTAGAATTTGAATATGTAGAAAAATTGAATGTAATCACGAAGGATAATAATATTTGAGAAGAATTTAAATCGGGGTTGCAATCGGGAAACGCCTGTTATCTTGCAATAAAGAGGCTTATCTCTTCAAAATTATTATCAAAGGGAATATATAAAAAAATTATTTTGCCTGTTGCATTATATGGGTGGGAGGCATGGTCTATGACCCTGGGAGATGAGAGTAGATTCAGAGTGTTTGAGAATAGGATTCTTCCCTGCATTTATTGGCCAAAGAAAGATGAGGTCACCGGGGAATGGGGGAGACAGCATAACAAGAAATTGCATGGTCTCTCTGCATCTTCAGAAATAGTTAGGGTTATAAAAGGGAAAAAGCTGCGATAGGCAGGGCACGTGGCTAGAATGGGAGAGGAAAAAGATATTGGTGGGAAGACCGATTGGAAAACGTCCGCTTGGAAAACCAATGACGCGTAGGAAGGGACGTAAGAGAGATGGAACAAGGGCTCAGGATAGGGACACTTGGAGAAATGTGGTTGTTGCGGCTAAGAACTTTCGAGTATCTTTGAGCCACATAGGTAGATAGATATAACATATACAATAATAATATATATAATTAATATAGTGATTAAATTAAAATATATTTTTTAAATAAGAACACAAAAAGAAATGAATGTTTTATGTAATATACTGATTGAAACAAAATGGATGAAAACCTTTTACTACTTTCAACCACCAAATACTATGTACCACTCGGGGGTACAGGGGGCGGAGCCCCCGTCTAGGTGTGAAGAGCGCCGAAGGCGCTCTGAGCAGCTAGTATAAATATAAAGTAAGAAAAAATATTTTAAAAAATTGAATTTAAATGGCTAAATTATATTAACTTGGTTTTTATTTTTAGTTTAATTACTCAATTATTAATTACTACTATATTTTAAGAAAAAACATTTCCGAAAATGAATATAAAATTAATTAATTACTATGGAAACTACCAATTTCAGTTTCCGGATATACACCAAAAGTTGATGAATTCATGCTACTGATGCAATAAGTAAATATCTATCTATCTATCTCTTTGGCTCTTCAGAACTCGAAGGTTCTTAGCTTCAGCAACCACACCCTCCAAGTATCCCTATTCTGAGCCAGAACCCTCCAATCCCTACCCTCTCCCATCTATCTCAAGTCCCTTCCTACATTAATCACCCAACCACCCATGCAACCTCGCTTTAAATTCCTCTCGAATATTATTATCCTTCGTGATTACAGATCTTAAGTATTTAAATTTTTTTCTTTTAAGTAAATATACCAAATTCTATCAAAATCCGTTCAGCCGTTCAAGCGGTACACTTCTATACGGGCACACAACGGACGGACAGACATCATGCTAAAAATACTTTTTTCTGTTAACAAAATGCATGATTCAGGAAGATATGTAAAAATCTCCACATGTGAAATTTGGCATGAAAACAATACCTTCCCTTCCTATCGTCGATCGGTAAAAATGAAAAGTATTGCTTTAATAATAAAATGATACATTGATATAAATATTAATCATATATGTTCTTATTTTTATACACCTTAAATTTATTTTTGTTAATTTGTATAATTTTTATTGTTAACAATAAATTAAATTAAACCCAAATAGAAATTCTTATAAAAAAGATGTTCTTTTAACACTACATTTATTTCACTGTAAAATCCACATTGTGACGTTTTTATTTACAACATTTGTTTTACTTTTTTTATTATATAATTTTTAATTTATTTATTTTATTATTTATGATCTTTGAATAAATTAATTATCTATCTATCTCTGTGGCTCTACGGAACTCGAAAGTTCTTGGCCGCAGCAACCTCTTCAAGTGTCCCTATTCTAAGCCACAACCCTCCAATCTCTATCCTCTCCCATCTCTCTCACGTCCCTTCCTACAGTATCCACCAACCGCGTCCTTGGTCTTCCAAGCGGGCGTTTCTCACTCGGTCTCCCCACCTCCCCCATTCTAGCTACGCGTCCTGCCCACCGCAGCCTTCTAGATTTTATACTTCTAACTATATCTGGAGATGCATAGAGATCATGCAATTCCTCGTTATGCAATCTCCACCATTCCCCGGTGACCTCATCTTTCATTGGCCCATAAATGCTTCGCAGAATCCTATTCTCAAATACTCTAAATCTACTCTCGTCCTTTAAGGTCATAGACCATGCCTCACACCCATATAATACAACCGGTAAAATAATTGTTTTATATATTTTAATTTTTATCCCCTTTGATAATAATTTTGACGAGATAAGCCCCTTTACGGCATCATAGGCGTTTCCCGATTGTAACCTCGCTTTAAACTCATCTCGAATATTATTATCTTTCGTTATCACAGAACCTAAGTATTTAAATTTTTCTACATTTTCAAATTCTATATCTTGTATAAATTAATTATACAATTTAATTATAGTTAGATATCTAGAATTTAAAGAATATTAATAGTTAAAAAAAATAAATACGAAGAAAATTAAATTCAGATCATAAATATATGCATTTATAAATCTTCAATGAAGTCCCAGTTTTCAATGTTTAGGTATAGCCTAAAATTAAATTTCTAATTTTCGATGTTTAAATTGAATATATTTTAAATCAAAGAGTCTGGCATATCACTGAACTCTCCAATTCTCTAGAGCAGATAAAACATGTTTACAATTATTAATGATTTATATATATATATATACATATATATATATATAATAGTCCATTATTGATTTTGATTTGTTTTACACTTCATTCTTTTTCAATATATAAATATATATATATATCTTCTATTCGATATTTGATTTCCTTGTATAATATATATTTTTTTATCTAGATCAACGATAAATATAATATTTTTTATATATTTATATTTATATTACAATCATACATATATAACAATACAACATAAATATATGCAATTTATTTATTTAGATAAGAGAAATGGAAACTAAAATAAATATTTTACTTAATGTAATTTTATAAAATAAAATTATCTTTTTAAAAACAAAAAAAAAATAAATAAAACAAAGAGAGAAAAGAGATTGGAGAGGAGAGAAAGAGAGAGAATGTTGGATTTAAAAAAAAAAAGAAAACAAAAAAAAAAAATTAAAATTAAAATAAAAACAAACAAAAATTGTTAATTAAGAGTTAAATAAAAGGTTGTAATGTTTCATTGTGGTTGATCTCCTTCTTCATTTTCAAGCTTATTCTGTTAAAAATTTGAAGCTACATAAACAAATGCCCTTAAGAAAATTAATATTAAACTCGTGTCTGGTAGCCTTGGGATTATTATTCAATGTCCAGTGGTTGTCTCCATTCCCCCTCCAAATACGATGGATGTTGAAGGCTCAGAGGTGAGTCATTAGCCTTTAGAGAGAGTTGGTGTCGTTAAGGGTTGTGTTCGATGAAGGGCCTCGAAAATGACTAGAAAAGAGGAGGGGTGATTTGGAACTCTTGGCACGGACAACTGCTGATGCGACGCCTCAGGGCTACAAGTAATTAAAAGATTCCTTCAAAGGGTGGATTTTAAAGAGAAAGGATTCATTCATTTTCCCTGATGCACTTGATTTGTTGATGATGTTGGAAAATAACAACAAATGAGCAAGAAAAAAAATATGATTTTATTAACAATTTTAACTTCAAGGATAATCGAGGTGATAGTTTTCTTCAATCTTCATCATCATTGTCAATATATAATTACATATTGTAATCCAGTTCATACAAACGGAAATGTCAAATTATCGAATTCTCTCAGAGGAATCGGATATTAATCAGCGTATTTGTATAACATTTTTATTGGTCAATCCCCCGAGGATTTAATAAATTTTACAGATAACGATTCATATGAATATTACTCGTATATATTTATACATAAAAAAATATTCAAATCGAAAATCTGATTAGAAATATATTTAATTAAATATTTAGCTTAATCAAAGAGCATTTTAAACTCTGAAAATAAAATTTTGATTGTCATATTTTATTTTTATTCAATTATGATAAAAAATATATTCGTACATAAGAAAATAGTTCCATTGCAACGACAAAAATATATGTTAACTTAATATTAAAATTAAATAAATAAATATGAGATTATATGATGTTTATAATTTTTATTTTTTAAAAAAATTTCCCAATAATTTAAAGATTTTATTTAAAATATAAATTACCTATATTTAGGGTGACCAAACGTCCCGTTTTTAGGTGCTCTGTCCCGGCGTCCTGAAAAAAGTCTTCGGGACAGCCTATTGTCCCGTTTTTTGAAATATTTAGGACATTTCGTACTTTTTTCCAAAATTTTTTCAATTTGCTTCTAAAAAAAATAAATAAAAAAGATAAAATGTCCCGATTTGCTGTTTTCAAAATTTGGTCACACTACCCCTACCTATATTGAGTAATAGTTTCTTATTACAATTTCAGCCACAAGTTAATGCAATTTTCAAAAAAAAAATTATTGGAAACTTATCTTTGATTTTTTTTCATTAACATTCGACTATTAGATCTTACATTATATAGGTATATATAAGAGAATCTGTTTTTAATATTAATTAATTACTTTACAATGCATCTAAATGAATAACAATTTGTAACAGATATCCCTAATTTCTTGAGAAAATGTACTGGCATATTTTTATTTCTGAATTTGTAAAATAAATTGAAACCGAAAAATTTTCCATTAATAAGCATAAGCATAGCATAATCGTAAATAAAAAAATCTGGAGTGTCTCCAATCTACTATCTCGCAAATTTGAAATTAAATAACATATATTAATTTAAATAAAATTAAATTATAAATTAAAATTAATAAATAATATTTATTAAACCAGTGAATGTTTGGATCTTTGTTGATGGCACCACGTCACGTGTAGGCGCGTGAGATTTGAAGTGTTAAAAAATTAATTCTGGTACTTTCAGCGATTCAATCAAGCTGAAATTCTATATATCGCAGTTTTATACAATTATTAATCATGTGAAGAACTATCAAACCTATATCTATATTTATACGGACACTTTAGAAGAAAAAAAATCAAAACGTTGTAGGAAATTACCTTCTTCCGATTGAGCTACATTTCTCAAAAGTTGATAGAAAACTAAGAATTTTGAATAATTCCCATGTACCAAATTTCATCATTCTAGCTAAAACCGTTTTTGCGTAATCTTGGTTACATACATACACACATACACACACACAGGCACACAGACATTTTTCTCATCCTTAGTGAAAATGATTCAGGAACCTTCAAAACGTATAAAAACATCAAAATCTCAACATCGAAAAATTTCGTGATCGCAATACTATCTCTGGCGAGATAGTAAAAATTTAAACAAGAGAACATACATACTTATAAATATGAAAAAAATAAAATAATTAAATTGACTTTTCATGTTTGAAAAATAATTAATATTTTTAAATTTTCAATTAATATTTTTTTTTTAATTTTTACCAGTTCTGTGCCTAACCACATTATTAAGTATTAATAATGTTAAATTTATCAAGATTCGTTTTTAATTTGTTTAATTAGTTATTTAAATAAAAGAAATAAAGTCAATTCAGGTAGTGGACATTAAGAAAATGTTTTCTTTACATTTTAACTAATATTTTAAAAAAATCGAAACTCATTCTTTGAAATGTTTTTGGCTGATTTTTAATTTTTTCTTTCTCTTTTTTTGTAAAATTGCTAACTCTTTTCTTAAAAAATATTTTTTTTTCTTAGTTTATATTTGTTACATTTTTTTCATCTTTGTTTAAATGCTTTTTTCTAATTAATAAAATAAAAATCATTGTTTTTTTTTAATTTTCTAATTGTAATTTTTTGATAATAATTATATACATATGATGGCCATAGGTAAAAACAGCGTGTTCCATATAAAACTGGGCCGGCAGATAACATGCAGACAACATACACGTATTCTATTACCGATATTATTATATTTATTTCTTATTTATGCACCCAATCATCTTTATAATGAGTTCCTTTTGTAATGTATTGGAAATATATTATATAATATACATTATTATATAGTGAGAATGTGTTAGAATAATAAGAAGGAAGTTGAGTTGGCATTCTTTAAGCCGTGGGAAAAATATAATCAAGGGTGATCGTTATGTAAGAAAAGAAAGATTACTAATGGGTGCAACGGAGACAGAGGATGAGAGAAGGAGATGGCGAAAGGGGAAGGAGGGGAGGCTCAAGGTGAGATGAACCTAAAGCGAGCGAGAGTGTGGCAGTCAGTGGAGAATGTACACGAGAGAATAAGTGATTGAATTATCGATAATTATAAGATGTGTGTGTTAATTTTGATCTGTTTAGTGAATCTGTGTTCCTGGCCAGGGGAGTGTGAGTAAAGCAAATTTAATTACATTAAATGCATTTGAATAAATTCGTATGAAATTGATTAAATAAATGAATTAATTTGGATAAGATATATTAAATAAGTTAATGTAAAATTGATTGAATAAATAAAGTAAATAATATGAATTATGATTAACTGAATTAATATAAAATTAATTAAATAAGCAAGTTGAATTAAATAAGTTATAATTGAAAGAATTAATGTAAAATTGATTGAATAAATAAATTAAATAATATAAATTATGATTGAAGGAATTAATGTAAAATTAATTAAATAAACAAGTTAAATTAAATAAATTGTATGTGAATATATTAATGATTTAAATTTGATTTATAATTGTATCCTAATTAAATGAACAAATTAAATAAATTATACTTGAAATAAATTAAATGATGTTTTTAATAAACAATTAACACATTCGTCGCATATAGGTGGCATGATCTCGTACCTTCTTTCTAGCATTGGTGCAAGTAAGTACGCGGCCCATTACAACTGGTGTCAGGTGTGGGGTTGAGGGTTTAGGGGTAGAGAGTAAAATAATTAAGCAAAATTTTGAGGATTGCATCGATAACATTTAATTAAAATGGGAATATTTTGTTAATAGTTAATTCCTTTCAAACCAAAGATAAAGTAAAATTCTGAGAGCAGGGATACGGAAATTTGGGAGTATTTAAGTGAGGGAGAGTACGATAAAATTAAACCCTAGACCTGGTGTTTGCTCAACATCGAAGTTGAAAGCACCCCCACGAAACATGGAGGAACAGATCCATAATTTGGAACAACAATTAGGACAATTGCAGGCCCAGTTATCAAATCTGACTGGGGCGGCTGGTCCCGTGGAGGTACGCGTCAATCGAGACCCTAATTGGGGAATAGTGGAGGGGATGTCGCCCTGGACGGGGACAGGACAGATTGACCTATTCCTCAATAAATTTGAGCAATTGGCCAAAATGGGTAACATACCCGAGGACCAGAGGAGGGAGGTCTTGGAATGGAAGCTGGAGGGAACGGCGTTGAGAGTCGTCAGAAATTTACCAGGAGATATCACTTGGGAAGGGGTGAAGGAACAACTGAGAGCGAGGTTCAAGCCGGAAGACACGGCCACCCAAAGGATGAGAATGGTCCTGACTATGGGTCAAACTCCGCAAGAGAGTGCAGCGGATTATCTAGATAGATTACGAGATGCAATGGCCGGGATAGATTGGGCGGGTACAGGAATTACCCTATTGGCTCGGTTTCTAGAAGGGCTCAGAGGCGAACCGGGTAGACAAGCCCGAGTAGCAGCCCCCACGACCGAGGAAGGAGCCTTACAGATTGCGCAACGGTGGGAAAAAGAGGGAAGGAATGTCCCGGAAACCCGCTTTACCTACCCATGGAGACGTAGAGACAACACACGGTTCACGAGTAACCCTGCGATTAGGGGCAGGTGTTACAATTGTAATCGGGAGGGACACATGGCTCGGATGTGCCCCATAAAGAGGGAACCGAATAGTACCATTGGGGGTACAGAGAAAAGAGGGAACATCAAACCTCGTGAAGGATGCTATAGGTGCGGGAGTAGGGAGCACTTTATAAGGCAGTGTCCCCGACCTCCCCAGGTGAAGTGTGTGGCCGAAGAAAACATCCATACGCAAGTGGCCCCAAAAGAGTTCGGACTCCCTCCGCCCCAAGAGTGAGTCCGAAGAGATTCGGATCTCTCCTGGTAACCGCAATCAACACCAATGCGGATAAGGCTACTAGAGTGAGACTGAGTATAGGGGGACGGGAATTGGAGATGCTAGTGGACACGGGGTCGGAAGTGTCGATCTTAAAAGCTCCTATTCCAGATATCCCTGTAATGGGATATCCGCGAAATGCGTGTGGAGTTACGGGAGATCTGTTGCCCATTAGTGGTCAACAAATGCTTCCGATACTGGTGACGAAGAAAAGAATCATGCATCCATTCATTATTTGCGATGTACGAATAGCGGGAGATGGGCTCCTGGGAATGGATGTGTTGACCGCTTTGGGAGCGGTGATTGATGTGCAGAAAAGGGAGTGCCGTTGGAACGGCACAGCACGAGGTAACGGGAAAGGGAAAAGGGGCGTTGGGGATGGGAGTAATTTGGAGATTATTCCCCTGGAACGACCTAGAGGAGTAGTTAGCACTGAAACTGATGACACGGAATTTGGAGCCATTAGTGGCATTCCGCCTGTCACCGGGATAGAAGTGCAAGAGGAGGTCGTGAGAGCGCGAGTAATTGGCACTAGAAAGGATGACACGGAATTTGAAGCCATTAGTGGCATTCCGCCTGTCACCGGGATAGAAGGAGGGCCAGAAGAGGACGTGAGGGCAAGGGTAATTAGCACTGGGAAAGAGGACACGGAATTTGAAGCCATTAGTGGCATTCCGCCTGTCACAGGGGTAGAAGGATTGCCAGAGGAGGTCGTGAGAGCAAAACAGAGGAAAGTAATTCCGGCGTGGTCCGAGGTAGTGGTCTGGGCTGAGGTAGATAATGCACAAGATGGCTCAGAAATGGTAGTGGAACCGGTTATATTGGCGCAACCAGTGTTACGAGTAGGGCGGACTTGTGTGAGAGTCGAGAAAGGAAGTGTACCGGTCAGAGTAATAAACTTATCTAGTAGGGAGGCAGTGATAGATCGTCGCCAACAACTTGCCAAAGCCAGCACGATACCAATATTAGACCAAAGTTGTATTTGCCGAGTGCAGGTGGTTGAACAAGAAACCAAACATCAATGGGTATCTAAGTTCAAGGAAAAGTTGACCCACCTGCCTAAAAATCACCAACATCAGATGTTCGAGCTATTGAACGAATATGCTTCATTGATGTATGAAGAGGGAACAACGGGATTGGGTTGTGCACTAGGTGTGAAGCATAAAATTGTCACTGAAGGATCGGCTCCCATCTTTAAACGACCCTATAGAGTGCCGCATGCGATGAGACCCGAAGTAGAAAAACAGATCGGGAAGATGCTAGAAGAAGGAGTGATTGTAGAATCAGATTCGCCATGGTCAGCACCCGTAGTACTAGTACCCAAAAAGAGTACAGACGGGAGGGTTAAATATCGATTTTGTACTGACTACCGAGCTCTGAACAGTGTAACGAAGATTCCGGTGTATCCGATACCTAATATCACGGAGACGCTAGAATCCTTAGGAAATGCACAATATTTCACTACCCTAGACCTGGCAAGTGGGTACCACCAAATTCAGGTAGCTCCAGAAGATAGAGAGAAAACCGCATTCACTACTTTTATGGGGCATTTTGAGTACGCAAGAATGCCGTTCGGTTTAGCCGGGGCTCCAGCTACTTTCCAACGCTTGATGGATCGGGTGTTGGCTGGAATTAAGGGAAGCGAATGTTTCGTATATCTAGATGATGTGGTAGTATTTGGTACAACATTTACAGAACATCAAAGAAGGTTGCGAAACGTATTCGAATGCCTCCGACAGGCAAGACTGCAAATACAACTAGAGAAATGTCATTTCGCGGTGGGAGAAGTGGGGTACCTGGGGCATCGGGTGGGGAAAGATGGAGTTCGACCCGATCCAAAAACAGTGGAAGCGATTAATAACTACCCACAACCGAAAAACGTAAAAGAGATACAACAGTTTCTGGGACTCTCAGGGTGGTACAGGAGGTTTATCCCTGAGTATGCTAATATTGCGAAGCCATTGACGGTCCTCACGAAGAAAGACCAGAAGTTCCAATGGGGGAAGGACCAGGAACAAGCGTTTCTTTCTCTCACAAAATTCCTGTGTAGTGACACCGTACTCGTTTATCCAGATTTCACACTGCCGTTTATCTTGGCCACAGACGCCTCGAACGAGGCTTTAGGCGCAGTGTTATCACAGCGTCGAGACGGATATGAAAGGCCGATTGCGTACGCCAGTCGAACGTTGAACAAGGCCGAAAGTAACTACACAGTAACGGAGAAAGAACTACTTGCTGTAGTGTGGGCGACGCAACAATTTCGGTGTTACCTATATGGGAGGAAATTCCAACTGATAACTGACCACGCGGCCTTGAAATGGATGTTAAGTCTGCATGATCCGTCACAGCGGTTGACACGATGGGCGCTACGACTGGCGGAATATGACTATACAGTAGAACATCGACCGGGGAAGTTACATCGGAATGCGGATGCTCTCAGCAGGGTGAAAGTTAGTGAGGAAGGCCCTGAGTCGAAGGTGCATACGATTCGAACTTTATTGAGAACCACAGCGACCGAAAAAGAATGGCGCGAATCACAAGATCAAGATGAGGACTGTCAGCGGTGGGCACGGAGCGGCAAAGCCCAAGCAAGATCCGATGGGTGTTTGTACGTAGTAGATGATCACCAAACCCGTCTAATGGTACCCCGAGAAAAGGTGCCCATGATACTGGAAGAGAATCATGATAGACCCACGGCGGGGCATAGAGGGGTACAGGGAACCTTATCACGAATCCAGCGACAATATTTTTGGGAGGGAATGGAACGGGACGTAGAGTCCTGGGTGAAACAGTGTAGTATATGTACCCAGATGAAGTCGCCAACTGGACTTCGAGCTCCCGTTCAACCACATGAGATCCCCAGAAGGCCCTTCCAAATGATAGCACTAGATGTCGTGGAATTCCCGAAGTCCACCCGAGGTAATAGATACCTTTTGACGGTACTAGATCACTACTCCCGGTACTTGGAAGCGATACCCATGCCGAACCAAACAGCGGCCAGAGTGATCCGTGCGCTCACGGAAGAAGTAATAAGCCGGCATGGGATCCCAGAAATCATCTTAACCGATCAAGGAAGAAATTTCACCTCTAAACTATTCCTGGGACTATGTCAACGTTTAGGAATAAAGAAGGTACAAACAACAGCCTATCATCCAGAATCGAACGGACGAGTGGAAAGGGTACACAAAACAATAAATGAGATGCTTCGACCGTGGGTGAGAACAGACGGTAAAGACTGGGATGTTTGGTTGCCATACGCGTTAATGGCTTATCGGAGCGGACCCCATTCCAGCACTGGGTTTTCGCCGAATGTGTTAGCATTCGGCCGGGAAACAGACATTAATATCACCGTAAAAAATCAACATCATCAAGAAGGGCCAGATAGATGGGCATATCTAAACGACTTGTGCGACCGGATAGAACATCTACAACAACGGTCGATAAATCAGTCGGAAGCCAGGTTACAGGCGAGCAGGAAACAGGCTAATAAACATCGAAAATTCCGAAGGTTAGAGGTAGGGGATGAAGTATATGTATACAACCCCGTTCTGAAAGAGTCAGAAGCTCGGAAATTTTATAAGCCTTGGAAGGGCCCCTACACGATAGCGACAAAAAATTCCGAAGTGGTATATGGAGTGTGGTGGAGCCCCACTAAGATTGTCAACATACATGTGAATCGTTTGAAACCAGCCAATATAGAACGCCGCGGAGTGAACCGTGTATATGAACACACGGGAGATATGTTGATGGCACCCAAAAATTACGCCTTAGCTCATTGCGTATCGGCCGACTTACGCATGTCCCAAGGTGTTGCAAAAACTATACGAGACACCTATCCGAGGCACCCTTGCGAAAAGATCCCAGAACCAACCATCGGAGAGATCCTAGTACAATACCACCCAGATAGAGTAATACTTCACTGTGTCACGAAAACAAAAGCGAGTGACAAGCCGCGCCCTGAAAACGTGAAAATGACAATCAAGAACCTTCTACTGAAGGCGACCGAGGTAGGAATCCCAGCATTGGCGGTTCCGCGCTTAGGATGCGGAATGGACGGCCTCAAATGGGTACAAGTCAAGAAGTGGCTAAAAGAGCTAACCCCCGACTACCCGGTGAGAGTACACATATACACACCAGCGGCCATTGGAACCCCAACGCCAACTGATGATGAAGAGGAGAAAAACCGAATTTGGGAGAGCGATTCGGAAGACGATGTGTGGTCAGGGGAAGAGGACATTTCATTGAGTCCGTGGCGAGAACAGAATGACTCCCAGCCCAATTGGAATGGAGTAGGACAACTAGATTATTCCGCAAGACCCAGCGAGATAGAGGAGATCGAGCCCGAAGGGGAGAAGGAAACACCTCCTGTAATTAATTTAGAAAGCCAAGATGAAATAGACATCGCAGAAGCACTAAGGGAAGAGGAATCCCTCAGAATTGACAGAAGAGATCCAGAGTCTGGGCGACAGGAGACAGAGACCGGTGAGCACGTTACTCAAGGGGAAACAGGACAAACTTCGCAGGATGAAGAAAATCAAAGGGAGGAGGGGTGGGAGGATATAGATTCCCCGGCTAGCCCGGAGAAATCACCCAACACTCGGGACCAGAATGCACACCCTCCTCACACACCACCCAATAGAGATGTCCCGGTTAGGGGTAGCGTGGAGGCCCAACCCAGTACCAGTAGCCCGGGGACAAGACCTCCCACAACAGCCGGGGCGACAAAGAACCCTAATACGAGTAAACCACCCGTTGGAGTCCCACCAAAAAAGAGAGGGGTAGGGCGTCCTAAAAAGAGAACCATTTGGAATTTCCATAAAAAAAAGGAGTAATGTTTCTTTGTTTCTTCTCTCACAGGCCAAACTAACGATGCGATGGGGAAGCAGGCGGGGGAGAGGGAGGAGATAATGCCACTGGGAGTCTATTTTGAACCAGTCGACGATGTGGTAATTACGGGAGATGAGTGGCGGATTGTAACGGAAGTCGACGTGAAAGAGATTCAAGGGAAGGTATCGGTCATCAGGAATTCTCTGGAGAAATTACAGGATGACCGATACGCTCTCTTAGAAGGAGAACCTTTGAAGGCAATAGATTTTAAGGAGGATATGTCCTATATTAAGACCAGTTTCGAGATGACGGAGGGGATTATTTCACATTTGAGTGAAATGCTACCCCCGGCGCGAAGTCGACGTGGTCTGGTGGACGCGGGGGGGCACGTTTTAAAATTCATTTTCGGAACTTTAGATAATGAAGATCTGGTGGAATTGAATACCAGATTACAAAATTTAAATGAAGTTAATGAACAAATGAGTCATTACTTCGATGATCAAATCACAGCATTAGACCAACTCGACCATAAAACTAATCAAAATTTCGACTTGATTAAACAGCATGCTAGAACATTATTGGAATTAGCCACTTTGATAGACCGAAATTTTAATTGGACACTTGGACGGCAAAACGCAGCCGAAAAATTTTTTCAAGAAGCGTTAGAATTAATGACTAAGACACGACGCCTGGGGCAAGCAGTGACGTCAGTTCGAAACTGGTTAGAGGATGTCCTCGGGATTGTTCAATCGGCGGCAGCGGGACGCCTCGATGCGCGATTGATCAACCCAAAAATGTTATTAGAATTAATGATAGATATAAATAAGAAACTCCCCGAAGGACAGGAATGGCTGACCCCGCTAGAATTACGATTTGTTTATAAGTACTATGATACATCATTAGTGAAAGTGTATAGTGTCAAGAACGCTATCCGTTTCGTGATCTCACTTCCGTTGAAGACAGTATCCCAGTCAGGAACAATATATTTCGTTCATGTTGTGCCGACAGCTCGGGGGGGAGTGAGGACCAAGCTAGTGAAAATTTCCCCGTGGATCCTCGTAACGCATGACCACCAAAAATATACCACGCTAGAACATAGATATGTGGACAGCTGCCGGGGACGGGAGCCGATGGTGTGTCAACAGCCTATCCCACTCGTAGCCCGATCCCAACTCAGTTGTGTCAGCGCCCTCTTCTTCAAACACGCGGAGCATCTAGACAGTTACTGCTCATGGGAAGTGTTATTAGGGGCGATTACTGATTTTTTGGGAACCATCATATTCTGGTTCCCATTGGTATTATAGTATATCACGACCTCAAGTGGCCCGGCAAAGTTGCCGTACCAATAGCAAACCTAGATTCGATGATATCCAACTACATCAACAAGGCATCGTTACCGTTCCGGAGGGATGTCAGCTATATACAAATCAACATCTGTTGATGTCTAGGAGCGCGGGTCAATCGAGAATCACGATACCAACTCCAGTGATATTTACCGGCCATAAAGAAGAACCCCTAATAACAGAGACATCACGTAAGGAGAACACAATAATGGCGGAGGGACTGAAAAGCTTGGAGTCGATAAGAGCTGAGTTGGGAAGGACCTCGATGAGTGTTCCATTATCCAGGTTGCGGGAGGAGGCGAGGTTGATACAGGGCAAAAGGAAACAGCATCTTATCGCTGGCGGGACCGGTGGTGGAGCAGTCTTAGTGAGTCTGTGTGGACTGGTGGGGTATCTTTGGTGGAAGAAGTGTACACGGAGGAAGAGGAAGGCCGGGAAACTGCAGAATCAACTGGGAAGTGATGTGGACATAGACAAAACAGAGGAGGGGTCGAACTGTTGAAAAGGATTGTTTCGGGAAAAACCTTTACCCCGAAACAATCTTTTTTAAAGGGTGGGGGAGTGTAATGTATTGGAAATATATTATATAATATACATTATTATATAGTGAGAATGTGTTAGAATAATAAGAAGGAAGTTGAGTTGGCATTCTTTAAGCCGTGGGAAAAATATAATCAAGGGTGATCGTTATGTAAGAAAAGAAAGATTACTAATGGGTGCAACGGAGACAGAGGATGAGAGAAGGAGATGGCGAAAGGGGAAGGAGGGGAGGCTCAAGGTGAGATGAACCTAAAGCGAGCGAGAGTGTGGCAGTCAGTGGAGAATGTACACGAGAGAATAAGTGATTGAATTATCGATAATTATAAGATGTGTGTGTTAATTTTGATCTGTTTAGTGAATCTGTGTTCCTGGCCAGGGGAGTGTGAGTAAAGCAAATTTAATTACATTAAATGCATTTGAATAAATTCGTATGAAATTGATTAAATAAATGAATTAATTTGGATAAGATATATTAAATAAGTTAATGTAAAATTGATTGAATAAATAAAGTAAATAATATGAATTATGATTAACTGAATTAATATAAAATTAATTAAATAAGCAAGTTGAATTAAATAAGTTATAATTGAAAGAATTAATGTAAAATTGATTGAATAAATAAATTAAATAATATAAATTATGATTGAAGGAATTAATGTAAAATTAATTAAATAAACAAGTTAAATTAAATAAATTGTATGTGAATATATTAATGATTTAAATTTGATTTATAATTGTATCCTAATTAAATGAACAAATTAAATAAATTATACTTGAAATAAATTAAATGATGTTTTTAATAAACAATTAACACATTCGTCGCATATAGGTGGCATGATCTCGTACCTTCTTTCTAGCATTGGTGCAAGTAAGTACGCGGCCCATTACACTTTATTACAGGCGACGTTGAAAGTGGTGTTCTTCACCATTTAAACATTCCTGGCACATTCTAATAAAATTGACATTCACACTCAAAAGTTCTAGTGTTCCTAATTTCTGTTGTGATATTGTTTTTAAGTTCTTCCATGGTGTGAGAATTATTTCTGTAAACTTTATTTTTTAAGGTTTCCCACAAATAAAAATCACACACCGTAAGATCCAAGAAGCGAGAAGGCCATAACCCCTTCGAAATTACCCTCTCATCAAATACCTCTACGTCTTGCAAAGTATTATATGCCGTATGAGCTGTGGCAGAATCCTGTTGGAAATAGGCATCTCTTAACTCCTTGTCTGTCAACTGTTGAAAAAATTCAGAAACTCACAAATTCAAGTAACTCAACTGAGCGTGGCACTATTATGAAATTCACCACTTGGAACACGCATGTTACCTGCAGGCTCAAACTTACATATGTAGGACACTGTAGTAGAGCTTCATTAAAATTTGAGACTTCAAACCTCATTATTTTGATAATAGAAATGATAAATAAAAAAGTTAATATTTAAAAATAATCAAAACGTAAGTCAAGAGTTCTACATAAACAAATGATACTACATAAATATTATTATTATATGCACAAATGATATTACATAGACATTCACATTATGTACTTAAATTATTTCTATCTACTTTTATTCTGAATGTGAATAAAAACTAAATTAACTTAATTAAGTTAAATTTTATTTTAATTTAAAATTCATTACTTAGTCTTTAATTCTTTAGATTTATTTTCTTGTGTCCCGGTTTAAATTACCCTAAACTTATTTATATTAATAAACTAAGGCAGGGAAAATTTCAAAATCCCTAAAACATTAATGAAGATACGTTTCTAAAAATATTTATAGATAGAGAATGTTAAGAAAAATTTTACAATGCTCTATTTAAATTCAAAATTATTAAGCTTATAAATTTAACAGTTCGAGTGGATTGTTAAAATGTTAACAAATATTATATACTAGCTGATCAGAGCGCCTTCGGCGCTCTTCACATCTAGACGGGGGCTCCGCCCCCTGTACCCCCGAAGTAATGCATAGTATTTCGTTGAAAGTCTGTATGTAAAAGGTTTTCATCCATTTTGTTGCAATCAGTATATTACATTTTGATATTTTAATTTAATCAGTAAATTAATTATATATTACTATTGTATTTGTTATATCAATCTATCTATCCCTGTGGCTCTACGGATCTCGAAAGTAACCCCAAGACTGAGCTATAACCATCTAACTCCTACCCTGTCCCACGTCCCTCCCTACATTGTCCACTCACCACGTTCTTGGTCTTCCCAATCACACAGAACGTTTCCCAATCGGTTTTTCCAATCTATAATCTACCATTCTAGCCATGACCCCTTCCAATCCCAGCCTTCTATATTTTATAACCTTAATAAGCTTAACTATATCTGGAGATGCATAGAGGTCATGCAATTCCTCATTATGCCATCTCCGCCATACTCCGGTGATCTCATCTTTCTTTGGTCCTTAAATGCTGCAAACAATCTTAATATCAAATTCTCTAAATCTACTTTCTCCCAAGAACATCGACCACCCATATAATACAACAGGCAAAATAATTGTTTTAAATATTTCAATTTTCATCCATTTTGATAAAAGTTTTGATGAGTTAAGCCTCTTTACTGTATAAAAACAGACGTTACCCGATTGCGACCTCGATTTAAATTCTTATCCAATATTATTATCCTTTGTAATTATAGAATCTAAGTATTTAAATTTTTCTACATTTTGTATGTTAAGACTTTGTGTGTTAATAATGTTTTTCTCTCTTACCAAATATTTTGTTTTATCCCTATTAATTTCAATCCCCATCTTATTTCCTGTCTCAATTCCATCATACATTACGTGTATACATAAGTGTCGGTTAAGTGAGAAATTTTTTTTTGATGTTCAATTGTTTTTGTTTATAATTCTAAATTATTAACTGTCGGCTAAGTAAGAAATTTCTTTTTTTTGTTTCTATGACAGAGCAAAAAAGTAAACAAATTACATACATACAAACACTCTCCTTTATATATATAGAAAAGAAGATTATACAATATATATGTTATGTATAGATAGATAGATAGATAGAAAAATTATTTCTGGTTATTTGATTTTCAGACTTTTTTTGATTCTCAGAGTTTTTAATCATAATTATGCTTAATTATTTATTTATTATGATGAAAATCCAAAGTTAATTTTATCTTTAATTGAATAATTTACTTTACCAATTAGAATAAAAAATTTGTTGTTTGAATGGAGAATAATAATTCTTTTAAAACTGGTCCAGGATTGTTATGAATGAGTATAAATATAGATATATAATTTTTGTTTTTTTATGGATGATAAACTTGGATTCGATTTGATCATTCATTTTTCATCCCGATTTTTATTGAATTTCTTTAATAATTTTTTTACCATTTAAAGGAATTTTTTTTTTATTTATTAATCTAAATGCAACAGTTTAATTGAATTTTTTTTCTTTGAACGAGATTTTTTTATTTTTTAATATTAAATTTAATACAAAGATATATATATATATATATATTCAAAAGGGAGATTGAAAAAGGAAAAAAACAGATAAACAAAAACAATTGCGAGTCATATTTGCAACAAATCTACCCGCTTTCGAGTTGATATATCCGTTCTGTTGTTTTGGAGACAATGTGCTGGCAATGTCGAGGGTGGGGTTCAGTAATGAAGAGCGTTTGTTTACGTTGGGCTATGTTCCTGGTGGCCAACTGTCACAAACAGCGAAAGCTCACCTGTCTTAACCCTACGCCACCATTCCTCCTCTCTTCTATGTTGGAAATATTCCACCATTTTGCAATGCAGGCAATTCGCACTTCCGTCAGACTATGGATTCCTTGGATAATTAAATAGAGAGATTAAAATAATAATGAAATAAAAAATGAGAAAACAAAAATAAGGTTAATCTTTTATTTTACAACAAATTCTACATCGATCTACGAGGTGTTGCTATTAAATAACGAGACTGCTTACAAAAAATGGTTTAATTAAAAAAATTATAATACAATCGAACTTTCCCCCTCAATATACTCCCCTTCACTCGCCACACACCGCTTCATCCTTTTTTCCACTGCTCAAAGCAGTGTTCGAAGTCGTTTTTTGTTAGGCCTTTCAGAAGCTCCGCCGTTTTTCTTTTCACCTCTTCCATCGACTCGAATCGGCTTCCCTTTAGTGCGGACTTGATTTTCGGAAACCCCGTCTTCTCTTCTGGAACCCATTCAGTCATCACAATGCCGTTGATGTCGAAGAAAACGATCAACATTACCTTGAATTTTGTCTTTTTGATTCTTGGCGATTCAGGAGTCTTCCAGTGCATGGATTGCCGCTTAGTTTCGACGTCGTATTGAAATATCCATGTTTCATCGCACGTAATGATGTTTTGCATAATTTCACTCTTCTTCTAACCTCATCACACATCGTTTTCGGCGTAGGAACAAAAACACGTTTATTTTAAACCGCTACAGAAAAAAACTAGTTCACCGCCAGACATGTGTTCTCATACTGGAATAGTAGACCCTTCCAGCTGTACAACGGTGCATTAGGTTCCCGCCTACCCTCTCCTGGAGGCCGTCAGGGAAAATAAAAGATTTAGTAATAATTAAATAATTTTTTGATTCTAATAAATTTATAAAACCTAATTAATGTATATATTTAATGAATTAGAAAATAAAATGCGTATTTTTGTGAAATGCATTATTAAAAATAAATTCTTCTCCAAAATTTTCCGGAAAAATATTCTAATAAATTAAAAACATTAGAAATCTTTGAATTATAATTTTCACTAGATCATTAAATTACATTCATTAAATTATAATTATAATAAAATATATTTTACTTAGTCAAATTAAAAGCAAAATTAAAATATTAAATATTAATATTTAATAATGATAATTTAAATCATCTGATATTAATAAATAAATCAATTTGAATTAATAGTGAATATTTAAAATTAAATTAGCCTCACTATATAAATATAAATGTTAAAAATATAAATTTATTATTATTATTAATTATATTTTTAAGTTAGTTATACAAAATAAAAATAAAATGTTTTTCAATGATTGCCTTCGGATAACTATTAATAAACCACATAAAAATATTATTTTTTTATTTAATTAGTATAAAAACATATAAATAAATTGAATAAATCAGATTTTTTTAATTGTAAAATTTAATTATAACATGACCAATCGTGATAAAATCAATGTAAAAGAATAGTTTAATGATCGTTAAATTTAATTCATTTTTCATTTTTAATATGTGTTATAAATTCGTTTCATTCGTTTATGAATTAAATAATAAATTATAATAAAATATATTGTGGTAAAATTATATCAGAAAAATGCAAATGATTATCATATCATTGAAATATAAAGAAAATATGATATTATTTTTATAAGTTAAAGAACTGTTAAATGAATCATTTTGGAATTATCAGAAGCACTTAAAAAACTGTCTTAATCAACCAAATCTTAAAAGTCAAATTTCAAACAAAGAATGTGTTTTAAAATGTTCTATATTCCAATAAATTTTTTTTTATTAATTCATTTATTAAGACTATCAAATAAATAATTTATAATTACACTTTTTTCATTTTTTTATTATTTTCAAGTACATATATATAAGTATATATTAATTTATATTTTTAATTTTTAAAAAAAAAATAATTTATTTAAAAAACAAATTATATGTTTAATATTAATATTAAACATGTATATTATCTTTTTGTTCTTTGAGAGATTCAGAAAAGTTACTTGAAACATATTCTATATAAAGAAGTTTAAAATTCTAAATTTTTAATAAGTTTAAAATAATAACAAAACTTGATCGAAAGAAAATGATTAAACAATTAATTAATTCTATAATTCTTAATCTAATAATCAATCTAAGTATTAAAATTTAAAAAATATTTAAAATTCAATTTTTATATAAATAAATAACATTTGTTTTAGTTTAATTTATTTATTAATATATATTATTTCTCAAAATTCAAGTATACAAACTAATCATGAAAATAAACCTTATGAAGACATGTATTTATTATATAATTTTTATATGGATAGGTATATTTATATATTAATAATTAAATAATTATCTTAGATAATTAAAATATTTCATATAAATATAAATAATACAATAATAATACAATCTTATATATAATATATATATTTAAATAATTTATGATAATTAATATACTAATCAAAATATACGATAACACATTTAAAATTAAATTGCTTTATAAAAAGAGGTAGGAATACAAGTGGATAATAAATCTCCAAGTGGGTCCATTTAGAAATGTTAAGGCGTAATATATATGTCACTAAAAGGCAAAAGTTTTACTTTTGTATTTCGATTAAAATACTAAAAAAAGTTTTAAAGTAAATTTACCAGAATTCCACAGATTTTATAGTTAATTAAAATAAAAAAATATTTTTTTGGAAATAAATAATTATCATAGTAAAAATCTATATATAAAATGAGTAATTAAATAAATAAATAAATATTAATATTGAAGATCAATCGATTTTTATCACTCTCTCTTTTATTCTCTTTGACTTTTGAAACTCATTTGAAGATTTAATTGAATCTTTATTTTTTTCAACCCTTTCTAAGTTTCTCTTCCCTTGTGTTTTTTTGTCGATTGATATATACCTACACACACACACACATATATATATATATATATATATATATATATTTGAGGTTCGTTTTTTTGATGTTTGCTTTTAATTGGCTCGGTGGAAGAAAGATTTGAGGAGGCCGTGAAACTAAAATGAAAAGAATTTCTTCAACTTAAAGGGGAGAGAGAGAGAGAGAGAAAGGGAGAGAGAGTTTCCGTGGGTAAGCGAATGGAGTTAAAAAAATAAAAAATAAATAAAGGGGAAAAAAGTTTTTACCTCCCTTCTTTTGTTGATCCTCTAATGTTTATCAACAGTGAGAAAAAAAGGGAGGCAAAAACCGGATTTCTTGCGTTGACAGGACTGATTATGGTTTGATCTCTTTTGACGGTTAATACATTTTGTTTGTTGGCATCTGGAGGCAGGGTTGTTTTTTCTATTTATTTAATATTTTTTATTCTTATTTTGGACCCGAGTCACGTGTCTCGAGTCCCCAATGGGGACACTTTTCATAAAAATTTAAAAACACTCATGTCCTTTCACACTCATAGTTTGTTCTATTTATTTATTTATTTATTTATATTTTATACAAACAAGATTTTTGGTCCCTTTTAGACACACTCTCTGATATGGCATTCAATTTGTCACTATCATTTCACGAAACACACTTCACTGCACATACACTTCACTAAAATTAGTGTCCAATACGCTCCAATTAACATTTGGAGCAAGCCCCAGATTGTTCTTGAGCAAAAGATTATAACTTAGTAACCATTTCCCCAAGAACTAAATCTGGAACTTCAGCGAACCGCTAGCAATGCGTTTCTAACGGCTCACTGAAACGCACTACTCATGTACCATTAGTCAATGTATGCATCTCGGGATCTTTGCTGATACCATCAATAGTGCAGATGGTCACTTTCTTCTTATTCTTTTTAGTTATTGGCGGTGGAGGTTGTTTTTCTAAAGAAGTTGCGACGATTTTATATTTAATATCATCATTATCTCCTAATATTGCTGCTTGATTTTCAAAAATCGCCTCTTGTTCTTTACTACTTGGAATTCTTTCCTCATTTGTGTAATACCTTGCTGCTTGGTGGTGGCGTGAATAAGCTATTCCTGCCAAGAGAAGGGAACCAATTAAAAGTACTAACAGTATTGAAGCACCTGCAGCAATTAATCCAAACCGCGATTCGTTACTTAAAAAGGACGAATTTGATGATTCATCTCCACCACCTATATAACTAATTCCACCAATACACCGTGCTAAACCAGAACGTGAGAGAGTGCCTAATTGGCGTCCTTTGAGTGCAAATGGTGCAGCACAAACAACAGGTTGCAATGATGGACTAAGACTGGTTCGATTGACTCGACGTATCATTAATTCCATATGACAAAGATCACAAGTCCATGGATTATCTTGGAGATGTATATATCGTAGATTTTCTATTCGAATTAAAAGACGTTCATCTAATCCCGTAAAACGATTTCTTGAGAGATCTAATATTTGTAATTTTTGTATAGGTGCAAGAATTTGTGTGGATAAATGGGTGAAATGATTACCCGACAAATTCAATTCTCTTATATGTTCATGATTAACAAATAATCCGATTGGCAATTCTCTAATATTCATATCAGCAAGACCTAACTCGCGTAATTTTGGCAAAATTGCTAGTATAAATTTAACTTCCGTTATTGGCAAAGGATTACCACTTAAAATCAATCGTCTTAAAGAGTCAGCTAAAGGTTGAAATGTTTCAGTGTCTAGTTTATCAAGTTTATTATAACCAATATCCAATTCCTTTAGGCTTGTCAAATTAGCAAACGCAGTAGCTGTAACTTTAGCGAGACGATTTCGTGCCAGTGATATTGATTGCAAGTCTGTCTGTCCTAATTTATAACCAATATGTCCGAATGTACGTTCCAAGACCACAGGCAAATGATTCCCATCGAGAAATATATGTTGCAATTTGTGTAATGTGCGAAATTCATCGGAAGCAATATATTTAAAATCATTATCGCCAAGATCCAGGTAGTTGAGATTCGGAAGAAGACGGTAGATCAATGTATTGATGTTTGTCAAACCGCAACCACGGCATCGGAAGATACGAAGATCCTGCAATCATTAAAAAGGAAAAAAAAAATATTAATTTGAAATTTAAATAATAGTCATATTATTAACATTAATATAAAAAATAGAGATAAATATACTTATAGGTATAAATAAAATTTTATTAAGTTCTATAGAATTAGTATATTTATTAAAACTTAGATCAAAAGAGATTCTAAATCACATAAATATTGAAAATTTCTCCTTTTATATTAAGTTCTATTTAATTACATTTAGATTAAATAAATTAAATTTTTTTTTCTCTTAAGATAAATATAATATGGTATTTTAATAAGATATGATTTGAGTAAAATTAATCTAAGATTAATTGTATAATTATACTATTAAAACAATTCAGCGATAGTCCAATTAGCTATATATATGGAATTTAAGATATTTATAATATTAGAATAGTGATGGTTGAGAGCGCAAAAAAAGAGAATGATTTAAATCAGCTATTCTCAAAGGGGTCCATGTGGACCCCCTGGGGGTCTATGATCACCAAGGGGTCTATTGGGGGTCTATGGATGTCTCTTTAGTAAAAAATAAATTGAAAGGGGAGATTTAAGAATAAAACTTAGTAATTTTAGGCCAAACATAAAAGAAATCGCACAAAAACGCCAAGTCCATCCATCACACTAATATTATAATTTTGTAAAATATTAATGTTTTTTTTTATTATGTGTTAAATTTAATCATTAAAAATATAGATATAATTATTGATATTTCAGTTTCTTTCTTCTATACAATTTCCTCTCATTTTCCTATTACTATCTGTTTTAAAATGAGTCGTTAGTTTAGTTTTAGTTTAGTTTAAAAAGTATGTTTATTAGCCAAAAATATACAAATATATGTTTTTTTTTCCCATAACATATAAAAGGGATTACATGACTTTTTCTTACAGCTAATTGGTGACTCCAAGGTCGTAATTATCTATACAATGTTTCTTTTTTAATATTATGCTAATAACTATATTTAATATTACAATTTCAAAGTGTAAATTAATTATTATTATTTTTTCTTTGTCTAGGAAAAGGCTATATAAAATAAAAACCTAGACTATATAAAATGAGTCGTCTGTGGTAGCTTTTGCACACGCACAATTAGATGTATATATATATATATATATTCCTTAAGTAGGGAGTCTATGAAAAAATTAAATTCCTACAGGGGGTCTATGGAAGAAAAAGTTTGAGAACCACTGATTTAAATTAACCCACCAATTGATTTTTCTATTTAATTGTATTATGTTCAATTAATATTTTACTACTAAAATAAAAACAGATAATTATTTTAAGAATTAATTATAAGAACGTATTTTAATAATTATTTTAAATAAATATTAAAGTTTTATTTGTTGTTTTGTTAAGAAATATTAAACATTTTATTATTTAAAAATAAACATTTGTCAATTAATTAATTATATTTATGCCTGTTGGCATCTTCGGACCAGCAAACAACTATGGTATTTTTTCAACCATTTCTAAGTATTATTATTTAAAAAGTGTAGAAAAAAAATTGTCTTTTTTTCAAATAGTAGTAAATAATTGATAAATATGTAGTTTATGGATAAATGTATAAGAACGATGACAGCCAAATAAATGACTCATTAAACACATGGGACTAGAGTGGATAGACAGTGAATATATATCATCTATGACAACATGACATTGTTGAAAGAGTGAGATTTTTCAGTTAATTAAACACAATGAAAAATATTTGATAAGAATATGCAAAGGAAGCTAAAAAGTTTAATATTATTGATATACTAGCAGACCCGGCAAAGTTTTGCTTTTGCATGTGTGTCTGTATACTATAATATATATACGTATGTGATATCTGAACACTTAATAATAATAATAATAATAATAATGTATTAAATGAATATAATTGAAATTTTAGTTTTAATTGGACTTTTTTTTGTTTGTTATTTATATTTATTTTTATTGTGGAAATATTAGAAAATATTTATTGTAGCGCTTTGGCATAAACAATGTTTTTTGTATTACCAATACCATCTTTTGTGTAAATATACAATTTTTTGGGTTTCCGCGAGCATGCAACATATAATTGTCCATGTGCGAAACATGGATTTTCTAGATTTAACCCACAAACTTGAAGCGATTGTCCTTGTGCTTTGTTGATTGCCATTGAAAAAGCTCTTTGGCTGACTTTATTAATTGTTAATAATTATTACATTTTTATTAACAGTTTTTGGAATAAGTAAATTTCTATTTGTTCTTTACCACTATATATTTGAATTATATTTTGTTTTCGTTTGGACGGTATTGTTAGTTTATTACGAAAGTAATAATATTTCTGTTGATAAAAGATTAATGTATTGAAATTGATAAATATGTGGGACAAACACAAGAAGTAACTGTTATCACTTGACAACACGCACCAAGTTTAGTTTCAATTGGACCATTTTTATCTTTTTGGACGCCATTTTGGAGCCGCCATTTTGGATTTTTGAAAAAATTATATATATACTTAATCAGAAACCCTAAAAGCTCTTATGTACCAAGTTTTGTTGCAATCAGACTATTTTTAACATTTTGGACGCCATGTTTTTTTTAATTTAAATGTATCTATTAATGAAATAAAAAACAAATATGAATATAATATAAATATTTTTATAATTATTAAGAGAATTTTTATTAAAAGACCACATTATTTGTATAAAATTATTTATTAAATTAAAATAATTGTACAACGTTTCAACTGCTTATTCTGCAGTCGTTTTCAAGTAACCGTACGCTTGCTCCGATTCAAGCGGACTGATGCATGGTTACTTGAAAACGACTGCAGAATAAGCAGTTGAAACGTTGTACAATTATTTTAATTTAATAAATAATTTTATACAAATAATGTGGTCTTTTAATAAAAATTCTCTTAATAATTATCAAAATAACCACAAAAGCTTTAATAAATATAAATATTTTTAATTTTATATATAAATATATAAATATAAATATAAGTATAAATAATAAACAAATCTGTGAAGGCTGGCTAAAATGGTGATATTCCGAAGGAGAAAAAAAAAATTATCTCACAGGCGGTGGCTGTGACGTCACATATATACATTTAAATTAAAAAAAACTAATGAAGATGATTTTTTCCAGAGATGTGATCAATAAAACTAAATTTTCCTTTATAAAACCTTCCTTGGTATGCCCACAACAATCCCTGAAAGTTTCATCGCAATCGGACGGGTAGTTTTTGAGTTTAGGCGAGACAGACAGACATTCCCTTTTATATATACAGATATATATTAATTATATTTCGTCTTTATTGTTTTTTAAGAATAAATTTAAAATTTTAAAAATTTTAAAAATTACTCGTGTATATATTAAAGCATTCAGCAGTGGCGTACCGTGAGGTTCTTGCGCCTGGGGGCAACTGAGAAATCAGCGCCCCCTTTCGTGTATATATATATATATATATAATTTCATTTTTTTTAAAGAATATTAATGACGAATAACGAAACATGTTTAACAGATTTTAATAAGCGTATAAATAATATTTATTGACTTACACACAATACAGTTTAACTTTAAATATTAATTCTTAATTCTTCTTTTGGCTTCCCTAATTTTGCGCCCCCTAAATTTGGCGCCCGGGGACATATGTCCCCCCCTGCTCCCCCCTAGTTACGCCACTGCCATTCAGTAACATGCAAATATACCCATTTTAAAAATATAGTTTGTATTAACATGAATAAAATACTTTATATAATAAACTGATGTACTTTGTTAATAATATTCAAATAAATTATTTAAACAATTATATGAATATGAGAAAAAATAAAATAAATTTTGAAAAAATGAATTACTTACTTACATAATTTATTTATTTGGCAGAATCAAATAAAAAAAAATCTAAAAAAGGGCTCAGCCGGGATTTGAACCCGGGACCTCTCGCACCCAAAGCGAGAATCATACCCCTAGACCACTGAGCCACATATTTAATTGATTAACAGGTAATATTACTGGATTAATTTTTTTTTTTTTTTTTTTTTTTTTTTTTTTTTTTTTTTTTTATTTATAAGACTTGTTTTTATTTAATTTTATTGATTTTTTATCTAAATAATATAATATAATATATAAATTTTTGCTGAAAAGGAATGGTTATTATCAATTTAACTTTACTCCAAAGTAAAGTAAATATAAAGAATTTAAATGTGTTATGTACGCGACTGAATAATAAAAATTTAGAAATTAAATTCATAAATAATAGAATGCAATTTTTAAATTTAAGCAATAAATATGTATTTAAAAATACAAATCGTTTTGAATATATATAAACACTTGGTTTGATTTCAAATTAATTTGTTTTGATAATTTTAACAAAAAGAAAGCTTCAGCAGCGCGTTTATATTTTAAATGTTCTCTTTTCTCTTTTAGATGTGGTTCGTGTTTAAGTAAATATATAATTTTTTTCTTTATTTTAATACCATCCCTCCCACACCCAAAAGGAAGAGTGGAGTGTTAATGTTAGTGAGGATGATTCTCTTCTCTTCTCTGTTGGCATCCACAACTATTCCCAGTGTTTTAGGTTTTGCGGTTGGCGAATCCTCGTTAGTGATTTCCTCTAAAAGCTCACTTTTCATCCTATCCGCTTCCTCATCATTCTGTTTGTACTCTTTCCTGAAGATAATTAAATGCCCCAGCTTCAGATTATTTCTTTCATTACATATCGCAAAATTCCCTTAAATTTATTCTATCTTTATTCAATATAGAAAATTATTTTATATTAGGTACTTTTTTAATTATTATATTTTATATTAATAAGGACGCGGATAAGGTCCCGGATTCAAGTCCGGGGAATTTTCTCTAGCTGGGGTCTATGGGACGGAGTCAAACCAGCCTCCGGGATCGAAAGCTACTTGATAAAAACTAGCGCCTCCGATCAAGAAAATCAAGTTAAAGTTAATAGAACCCGATCTACTGATCAAAGAATACCTAATTTATTTAATGGACTGGATAGGCGCTGTCCTTGCTTAGGATGTACAAAAGTCAGAGATTATTTATTACATTAATATTATACTATAATTTGGAACTCTTTTAGCTATTTATATTTTTCCGTTGGTTGTTATTAACCCAATATTACAGAGCAAAAAAGTAAGATAAATGTTTATCTATCTAATCTTATTATGCTAGCTAAAATTGTATATATATATATATATATGTATGTAAATGGGTTCTCAGAAACCACTCGATTGATTTTTTTGAAATTCACACCATAAATAATATTTATAAAGAAAAATTGAGTTTTATTGATCAAATCTCTAAGAAAAATCATCTTCATTAGTTTTTTTTAAATTTAAATAGATATGACATCACAGCCAGCGCCTGTAAGATATATATATATTCTAAAATTTAAAATCATTATATTATATCCATATTTGTTTTTTATTGCATTAATAGATACATTTAAATTATTTGAAATTGTTTCACAACGTTTAGAAGATTCAATTTCGTCATTTAGCACCTCCTTAAATAATCTGTACAATTTTGAGTCTATATCGTCAAAATTTCCCGACAGAAAGACTTAATTTCAGCAGTTATTGAATATATATGGAAAAAATAGAGGCATGTAATTTTATCGAAATAGGTTCAGCCAATTTTGACTCTATATCGTCAAAATTTTCAGACAGACAGTCATAACAAATTCTAGTCACTCTTGGATTCTAGAGGTCAAGAAACGCGAAGATATGCAAAAATTTTAAATTCACAGCAATGTGCAGAGAAAAACCTTTTTATCTATATATACATATAAATAAATCAAATTTACGAAAATATATATATTTTATATCAACAGGTATAGTTTTCTGTCTTTCAGTGCATTAATATATACGTTTAAGGAGTATATGTTTTATTAGTCATTTAAGTTCTTTTAAATTATTGGAACGGTGATTCGGAGAACCAGTTATTAGTATTACCAGTCAAAAATTAGATAATTAGGAATCATTTTTTTAATGTTTGAGCGGCGACTCGGTATGATCTAATAATGTACTAAGTATGATCTAAGGAAAGTATAAAAGCAGCATAGCCATAGGCAGCAAAGGCCATTCTTTTCTGTCTTCCAGTGCATTAATACGTACGTTTAAGGGGTGATAATTTATCACTAATTTTTTTTAATTTATGTTCTTTAAAATTATTTGAATAGCGCGTCGGTGAATCAGGTGAACCAACCAAACCCGATAATAAAGAATCATTTTTTTTATTGACCGTGTGGTGGCTTGGTGAACCAGGTATTATTATTGAGGACCCCAGTTCCATTCATTTTAATCAGATTGATGCAACATTTAATAATTGTAATAAATAATTAAAGAATTGTATATCAATATTTTTAAAGAGCTCGGTGTCCCAGATATTAATATTACCAGCCAATCATTTTTTTTTAACTTAATTACCGAGCCGAGGCTCGGGTTCCCGGTACTTATGTATTATTTATCGAATAAATTGGAATTTACATGAAATTGCGTGAATGTAAATTAAATATATAAAAACTAACATAATATTAATTTAAACGCTTTGATAATGCATCATTTCAATTTTTTTGATTATTTCTTTTCACTAACAATATAATCTAACATGACAAATACTGGGTTTAACTGGATGCTTTTAAAGATTTTGATACTTTTATTAATGTTATTAAATTTTTTTTTTACTTTTATTAATTTTATGTTCTTAAATTTTAGGGAAGTAATCAATTTAATAGAAAAAATATAATAATTTATAAAATAGAAAATTTGAAAATAGTCTTATCTCTCACGATAGTTTAATTGTTTTCCCAATGTAATTTATTCCGAATTCCCCTGCCCCTGATTTATAATGATTAAATGGAGTGTTCATTTTAAAAGTATAGGTCGATTCCTTAAAAAAATAAGATATGCATTTTATGCTTAATTTATTGTGAACTTTTTATTTTTAACTAATACGTAGTAAATATGTTAAAAATGCCAATGTTTTGTTCAATTTAAAATTGACCACTAAAAGAAATTGTATACATTATTTTAATTATAATTAGTTATTTTCGCCTAATATAAAATTATATAATCAAATTACTTATTGATAAATTGATAAAATATGTTAACCTTTAATTTTCTCGAAACAACAAACAATTATATTACATCGCTTTCAAAATAAACGACCCATTATTTACTTTTTAATATAACATTTTCTAAATAATTTCGTTTATAATCTTGGTATGGCAACAAATAAGATACCTCAGATGAAATCTCAAAATTTTCTTAGTTACTCTTCAACACTCAAAATGGTCCTCAAATCTAAGTATAAATAATAATAATAATAATAAAATAAAAAATTTCGAACCTAGAGAATTGTAAGTGATGTAATTCTTTTTAAATTAAATGTTACCTAAAAATTTAAATTAAATAAAAATTAAAATTTTAAATTTAAAGATTCAAAATTTTTTTTTTAAATTCAACCCATAAAATTATGAAAATCTACTCTATCAATTTTTAGTCCAAGTGCTCTTGAAATTTTAGTTTTTAACTGAAATTTAATGAAACTCACATCCATGTATGTAACAAACAACAAACATTAAAAATTACAAAATTTTTTATAAATATTTTATAATTTTGTATTTGAATTAATTTAAATTATATTTTAATAATTTAATAAAAATAATCATTTTTTTTTGTTTTCTTATAATATAGAATACTTTATGTAAATATCTACAGACTCCTGAATCAAAACGAATTCGAATTATGTATTTTGTCCAATCTCCTGCCTGATTAAACTGAATTGAAAGAGAACGTCCAAATTCATTACGTCTTCTTAATCAACAGATTTTGAAGCTTGAAATCAAATTATAAATGTGTACCTTGCATTTCCATTGCAAATTTCAATTAACAATATTTATCCTATAAGGCGATGCCCTTTAAAAGCTTGTTTGGTTTAGAAATCACTTTCAATAAAACTTTTAAAAAGAATAAAAAAAATAAGAAAAAAGAAAATTTTTATAAAATACAAGTGATGAAAATTTTCAAAAATATTTTCATTTTTAAATATAAATATGTATAATATTTATGGAAGTCTATATATTTAGTTAAACTTAACATTATCATCAACAATGTTTTTTTATTTAATGAATCCGGAATTTTTTGTTAATTATTAAGAAAAAACATTAACTTAATCTTATAATAAATAAATAATACAATAAATAATACAACTCGTAAAATATCTAAGAAATATACTAAAAAAGGTATTTAACAACAAGGTAATCAATTACAAAAATTTAAAAAATAAATGTAATTATAAAGTGAAATAATAATAAAATATAATAAAATAAAGTGTCTAATTGGAGATGTAATGGACTTAGCCAATAGATTTAAAAATGAACAAATATATATAGGTATATATAATTTTTTAAAAAAATAATTGCAACTAAAATGAAGAGGAAAAAATACCAATTTATAAAAGAAGAACACCTCAACCTTAATTAGACAATAAAATTAAATGATTTAAATCTTATATATATATATAAAAAACAAACTTAGAAGGTTAATTAATTTTTTTATGTCGTTTATTTTCATGCATATAAAATTTTTAATTAAAAACTTTGTTAAATAGATGCCCACAAAAAATTATAATTATAGATGTTGTCATTATCTGAGATGAATTGTTAAGGTTAATTTGTTTTATTTAAATTATATATATATATATATATATATATATTTAAAATTTATAATATCAATAAATATTAATAATAATAGAAGTAATAATGATAATAATAACAAGTTTAATATGAATTGATGGATTAGTACTGTGTAATGGACTTTATATTATAGATAGATAGATGCTAAGATTGTCCTTTTTGATGATATTTTAAGCCTCACAGCCTCTTTTATAGTTAAAAGTAACAACGCATTTAACAGTAGAGAGAATGGACTCCTATCAAATTTAATCCCTATGGTGTACGTATTTATGTCCAATATCGTGCAAAATTATTATAAAATTTTATGCAAATTTTATTGTATTTTTTTTAAACATTATTATATGATACAGATTATATTTATTATTCTATATTCTAATATGTTAATATGTTTTGGCTTAAAAAATATTATTATTTCATAGATAACTACATATATTAATATATAATAATATTTTTATATATATAATATAAAATAGATGTATTTAGGAAGGGATTAAATTTGAATATAATATTCATCAATTATAAATTTGAAAACAAGGTAAATTTTAGTTTTATTTTATTAGGATTTTGGTTGAGTAATTTATAAACGAATATTTGAAATATGTAAAATAATTTATAAATCACCCACTCACTAACTCACCCACTCCACCTTATAAAGGAAATAGAATCAGTTTTTTACCGACCGACGATAGTAAGGGAGGTATTGTTTTCACACCAAATTTCACATGTAGAGATTTTTACATATCTCCACGAATCATGCATTTTCTTAACAGGAAAAAGTTATGCATCAGTATGATGAATTGATCAACTTTTGGTGCAAATCCGGAAACCGGAAATCGTAGTATTAGCGATCGACGATAGGAAGAGAACGGTTATTTTCACACCAAATTTCACATGAGATTTTTTACATATCACCACGAATCATGCACTTTGTATTGGTTTTATCCTCGAGAAAAGTTTTTTCTTAATTTAAAATTATATGGCATCACCCAGCCATTCATGACGTCACAGCCTAGTCTTACATATATATTATAAATAAAATAAAATTAAAAATATTTATGTTATATTTATATCTGTTTTTTATTTTATTAATAGATATATTAAAATTATTTGAAATTGTTTCTGTAGCTGGAAATTAATTTACTTCAAACCGTCGGTCGGTTCGATCCTGGCCACAGGTCAACTTATTTTAATTGTTTAAAATTTAAGAAAAATAAATACTAATATTAAACCTAATTATATATATATAAAGGTGTATAATCTAAAATCTTTCCTTTTATATTGATTACTCTTCGATCATTTTCAAATTGATTTTCCGATAAATAATTTTAATACTTACTCGAGCCAGTTTCGCGATAATCATTTTAATAAATATCATCTGGCAGTTTCTAATTTTTTTTTTATTAAATAATAAGAGAATTAATTAATCAAAGTTTAGAAAAATGTGACAATGTCATATCGATCATTCTTTTATTTTTAATGTACTTATAAAAAAATCAATAATCTTTGCTATTTATATTTATAAAATTCATTAAGTATTAAAATCATTTAATGAGGTTTTGAAGGAAGTGGAGGGTGAAGTTAAATGATTATATTTTTCCGTCACATCTCTCGAAATTTTTACACTCACATTTGGAATAAAAGAGAAAATTTTTAAATAGGTGAATTATTTAATTAAATGAGGACATATAGAAATGTGAAAATTCGCTTAATAAATTATTTCGAAATTTATGTTCAAATGAGATGTCACCTTTCTGACAGAAGTTGGTGACATTTGTGATACTCCACCTCATGAAATTTATTTAGTATTTATTTATTTATTTACTTTTAAAAACTTTGCTTTTATTTTATTCTTTGATAAAAACTGACGGTTATAAATTTTCTCGTTTGATATAAAAACTTTGAGAAAAAAAAAGATTTAAGAGATTCTAATAACAATTTGGTCACAAATAACCAATATTTAAAATTCATTACAGATCATAATAGAATAAATCAAATAATTTTTCCCTAGTATCAATGAATATGGAAACATTCAATATAATAAAGCTAGATTGAAACATGTTATTGTCTCAATGGATTGCTTGACTGCCAATGTAAGCACGTGTGCCATTGATTCGCTTGTACTGATGTATAGGATACTATTGCTTGCATTCCACTAGAATAGATTGATTAAGTCGGAATTCAAGGACATGCACTTAAGTATAGCTATGTAAATTCAATTTCTCTAGCGCAACCCTTTACGGGTCAGTATAAAGAAACATTGGTTCTATGAAAAGGACCTCTTGAGAAGTTATTCTATGTCACTTGTGATTAATCAATAGTTTGATAAAACCTCAATAATAGAAACATAAGTAATTTTTTATAAATTATTTATTATTTTATTAAAGCCATTAATATAAAAAAATGTTTACAGAATCCTCTACCCTAGAGAAATTAAAAAACAACAAACTAAAATTTTTTTAAATTAAAAAGTTTTCTGTTTTATTATTAAATCATGTAATTTGAATTTATAAAAAAATGTAATATTTTAAAATTAAAATGATTAATATACTAGAAACAAATCAATTGATTAAAATAAATGGAAAAGAATTTTTAAAATAAAAGTTTTGATATTTTTTATTAGTTGTAGCATTTTTACTTAAATCATTAAATTAAAATATTATTATTTTACAAAAAATAAAGATTGATGATGATTAATTATTTTTATATGTTTTATAAGTAGGAATTAAAATATTTATAAAGGTATATTTGTAAAGCAACGAAATACACCACCATGAGTTTGTTTACTTTTGATGAATGAATGCCCCATTTTACCACCAAATTCACTGAAAGCTCATTGGGCAATGGAAATGCAATAGATAAATGTTCATATAGCATAAAAGAAATACAGAATTAAAAAATATTGAAAAACGGAAAAAGGATAAAATAAGTTGACCTGTGGCCAAGTTCAGAACCGACCACCGGTTTTAAATAAATTAATTTTTCAGCTACAGAAACAATTTCAAATAATTTTAATATATCTATTAATGCAATAAAAAACAGATAGGCATAGAACATACATATTTTTAATTTTATTTTATTTATAATATATAATTAAGAGCTGGCTGTGACGTCATGAAGGGCTGGGTGAGGTCATATAATTTTAAATTAAGAAAAAACTAATGAAAATGATTTTCCCGACCAATACAAAGTGCATGATATGTGGAGATATATAAAAAATCTCCCTTCCTATCGTCGATCGCTAATACTACCACTTCCGGTTTCCGGATTTGCACCAAAAGTTGATCAATTCATCATACTGATGTATTAAGAAAATATACCAAATTTCATCAAAATCCGTTGAGCCGTTCAAGCTGTACACATCTATACTGTCGGACGGACGGACGGAAAGACATCTTGCTAAAAATACTTTTTTTCTGTTAAGAAAATGCATGATTCGTGGAGATCTGTAAAAATCTCCATATGTGAAATTTGATGTTAAAACAATACCTCCCTTACTATCGTCGGTCGGTAAAAAACTGATTCTATTTTCTTTATAAGGTGGAGTGGGTGAGTGAGTGAGTGGGAGTGAGTAAGATCGTAAAAGGGGCAAGATCATAAAACGCTTCAAATCTATTCTAATACCAATTACATTAAGTAGACTAAGGAGTAGAAATCTGTATTTGATTATTATATCTTCATCAAAATAGCTACTTCACAAGTAATTTTTTTGTTTTTATAACCTGAATAAATTCCCGATCATTTTGAACTACACTTGCAAGCTAGAGCTAACAAGAGTGCCGTATTGCAACAATTCTTTTATCCTGAGCAATTATTTTTGGTAATTATTATGAAAATTGCTTAAAATTTACTTTAAATTAATAAATTCTATTGTTTGTTTCTAATCTTTTGAGAAAATTACTACTCCGGTCTTACCCCGAAAATATTAGTCCGCGGAGCAAAAGTTTGGAGTAGTTAGATCTGTTCATATATTTTCCAAGGAATTTTGACTTTCTCTGCTTTCTTCGCCAAATTATTTAATTATAACTATTTTTAGATCCAAAATGATTCAAAATTACGTGATAATAACTAATCGAAGAGCGTATTCGACAGAGACATTTGAAGAAGCATCATCTAAGCACAAACAAATCACTCTTTATAAATCTATAAATAACTTTGAAATTAAGATACTTTTTTTTATCAAGTAAAAAGTATTTTATAAATGGCTAATGACGAATTTCGATTTTTCTCCATGAGGTATGAACATTGATTTCAATGAGCTTTAAATGAGTGCTTTCGGACTTGCCTCATGCCCGGGGCAAGTCCGGAATAGCTACTACGTTTTTTTTAATTTTTATAAAAGTTGTAATTTCCAGTACATGTTTTTGTTTATGTCAATGCAAATTAAAGAGTGTTAGTTGCACTTTACGATGATACCAACAAAATGTTAAATATGTGAAACATAATTTTAAAAATAAATGGCAAAGTCGAACTTATCAAAAACCGGTACCTCACTTCACCTTAATTATTATATATCTTGTATATTTAATTTTCTTGAGTTTACGGCAAATTTCATGCAAAGGTTTGCTTTTCTAACTCTGTGATCCCGAAAATGAGAGACACAACGTTCAACTCACGGCGCAGTCCAATTTTGGTACAAAAGCAAGAAACGGTTTTTTTTGTCATAACACATGGATAATTAAAAAAAAAACGTTGTTTTTGGACCTATTTTGGAGCTCGCCCTCAATAAAGAACATGTTTTAGCAGAAATACCATCAGCATGACTTTCTAACACTATATTGGTAGAAAATTACAAATGTTTACGAATTTTATTAACAGGATTCGTAGGTTGTTTGCTGCTACTCTAAATAAATCTAAGAGTTTGAACCCTAAGTGAATGTTTTTTTACAGAAATAAAGTTTTTTGTTAATCATAACTCATTTTCATAAAATCAAATATAATATCACTTGTTTAAGTGTTGAAAAACCATTGAAATAATATATTTTAATTATAAGATTTCATCTACATTTGGTATTAAAAATTATGACTATTAATGAATGTAATGAAAAATAAAAAATTACTAACCTGGATATCTTTAAAAACTTCTGGATTCAGCTCAGTTAATGGATTGAAACTTAGATCGAGCTCGTGCAATTTCCCAAGAATCAAAAATAATCTTGGTACTAATTCAGTAATTCGATTTTTTGAGAGTGTTAAAACACGCAATTCTGATAAATGACGGAATGTTCCAGAGGGCATAGATTCTATTCTATTATCATCCAAGTGAAGTTTCACAAGATTGGCCAATCCACGGAAATTATACTCCAATACATTGCTGATATTATTTCGTGTAAGATTTAATGTTAATAAAGTTGGAACACCCCAGAAGGAATGTTTGCCAATTGCGGGAATATTGGATTCAACTATATGTAACTCTTCTAATTTGGAGAACTGTTGAAAGATTGGTCCAATTGTTAGATGATTAGGAAAATCTTCAGGCGCTGATATAATGATCACTTGGGATTGACGATCCATTTCATTGATTGGAATCGGATCGACCATCAATCCTTGTTGACATTGGGTGGTCCTTCGTCCTTTTTCATCTTTGGGACATTCGCATTGATTAGGACATAGTCCCCAGTTGGCCAAAGCAGGAGTCAACCAGAACAACAACGCTATGGTCATAACAGACCTCATCTGCAAAAAAACATGACAATTTTATTAAGTAAAATTAGATATTTTTTTATAGAATTAAGTAGCTATTAGTAAAAAAAAAAATGTTGTGTATTGTTAAGGTGAAATATAATCGAAGTTTAGTTTCGTAAACTCGGTTTTTTTCAATTGATTATTATTTTGTTATTATAAGTTAGATTTTAATAAATATGGTTTTCGATTATTTATTTTAAGAAAAATTTTTTGTAATTTTTTTTATTCTTGACATATTTAATATCATTAATTTAATTTTACTTTAACTTTATTAGTTATCCAATTCAAAATCAATTTTGACCATTCATAAATATTTAGAAATTTATTAATTTTTACCTTCATATATTCTTATATAAAGAGTAATGGGGAGTTTTGGAAACAGTTAAAAATTCGTTTTCAATTTTCAACGAAAATGTTTGTTTTAAGGTCCCATGAGATCAAAAAAGTGTGACAAGTTCAGAAAAATTGAAATAATGAAATAATAATATAAATTAATCATATCGAAAGTAAGCTGATTACAATATTTTGATAATTTTAGTCTTTTCTAAACTGATAAAATACTTTGGCTTAATTTCAAATTTTCACTTTGTTTTTGCTTGTATTGTATGATGGAAAAGAAATTCTTATCCTTTCGTTTTTCTCACCATTAAATTGAATTGAAATAAATGTATTTTTTTTATTTTCTTCTATGCTTCTAAATCCCAACAAGGTATTGTAATCTGAGGCGATGATGTTTGTTATTCAGGCTAAATTGAAAAGCAAGTGGAATTGAGTGAAGGAACGAGAGGAAAAAGAAAAAGAAAACAAAATTAAAAAGTCTAATTCAAGGGAATCTTAATATTTAAACTTGTTTTTTTTGTGTTGTTGTTTTCTGTAATTAATAGCAGGCGGGGGTGGTGAATAAAAAGGCGTGTCTTGGTCTTCGGTAAAGAAAAATACCGGATTCATCCCATCTTTTCTCATTATTCCAGAATCAAAATAAAAATTAAGAAAAAATATCTTATTTCAATCTAGATAATTAAAAAAAGGGAGAAAAGTGTTCATCTTAAAAGTAATGAGCAATAAAAGATGAAAAGAAGTGAAGGAAAAAATCTAAATGATACATTTTTACACAATTATAAATAATATAAATATAAAAAAAATTTATAAAATAACGTTTTTCCAATGGACTAAAAAGAATAAAATAATTTTTCTATAAGCCTGACAAAGTTTATGGATGAATTGCTTCATATTCAACGAAAAACGTTGGGCGCATTTAGTTTTATTTATCAAAAATCAAGTCAAATTTTTGTAATAATAAAAATTGATAGGTTAAGAGCTAAGAAATTAATATTTTATTATTTTTCACAGTAATATACTTAAATCAAAGTATGTATCAAAATTTCAAAGAATTTTTATTAAATTTACATATTATCAATCAAATGCAAAATGGTTGATTATATTAGAAGAAAAAGTGTTACCTGTTAATGAAGTGTTTTAGAGTGATATGTATGTATATATATGAATAATAGCTCTATAAAGGAAGTTAATTGCATAGAAATCAAATGAAATTGATTTTATGCATTTATGTTAAGTAAATGATATTATTGAATAATAATTATTATATTATATTTATAAATAAATAATTTTATTAATATCAGATTTTATAAATGTATATACATAAATATATACATTAATATATATATAAATGTATTTTTTATAAATAAATTTATGAAATTCATAAAATAATGCTGTGTGCACACTGCAAAATCGGGATTGTGTGTGTGTGTGTGTGTATTTAAGAACACTGTTTCAGAAGACTCATAAGACTGTCCCCCACCTGACTCTATTGTCTTCAAAAAAAAGGTCAATACTCAATATAATTTTCTCTACGGGACTTATATAAAAAAGGGAGGGGAAGAAACTCCCCATTATTGTCGATACAACTGATTAATAAGAATTCATCATTAATTTTAATGCTATAAATAATTTTTAAATATTTTTAAAGAATCTCAATTTTTTAATTAAATTAAATTTTATTTAATTTATAAAAAAATTAGGGTATAATTTTTCATTTTTCTTTTACAATTTATAAAAACTCATTCAAAACTTTAAAGTTTTAAGAAAAATAAATATTTTTTATGGTGTTTAATTAACGTCCTATTATTCGAAATGTGTTGTTTGCTCTACATTGCTTTTCAGTACTTAATTTATGTAAAAGCTTTTTTTTTATCAAAAACAAAGAAGTATTTTTTTACGAAGGATAGTGAATTGTGTCTTATTTTATATAAGAACAATTTTTGAGAGTTAAATTTTCTAGATTAAAAAAAATCGACTATCTATTCTTCAAAGTTAAAATAATTTAATTTAAACTTTAATAAATTTGTTTTGTCTGAAAAGTGAAGACAAAAAAAAATTAAATAAAAGAAAAACTTGTCAAGGAACCACATAAGTTAAAGTAATTAATTGAATAATAAATTTTAATTTATTGTCTGTCAGCCAAACATTTGAGTCTAGATAAACCGAGCAGCTACAGTTGGTGGCGAACGAATGATGACGTTATAATTGAAAGGATAGCTGCTTGTTAGCTGACGATCAAGCACACATTATATCTTATCTTATCTTATTATACTAGCAAAAATTGTATATATATATATGTATTTTTTGAGATATTAAATCTCTCGAGGAATTTTTTTGAAATTCACACCATAAATATAAAATCGATCTGTATTGGTTTCAATCCCTACAAAAATTAACTTTATTAGTATTTTCTTAATTTAAAATAGTAAATTTAAATGAAGTCACAAATTACGTCATCCATTTTGAAATTTGCCTCCGGCCATTCTTTTTTAATTGATATTATATGAATATTTTTTTATATTTAAAACATTTTAAAAATTTTTACTTAATTTTGAAATAAAATTAAAAATATTTTAGAATCAAATTACGAAATATATTTATTTATCACTAACCAAAAAAAAAAAATATTCATGAAGTTAGCAAAATATAATACATATGAACAATTATATAGGAAGCAATTTCCAATAAATGGTTGAATTAATTTGATCTAATAATAATATTAAATAAATTATATTATATTAATTGAAATGTTAAATATTATTTATAATTTAAATTTAATTTAGATTATATATAAATAATATATAAATGATATTTGATTATTATAAATAAAAAATAATTAATATCTATTAATATAAAAATTAATAGATCTAAAAATCAGGAAATTATCATAATGTTTCATAATTTATTATAAAATGTAATATGGATTTTTAATTTATAATATGACTGCAAATATGTCGAAGGAAAACTTTTTTTAGCTAAAAAACACGGATTGAAATATAATTCAATACTATTTTATTTCATTATATTATTTTTTACTCCAGTCAAACATTAAAAGTTTTTCTGTTTATAATTTTTTTATTAAAAATTCAATATAACTTTATTATCCTATCTCTTGTTGATTATTTTAATTCTATATATGGAACAGATTAAAAGGTCCTTTGCCTCATTTATAAAAGATAAGTGAGAGGTACAGGAGTTGTGGAGAGATGATTTTTATTTTTTGGAAGGAGGAGATAAGTTCTTCTATGGAATTATAATTAATTAAAACCAATTTATATCATACGTAAATTTTATTGTACAATTAAATATTTAAGGACTAAATTTAAATAAGATCACATCAGCGAATATATTAATTAAAAAAAAAACAATGATAATAAAAAACTTTCCTAATGAGAAAGTTCTAAACTAAATGTTGAAATATAAATTCAATATATCCATTTGAATTGTTTGATATTGCCAAACGGATAATTATAAAAACCTAATATTACTACGAGGTGTGGCTATTAAATAACGAGACTGCGCGCGCTGACGGCCTCCAGGAGAGGGTAGGCGGGAACCTAATGCACCGTTGTACAGCTGGAAGGGTCTACTATTCCAGTACGAGAACACATGTCTGGCGGTGTACTAGTTTTTTTTCTGTAAGCGGTTTAAAATAAACGTGTTTTTGTTCCTACGCCGAAAACGATGTGTGACGAGGTTAGAAGAAGAGTCTGAAATTATGCAAAACATCATTACGTGCGATGAAACATGGATATTTCAATACGACGTCGAAACTAAGCGGCAATCCATGCACTGGAAGACTCCTGAATCGCCAAGAAGCAAAAAGTCAAAATTCAAGGCAATGTTGATTGTTTTCTTCGACATCAACGGCATTGTGATGACTGAATGGGTTCCAGAGGGGCAGACGGTGTTTCCGAAAATCAAGTCCGCACTAAAGAAAAGCCGATTCGAGTCGATTGAAGAGGTGAAAAGAAAAATGGCGGAGCTTCTGAAAGGCCTAACAAAAAACGACTTCGAACACTGCTTTGAGCAGTGGAAAAAAGGATGAAGCGGTGTGTGGCGAGTGGAGGGGAGTATATTGAGGGGGGGAAAAGTTCGATTGTACCATAATTTTTTTAATTATACCATTTTTTGTAAGCAGTCTCGTTATTTATATAATTGCCACACCTCGTATATTAAAATTCAATTGAAATTTGGTTGCACATTCTTTAATACTTGTTGAGATTAAATAATATAAATTAGTAATAAATATGAGGTTACTTAAACAATCAGTTGATAAGAATATTTATTATTAGAATAATTAAATTGTATATGATGTAGCTTAGGAGATAACCCAGAGGTTCCCAATCTTTTCTGGTTTGCGGCTCCATAAATAATCGGATTTTTTCGAGGCTCCCTTAATATATCAGATTTTTATATAAATTTTTTTACTTTCTTGAGAAATTGGACAACTTTCCTTTATAAAAGCGATTAGCCATTTAACAGCGAAAAATTAAAAAGCTTACAAGATTGTTGGCACAAAATTTCAAGTATTAGAAAATGTAATTGAATAATTGAATAATAAATGCATAGCGGCTCCCCGGGGAGCTAGGGTCTATGGGACGGAGTCAACCCAGCTAATCATAGTAAATAATTAACATAACCAACAATCATCGTTAAAGAGACCCTTACGATCAATTGAGACAGAGACAAAGGGTGGTCGTGTCACACACACCATTATTGTATTGAATTCCTTAATTTAAAGTTTTGATTCAGGTTAATAATAAATAATAAAAAATCGTTTACCTGAACTCTCATTTATTTATTAAAAAATACAATCTATGAGAAATGAACAATCATATTACTATCTCGTAAGAGATAGTATTGCGATCACGAAAATTTTCGATGTTGAGATTTTGATGTTTTTGTACGTTTTGAAGGTTCCTGAATCATTTTCACTAAGGTTGAGAAAAATGTCTCTCTCTCTCTCTCTCTCTCTCTCTCTGTGTATGTATGTATGTATGTATGTGTGTGTAGACAAGATTACGCAAAAATGGTTTGAGCTAGAATGATAAAATTTGGTACATGGCCATTATTCAAAATTCATAGTTTTCTATCAACTTTTGAGAAATGTAGATCAACCGGAAGAGGGTCATTACCTACAACGTTTTGATTTTTTTTTCTTCTAAAGTGACCGTAAAAATAAAGATATATGTTTGATAATTCTTCACATGATTAATAATTGTATAAAACTGCTATATAAAGAAATTTCAGCTTGATTTATTTGCTGAAAGTACCAGAATTAATTTTTTAACACTGCAAATCTCACGCGCCAACACGTGGCGTGGTTCCATCAACAAAGAGCCAAACATACGCTGGTTTAATAAATATTATTTATTAATTTTAATATATAATTTAATTAATTTAATTTAATTTAAATTAATGTATGTTATTTAATACAATTCAAATTTGTAGGATAGCCAAGTGGAGACACTCCAGCTTTTTTTTATTAAGTTTTATTTTAAAAAGTAAACAAATAAAAAGGAATATATAATATATAAAATAATAAATTATATATATATATATATCAGAAGTATAATACAAATAAGATTTTTATTTATTCTGATTGCTTAAAGAATATTTTCAAAGTAAATTGTAAAGTAATAAAAGTCATATCCTAAGGGGTTATGATTTATAAATTTTAGAAATTGCATTGAAAATGATCATTGACTTTAAATATGATTTATTTTTTATTTTTATAATAAAAAATAAAATTTAAATTTGTATTTATTCTAAAGGAAGAATAAATTATTAAAATAAAAATTTGGGATACATAAATAATAAATCACAAAATAATAATAAATATAAACTCTTGTAAAATTTTAAATTTAAAGAGAAAAATAAATAGTCAAGTAATTTCTTCTAGTATCAAATAATTATTAAAATAGTTGTTTAATATTTTTTATTGGCAAGGTAACTAAAATATTATAATATTTTAGAAAATAAAACTAACATCAACTAAATTTTTAACTTTAATGAATATTATTATGGAGATTAGGTTATGTGTAGATATTATAGCTGCTGGACCAAACCTCAATGTTATATAAAAAAAAAGCTGATTACTTAACTTAAATCAATAAATAGTAACAGTTGTGGCATTAAACTTTCAAATTCGGTTTTTAGGCCCTACTTGTTGTATCCTCCTATTAGGTATGTAAAAAAAGTCAGGTCAAAAAGATCCGAAGATAATCCTTTCATCTTAACTTATCTTATTATAGAATACACACGTATACTTAATAATTGGATGCTTTTCCAATTTAAGATCCCGTGAGGATTTTATTTTCATCTCGAATTTTCCTCGCTTTCGTTATTTGTCATTCAAATCAAGTTTTTTGCACTGCCATTTTTTAAAATACCATATCTGCGATTGACAGTTTCAGACTCTCGCCATTTTTGAATAAAAATTGCATTTTTAGTTATTCAATGGAATTTTTATATTTTGTTTTATAAAGTATTTTATTAAAGAATTTTGTGACAAATACCCAATTCAAGATCAATGCCAAGTAAAATAAATAAGAATATTTATTTTATATATTATACTATTTGATTGCAATTGATATTTTTTTACTACTTACATTGTAATTTCATCAAATATAATCAAATATGTAAAATAGAATGAATGTGTATCAATGGCGAATGTATAATAACATGGAACGCCAATGTTGAAATAATTGTTAAATCGATGAGAATAAAAATATGGGGGAAAAGATATTATCAAATATAAATTAAATTAAAATTGGCAATTTTAGATATCTATCTATATTTCTGCAGTGCAATTAAACTAGAAAATTCTGGTCGAAGCAATTATTTTCATCTTCAATCAAATCTTTACTTTTCCCAACTCTCTCAAATCTACCTTTATATTTAATAATATATAATATTAATTAAATAATTATTTTTGAAAGATACTCATTTTAATTAAAAATACGATTTTAGGATTTCTCCTCCCCCGTTAGTTAAGGTTATTTCATACGCGAAGTATATTATTATTATTATTTTCTAAGATTATCAATTTATTAAAAAATATTGTAAAAAATTATTCTAAAAATTGTTTGTATATAGAAATTTCTAGCAGGATCTGTTGGGTCCAAAAAATTAATTTGAATTTAATAAAAAAAATATTCTGAATTTTAATTTTAAAATCAGGTGAAAATTTTCAATTATCGAGAATAACTTTTTCTTTTATTATGTGTTTATTTATTTTTTTATTATACTATAAAATTCTACATTTATGACTCTTTCATTCATTTTCTATTAGTTTCAATAAATTTCCAAATAACTAATATATTAAAGTTTTAATAGGATAATAAACATTTTTAATGTAAAAATGGTTGAACATTTAATGTATTATTAATTTTTAGTTATAAAATTTAAAAAAAATAATATTTATTCTTATATATAAATATAGACAAAACTAGATTAAATATTTAAAATTAAATATATAAAATTTAAATTTATAAAATTATCTTTAATAAATAAGTTTATATACATATATTTTGTAGTATTTACCGACCGACGATAGTAAGGGAGGTATTGTTTTCACACCAAATTTCACATGTGGAGATTTTTACATATCTCCACGAATCATGCACTTTCTTAACAGAAAAAAGTATTTTTAGCATAATGTCTGTCCGTCCGTATAGATGTGTACAGCCTGAACGGCTCAACGGATTTTGATGAAATTTAGTAAATTTACTTAATGTATCAGTATGATGAATTGACCAACTTTTGGTGCAAATCCGGAAACCGGAAGTCGAAGTATTAGAGATCGACGATAGGAAGAAAAGGGTTATTTTCGCATCAAATTTCACATGAGAAGATCTTTTTACATATCACCACGAATCATGCACTTTGTATTGGTTTTATCCTCGAGAAAAATCATCTTTATTAGTTTTTTCTTAATTTAAACGTCACAGTCTGGGCTTACATATGTAGGGTTGGTGGCTTCGATAGTGAAGCAGATGTATTAAAAAATATCGTTTTTGAAGAAAAAGGTAGCAAAAATAATATCGTTTTTGATGAAAATTATTAGCAAAAAATATATCGTTTTTATTGAAAAGTGTAGCAAAAAATATAAGGTTTTTGTTTAGAAATATTAGCAAAAAATATATACACAGATAAAAATAAACGTCTTGGAAATCTTCGGTTCTTCGTTCTTCGTTCTTCGTATATGTTCTTCTTAACGTCTTGAATCACAACTGCTACTGGCAAGCTAGCCTGCTTCACGGCTTTTTATACCCGGCTGGCGACATCTAAGTGGGGTGGTGAGGACTCTCGACAACCAATAGCGTGCTAGGCGCTGAACGAAGAGCCAATAGATGGCCAGCTTATTATAGCCAATCGTAAGCTTCTAAGAGGGGGTAGCGAGGTTTTAAATATATGTCCCGGCGCAACATGAATTTGCTTAGTCGCTCCGAGAACATCTTCATGGGAAAATAATAAAATAAAATAAATTTCATTTTTTCAGATCCTATACATATATATTATAAATAAAATAAAATTAAAAATATTTAAGTATGTTATATCCATATCTGTTCTTTATTAGATTAATAGATATATTAAAATTATTTGAAATTGTTTCTGTAGCTGGAAATTAATTTACTTCAAACCGTCGGTCGGTTCGGACTTGGCTACAGGTCAACTAATTTTTATGTTTTAAAATAAAAAAAAAATGAATAAAAGACACACATATATATATATATATATATTATTCAGTCTATTATTCTTTTCATATATTTATATATACGTTCTAAATGATTATCTTTAATATAATAGTGTAAAGTTTATTTTCTCTGGTAGTAAAAACTTTACATCTTTCTATGGTGTTTGTCTTCAACGAGCTCGCTCTTGGGATTACCTGCTTGTATCATATTTGAATAATAAATTAATAAAAACTATGACGTCATTTGCACTACAATTTAATTTATTAAAGTATAAGAACATGATATCATAATAATATTAATATTAATCATATGTTGAATAATTTGATAAACAATTATAAGTCATTAAATTAAGTGCTATGTTTTTGTGTGATCGAGAATGTTTATATTATATTAATTTAATTTTTCAACGCTTTCATAGGTTACTTATCGGTTATGAGCCATTAGATTTTCTTAGTAAAAAATCCCTCATCAAATCAGACAATATTCCCAATAGATTGTAATTTATCGCATATGAACTCTTAGTTAGAAATTGAATTTTTTATAAAAAATAAATTAATAAATGTTTTATTTGGTTATTTATTATTTAATTGATGAATAGTATGTAAAATGTTGAAGTTCGTCAATAAATTATGAATTTGTCAATAATTTAATTTTTCAAACAATTATGAAAGACAATCAATCCAACTAATGTAGTTTGTTCCCATTGCGAGTAAATTATTTATTTCTCCTCCAGTTTTCTGTTCTAACCCATCCAAAATATGGAAATTTCGTTTGCAACTCGAATTCCCAATGCTATTAATCGCTCCCTAACTAACTTCCTATTTCATTTATAATCATTGAATAGAATAATAAATAAATTCTGAATATTCAACTGAGTATGACAAGGAAATTGGCCTACAAAGGAGTATTTTATTTACACTTTCGGTTATTTGAGATAATTTCATTGGCTTTGCTTAAATATGAAGATAATAAGATAAGTGGTTCGGATGAACAGAAAGGGTGGGGTTAAGTTTTGTATCAAATAGAATTCAAATTCTCACTTCAGTAACAATATTAATTTGTTGATAATAGAAGCTGAAATTTCAAGACCTACAAATAACTTCATATGAGTGAATGAGTCGGAAAATAGTTCAGAACACAACTATCTTTGATAAAAGATAGAAATAGAGTCTTTAAATTAATATTATCTAAATTACTCATTTAATCAAGCAGTCATTTAAATAATTTTAATAATTAATCACTTCAATTTAAAAATTTCAAACTCTTCAAAATATCAATTCAAATGTCACCTCTTTACAATTCCAATCCTCTTCTTTTTACATAATATTTTTTATATAATAACGTTATATATATATGTTAGTTTAGATTTCCTTGAATGTTATTATTATTATTACTATCAGATAATATTTCGGCACCCATTTTGGCGCCTTTTTCAAGAGATTATTTAGGTGGGAATATTTTTGGGATTCTGGGTCTTAGTCTGTGTGTCCAAGGGTTAATATCGGGATTTTGGATTGATATGTTGGGTGGTTTTGTACTCATTGTGTTGCTGTCGAGCTCCGAAGAATCCTGGGCAATCCTGAGACTGGCACACGTCCGCACTGGACAACAGCCCGAGGTCGACTGAAATAGCCAAAATGGGTGCCGAAACGTCGAGAAAACAATCTCACAAATATACGTGATTATATCCCTGATAAATCTGATAGTAATAATATATATATATATATATCGATATTTTGTATTGAAATAATATTATTCAAAAAACATAATAATTATTATAAAGAATATAGTTTAGAGAAATTATCAACTACATCAGTCTGATATGAACATAAAGTTTTTATTGTTACTTATAAATATATGATTCTATTTCTATCATAAAATTATAAATTATTATAATTTTAAGATCAATATTTCATATAAACAAATTTTAAAATTTTTCAATCAAAAATTTTTATTGAATATTTATTCAGTGGCTAAGCTCGTAGAAACCAGAGACAAAATCTGTTCAAATTTGGTGAAATTAGTAAATAAATATTCAGAGTTTTGGTGGTGTTTGGTTATAATTATGAACTTGAGATTTCCAGTAAGCCATTAAACCTATTTTAGTGGTTAATATGTATTACTGGCTTTCAGGAATTAGATTATAAACAATATTTATCTTTAATAGTACATCACCCTGCATAAATTAACCCCTTTTGAGAGAAAAATAAAACATAATAATCTTCTTTCATTATTATTTTTATTATTATTTCTAACAATAATATACTTTTATTAGTTTTAAGATTTTGAGAAATGCTAAAAGTATAAATACTATAATACTATTTTAATCATTACCCCAAAATATTATTGTGTAAGTTGATATTACCCCATGGTGAAGAGCAAAAAAAAAAAAACGAAATCGTCTCTTTTTAGCATCTTTCCTATTATGACCCTCATGATAATTTTGAAAAGAAAACAATATTTAAAAATTTAATTTGTGAAAATACTAACAGGTTTATAAAATAGCAAATTAAAAATATATACTTTTTACTCACAAAAGTTTCATTTTTACCCCCAAAAATATCATTTTTACCCCATTTGGAGTAATTTACCCCGGTTCCCCGACCGATTGTTTATAATATAGTTCTGGAGTTGATAAATCAAGCATTATTTCTGTGAAAACAGCAATTTTTTTTAACAAAATATAAATATTTAATGAGATGGATAGGATGTACTAATATACTACAAAGTTTTTTTATTCAGAGATTTATCTATGTCAACCACACAGTTAATTTCTATATTTCTTATTTTAGTCGATACTTTTCTTTAATTTCATTTATTTGCTGAAAATCATGCTTGAATAATTAACAAAACTGACGAATATTGTTAACTAGCAAACCCGGCAAAGCTTCGCTTTTGCATGTGTGTCTGTATACATACATAATACGTATGTGATAACTGAACACTTAATAATAATAATATTTATTAAGTGAATATAATTGAAATTTTATTTTTTATTATTACATTTTTATTTTTATTTTTTTTTTTTTGTTAATAATTTATTTTTATTTTTTTTGTTAATAGTTATTACATTTTAATTAACAGTTTTCGGAATAAGTATATTCTCTTATTATAGAGATTCTTATTGTTTGTCTCACAAGTCTACCTACATTATTTCATTACCATTGTATGATTCAAAACAAAATTCAAAATATTTAATAGGACATGACATGATCTTAGTATTAATTTATTTTCATTATATTAGATTGATTAATAAAATTCAAAATATTTAATAGGATATTTCACGATCTTATAGTATTTTTCCCATCCCAGAATATTTGCTAATATTACATGTTGGAGTTCCAATCACCTGCATATTTAATGGCAATTTCAATGCTGAATATGCTTTTAAATAAAAAAAAATTTGAAGAAAGTAATTGGAATTATTATTATTAAGAATCAACAAATAAATTTATTAAATATACATTTAAATATGTAAATAAATCTATATATAAATTTAATAAATATTCAAACAATAATTGAAACAATATAAATAAAACGATTCAATATTTTACTTACATTGTGATTTATATTTTTATTTTTATTACAACTGTTATTATGGGTATGTTATATTTTACAGTTTAAAAAAAATTAAAAATATTAATAAAATTTATCAAAATAATAAATTGAAAAGATTTCCAATTATTTTTATTTATTTATTGTAAATTTTTCAATGTAACCATGGTAACCATGAATAGACTTTTACCAAAATATTATTAATTAAATTAATTTTGGATTTAACTACACTAAAACCTTCCTTGGTATGCCCACAACAATCCCTGAAAATTTCATCACAATCGGACAGGTAGTTTTTGAGTTTAGGCGAGACAGACAGACAGACATTCCCGTTTATATATATAGATTTCTCAGTAGGAAGAACAATTTTTCCTCTGATCCTTGTTTTTTAATATGTTGAATTGAGCAAATAAATCTACTAGAAATACTAATTTAGCTTAGCAACAAAATGTCTGAATATAAATTCAAAATTTAAAAAAAATAAATTAGAAGTTATTAAGAGACAATTATTAGAAAATTTTTCTGGAACCCATATTTTGAAAAACCATAATCTAAATTAAATTCTGGTTCAATTTTTGAAATTTGATTTCTCTTAATTTTAAATAATCATTTTGATAAATTGTTTAAACTTTTATTATCATTAAAAAAATATACAAATATAAATAAATATATTTGTAAAATTTCAATTAAGTTCTATTTTGTTTGTCTGGTTTCAATTTTATCTCTCTCTTGAAGATACCACGTTTCGTCTCTCGCCCATTTTCACAATTTCTTATTTTGATTAAGCAACGTCAATTTTATTTCCTTAGCTCCCTTGTGAACACCTGCAAGCCTCCCTTGTCTGTTTCTTCATTCCCTCTCTTACCAAGAAAAACCAACTTAGCCAAATAAACCACCCCCGCAAGGAAACATATCAATATCGTAAAAAATATAGAAGAGAGAGAGAGAAAAAAAAGAGACAAATCACATTTTCTAATAAAAAAAAAAAAAAAAATTCTCTTCCAATACCTGACAACGGAGCTGCTACTTTGAAAGTCAGATGCTGATTCGCTCCTATTTCCATTTGTTTATCCGTAACTTCAACAGTTCATAAATGTTTTAAGAATATAATTAGGAATAAAGATATATCAACGCACGTCTTTATCTTCGGCCCCTGTTTATATTATAATAATATTTTATGAACATTTCAACTCATCAAAGTGAGGTTTTATTAAAATCATTTTCATAAAATACAAATACATATTCAAGAAGAGAAAGTATAATATTGTGTTGTTTTTTTTCCTGTCCTTTTCAAAAACCAGAACATGTCTTATCATATTTAGATTAACGACCAAAGTTCTTTTATTTAATATTTAAACTACAATCCTCCATACATGTTCACTACAATCAAATCATCCAATTAAAAAGGGATTGAAAGTAGAATTAACCAAATGACAAAATAAACAATAGTATATTCATAAAGTGAAACTAAATTAAAAATTAATTGCTATACGCTGAACACACATTCTGATTATTATTAAGAAAAAATAAAACTTTATCATTTTTGAATATTTTGTAATAAACTAAATTATATATCAGATAATTTTAAATATAAATTAATCAAATATATAAAATTAATTTTAAATTTAATAATTTTTTTGAGGGAGAAATTTGACGCTACCGACTGAGAGGATCTGGAAAACTAACAATGAATCTTTAAGGATTTATGATTAACAACAAAACAATAACAAATTTAGATGATTAGAGACAAAATTGGTTAATAAGTGGAGAGAATATGAATTATCGTCAAAATGTCAGAAATGAATTCTTCAAACCTAAACAAATTTTAAAATATCGTTGTTTTTTTTATATCAATATTGCATATTTACGTTTACATTGCTTTAAAATAAAAATCAATAATGAAAATACAAAAGTTCAAATGAATCATATTCAAAGTATTTTAAATTGATTTATCTAATTTAGATTTTAACAATTAAATAAATCTATACTACAATTAGAATAGGGCATGTTTTAATAACCATTTAAGAAACAATTAAAACAACTTACAAAAAAATAATTCTCACAATTCAATTTCGTCAAAATTGGGATATAAACCTCTCTATAATAAACAAAATCATGTCATTACATTTAAATAAGAATTTATCGATTTTATTATGAATTCATTTTTCATTCAAATTAATTCGATAGTTACTCATAAAATATAAAAAAAACATGAATCAAAGTTCTTTGAATAAAAATAATCCATTAAACTAAAAAATAAAAATAAAACAAAAATCTTAAATAAGTATAAAAATATATATGTATATATAGGACATAAAAAATATAACAAAAATTCTAACAAAAACTTTGATAAAAGTAAAAATAAGTCTGAAAATATAAAAAATTATATATATATGTGGGAATGGAGCCTTTTGGCTCATCACCGTCCGAATCATCAAAAGCCTGGCACATCTTACTGCCTCAGGGTCGGCCATTCTCAACCACAATATCATCGGAGTTGGTGCTTCCTCTCAACGCCGCTCCAAGCAGCGAGCGCCCCAGACGCCGTCGCCGCCTCCCCACCATGCGCTACCATCACCGTCGCCGCCATTCTCCCACTCCACGCCACCGACCAATAGCAACCGAGTTCCAGCTGTTTGGACTTCCTTTTAAAAAGGACACGGACACGATTCGAGTTTAGTTGTACAGTTTCAGTTTAAGTTCAAGTATATAGTCAGATTTCAGTCAGTTTACAGTTAAGAGTTTATTCAGTCTTTTGTACATCGCAAGAAGTATTCAAGAAACGAAGAAGTTACGATTTCATTTATCTTTACACTGTGTTTTTATCTTGTTCATCTTTATTCAATAAAACGATATTTTTGCAACCATTTAAACAAAACAGATATTTTTTGCTAAACAACCCCTAGACAACGAAATTCCCTACATATATATTCAAGAATTCTAATAATAATTCGGCAAACTCTATTAAAAATAGCAGTTCATAGGACATACATAAAAATAAATATATAAATCTATGAATATAGAAATTTTAAATGACAAAAATTTATTCACAAAGGACTTTTTTTTAATTTATGATAATGGTTGGCTACATTTGAAGATTTTATATAAATCAAAAAACAACAAATTAATCTCAAAAGGAAGAACTAATTTAAAAAAAATGGAAATTTCTCATAATCGACTACTTCAAATTTTAATTTTAATTTATTTTTTTCTTTAAAACAACTTTTGTTAGATTGTCATTATTATCTTTTTATTAATATTTTGTTAATTTCATTTTAATTAAATTCATTAATTACTAATTATTATGTATTTTTAATTTGGAAGAGGCATATGCCCTAAGGGGCCTGGTTACACAATTTTAAAAATTATAAATATAAATATTGTAAAAAATCTGTATAAGTGAACCATAATAAAAGGCTATAAATAAATAAATAAATATAGGACATATATGATAAACTATCACATTTGAATACGTGATAGAAAACAATCACAGATTCAATTAAGCCCCAATATTTTTAAAATGTAAACATTTTTAATTTAATTTCCAAAGAAGGATAAAAGAAAATTTTTCAATGCTACTATTATATTTATTAGTTTTATAAAAGAATGAAAATTAAAAAAAAAAATATAGAAATTAAAAGCTACAAATATGACAAGGAGAATGTCTTTTAACGCTTTATTTATAAGTGAATAAAAATGCTATTGACGAAATAAAATAAAAAATAGGTTTTGTGTAAATTTGCATGAAATGAAAAAAAGAAAGAAAAAACTAACCACAGAATAAAAAAGACAATGAATATATATCTGTAAGAGGTTCTCAGTGTCTTCTGTGTGAAAAAAGGTTATTAGCTTTTCAGCTTAAGTCTTTGTAAGGATCGAATTAAGTGCGAGTTTGTTTTGCTCGCTGAATCACTAAATTTTAATCAACTGGGATAAAAAGTTAGGATCGAACTTATTGAGTCAGGCAACGAACTGAATGAGAAACTTATTCAGAAACATCAAAACATAAGTTGGCAATGGAATGGTGTTTTATAACAAAACGGAAACTAGGGAAAAGTTAATGAACATTTGGCATAGAGGAAAAAGAAGACAGTCACGAGATGCGAGAATTTTCAAACACGACAGAGCAGAGTAAAAGACAGATCAATTCAAATTGTTTATAAAAGACTACCTAACCATTTCAAAAGACGAATATACTCGTATAAACTAATTTTAATAACATATTAGGATATGTTAACTTTTAAATAATTTGAAGATATATTTATTTTCATTAAAACAAAATATATTAAATAATATATATATATATATATAGTTGGCCTCGGACTGTTGTCCAGTGCGGACGTGTGCCGGTCTCAGGATTGCCCAGGATTCTTCGGAGCTCTACAGCAACGCAGTGAGTACAAAACCACCCAACCTATCAACCCAAAATCCCGATATTAACCCTTGGTCATACAGACTAAGACCCAGAATCCCAAAAATATTCCCACCTAAATAATCTCTTGAAAATGGCGCCAAAATGGGTGCCGAAACGTCGAGAAAACAATCTCACAAAAATACGTGATTATATCCCTGATAAATCTGATAATAATAATAACAATAACATTCACGGAAACCTAAACCAACATATATATATATATATATATACGTATATATATAAAGTGTAAAAAAACTGACCCTAAAATATTTATGATTGAACATTCATATCTTATCTTATTATACTAGCAAAAATTGTATATATATATATATATATGCATATTTTTAAGATATTTAACAGATCTAAGGATTTTTTTTGAAATTCACATCATAGATAATATTTATAAAGAAAAATCGACCTGTATTGGTTTCAGCCTCGAGAAAAAAATAAATAAAAAAAATAAAATATATAACCTCTTTTCTTAATTAAAATATAGACAAGTAAAGGTGTCAATATAATTTCAGAATTTATATTATTATCAGTAGTAAGCCTCGATCGAAACAGTCTATAAGCTATTGCTACTTTGAAAAATATAAAGCTGAAGCCATCTAATTATAATAACTTACTCGTAGGTATATATGTATATATATAATATAGGATCAAATATTTTATCAAGTAAATTTGAATATATTTTTCATCTTGAAATGAAAATCAAGTTATTTTAATTAATTTGTACTATTTTAGGAAACCCATTTAACAATTGTAATAAATAATTAAAAAATTGTAAAATTTTTAAAGTTTATAATAATAAATTGTATAAATTTGTTAAAGGGTCGAGCGATAGCTATATAAAATGTGTGAAAGACCTTAGATGAGGAAAATTTATAAATATACAGTCAACTTTAGCTAATAGATTAGAATTAATAAATTGAGAGATTATTTTTAAAATTATATTTTATTAATACATTCATACAGATATTTATTTAAGATAAATAGATATATGTATATGTATATGTATGTATAATTTTGAAAAATTAATTAATTTATTAACCGATGATTTTCAAATTTATTGTTGCTGTTTCTGACAATGAATGTAATAACACATTTTATATAACATATATATCATATCATATATATATATATATATATATATAAATATTAATTAATACTAGATATTATTCACTTTATATAGTGATATACGTATATGTATATATAAGAGTTTTACGATAAAGATATTATCATTGATCGATCTTTTCAAGATAAACAACAGAGGGAACGTCTTGGTTCTCAAAGGTCTTTAATAGGAAAAAAGTTTAGCATGCAAACCTTTGGAAACGATTTTTTATGCGTGATTTTTTACGTGTGAGTGAAATTTCAAGTAGCCATTGAGACTCGAGGGAAAGGAAAAAAATCGGACATCCTTCCGATGATGGATCCAATCCCGGACGGAGTTCTGATAACGACCAACAATCGCCATGTGTTGAAAATCTACCCCCTTAGGCGGCATCCCGTCTGAATCCACCCAACTACAACTCATCCAAATCCAGAGGGCATCTTCGGTTAATGGATTTTACACATACAAAAAAAAAGTTAAATTTAAAATATCAATCTTTTTACTTTGTAGTGATAGAAGTTATAAAAAAAATTAGATGATCTAAAAATTCGATTTTTTTTAAATCTAACTATCAGATAAAGTTGGGCTTTCTTCATTTTTACCGACCGACGATAGTAAGGGAGGTATTGTTAAATATACAATAATACATAATAATAATATAATAATATAGTAATTTATTCCTTACTATTATTTATTAATTTATTAACTTACTCAGAAAGAAAACTTGATACTTCGGTTTCCGGATATACACCAAAAGTTGATGAAATCATTCATGCTGGTGATGCATTAAGTAAATAAATCAAATTTTATCAAAATCCTTTGGGCCGTTCAAACTATATACGGACAGACCGACGGACTGACAAATATCATGCTCAAAATACTTTTTTCTGTTAACAAATTGCAAGATTCGTGGAAATATGTAAAAAATCTCCACATGTGTAATTTGTTGTGAAAACAATACCTTTCCTTCCTATCCTTGGTCTGTAAAAAGAGCTAAAATGTATTTATGTATAAAGGCATTTGATGATAATAGGTCTTTGAAATTCATATTATTTAATAATATATAATATAATAATTAGTGGTGGATTACCTGTCCTGGTAAAGGAGAAGCCCCAAAATTTAAACATATTAAAAATAGTTATAAATATTAAATTTTTATTTAAAAAATATTTTTTGATTTTGTATTTATTCATTCAAGAAATGATTATTTAAAAATGTATTTTGAAACAATATTCATAGTGGGTGATAGTGGCTAGAAAAAAAATAATTGCATATATTTACAATAACTGGAAGGCCCCCAAAAATAAAGTGCTTAGAGACCCCAGACGACCTTAATCCACCATTAATAATAATAAAATTTATAATGTTATAAATTATAAAAAACATATTCAACTAAAATTTGAAACTAAATATAAAAATTATAATAAATTTGAAAAATAGTTTAAAAAAAGATTAATTTTTACTGAGATATATAGAATTTTAATATTTTGTTTCACATTTTAAGAAAATATTAAAATGTTACAGATTGAACTGCCACTTACCAAATTTTTTCGAAAAATTTATTTATCAATATTTAATTAAACAGTTTATTGGGAGAGAGAGAGAGAGATTTTTTTATTCAAGGAATACATAATATATATAAATTGTAATATATAAGTAGGGTTGCCATATTTTTTCACGGACCAACCGGGACAGTTCTGTCTATTTTACTTTAGGTTTAGGGATGTCGGTTTCGGGAGGGGGAGGGGGGTTATGAAAACAGCAATGTAAAAAACACTTAAAATATAGAATAGATAATAAGCATCCATACTTAGTGCAACAAAATTTTTGAAAACATATGAGACAATATAAAGATATTCTAGAATTCTTATTTTAAAAAACTCATGGAATTGCATCCCATCTGTTCCCCATATGATATGCCTCTTCGTTACACAAGAGGGAGTGAGGGGTGGACAATTTTCCCAAGTGGTATTGGAGGGGATGATGAACATCTACATTTTTAGTCAGTCTTGATCAAGAATTGGAGAAGGAGACACCAAATCCCTGGAAGGAAGGGCATCCCGGTCAAACCCCTTTTTGAGAATTCAATACCCTATTATTATTCTAAATTTAACCAGAGTGCTACCAAATTAATTTAATCTTATTTTCAACCAATTTTTCGCATAAAACACCATACCTAAGTCATCAAATATACGACAATATATATATGTGTATTGATTATTATATTCAAATTACTACTATTTAAATTTAATTTATATACAGTTTATGGACTTTCCTAATTCATACAGACTATTATGTAATTTACCTATATAATCGAGAGAGAGAGATAAAGGGAGGGATTTATTTGATTTCCAATTAATAATTAAATAAAATTAAAATAATGTTAGATTATTTAGCAGGATATAATAGGCAAATTCATTAATAATGTATTTATTAAGAAATATTTTACAACATCATTAAAATGAACCGAAAGCTTTCTAAAAACATAATTTACATTAAATAAATAAAACATTTAACAATCTAAAATCTCTAATATTATATGCCAAATATTGATTTTAGCTTTAGATTTAAATTAACATGTAGTATCAATTGGCTATATAATAAGTATCTATATTATAAGTAAATATATGGAAAAAAAATTTGAGGAGAAATTATAATCCTTAGTTTCATTGATAACATTGTATTCTATAGGGTTTAATTCCCCGATTTTGGGTAGATTTAAATAGAAGATTAAAATAAATTATATCATAACATAAATTTTCTTGGTCAAGATTCTGGAAAATTGAATAATAAAAATAAGTGTTAAGAGAAAAAAAAATCTACAAAAGAAATCATTATTGATATATCACTCTTGTAAGACTATTAGTTTTTAGTTTTTATTCTAGACCAGGGATGGCAATTAAATGGCACGCGAAAAAAATTTTCAGGCACGTAAAAAATTAAAAAAATTAAGTAAAAAAATTTCTTATTTTAAAATAGTTTCTGTTTTTTTTTTAAAAATTTTTTTTTATAGCTGCCTTTGCATACGTGCATATATATAATTGTGATAAGATTCTTATATATTCTTTAATGACTTTTTAGTTTTACTAAAATTTGTGTTTAATTTAAATAAAAATTTTTTTTGAATTAAAATGGTACCAAAAAAACAAAAACTTCAAGATATTCGAAGCTTTGGATCCTCTTGGACGGCTGATTACGGTTTTTTTTTAAACATGGAGATAAAACTCGGTGCGGCCTGTGCTCAAAAATTATTGTATGTCGAACGTCTTCTATTAAGCGGCACTTTGAAACGAACCATAAAAACATCGCCGAAAAACATATTGAAGAAAGAAAAGAACTAATTTCTCAACGGTTAAAGATAGTTGAAAATCAATCGAATTTATTATCAAAATTTGTAAAAATCAAGAGCAATGTTACGAAAGCTAGTTTTGAAATTTCTTATTTGATTGCTAAGAAATCAAAACCATTTTCTGATGGGGAGTTTATAAAAACGGCCGCTGATAGTTTGTTTCAGGATTTTAATAATAAAGAATAAACAAATTGTAAGAATTTTCTATGATAATTATTAATAAAATTTAAAATCTTTATAAATATTTAATTAATGTTATCACATGATTTCTAATATTACAATTTATTTCCTTTTTTTTTATTGTATTTTTATCAATTATTATAATCCATTAAAAAAGGCATATAAATAAAAGGTAAACGGGCACGCGAAAAAATTGCATTTAAATTTAGTTTATTTTGGCACTTTGACCAAATCCTATTTGCCATCCCTGTTCTAGACATTTCATAAACATGAACACAGATCTTTTGCTAAAAAAATATTATTAAAGATATACTAGAATTGTTAGTTCGTAAACATAATTATCAAATGTACCTTTAAATAAATGAATAGATTATAATTGGCATAACGAGGGAGAGTATATTAATAACAATAACCATTTAGGTTTTTTTCTTTGTTTCTCTCTCTCCCTATATATATATACATATATATATATATATATAGAGAGAGAGAGAGAGATAGATATAGATATAGGGATATTTAAATGAATGTAATTAAATTAAAAGTACCATATTTGAGTGCGATCTAACTTCCAGTAAATTATTACGTCAGAATCAATTAAAAAAGAACAACACTAATTATCGTCAAGAAGAATATTTATTTACCCATAGATTTTAATTATCCCCTTTTTCACATATCTATCTATATTTCTCTCTGTTTATATATTGTATATATTTAATTCAATCGAGGGGATTTAATTTGAATTGATGCATAATGAATGTAAAGTCAATGAGTATAAAATGTATTTGCTCTGTAAATCACGATAAAATATTAGCACTTGAAATATGAAAAGCAATTATTACAAATTTTTTTGGTCAATTAAACTCAGCTATAACATGTTTTGATATTTCTATTGGTTTAGTTATATATCTGTTGAAATGGAGTTATTGTGATTCTCCCCAGGCACTATTCTTGAAGAATATTAATAACATTTATATATTATTACACATATCTAAATTCTCATTTCTATATACACAGAAACAACATATGGAAAAAAAAATACAGCAAATTTCCCGGTAGAGTCAATTAGAATGTTGTTCTGTGACAAATGGCAGGGGAGTTCTCGGGTCAAATAACCGCAAGGGGTTGCGCAAAAGGTCAAGCCAGGGCAATAATTCTTTGTCTCGTAATGAAATTGTAATTTGTAAAAAAAAACCGACATACACGACAGTCAGGCGACTTGTCTCGATAAAACGGCTTGAAGTACGACTCCTCCTTGGTGGACTTTATTTAGGTTGACACAAAATTGCCTTTGGCAGTCCATTTTCATTTCGTAAATAAAGTATGAAGAAAGAAATAATAAATATTAGACGTTATGCTTTTGTAGGTAAGTGGGAAAATTATTGGCAGATATACCATTTATATAAATGAAAAATTATAATATCTATTCTATACGAATATACATACATACCTGGTCTGTTCAAAAGAAAATTAATCATTTGGATTTAACTCTAATGAAACAGAATATGGATAAAAAATTATTTTATAGCATTGACTTCATTAAACCACCCCAAAAATAAGTTGACCTGGGCCAGGTCCGAACCGACCGACGGTTTGAAGTAAATTAATTTCCAGCTACAGAAACAATTTCAAATAATTTTAATATATCTATTAATGTAATAAAAAACATATAGGCATATAACATAAATATTTTTAATTTTATTTTATTTATAATATATGTATATATTTATATGTAAGACCAGGCTGTGACGTCATGAATGGCTGGATGACGTCATATAATTTTAAATCAAGAAAAAACTAATAAATATGATTTTCCCGAGGATAAAACCAATACAAAGTGCATGATTCGTGGTGATATATAAAAAAATCTCCTCATGTGAAATTTGGTGTGAAAATAACCCTTCCCTTCCTATCGTCGATCGCTAATACTACCACTTCCGGTTCACGGATTTGCACCAAAAGTTGATCAATTCATCCCACTGATGCATTAAGTAAATATACCAAATTTCATCAAAATCGGTTGAGCCGTTCAGGCTGTACACATCTATACGGACGGACAGACGGACGAACAGACGGACGGACAGACATCATGCTAAAAATACTTTTTTCTGTTTAGAAAATGCATGATTCGTGGAGATATGTAAAAATCTCCACATGTGAAATTTGGTGTGAAAACAATACCTCCCTTACTATCGTCGGTCGGTAAATATATATTATACTATAATAAAAAATTAATTTATTATTTAAATTAAATATTAAAATATCAAAATATTATAAAGGTGGTTAACATTTATTTCCTTTATATAGGCTAGGTTCAAAAGAAAAGGGGTGAATTTTGAATTTTCGCGGGCTGTTTACATTCGATTAGCGAAATTTTTTTTGGTATACATATGTTTCTCATATGTTGACATTATCAGCCATTTTGGATTAGTAGTTTATTTTTGAAAACTGAAAAAGTAAGTCGCGTTTTTTTGTTCTTTAATTTTTTACTTAAAAAAATGAATCAAAGAATCTGTATTAAATGTTGCGTTAAAAATGGAATAAAGTGCTTAAAATGTTGACTATGGCATTCGGCGAGTCTACTTTGCCTCAAAAAAATGTTTATAAGTGCTACAAGCGCTTTACAGAAGGTCGAAAAGATGTCAATGACGATGAGCGTCCTGGAGTTGAAACCACGTCATCGCGCGTGAAGAAATACGGCTCAAACAATCAGAACTGTGGAAAAACAAATCATGGATAATGCACCAGCTCACACATAATTGTTAGGCCAAAAACAATATCGTAATCGTCCCTCGACTACCGTATTCACCAGATTTGGTTCCCTTCGAATTTTTCCTATTTCCAAAACTAAAGAGACCAATGAAAGGAAAGCGTTTTGCCACAATTGATGAGATAAAGTCAGAATCGAAGAACCAGTTAATGGCCATTCCGAAAAGCGCATTTCAGAAGTGCTTCGACGATTGGAAGAATCGCTGGCATATGTGCATTATATCTGAGGGAAATTTCTTTGATGAGGACAAAATGGATATTGATAAATAAAAAATACTTTTCGGAATAATTCAAAATTTACCTTTTCTTTTGAACAGACCTCGAATAATCGATCAAATTTTTAAAATTCGTAATAGCAAACAAAATACATGCTTATTTTTTATTTATTAATACACTTAAATTTATTATTTCATCTTGAATATACATGCGTATACAATATATATATACAATATAAATATAAATTTAGAATGTACCAATATTTAGACAAAAAAGAAATCAAATAAACTAGAAAAAAATAAATAAAATTATATTTTATTTAGAAAAGTATAAAGGAAATTTGAAAACATAAATTTTTGACTTTGATGTTTCTGACAATATTAATATAACTAACAATAATAATATTTATCTAACAATCCATCTATGTGGTGGTATGGAACTCGAAGATTTGGTTGCAGCAACCACAATCCTACAAACGTTCTTATCCTGAGCTATCTCCATGCAAAACCCAATTCACTTAAGTGCCTTTTTAAAATGACTTCAGTCCGCGTCTTTGGTTTATTAACTGATCACTTGCCAATTGGTTACCTGTTTAATATTTATCATTTCTCTAAAAAATCAACACATTTTAATAAAATACAAATTTCTATAGTTTTGATTAATGATTAATTTAAAAAAGAAAATATAGTGTGAGCATCATGCAATTTTCACTTTTGGCTCTACTTTTTATACTTTTTTCTCAGATGTTACACACAAAGAAAATTTCATTATTATTTTTGATAACATACCTATAGATTAATTTGAAAATAAATCAATAATATAATTGTTTATTTATATTTTGAATTTATTATAATACTAGCTGCTCCGAGCGCCTTCGGCGCTCTTCACACCTAGACGGGGGCTCCGCTGAGTTATACATTGTATTTGGTTGAAAGTCTGTATGTAAAAGGTTTTCATCCATTTTGTTTCAATCAGTATAAGTAGATAAGACATTTGTTTGTTTTCTTGTAAAATATATTTTAATTTAATCAGTAAATTAATTATATATTATTATTATTATATATGTTATATTTATCTAACTCTGTGTCTCTAGTTTTCGAAAGTTCTGCCGCAGCATCCACATTTCTCTAAGCGTCCCTATCCTGAGCTACAACCAAATCCTACCCTGTCCCATCTCTCCCATGTCCCTTCCTTCATTGTCCACCCACCTTGGTCTTTGGTCTTCCACCGGATGTTTCCCAATCGGTTTCTCCCAATTTCTAGCTTCTCCCATTTCAGCCACGTCCCCTTCCCATCTCAGCCTTCTCGATTTTATAACCTTAACTATAACTGGAGATCATGCAATTCCTCGTTATACCATCTCCGCCATCCCCCTGTGATCTCATCTTCCTTTGACCTATAAATAAATGCTGCCAACAATACTAATCTCACTATAAATCTACTCTCGTCTCCCAGGGTCATCGATAGGGTGACCAAACGTCCCGTTTTTATGTGCTTTGTCCCTGCGTCCCCAAAAATTTCTTCGGGACAGCCTATTGTCCCGTTTTTTCAATATTTAGGACATTTCGTACATTTATTCAAAATTTTTTCAAATTAGTTCTAAAAAAAAGGTAAACCGTTTGTCCCGGTTTGGTGTTTTCGAAATATGGTCACCCTAGTCATCGATCAACATGAAAAATAATTATTTTATATATTTCAATTTTGATCCTCTTTTATAATTGTTTTGATGAGATAAGCCCTTTTACTGCATAATAATTATCAGCTATTATTTTTATCAATTAATAATTACATATTGCATAATATTGAAAAATATGTATAGGGGAAAAGGGCTGTTTTTAGGGTTTTCCCGGCAATTATTCGATTTTTTATAAACCATCCTTGGACTTCAACGAACATTTTAAAAAAAGAATTGTCAAAATTGGTCCAGGCGATATTGAGTCATGCGGTTACCAACACATTTTGCGATTCATTTTTATTTATAATATTTTCAATAGATGTTTTCAATTGTTAAATATCAAATTTAGTTGATTTCAAATTAAAAACATATTGAGTTAAAATTGAACTTCAAAAAAAAGAAGCCATTGAAGCATTTATTCCATTTCAAATCGTAATACAATATAAAAAAGTTGTATATGTATTTTTTTACGAATCACCAACATTTAACATTGATCTTATTGAAAGAGATTGGTATAAAACAAAATGAAGTGAGAACATTGATAGAGTAAATTACTAAATAAAATATTTTTTAATAATTCTATTATTATTTGAACACAAATCTATAAATCATTAAAATGGTATTTTTTTTCTATTTTCTTTTCAAACATTCGATTGTACACATTTCAATTTTATTATTTTAATAAATGTGATGATTTTTTTATTCAAAGTATTATATATACAATATACGCTATATTAGGATATTTGTGGAAATTACAATTTCCTAGGTAAATAGGAATTCTGAGAATCCACTACTCTGGTTTGTTGATCATGCAAAATGAACAAAAATAAAAGAAAAGAAAGGGAAAGAAATGCATGCGAATGGTCATTCTTTTCGAGTTGGCTCTTTTAAATCGGCAATTGAATAGAAAAGAAAAGAGACGCCAAAGGACCAAAATCCCTTTTCACTTGGTCATTGTATATATACATTATACATGATGTTAAATAAGAGTAGAAGCAAAGTAAAGGGCGTTAAACAACAGATAATGTTGCTGAAATGTACTCATAAACAACTTGATAAGATCGACTTAAGGACAAATTAACTCCAAATAAAATTTTAAAGAGGGAAATAAATTTAAGTACATACAAACCTATAAAAAAAATTATCTTTTTACAATTAACAAATTCAATCAATTTAATAATTTATGAATTGAAATTTAAAAAAAAGTACTTAAATACCCAAAATTTATATAATTATATAGATTCTAATAATTATGTATATAATTTTGAAATAAGATTGAAATAATATACCTATATATAAAAATTAGTTAATTCTTTACATTTAGAAATTTTTACAAAATATGAATTGGCGAATTTAAATATGAATAGTATTATAATTTTTGCTAACTAATCTGTTTATGTATCAATGTGCTACATTACAATATCTTTAAGTGATACCATTTTTACAAAAGAATTTTAAATAAATGTTCGAAGTAAAATTATTTTGATTTTATTGTAATGTAAAAGTTTCATTTTGAAATTATTTAGATATAATAATTTATTTTGATAAATTATATATATGTAGATATAATACTTGTGTAGTTAGAGTTATACTTTAGAGGTTATATTTCAAGGTAATTTCAGTAATAAATTAACCATTTTTTTAAAAGCACTATTCTTCATTCATTGCCTAATTTATTAAAAGCAATTCATAAGAAATTTCGTTCTTTCATTCTTTGGCAACATTTTATAAGAAAATATGAATTTATCTAAAATCCTTTCCCTTTTCTTGTTAAATGGTGAATTTACAGCACTAGATAAGACCTTAATGAACCGTTATATGTTATATAGAAAATGGCTTTTAAGAAAGAGCAAGTAAAAGGGAAATAGACCATAATCATCTTAATGGACGTATATCAAACGGTTAACTACTTTTCAATTTCTTAATTAGCCCTTTATGATATGATCCCTTATGGAGAAAATGCGTAAATGAAAAGACAGGTAACTAGGTTATTGAGAATCCAATTATAGAATGTTAATTTGTTTAATAGGTACTTAAGAAAAATAAACTTTATTAGAAAACAGTATCATTATAATAGTAAATTAGTTGGGAAGTGTTCAAATACGTATTCCTATTTATATGCATGACTCGTTTATTTCAAATTCCCTAGAAATTAGTAAGTACAAATGAAGAATAAAATTTTTAAAAAAGGTTAAAGCTTTAAAAAAGCTTTTGGGATCTAAGCTCATTTTATAAAATCATTTTATAATATTTTTTTTTTCAAGAATCTATTTTAAATATTTAATAAGTGAATAATTTATATTTGTTTAATATAAAATACTTAATTTGAGATTAACAAATAACTTGATTTCAAGTTATTATTCCTCAGTGTTTGTTTATTTTACATAGCCATTTATATACTTAAATTGTATAATATATACGTATATTGGTAAATGGTAAGTACTGGTATTGCCGTCTGGTGGCTCAAGTTGAAACTACTCAAACCGGGTCAGCTGTCATAATAGCATTATAACCTGTTATAGTAAACAAACGTTATATCAGCAATTATATCTGTTTTTAATACTTTTTTAATTAAAAAGAAAATATATCTAATGATGGAAAGTTTGTTCAGATAGAGTAGAGAGGATTGGTGATGAGGATAAATGTGTGATATTAAACATTCAATCTGTCGAAGGTATTCAGGTGGTAGAGTCTCAACAATGTGAAGTAGTGGGGCATGTCTTCCAGCTCTATTATAAATAAATTTTTTAAAAATGTATAAAGTACAAAGTATAAATAAAAATATGTCCAAAAAATCAAAAAGCCTAATGAAGTAAATATTCTAAAAATATATATAAAAATATAATTTTACGAATAAATTGATTGAAATATAAATTTTAAGTATGCATAAGGAATTCATTATATTATGCGATTAAAAGAAAGTAGAATTTCCTTTCATCAACAAGTATATACAAAATTGATAAAATTAATATTTTTGATTAGTTGATAGCTCAAAAAAAATTAGCTGTAAGAAAAAGTCATGTAATCCCTTTCATATGTTATGGGAAAAACAACATATATTTGTATATTTGGCTAATAAACATACTTTTTAAACTAACTAAAAATTGTATAATATAATTTTCATTATTCTTCATATCTTTTTAAATAACTGTAAACGAAGAAAGTTTATCTTACTTTATTTGACTGTTTTTTAATTCCATCAAGAGTAAAAAACTTAAAAGAAAAAAAAATAATTTCCTTACTAAAGAACTCTTCAGGTTTTTTCTCCATTTTTATACAAAAAAATGAGTAAAATTATTTAATCTTAATTAAAAACAATAATTAAGCGTATAAACCATCTATTTGGGTTGCAAATACAACATTTTTATCATTGTATCAGATTCTTATTAGGCACACGATTTTTCAGCATCTCTTTAGGTAGGTTCTCGTATTCGGACGGGACTGTTAAGTTTTTTTATAACCATATTATTTAGACTTTTCAAGTCAAATTTTGGAGAATGGATACCTTAATCATTATGAGATCTGTTAGCTTTGACTTCTAATTTGAATTACCCTGGAAAGACCAGAGGATAACATCTCATAATTGATTTCGTCATTTTAAGACACGTTGTCAGCATCTCCTAAATGATCAATTGACAATTACGAGAGGCTGTTGATAGAATGACAATAACGAGATCGAATGTAGATTAAACTCTACGAGAGTCCTAGAGAATACATGTAAGTAATTATAATATAGAGGAGATCAAACCATCTTATCTTAACTTATCCCCTAAATCATTGAAGCTAATCTATCTATGATATTACTATAATAATGTAACACATGCCCATCAATCAAAAGATTTAAGTTTCCAACATCAATCCAAATATATCTCTTTAACAACAGTGAGTTCAAGAATGGTTTTTCTTTTGAAATTAAGTAAACTTTAGAATTCAAAAACTACAAAAATCTGAAAATCTTTATTAAAAATTGTTTTTTAAATCTTTTTTCAGGTGAACAAAACAAAGTAAGATATATTTACAACCAAATAAAATAAATTACTTTTTTTTAGCTTTTTTGTTTTTATTTTTTAGCATCATCTTTTCTTTTTATAAATATTAAAATTGAAAAGTTGAAATATATATTTTTTAAATATCAAATAAATTAATTCCAGTACGGCTTTTTCATTTAATTTACAGTATCCCAACGGTTATCAGCCTGTGGAGCGGTTTTAAGTTTTTAAAAAAAGATATTTGAAAAATGAGTGATAAAGCATTCATTGTTTTTCTCTTTGAGACAATTTACACCGGCTCCTCGACTGCTCTTCTTGAGTATCCTCTTGAAGAAAATTAAAGGGTCATAGCTTTAGTTTAATAGGAAAGTATTTCAATTTTATTTGAAATTCATTTTAATGTAAAAATTCATTTCCAATTTTTTTTTTTATTTTTCTAATTTAATGATTTTTATTAATATGTTAGTATCTTGAAATCCACATGAAAAGGATTTATACGTGATCCAACTTTAAGAAATCTACTACATTCAGATTTTATTATTTATTTTATTAATAATTTCTCATCAAATATAGTTTTTAATTTTCTTGGCTTCTATTAAATCGATCTCTCAAGACTATAACATTATTTTATTGATAATACACTTTTGATATTAAATGCTGATTGAATATATATATATAGTTATTTTATTTCTAATTTTTATCTCTCAAATATTTATTTATAATATATATTTACTTTTACTACTAAAATGTTTTAATTTGATATGAGAATCAAGCAAGGCTGTTCACTTAATTTTAAGTAAAGACGAATGAATTGAAATGTTAAATCTTGACACATTTCAATTCAATTAATTCAATGTACTAATTATATTTAAATCAATTTTATACTTCAATGAAAAATAATTGTGACTTAATTGTGATTCAATTATTGGGTGCAAGAATTTTTGCAATAATGTAAATAAGTAAATAACTTTTACACTTATCTTTTTCTTTGTGTGCCGCCAAATTTTTAAACCGTTACAAGTGTGCCGCAGTAAAAAATAAGTTGACCTGTGGCCAGGTCCGAACCGACCGACGGTTTGAAATAAATTAATTTCCAGCTACAGAAACAATTTCAAATAATTTTAATATATCTATTAATGTAATAAAAAACAGATAGGCATATAACATAAATATTTTTAATTTTATTTTATTTATAATATATAGCTGAAGTAGCCGGCGTTGCCGGCGTTACCCGAGGCTGTGATGTCATGAAGGGCTGGGTGATGTCATATAATTTTAAATTAAGAAAAACATAATGAAGATGATTTTTCCCGAGGATAAAACCAATACATTCGTGGTGATATGTAAAAAAATCTCCTTATGTGAAATTTGGTGCGAAAATAACCCTTCCCTTCTTATCGTCGATCGCTAATACTACCACTTCCGGTTTCCGGATTTGCACCAAAAGTTGATCCATTCATCCCACTGATGCATTAAGTAAATATACCAAATTTCATCAAAATCCGTTCAGCCGTTCAGGCTGTACACATCTATACGGACGGACGGACGGACAGACGGACAGACGGACAGACGGACGGACCGACAGACATCATGCTAAAAATACTTTTTTCTGTTAAGAAAATGCATGATTCGTGGAGATATGTAAAAATCTCCACATGTGAAATTTGGTGTGAAAACAATACCTCCCTTACTATCGTCGGTCGGTAAAAAAGGTTGAAAATCACTGATTTCATACAATTGATTAACTGAGGAAACGACACATATAAATAGAAAAACTCCTGTTTTGCCATTTTTAATATAGTTATAAATAATTTCGAAACAGAATCCAAAATACTCAATATACATTTTATTGTAAGCGAGGTGAGAGGGGCGATGAAAATTATTATTCAAAACTGGGCCGCGTATACTCAAAGGTGAGAAGCGCTGAAGTAGGTGATATCGAAATATCAAAATGTGGCGATTTACTTCGATCACTATTGAATAAACCATGAAAAAAAAGATGTTTAAAAAGGAAAGAACGGAATTCCAATTGAATACATATACGAATATTTTCTTTTTTCAAATCAGATTCATCCAAAAGCACTAACATATAATCAAATAAATTCGAATCTTTTAAAGATGATATACCTACCACAAGGCTATCGTTTTTATTTACTTAATAAAAAGTAAACAAATATAATATTTATTTATTTCACAATATTACTTACATTTAAAAAAGTAACTTCTATAGCTAGATAAAGGTAAATAAATATATAGAAATTACTAAATATAATTAATAAGAAAGCATGCTTCTCTCTCTCTGAGATTTTAATATACTATATTTATTGAATATTATTATATTTTATGTGATAATATTAAATGTTGGATTTATTAATTTATACTTTTTACTAAAAAAAAAACAAAATAATTTTTATATTTTCTACACCCTTGAGTCATATACATCATTTCATTTTAATTTCCTTTTCTACATTCGCTTAGGAGAGAGAAACGAAGCTTCAAAGTTTCGTTACCCTTTCTCAGTCATTTCCTATATTCCGACAAATAAAACAAATTCAATTTCTTTTTCTGATATATTTATAAAACTAATCTTTGTTTTTAAAAAACAATATATAAAAACAATGTATAATTAAGTGAAAGATGAAATATAAAAATAATAATCTTAAGCTAAAAATTAATTAATTAATAAACTAAATTATAAACAAATTTGAGGTCGATCAAAATCGAAACAAAGAAATTCATCAGTGGACCTCAAATGTAAAATATTCCAAATTACAAATTAGATTTAATCAAACATTAATCAAATTAATGAATATATAAATTTTAATACAACCTGAGCAGCAATAATTAAAGAAGGAAGAATTTTACAAACCTAAATGGTTTTCGTTCGAAAAAGAAATACAATTAGAGAGGTTTTCGAAAATGACCTCTCCCAACAAGAGTCCAACGCAAATAGAAAGAGTGTTCACGTGAAATGAACAGACCAAAGCAACACCACCAAAGACCCAGAAAACGGTAGACGGCAAAAAAACATTAGACAAACTAGAGTTTTCCAAAATTTTAAAATAACCAACTTGGGGGAGTTTCGATCTTGCTTAAACAGCGTCTAAAATTGATATATAGTGCATTCCCAAATTGAGTCGATATCTCATTGCCGGAAGACGGTTGGAAGCTATTAATTTTTTCTTATCTCCGTCACATTATTCATATTTCATTATGCCTTTTTTAACTTAAGTGTTTATATATTTCTGAAAATTAGCTACTAAAAATTTAAAAATTTCTGTTAGAAGACGAATATAAATCAAAGAAAAATTCGAAGATAGGCATTCGTCTAAGTTTTAGAGGGTTTGCTGGAACGGAGAGTCTTGAAGTGGATTTCTCCACTTAGGAATATATATACATATATATATAGATTATGATGTTAATATAAAAATAACCATATAGCTTTAATAAATATAATTGTAATTAATAATATCCTAAACCTATTATGAATAAAAATTATATACGTATATTATATGTCATGTTTTTAGATTTGATGAATAATGGTTATAGCTTTTTATTATGATTATAAATGATTTATTAGAATTGTTTGATTTGGGAATTTTGTAATTTGATTGATTATAAACTGCAATGCGGTTAGCCCTATATTTATATATTTTATACTATGAGATGATTTGTAAGAGCAAAATACATCTAAGATGAGAGCTATCCGAGTGAAGTAAAATTATTGTTTTTTATTTTTGAAAATTATTATAATTTGAAATAATTCATTCTCATTTATTTAATTAATTTTCTTAAATTTTTATATTAAAAGATAGTTGATGTTTGACTAGGATAAATAATGGTGGGCGTCTATTATGGTATACATCTTAGGGATTGCATGACCTCTACGCATCTCCGGACATAGACAATTAAAAATGATAAGGTTTCGATGGACAGGATCCGTGGCAAGAATGGGAAAAGAAAGACTGGTGAAAAGTCGATTTGTGGATGAAAGACCAAGAACTCGATGAGAGGACAATATAGGAAGGGACGTAAGAGAGATGGAAGAAAATAGGAGTTGTATGGGTGTAGTTCAGAATGGAAGAGTAGAAATGTGATTACTGAGGCCAAGAACTTTCGAATCCATAGAACCACAGAGATAGATATGAGTATAATAATTGTGAAAAAGGTAAAAATTTAAGTAGTAAAATTCATTGTGTTAAAAAATCATACAAATTTTTGGAATAAATTTTACATTTTTGTTCTGAATAATATTTAGTATTCCTAAATAATACATTTTAGATAAAGTGGAAAAAAACATAGATACAAATTGTATCTATGTCTTTTTCATTGTATCATACAATATTGTTGGAAAAGAAATGGTCACTTTTTGATGATTTATTGGAGTTGGGTGCACATAGGGAAATTCCTTCAGAGATATACATGGTTAGCCACGGACGTGTATGAAAGTAGGAAATTTTCCTAGTCAAGTTAACGTATTTATTGGATAACTGGCGGGGAGGAGGGGGTTATATGAAGGGGCTGTTACTGTAGGTGCCGAGTAAAACATTGGTGGCATACAAAATTCACAGAGGACATCCAAGACGGTTGACAGTTTCTATTTTAACTGAGATTTATCGTTATCGTTTATAAAACATAGATTCCGGCCTCGAGGATTATAAAATGGACACTTTTGAAATTCAAGAGATAACCTACCATCAAGTGGTCATCATGGAAGTTTTTATTAAAATAAATTAATTTTATCCTCTTTAAAAATATATAAAATAAAAACTAAACATTGCATATTAATATTTATATTATATTAAATATTCGTTTCACAATTTACTGCTTATTTTAATTTTCTTAATTCCATGAAAATAAAATTGGTATTTTTTTTTTCTTTTATATGATTTAATTTGTTACCTTTTCAGTTATTTTATTACAATGTCTCCAAGTTGCTTTTATAATAGATTTTCTAGGTTTATCTATATAGAAAATGTAATCATTTTATTCTTTCTTTTCTTCTAAAAGATGACATATTTTTAACTGTTATTAAATTAGTTGATAAACATTTTGATTCCCAATCAAAAAAAAAAATCATGTTTTTATATATAGTACATTTATAGTGAAATCAATTCAAACAAAAGTTTGTAGCCAAAAGCGCATCTATCTATCAAGAGCCAAAAAAATCGCATATGAGATTTCAGCAGAATTAATTAGCAGATATTTTAATTAATTAAAATATATTTTTGTTAAATTGACTAATAAATCAATAAATAATATCAAAAAAATATTAGCCTTGATAATTAAATTTTGAAAATATTAAAAAAAAAAATTGTTTATGATTATAATATTAATAATAATAATTAGTTAATTGGCTTCAAGAATTTTCAATTTCAATATGCCCCAAAGATATATTACTATATATGTATTTTACAAAAAATATATATATTCTCCTGATAGTTATGCAACAATATTATCATTAATACATCTATATTATTGTTAAATTTTAAACCATCAATTAGACTAGTGGAGAGTTTAAATATATTACATTAAAAAATATCCTTAATTTTTTTTATACACTACGAGCCCGATAAATGAGAGAGAGCCTTGAAAGATAATAATAAAAATTTCAATAACAATATATAAGGATTACCAGACATATTTGCTGAGCAGGTAATTAGTAAAAAGAAAAAAAAAACTTAAAGTCTAAGCGATTAACCCCATTTCTCTATACCTGGTTTGTACTTTCTTATCCTGGTTTATAAATGGAGATCATTTAACTGAAGAGGCAAGTAAAAAAAATGGTAAATGTATTAAAAATTCTTAGAGAAGGTAATTTGGTATTTATTTTATTATTTAAACATGGCATCCAAATGGTATTTATAATGAAAATGTAGCTTTTTATTGGTTCGATTATATGAGATTATAAATATTTATATGTATAAATGAAAATTGGGAGAAAAATTTTAAAGTAGATAAGATACGAGAGTCCTTCAATAAGTAAAGAGACAAATGGGTATAGCTAAAAAACGGTTTACACAAATTTTGAAGTTTATCACGGATCAGTGAGAGACGATTATGTTGAAAAAAGCCTGAAATTTGTAAGAATCAATTAAACCGTTTTTGAACTATATTCATTCATACTTTTGTTGTATACACTTGTATATTAAGATATTATAATATAAATAATAATAAGAATAAGCATAATTCATTTTTACTTTTTTATAGATCATTTATAGGAAATTAACCAATCTAATCTATCTAATCTTATTATGCTAGCTAAAATTCTATATTTGTAAATGGGTTGGTTTTCAGAAACCGCTCGATCGATTTTTTTGAAATTATAAAGAACAATCGAGTTTTAATGATCACATCTCATCATCATTAGTTTTTTCTTAATTTAAAAAATTTTAATCAGATTGATGCAATGATGTAACATTTAATAATTATAATAAATAATTAAAGAATTGTATATCAATATTTCTTAAAGGGTCGAGCGAGAGCTCGGTGTCCCAGGTATATATAATATAGAATCAATTATTTTATTTTATCAAGTAAATTTGAATATATTTTTCCATATTGAAATGAAAATCAATTTATTTTAATTAATTTGAAATATTTTAGGAAACAAATTTTTAATGGGTCATTTTTAGAAATTATATTTAACAATTGTAATAAATAATTAAAAAATTGTAAAATTTTTAAAGTATATAAAAATAAATTGTATAAATTTGTTAAAGGGTCGAGCGATAGCTCGGTGTCCCAGGTATATATTTTATATCAACAGGCCTACTTTTCTGTTTGTATGTTATTATTTGAATGGCGATTCGGTGAATCAGGTATTAATATTATCAGCCAAACCCAATAATAATGAATCATCTTTGTTAACATAAGGCTCGGGGTCCCGATACTGTTATTTATATGCCTGACAGTTTATACGAGTATTATATATGAAAGGTCGATTTGCTCAATCAAAGATTTACTAGTAGAATGATATTAACTGCAGCTTACTTTGATGCTGTTATAATGGAAATTGTAATAATATTGTGTTATTCTCTTTTCAGATGAATCCAGAATATATATGTAGAGAATTGATGAAAGTAGAACAGTTTATAGAAGTTCAGAAGTTCAGAAAGGCAACATCCTCAAAAGTCCATTCCAAAATCCATCATTATCTATTAAATTTTTATGTTTTAAGTACTCAAGAATCCATTTCTGACATTTTTGCGATAATGCCTGAATGTTTTTGTGTCCGTTCACCCTATTTATTACCTACACTTGTTGTTTGGTGTTTCATATTATGTTCTTAGCTTGAATTTTTTGCGTCAAATTGGATTTTCGAATCATTTTATAAAGCATCTAATTTTGTTAAGACAGCTATTATTTTATATAATAAATTAACAAATTATACTATAGGTATCTAACCTTTAGTGAGTTGCCTTTCTCGGTTATTTTTTGTTGTTAGTAATATATTAAGGTTCATGTGAATAAATCATAAAAATTTTCAAATTTTACAAATATCATTAATTGAAATTAAATTTGTTTAAAAGATATAAAGTGACATGTAATAATATATAATAATATATAATTTCTAAATGAAATAAATAAAAAAAGCTTTAGATAAAATTCAAACAAACAAAATTAAACCACTTTGTGTAATATAAAATACAAAAACATAACCTCTTCCGAACAAAGAAGAAATAATAAACATGATTGGATGTCATTCCATTAATTAAATTCGAAATGATAAAAACACAAAGGATAATAATAGCGACATTAGTCAGATCAGAATGAATGACTGAATTATAAAAAAAAAAAAGATTCTACAGTATGTTTCATTTTCAAAAGAAATTAGTTCATTGGACCCTTTCATGTAGCTTTGTTTACTAATGAAAATACAGTCTTCGAATAGTCATAAATCAAAAAAAGAGAGCTGGTCTCGTTTTGAAAACAAACAAAATAATACTGGAAAGACAATTTAGATATCCATATCAACAACATTCATGTATGTATATATACGATCAAAAAATTAAACTTCGACATGCGTTACGATGGTCTTTGGACAACGAAATAAAAAAAAATAGGAGAGGATGAGGAATGTCATGTCTATTTGATATGAAAAAAAGCTTTCGACACGGTTTGGGAGAGATTGATAAAAAAAAATATTCAAAGGATTTTTGAATTATATTAATAATTTTTTTTCATTTGGCGTGTTTAAATCAATCATTTTTTAATTAAAAATAAATAATAATATTTTATATTTATGTACGCAAATTAAGTTTAATTTAGTTATAAATATATTTAATAATTTATATATATCGAATCGAGATTTATTTATTTCTCTTTTTTTTAATACAAATAATAATCGCGTATAATCCTATATTATGATCTAATCGAATTTTTTTATTAGTTTTAGTAGAATGAATTTTACACCTATAAAATAAAATATTGTTATCATAACTATTATATACAATACAATATGATATTGATTCAATCCAAAAAACAATAATCATTTCAATGATAGTATTATCTCGTGATAAATAATTATTGAGAAACAATAGTTTTTAATTATATATATATATATATATATATATATATATATATGCTATATGATAACATTACAATGAAACTAAAGTACATTTTTCCATTACTTTTAATGAATAATAATTATTTGAGTAATTTCATTTTTAAATATAACTATTTATGTATGTATATGTATATATATATATATATATATATATGTATTCAAAAATCAATAAATTAAAAATAATAGATGAATTAATAAATGTTATATAAATGAAAATGGACCAGTATTGATATAAATGTCATATCGGGCATATTAGTATGATAAGCTTGCAATATGCAATTCAGTCTCCTATCTAAAATATTTAGTTTCGCAAATACCTAAATAATTTTGTCTTTAAAGTGGATATTTAAAATTTACTATATCGTACATTAAAATTTTATTAATTAAATAAATAATGACCAAATAATTAATTAATAGATTTGATCATATAAAATGTTTTGAGAAACTTATAACATCTATAATCAGTTTCTGAATTAAAAGTAAAAAGTAAAAAAAAAAAGAATAACTCCCTTACTATCGTCGGTCTATAAAAATTAATTACAAAGTGAATTAAACTTTTAATTAATTAATTATGAAAATTAGTTTATATTTTGTTTTGTTCCGTGTTGAAGATTTCTTCATTCTTCGTAATTTTAAAAGGCAATTCGTTATCTGACTATTGGAAGAAGACTGACAAAAGTTAATTCAATAAGACTTTTAATTAAAATGCAAATTAGTGGATATCAATTCTACAGGATTCAACTGCCTCTTAATAGATTGTTGGAGTTAATTTCACTAATAGACCGACGACGGAATATGATCTAGATTTGTGTCTGGGTAGGTTGACCCATTTGACTCTGGATTCGAATATTCATATTTGCATATTATAATATAAATAAATAAATAACATCTGGAAGTGATTTATTAGTAGTATAGATGGTTATCTCACATTTCAGGGACAACATGTGAAGAATGCTGGATTTGACATGCATATATTCAATGGGAATGATATGAACTATTTGCTGTCTATAACCTTTTCTTATCAATGCTTCCAATTTTCCGGTTCTTTAAATTGTTTGTTAAATAATTCGGTGAATCATTCGATATGCCATGGATGTTGTCGATATATAATAAGAATAATTATTAACCAATCAATAAAACTATTATTCAAAGGGACTTCTTACAAAACTTACAAAGCTTAGTAGTTCTTGATAGCTTCACAATAGCGTGCATGTTAAATTTAGCCAAGTGTGAAACCTTACCATGCCTAAATAGAAAAAATCTGGAGAATCTCCACTCGACTATCTCGCAAATTTGAATTGGATTAATTAACATATATTATATATAATATATTTAAATTTAATTAATTAAATTATAAATTAAAATCAAATAATATTTATTAAACCAGCGCGTGTTTGGCTTTGTTGATGGCACCACGTCACGTGCTGGCGCGTGATTGCCAATTAACATGATGAAAAATTAATTCCGGTACTTTCAACGTATCAATCAAGCTGAAATTCGATATATAGCTGTTTTATACAATTTTTAATCATGTGAAAAATTATCAAACATATATTTTTATTTTTACGGTCACTTTAGAGGAAAAAAAATCAAAACGTTGTAAGTAATGACCCTCTTACGGTTGAGCTACATTTCTCAAAAGATGACAGGTAACTACGAATTTTGAATAATGTCCGTGGACCAAATTTAATTATTCTAGCTCAAACCGTTTTTGCGTAATCTTGTATACATACACACACACACAAAGAGAGACATTTTTTCAACCTTAGTAAAAATGACTCAGGGACCTTCAAAACGTATATAAACAGCAAAATCTCGACATAGTAAAAAGTTATGAATAAAATATTATATTTATAGGAAAAAATATAATTCTATAATTCTAAAAATACTTAGTCATTATTTTATAAATGATATTAAAATTAAATTTTAATTTAAAAAAATACGATTTAAATTAAATAAACAAATGATAAAAAAAAAATTTAAAAATTTAATTTGGCTTTAAATACATGGATTGCGTTTGATTTAACTTTCAATTTTATTATAATTTATTAAAAAAAATATCCTTGAAAAATATTCTGCTGAAATGCACATTGATTGCAACTGAATATATTCCAATTTCGAATGTTAATATGATATTTTATGAAGAGAAATATTAACATAGTCTACATTCAATTATCAATTAATATACGTAAAATCCACATTTTATAATCATTATTTATTTATATTAATAATGATTTAATTAATTTTCTAGAAGCACTAATTGATTTGCACTTAAATTTAGGTAATCCAAAATTATCTAATGGAGCAACAATTGTCAAAATCGGCTTTTTTAAATATAATAATTTAACTTTTAATTACTTTTTGTTGTTATTATATATATATATAGATCACCGATATCGATATCCATAGTTGGCTTGAGTTTGAAAAACGAAATTTTAAATGAATCAAAAAATAATTCTAATCAAATGTTTTGATTTAAAAATTCAACTTAAAAATTTCTAATACTTTTTTAAAACAATTTTATTTTTTTACCGACCGACGATAATAAGGGAGGTATTGTTTTCACACCAAATTTCACATGAGGAGATTTTTTTATATATCACCACGAATCATGCACTTTGTAATGGTTTTATCCTCGAGAAAAATCATCTTTATTAGTTTTTTCTTAATTTTTAATTATAGGACGTCATCCAGCCATTCATGACGTTACAGTAAGCGCCTCCTTATATATTATAAATAAAATAAAATTAAAAATATTTATGTTATATCAATATCTGTTTTTTATTACATAAATAGATATATTAAAATTATTTGAAATTGTTTCTGTATAGCTGGAAATTAATTTATTTCAAACCGTCGGTCGGTTCGGACCTGGCCACAGGTCAACTTATTTTAATTATTTATTTTAATTGATTCTAAATAAAAATTTTTGGTAATATGATTTTTTATTCAAGGAAATTACATAGAACTATATACGGGATTTTTTCATTTAATCTTATCTGTAAAAGAAATAAATGATTATAAACAAAGTGAGAACGAAAGTGGATTGGTTGATCAAAAATTATCGTTGTAAAATGTTTTTTAAATTAATTTTCAACTCTAGTGAAAATAAAAATTAACTTTTTGAAAATTGGTGTTGGTTTTTGAGATAAAATGATTATTTTTTTTACTTACTCATTTGCTTGAGAATACTAACAATATCTGCTAGAATTAAATTAGAAATCTCATGTAGAAGAATGAAGAGGAGAGAAAACCTTTAAAATTTGTTTAGAGGGTTGCGTGTTTAAAATCAGACTCAGAAAAACGAATTGAAATGATTTGATACGATCCCTTATTTCTTTCCCTTTATACTTGAACTGAATTGAAAAGACAGAATTAAGTACTTGATTTACGTGTTGAAGATTCATTTAATGAAAATTTCGCGTGAATCTTTCCTGCGATAAACACAATGAGGGGAGGGAGGAGCAGGGTTAAAGGAAATGTTTAGGGGTAGATTCGAAAAGGGGATGAGTGGAGTTGAATTGGATGAATCAAAATTCCAGAGACCACTGTTGTCAAGCAGATCATGTCCGGAATGACACAAACGAGAAATGATGATGGATGAGAAAAATGTTTTAATACTTAACTTCTATAGTTATAAGCCGAAAATCAACAACGCTATTTGTTTTAACGTTCTACTGCCAATAATCCTTCAGAGTAAACAGAAGATTATTTTGCTCATTTATAATGTAAAAAGATTGAAAACAAATATAGTGAAACTTCGATTCTATGCAAAATATTGGTAATATGTTTTTTTTCCTTTAAACACAAATCCCACCTCTGACCTTTTCACCTTAAATGTAAATAAATGAATTGCAAATCAACTATATATGGTATTTTTAAAAAGAAATATTTATATTATTTAGATTAGTAAAATATATTTTTGGGTTAAAATATTTTTCATATATATATATATATATATATATATATTTAAAGAATTTTATTCCAATTCGATTTATATTAATCATATATTTGTCGTTTCCATATTATTGCAGAGAAGAAAGAACGTGGCTAATTTTGGGTATGGTTTTGTCTTAATGGTCTAAGCCCCTCACCAAGAAATATAAAATAATATGTCAATTTTCCCCTTTCCCTTTACTTAGCGATATGAAAAATAAATGGGATAATAATTATTATCATCATACATTATAAATGATTACAATCATTTAAAATGTATATACCATATAGAAATATATTATAATACTCCAATACTATCTATATTATGGATTAATAAATTATTATATCAAATATATATAATGTGAAATATGAACTATACTTTTTTTTATTTTTAATATATAAGTTAATTATAATTTATATTAGATTGGAATTTATTTTAAATATTTATATATAATTTTAATTAAATATGATTGGCCCTTCAAGCTATATAAGTTTATTCAAGAGGATAAAACGCTTTTAAAAAATCCTTCATTTAAAATTTAAACAAATAAATTACTATTAAAATTTTCTGTATTTTGGTAGGAAATAAATATATAGACAAATCTAAATGTTATTTGGAATATTATAAATATATATAATTTCCTATTTATTAATTATTTTAAAGAATTTAAATAGAATTTTTCTAATCATCATCAATTTTTTTATATCTTATACTCTTATATAGTTAATAAATATATATATAATATTGATATACTTTAAAAACATTCATTGGTACTAGTCTTAAAAATTGAGTTATAATTATTATTTCAGTTAATGAAATTAATTTATTGTCACAAATTAATTAAAATTACTTTTAAAAAATATAATTTAAAATATACAAAAATACATTCAAATAAATTTTAATGTGTTAATAAGCGCATAAGGATTAATTATTATAATTAAAATAGCAGAAGTATTTATATATATATATATATATATATATTGGGGAGTTCTCACTCAATCAATGTATATTGCTAAATGGAAATGCAGGCGCCATTAGATAGGCATCCCGCGGCAATGTTGGTATTTAACAAATATTCTATCTATATTCAAATATATATATATATATAGGTATATATTTGAATATTAGGCAATAAGATGTGGGATGGATAAATAAAATATAATATTAAAAAATAAAAATTAATGGACAATTCTGTTCAATCTGATGAATATTATATAGATATATTCTATAGATATATAGTAAAATTTAATATTTTTTTAAATTATAATTATTATCTTATCTTATTATATTAGCAAAAATTGTATGTATATATATTTGTAAATTAATAAGATTAATTTATTAATTAATCGCTCAATGGATTTTTTTGAAATTCACACCATAGATAATTTTTACAAAGGAAAATAGATCTGTATTGGTTTAAGTCTCATATTTTTATAACGTTTTTTTTTTATATTTTATTTAATTTCGAAATAAAATTAAAAATATTTATTTTAAAAATATTTTAGAATCAAATTACGAAATATATTAATTAATAATCTTTCACTAAAAAAAGATCTAAAAGTTATCTTATTTGTTATTATATTCTTATTATTTTTGTGTGTTTCTATCTTGATAACCTATTAACATATTATACATATTATTTATGATATTTTAAAAACAATTTCTTTCTTTAATTAATATTCATTTAAAATGATAATTAAAGAATATCTTATTCAAAATAAATTATTGAATAAATATGATCGAATAATATTAAATACACACACACAAATAGAAAAACATAAATAAATAATTTTTTAATACCTGTCCCTTTAAAATATTTGAAATTTTTTAATTTTTTTTTTTTTAATTATTAGTTAATATTTATTTCTATAATTATTTAATATATTTTTAATTATTTTTTTTTCTCTAGAATATTTGAAATTTTTTAATCCGTTTGTCGTTTAATTTTTTGTTAATTCTTATAAATTTTATTAGTTAATTTTATTATTTATTATTTTTGAGGACCCCAAGTTTCATTCATCACATTGATTCAATGATGTAACATTTAATAATTGTAATAAATAATTAAAGAATTGTTTATCAATATTTATTAAAGGATCGAGCGATAGCTCGGTGTTACAGGTACTTTATCTTAATATACATTAATTTAATATATGATTTTTGAAATTATGAATCAGCAAATTGATAAATATTAGTGCTAAGTTCATTCAGAATCAATTACTTTGAACTCCCTCAATATTTAAACTAATAATTTCATTTTCATTTCGCATAGTGAGACCTACATAACTTGACCATAGAAACAAATACTATTAAACTATTTTTTTAGGTATAATGATCAAATTTATAATTTCATAGATAATCTGTTTTTTCAATTAATTAAATATCTTTGGATTAATATAACCAAGTAATAACTTCCAAATAATAATGATTTTAATACAAAAAAAATTTAAATAATATATATTATACTTTCATCCAAAATAAGGGTATTTTTTAATTTAAATTAAACTCTCATGTATATTAAAATATTAAAACTATAGTTTATATTAGATATGTCTCCTAATTTTACATATTATTATTCTTAAATAATTAATTCATTAAATTAAATTAGATTATTTTTAATCTAAACAGAAATTTATATGCAAAGTCTGTTAAATTGTTAATTAAGAAAACCCAAGTTTACATTCTATGTAATTTATTTATTAATTAGTTCATTTTACTTAAACTTATATATCCAAAAGTTATATATGAATATGGAATTTTAAAAGTATATGAATATGAAATTTTTTTAAATAACTAAAAAAATATAAATTAGTGGAAATTACTTTTTTTCTAAAAGCGAAAGTTTATATATTTATTATAAGTTATAACACTTTTTTACTTGAATTTGTTTAAACCAATTCTCTTTAACATATATCAACATTTATTTTTTCATATTATTTAAAAACTCATTAAAATAATAAATAAAAAGTAACTTTGATATTTTAAAAATTTAAGATATTAAATTTAAAAAATAATATAAATATAAAAAAATGTTATAAAATAACGTTTTTCCAATGGACTAAAAAGAATAAAATAATTTTTCTATAAGCCTGACTAAGTTTATGGATGAATTGCTTCATATCCAACGAAAAACGTTGGGCGCATTTAGTTTTATTTATTCGTATGAAATATCAAGTCAAATTTTTGTAATAATAAAAATTTTATTAAACACATTAACTGATAAATTATTTTATCATGCAATAAAATTGATAGGTTAAGAGCTAAGAAATTAATCTTTTATTATTTTTCACTTTAATATACTTAAATCAAAGTATGTATCAAAATTTCAAAGAATTTTTATTAAATTTACATATTATCAATAAAATGCAAAATGTTTGATTATATTAGAAGAAATAGTGTTACCTGTTAATGAAGTGTTTTAGTGTGATATGTATGTATATATATGAATAATAACTCTATAAAGGAAGTTAATTGCATAGAAATCAAATAAAAAATTCATCGTAAATAAATAATTATTTTACTGTTCATAAAAAGCTGTCGAGAAAAACTTTTATTTAATTTGATTTATATTTTATTTTATAATTTAAATATATAAAAGAGACAAAATTTTATATAAAGCTATCATTTATTTATATAAAAAAGTAGATAAATAAAACTTAAATTATTACTTTTATTTGTTATCTATTGTATTTATATCTATATAGATATAGATATAGTTAATACAGAAGATATATCCCTGACAATAGAGTATTTCAAAAATAACAATGAAGACAGATGTGTTCTATTTGTCCTTTTGTTTGTGTGTGTGTGTGGCAGGTAGAACAGATTACCTACAGTGAGTGCATGGTGGAGGGAGAAAGATAGAGAAAATGGAGAAAGAAAGCTAACTTCATTTTTGATTCCAATTCCTAAAGAAAGAATGATAAATCAAGTGGGTTTGCTCTTTGTTGATTGCCCCCAACACTCGAATAAAAAGTTTCTTTTGTTTTCTCAGTGGGCATAATTAATCTATAGGTAATTTGTTGGCTTTTAGGCTATCCAATTTTTTGAAGACAGATTGAGTTGCTTGCTTTTATTGAACACAAAGAAAACAAAGCATAAAAAACAAAAAAAAAAGACAAAAATTAGATGAAAAGAAAAGCGTAAAGTGCGCAAGTGCAATCGATGATTCGTTGAGATTTTTTTTTATAAAGATTTTATCTTTGTGTTTATCGAAAAGATTTAATATTTTTGATAATTATATAAATACATTTTAATAAATTTTCTTATTGTATTATTATATTTTTTCTAGGTCAATTTTATCGAGTAAATATTGCAAATATAAGAATTTTACCATTGATAAATGTTTTAACTTTTATTTAATAAATATTTCTTTATAGTATTTTTTTAAAAATATAAACAAACAAAATAATACTAATAATAAATTAACTTTAAAATTATAACATAAAAATTAAAATTACTTATAACATATTAACTTTAAAATCATAAAGATTTAATTCGAATATAGAGTATCAAATATGTCAAGAAAGAGAAAATAATAAATTATTATTTTTGTTTAAAATTGATGTTAACTCACCTTCTCTGGTTCTGTTGAAATCAGACGTCAATTGATCTTTGGCAGAGTTGGCCTAAAAATAAAAATAAAATTGTTAAATTAATTGAATATTTTTGAATATAAAGATGGATATATATAAAATTCTAAATTACTATAAAATAAATATTTTCATGCAAAAGTATTATCAAAGTATTTTAATATATTTCGTTTAAATTTTAAATATAAATATTTATATATTATTATAGGTAGTGAAATAAGTTTGATTGTGTTTTTTTTTTGCATTTGTTTAATGAATAAAATTTGTTAAAATTAAATCTTTTCAAATAGCACATTGAAAAGTACTAAGAGTTAAAGCCAGATTCTTAAACAAAAATTTTAAAAAAGAATTTTGAAGAATAAAAATAAATACACAATTTTTATAAATCAATAAGGCATAGGTTCTTAAACTTATGTACTCCACGGACCCCCACTTGAAAAAATTTTTTTTGACGGACCCCCATCACAACTTTAGGTACTTTACGTCATTTTATTAATTAATTTCTGGCTTACGATCTCATAAGGACAAGGATATATGATGAATATTTCTAACAGTGATTGGTGAATAACGATTTTTTTGCATATTGTAGAACACATTTTATTAGAAATTATAATATTGAAGAAAGAAAATACAAACATTGTCATAGCAACAAATCTCACAAATTATAATGGGTACTTACATTAAATTCATATAAATATTTTATAATTTTTTTCAGAAAATATTAAATAAGAAATATTTTAAAAAATAACTGCATCTATCTCATTAAATATAACTTACATATTTAATGAGATGTATGCAGTTGTTTTCTTGAAACAAGAATCTCAATATCTGGCTTAATATTGGAAACTTTTAATCTAAGATCCGGCTCTACATTTAATTTGTTTCTATATTTAGACTTAATATAAAATAGTACCGAAAAAGCTTGTTCGCATAAATATGTTGTGCAGAATGGAATCAAGTGTTGAAGTGCTTTATTTGCAAGCGCAGGATAATCTGACCTGAGAAGTAACCAAAAGTTGCTCAATTCAGTTTTGTTAAATTTTAGTTTATAAGTTGTATCACATGATAATTCCACGAGAATATCTTGTTCAGGTGCAGATAAATGTTTAGCATTTGTAATTTCCATATTAAATGGATCTCTGATCCAGTTATTGCAAGGATCAGGAGTAGAAAAATACTTCCTGAAGTTGCTTTTCAAAGTAATTAAATGTTCAACAAATAATTGACGCGTTTGATTAAGCAATTTTTCACTGGAGCTTTCTATGAAATCATTGAGAGTTGGAAAAGACTCATATACACCGTTCTGGATGCGTTTCGACCACAAGTCGATTTTTTTAATCATTGCTTCTATTTTATCTTCAACTTTAAATATATTTACAACAGTACCTTGCAGGCTCAAATTAAGTTCGTTCAATTTTGTAAAAATATCAGTCAAGTAAGCCACCTTAGCTAACCAGATAAAATCATTGAAATATTCGGTCAGTTCAAAATGCGCATCTATTAAAAACAATCGTATTTCATCTCGAAGCTCAAAAAGGCGAATGAGTACTTTCCCGCGGGACAACCAACGTACATCTGTATGTAATAATAAATGTGTATGTTGACTACCCATTTCCTCACACAAAATTTTAAAAACTCTGGAATTAAGTGGACGAGCCTTAATGAAATTGACAATTTTAACTACTTCGTCTAATGTTCTTTTCAAATCTGGTGACATATTTTTGGCTGCTAATGATTCTCTGTGAATGCAGCAATGATTCCAAACAACCTGAGGCGCAACATTTTTAATAAGAGCAATCAATCCAGTTCTTGTACCTGACATTGCACGAGCACCATCAGTGCAAATTCCAACACATTTTGGCCACTCTATTTCATTTTCGGTTATAAAATTATTCAAACTGTTAAATATGTCATTAGCTGTCGTTCGTGAAGGTAGTGAATCACAAAACAATACATCTTCTTGTATTTGATTTTCAAACTCATATCTAATGAAAGCTAACAAATTGGCATTATTAGTGACATCAGTACTTTCATCCAATTGTAATGAGTAATAGTGACTTTTGCGCACTCTCGATATTAATTCTTCTTTTATATTACATGACATGTCTTCAATCCTATTCTTAACCGTATCATTTGATAATGAAATCAAATTTATATCGTTTGCTGCTTTAGTTCCTAACATTATATTTGTAATTACTTTTGTAGCAGGAAGAATTAATTGCTCTGCTATATTATGCGGCTTTCCTGCTTTAGCAATAAGTAGAGCTACTTCATATGATGCCATTACTGCTTTCTTACTCATACCACCAGATCCCGTCTTTACCATCAATTTCTGACTTGAATTAAGTTCTTCTTTTTTCATTTTAAAAAATTCGATAGACTTACTAACATGCTCGCTGTGCTTTGTTTGTAAATGACGTCTGAGATTAGCAGGTTTCATACTTTCATTGGATAAACTTTCCTGACATAGAACGCAGACTGGTCTTTCCACATCATTGTTGCAAATATAAGTAAATCCAAATGATAAATAATCATCCGAATATTTTCTAGTTTTGCGTTTCTTGGTAGAGTTTGCTGTTGATGCCTCATCATCTGATTCTTTCCGTTTCTGTGTTGAACCAGTTTGTAGCCAACGATCCATTTTATGGAGTAATTTATTAACATTGAACTACAATAATATAAATATAATATAAATATAATATAAATATAACGAATTATTATTTACTAGCTATGTTTTAATATGATTTTAAATGAATGTTTTAATATCATTTTAAATGAATGTTTTAAATCATTTTAATAAATGTTTTAAATCATTTTAAATAAATGATTTAATATCATTTTAAATGAATATTAATTTATATAATAAATATATTTCGTAATTTGATTCTAAAATATTATTAATTTCGTAATTTGATTCTAAAATATTATTAATTTCGTAATTTGATTCTAAAATATTATTAAAATAAATATTTTTTATTCATAAAACTAACTTATACTTACTCTCAAAAACAGCCTTTCTGGGAAATTGCAAAATGTGTTTAGTGTTTTTATAAAATAATGATCATGCAAATTACACTAAAAATTAAAAAAAATTATTAGCTATAATAAACTATTATTAGCTATAATTTAATTATAATTAATTAAATTAATAAAAATAATTTAAAGATACAACTCGTTGAGAAATGAACTTATAATTAACATTAATAAAAATAATTTAAAGATACAACTCGTTGAGAAATGAACTTATAATTAACATTTGCTTTAAAACTGTTTAAAACCCCAGAGTGGACGCTGACAATTTGGGTTTTTCCGGGTAAGACTGTCCCCTCCCCTGGTTTTCCCCAATAACAAAGTGAAAGAAAATTCCCTTATATGCCTCCCCTTCCGAGCCCCTAAGAGGGGTTATTTTAAAGGAACAATCGAAAAATGATTTTAAATGAATGAATGGATGAAAATTCAAATTTTATATATAGTTTTTTATATATGTTTATTTATTCACAAAAAATTAATTGACATAATTATCAATTTAATAAAATAAAATAGTATTATTAATAGTATTAAATTATAGCCGTAATTCTCTAGGAGGATATAGTTAAACAATGAACTTTAAATATTTATATATGTATATATTTTTACGATGATTTTTTTCCGAGGACCGCGGACCCCCAGTAAAGGCTTCGCGGACCCCCAGGGGTCCGCGGACCACAGTTTAAGAACCACTGCAATAAGGGATGAGAATATCTGGATTACTTATATATTTATATTAAACTTTATTTATTCTAAAATACCTGGAGTCTCTTCACTCGACTATCTCGCAAATTTGAATTGAATTAATTAACATATATTATATTTAAATTAAATTATAAATTAAAATTAATAAATAGTATTTATTAAATCATCGCGTATTTGACTCTTTGTTGATGACACCACGTCACGTGCTGGCGCGTGATTGGTAGTCAACGTCTAATGTAAAAAAATAAATCCGGTATTTTCAGCAATTCAATCAAGTTGAAATTCTATATATATATGCCGTTTTGTTTAAATTCACCTCCATAAATGAATTCCTCTATATCAGAGGTTCTTAAACTGTGGTCCGCGCAAGGCTGAATTTTCTTTCTTCAATATTATAATTTCTAATAAAATGTGTTCTACAATATGCAAAAAAACCGTTATTCACCAATCACTGTTAGAAATATTCATCATATATCCTTGTTCTTATGAGATCGTAAGCCAGAAATTAATTAATAAAATGACGTAAAGTACCTAAAGTTGGGATGGGGTCCGTCAAAAAATTTTTTTTCAAATGGGGGTTCGCGGAGTACATAAGTTTAAGAACCTCTGCTCTATATTATAAATAATACAGCTAATTTCTTAACCTGAAAATTTCCCCAACTCTATATAACAGAGGTGGCCAACCCAAATGATCTTACGGGCCACTTTGGAAATGTATCATAACTTCGCGGGCCGCATATAAAATTATACATACCCATATTAGATTTAGACCCATTATAGATATCGTTTGGTGTGACAAATTTGAAAAATAATGAATTTTTATTATGTTTACTATTATTTTTACATATAAACATATATAACAGGGGTGGCCAACACGTCGACCGCAAAGGCTTTAAAAGTAGCCCGCGAAGCCAAAGTTGGACAATTTGTTATAACTTAAATAAATCTTTGAAATTCTTTATTCTATAATTTAATCGTACAATAATAAATTATTTGTGAAACATAGACATACTGTTTATATTTATCCTGATAAGATAAACAATGTAGTAATACTGAACGCGCTCTGTCGCGCTAGTTGGTAGCTGTGTGGCCGTGGGTCTCAAATTGCTTTTTCTCTGTAGCGAACATAGTCAGGGCGCATATCAGTATCAGTGTGTGTTAGAGAGATTGTAAAGTGACAGTCAGTGATAGAGAAAAGAAGTTATTATTTTAAATATTCAGTAATAATATCTTTAGTAGGTAAATTCTAGAATAATATTTAACCCTGTTATTTTAGAATGAATAATCCAAGTACAAGCCGGAAAAAAACGTATCATTATCACAGTGCATGAGAAGAAGATTATTTCTTTACTATGATGAATGATATGTAAATGTATCTGTTTTATTTGCAATGCAACACTAGCTTTGTCTAAGAAAGAAAAAGTTAAAAGACATTATCTAACAAATTATAAAAATTACGAAGATTATCCACGTGGCACTGCGTTAAGAAAAGCAAAAGTGTAACAACTGAAGGCACAAATAACTGCACAACCAAATAGTTTTTCAAAATACAATACAAATTCGAAGACAGCTACGATTGCTTCATTCAAAGTTGCTGAAACAACAAACCGTTTCAAGATGGGGAAATATGGAAAGAAGCATTCATTAAAGCTGAAGAAGAATTGTTTCAGAATTTTAAAAATAAATCTGAAATAATAACATCAATCAAAAATATGTCGTTATCGCGAAATACAGTTATGCGTAGAACAGAAGGAATGAGCCGAAATCTTGAAGACATTTTACATAAAAATATTAATAAATGAGTTTTATTATCATTGCAGTTTGACGAATCTATGGATTATACCGGTACTGCACAATTATGTGTTTTTATTCGAATTGTTTTCGATGATATGTTGGTTACAGAAGAATTATTAACTATTATTACAATGCATGATGATGATGAAAAGTTATATTTTATAAAATTATAAAATTTTTATAAAATTAAATTTTAATTTGAATCTTTTCTAAAATTTATTAAACTTCATTTAAATTAATAGGAATAAATAAATTTACAATTAATTCTTGATTGAGGGATGATTTCGGTGGTGACGCCGGACAACGTCTTCGACTGGAAAGGGAATGCGAACTAAATGCGCTCGAAGCTGCTCCCCGGCAGGCAGGCAGACAGGCCAGGAGGGAGGGTGGGTGGGGAGAGGTGAGGTGAGAAGAGGTGGCGGAGGGGGGCCAACATGGCGGCAAATCTTTTCAATCTGTCAAAATTCAATAATTAATATTTAATCAACGAAGCACCGTAAAATTATATAATAGTAGTGAAAATGAATCTACGTTTCATAATGAATCGATTCGTATAGGTTTTATCTGTTGTTAAGAGGCAAGATTTTTGTTGAACTGTAAAAATAAACCAATATTAAAATTAATTAAAAATTTCCATTTAATGATACAAAAAATCAATTTTATTTAGAATCTGGCTAAAATTATGGTCAATGGATTGGTCTTGGTCACCATTTACAAGATTAAGTCAAAAATTTTACTAAAATGAAAAACATTGATTTGATTGGTTTTTCCTAATTCTCCAAAGAGTTCTATAAATATGAGTTCCAAGTTTTTACTAATATGAAGCGTAGGAGAGGTGGGTCCTCTCAGAGGCATATAAGACATGTCTCACTCGTGAATTTACGGGGTTTTGCTATTCGAAAAAGTGACGTAACCTGGATATATTTGAATTAATCCCCCGAAGGGGGATTAATTCAAATATATATAGGAGACTCTAAAGAGTCTCCTATAAGAGACAATATTTCAATTTTTTTTTCTTTTTAATGAAGCTATGCTAGGTATTCTCCTTCATCCAAATAAATTTGATTTATTGAATGATCAGGGGAGGGGGGGGAGAGAGTAAGAGTAAGGGAATGGATGGAAAGGCGTCAATGGGTAAAGGACATGATTCCTCCAGGTAGAAGAGGGATTTAGAAGAAATCATGAGCTCACGTGAGGGCAGGGACGCCAATTCCTGAAATAGAATTCTTTTCTACTGGATTTATAGAAAAGAATTTATTCGCTACCCGGGATATTATTTTTAAATTTATTAAAAGATAATTTTAGATCATAATCATCCTATATGTTATTACATCTTTTATATACCATATATTTTATTATATTTTTCTTATCCCGATAATTTATATACTTTTTATCCAAGGGCTTCCCTTTCTCAATACACCGTTTAGTCCTAGACTACTCTACTCTACCCAAATTTCGCCTCTACCTCCCCCTCCTCTCATATCATATCCATTCCAAAATGAAGTATTTATTTTAATTGAAGTTATAAATTTAAATGAAAAATATCAGCCCTTCCATTTACAATTTTTTTTTTATTAATATTATTATAATAATTAAAACTAACATATCTTTCCTATATCTAAGAACATATATAAATATATTATTGATTTAAACTTTCTATATTTTAGTATTTGACTATATAATTAATAATATATAATTTTTTCCCATTTTTTAGCACTTTATTACAAACATATTATATATTTTATTTTTTTATTCTTTGATCAAAAATAATATATATATAAAATATATTTATTTATTACATAATAGTTTCATAGCCAATGTAAGGTGTTTTTCTCTTTCTAATAGTGTGAAAATTTTTTTTAATTTTTGACCAAAGGTTTGCAATTAAAATCGGCGATATAACTTCTTTAATTATCTTCTAAAATTTTAAAATTATTTGCCCATATCCATAGGCGACCGCAGACTATAATTTATTGAAAAGGTAGCCCCTAAAAGCTAAAAGTTTGTCCACACCTGATATATAATATAATAATAATGATACTCAATGCACATTGTAAAAAATATATAATACTAAAATAAAAAAAGAAAGAACGAAATAAAAAAAATGAAATCATATTTATTTCACTAGTGCGATATTTGTTTCATGAGGGCGCACAATATAAATCTCGCGGGCCGCTAAAATGTTAATATCGGGCCCCATGCGGCCCGCGGGCCGCGGGTTGGCCGCCCCTGCTATATAATAATAATAATTATTATAATAATAGTAATAATAATAATAGTAGTAATAAAAATAAAAGATAACGCAACTATATATACTTATACATTTATGCAATAATAATATAAAATAACAAAACAAAATCTACTTTTTCGATTGCAATGCATTCGTTGGGATTTTCTGGTCCATTTCTAACAAATTGGGATCAGCTTATGCTAAAATGGCTTGAGATCTTTTTTTTTCATTGTATATAATCCAAAAAGAAAAAGAGAGGAAGAGAGAGAGTGCAGTTGCTGTAAGGCGTAAAATGCGGATGGCGCCAATTTTTTTCCATTTGTGCATCAGCGAGCAAAACGATAAATTTATACGTTTTTAAAATTTTATAGTTTTTATTTTCATTATTATAAATATATATATATATTTATTTATTACTGATCCTTCAACCTATCTAGTATTTGTTATGTTTTTATTTCTGATTCCATTCAGTTTTTTGGATATGATTTTATTTTTACTGTAATAATATTATTTTAGATATCTTCATAAAAGAGAAGATATATAAAATTAAAATAAGTGATTATTGGATTGAAAATAAATTTTAAAATAATTTATTCTCGGATTAAAGAAGCTTCCACAGAAATTGGAAAAAAAGGTGATTTATATTTTTTATTTTTGCATAATATTTTTATTATTACAAAATATATGATTTAATTCTATATATTGTAAACAAATATATCTTTTGTTATATCAGTACAATATTTTATATTGTAATTAAATATTCAAAAAATAATTTTATTTTTTTTTTCTAAATATGAAAGTTTTGGATTTTCACATTATCTAACCTTATCTAATATTATGAATATTTAATAACCATCTATTATTATTTAATAAAATGGATAACTTATTATTGGCAGAAACGGGTTAAAAAATTTAAAAAATTAATTCCGGTACTTTAAGCGATTCAATCAAGCTGAAATTCTATATATAGCAGTTTTATACAATTTTTAATCATGTGAAAAACTATCAAACATTTATCTTTATTTAGAGGGAAAAAATTAAAACATGGTAGGTAATGATTTTCTTCCGAATGAGCTACATTTCTCAAAAGTTGATAGAAAATTACGAATTTCGAATAATGTCCGTGTACCAAATTTAATTATTCTAGCTCAAATCGTTTTTGCGTAATCTTGTCTTCATACATACATACATTTTTTCAACCTTAGTGAAAATGACTCAGGGGACTTCAAAACTTATAAAAACATCAAAATCTCGACATCGGAAATTTCGTGATCGCAATACTAAATATTTCAGTGAGATATTAATAAAATAATCATTTTAAGTTAACTATTTTTAGATAAACTAATAATAATAATAATAATAATAGTGTATTTATATGAATTAAATTGTATTCAGTTATATCACGAATATCTATAATTTTATAATATAATAACATATAATAACTTATATATTATTATTGAATTATTGAATTACTAAAAATAAATAGATATATTATATCAATATCAATTTAAATATATAAAATGATACCTATGTATGTTTATTTAATAATTATATAATATCTCCTGAGAGGATTTCAAATATAGAATCATTGCCAAAGATAATCTTCTGACCACTCTTGATTTATATTTTTAATTTGCATGGTCTCTCGATTTAATTTCTTTTGTGTCACCTTTTGTTGTTTCTGTTGTTTATGATTCCATATAAAATTAATAGCAATAGAAATGTGAATTCCAAGGATTACGGTATCAAGTTGGAAAATACTCTTTGTTATTTTTATGAACACCCTTTGTCCTAGCGTATCCAATAAAATGGAGTCCACAGTTTCAATCGCTCATTGAGAAATATCTTCTCTCTTCAGCTAATGTCCTTTATTATTTTATTTTTTCAATCTATTTTGATATATATGTATAATTTTCAGGGACAACACAATGATTCGGTAATATCAAATCACAACAGTAGTCAGGTATATACAATATAAATACTAGAGATACATAGAAAACGAGAATAATCCAACGAAAGCCGATTTGGCGATGATTTCAGGAAGAAAAGAGCTTTATAGTTATCGGTGCAAGCTAAACCACCCTCAGTCAAACGATTATTAGTGAAAAATATGACTTTATCCTCTAGTCCTGCCTCTCCAGATGCATAAATATACACAATTAAAAAATATTAACTAATTTAAACAAAACGAAAAAATGAAATCAATAATAAATAAAATGAAAATTGTATAGTTAATCTATTTAATAAAACGATCGACTACTAAATAAAAGATTATTATTATTATTATATTTATTATTATTATAGTAAAGGATGTTTTTTTATCGAGATATAGAACTTTAAGTTGGCATTACTGTTCAAGTTGACGACCGATTTAACAACTGTCAAATGATTTATTCTCAGTTTGGTTTGGCAATTCATCATGAATAGACTCACGCCTGAACAACGCTTGCAAATAGTGCAATTTTATTTCGAAAATAATGGTTCTGTGCGGAATACGTATCGTGCACTACGTCCATTTTATCGCCGACAAAATCGTCCATCAGAGCAGTTAATTCGATTAACCATGGAACGTTTTCGCACCACGTTTACTCTTATTGATAACTCGCATTCCCAGAGACGCCGTACGGTGCGTACAGAAGAAGCTATTGCTACTGTAGAGCGTAGCATTGAGGAAGTCCCGAATGAGTCAATTCGCCATCGAGCACAGGAATTACTAACTTTTTCTTTCCTGAATTGAACAACCATGATGTCCAGGAGCTGTGATTCCAACAAGACGGCGCCACGATCGATTTATTGGTCTATGCGGATAAGTCACAAACGCTTGACCATTTGGAAGACATTCGCTGTGCTATTGCCGATATACGGCCACAAATGTTGGAAAAAGTTATCGAAAATTGGACGTCCAGATTGGACTACATCCGAGCCAGCCGTTGCGGTCCTATGCCAGAAATCATATATAAAATGTAATGCCACAAGATTATCTTTCGTATAAATAAAATTCATGTCAATCGAATAATCCATCGTTGTTTTATTGCAATTTAAAGTTCTATACCTCTAAAAGAAACATCCTTTATATTATTATATTTTATTATTATTATTTAATTAATAAATAAACTAAATATCCGGATTTTGTTTATCAAAATAATTTTTCGGATTGAAAACATATTTTATTACGTTTGTTTAGCAATAAAATGTTAATATCAATCACATCATTCTAAAATGTTTCATGATTATAAATTTTATCAGATCACTGATTTTCTGAGGTCGTTATTCTAGTATAATCGACAGGTTTAAATATTTATTTGAATACCCTTAACCTATAATGAACAATTTCCAACACTTTTGGTTTGAACATAACTATTCAGTATTAATAAAGATGATTTTCTAATACGTAGTGAATAGGGCTGTTTGTTTGTCCAATCGATCAAAGCGTTGCTCGGGAGAATCGAACTTGAGCATATCCCCAGCCAAAATAAATAAAATTGTCCATTTAATAAAATATCTGAGAATTAAAATTTATAAAAAAATAAATAAATAAATAATTAGATTTATAAACTTTAATGTAAAAATAAAAGTTGTTATTTTTTCAAAAAAGAAAAAAAAATACGATAGGTTAGAAAATTAAAAATTTCAACGTAGTAAAAGAATTCAAATAAAGAATGCCGTTTGTCGAGGTGGTTTGCTCTCCGGATTGCCTCGGAGAGTGGACCGCTGTCGGGTTCTGGATTTATAACTTGTCAACAGGGAAAACTTTCCGAAACCATCTCTTCGTTTTCTCACTGTTACTATAGCTCCTCTCTCTCAGCAAATTCCCAACATAAGATAAGTTTTAATTAAAATATAGAGCAGTCACCTTAAATTTTAGAACATCAAAAGAATCAATGATGGATGGATTTAAAATAATATTTTTTTTGTTAAATAAATAACTACAAAATTTAAAAAAAAATTATTTTAAATAATTTCTTACAAATTCTCTTCTGATAAAATTTAGTCTAATAGAAACCTGGAAGATTAATTGTATGAGAGGCAATTAGGAGAACACATAGATAGATAGAATTTGGGTGGAAATAGCTCATTCTTTCAGGAATCGTTGAATGCAAATGGATATTTCAAACTTCTGAGCAACATTGTGGATTTAAAAAATAGCTGACAACGAAATTTCAATGTTTTTATTTAATTTTACAATTGCACATATTATTATTAACATTTGTATATAAAGTTGAAATGATGATGTTTTGTTCTACTTTATAAATTTAAATTTTGGTAAGATTTAGATCATTAAAATCGAATGTCAAATTGGGAAAAATAAGTAATTTTGAAATATTTTTGTTTTCAAAAACGAATACATTGACATTTGTGATATGGATGAAGAAGATAGCATATATGAAATAATTGCACGATATTTGTTCAGATGCAAATTATGGCCCCAAAAATGCATTTTCTTAGTTAAAAAATTGAAAATTTTGTTGAACATTGAGAAAATTCTATCCTACAGTGATAATATATCTTTAGTTTACTGATTAATTATAATTTTTACCGACCGACGATAGTAAGGGATGTATTGTTTTCACACCAAATTTCACATGTGGAGATTTTTACATATCTCCACAAATCATGCATTTTCTTAACAAAAAAATGTATTTTTAGCATGATGTCTGTCCATCTGTCCGTCCATCCGTATAGATGTGTAGCTTGAACGGCTCAACGGATTTTGATGAAATTTTGTATATTTACTTAATGCATCAGTATGATGAATTGATCAATTTTTGGTCAAATCCGGAAACCGGAAGTGGTAGTATTAGCGATCGATGATAGGAAGGATAGGGTTATTTTCACACCAAATTTCACACGAGGAGATTTTTTTACATATCTCCACAAATCATGCCCTTTGTATTGAATTTATCCTCGGGAAAATCATCTTTATTAGTTTTTTCTTAATTTAAAATTATATGACGTCACCCAGCCCTTCACAGTCAGCGCCTCAATATATATTATAAATAAAATAAAATTAAAAATATTTATGTTATATGCCTATATGTTTTTTATTACATTAATAGATATATTAAAATTATTTGAAATTGTTTCTGTAGCTGGAAATTAATTTACTTCAATTGACCGGAACAAGAAGAATAACATTTTAATATAATCTTTTAATTAATTTATAACATAACCAATTATCTTTGCAAAAGATTTGTAATAATATAAATCATATTATACCAATCATAAAGTTGTTTTATTTATATAGGATATATTTACAACTTACAAAATATTTTTTTTTATTTTAGCCTGAAATACTGTTTTAAAATAACTCATTTTGGGAAATGAAGTGTAAGATTTATAAGGGATTAATTTTTTTTTTATGAAAAATCACTCTGGAAAAGTTGTTCGGTTTGTCTAAAGTGAAATGAGAAATTCCAAAGAGTAATTAAATCACGAATGAATTTATGTCCATAACTTGTTCGAATAATTAAAAGTTAAAAATGATTTAAGAAGAGACATTTTGATCTATTGCTTAAATTGATTTTACTCTAACCACTTATATGAAATTCACCATTTTTATCTAGATTAATTCAAATGAATTAGGAGTTCAATTAAAATATCTTAAGAAATTAATATTTAATAATATAAACGAAACTAGTAGCAACCAATTTATAAATACCTATAAATATCTATTTATTAATCGAATTTTTTCTCTTATAAAAAAAGAATGAAAGAGTGGCTTAATATTTTTCAACCTATTCCTGTTCTCTAGTCAGAAAATGTAATAAGTAAAACAAAAATGTATTTTCTGAATAATTATGAATAATGTTTAAGTATGTGATAGATCCCTATGGACACAAAAAGTTTTGTTAGTTGATTTTTTTGTTTGTTTAATACATTTTAGGTAATATTTTTTGTGAATTATATTTTTACTATCTAGAGATAGTATTGCCATCACGAAAATTTTCAATGTTGAGATTTTGATGTTTTTATACGTTTTGAAGGTTCCTGAATCATTTTCACTTAGGTTGAGAAAAATGTCTGTGTGTGTGTATGTATGTAACCAAGATTACGCAAAAACGGTTTGAGCTAGAATGATGAAATTTGGTACATGGGCATTATTCAAAATTCGTAGTTTTCTATCAACTTTTGAGAAATGTAGCTTAACCGGAAGAGGGTCATTACCTACAACCTTTTTTTTTATCTTCTAAAGTGACCGTAAAAATAAAGATATATGTTTGATAATTTTTCACATGATTAATAATTGTATAAAACTCCTATATATAGAATTTCAGCTTGATAGAATCGCTGAAAGTACCAGAATTAATTTTTTAACAGAGCAAATCTCACGCGCCAACACGTGACGTGGTGCCATCCACAAAGAGCCAAACATGCTCTGGTTTAATAAATATTTTTTATTAATTTTAGTTTATAATTTAATTAATTTAATTTAAATTAATATATGTTTTTAATCCAATTCAAATTTGCGAGATAGTCGAGTAGAGACACTCCAGATTTTTTTTTATTAATAAAGAACAGCAGCTTTATATATTTTATTATTCGAGTATTATTATTTATTAAAAATAAATTAAATATAGATTTTAGGAAAATATGTATATATATTAATAAATTAATAAACAAATTTCAAAGAACTTTTAACTTTTGTTAATTAAAACTTTTTTTTACATTTCAAAATTATTTATATATTATTATGTATATATAACCCAAATGGTAAATATATAAGTTGATAATACTAATTAAAATATTAAACAATAAAATAGATTAGAAATTAAGAAATATATTGTTCATTTAAATTATATTTTGAAAATTGTTTTATTTTGTTATCAGCATTTATTTGGCTATTGTATTTATGTATATATATTAAAATTTAATTTTAAAGCAATTTTTTATACTATGTTAATTTATATCATAATAAAGATATTTTATTTATTTGTGAATGAAAATCTATATATTTAATACGATAGTGTCCGTCTGTACGCAAAAAACTCCAGAGCCTAAACTACAAGGAGTAAGGTAACCAAATTTTTCTGAGGTGAAGGGTACCTCAAATGATGAAAAATAAAAAAGAAATTAGAATCCTAGGTAACTCCTGAGCTGAGCTGCGGGTGTTCCCTTTTCCAGAAATATATATAAAGGAGAGTTTGTATGAATGTAATTTGTTTACTTTTTTGCTGTCATAGAAACAGATATATATATAATTAGAACCTCTCTCTCTCCCTCTATTTAAAATTTTAAAAAATGGAGTGTTCTAGCCAAATTAAGAAATTTAAATTCCTTATGCAACATTGATAGGTAAATGAATTGGACTGGAAGAGGAGACATATGATTAGAGAAATTGGGGAAAAATCAACCGAAATGTAATTAAACAAAAAAATTCAAGAATTATGATACGGATACGACTTACATACAATTAAGATACAAAATGTAGAATTTGAAAAAGTATAAATATTTAAATACTTAAGATCTCTAATCACGAAAGATAATAATATTCGAGAAGAATTTAAATCGACGTTGTAATTGAGTAACGCCTGTTATTATGCAGTAAAGGGGCTTATCCCATCAAAGAGGATCAAAATTAAAATATATAAAACAATTATTTTTCATGTTGATCGATGACTAGGGTGACCATATTTCGAAAACACCAAACCGGGACAAACAGTATTTTTTAGAACTAAATTGAAAAAATTTTGAAAAAAAAATTACGAAATGACCTAAATATTGAAAAAACGGGACAGTAGGGTGTCCCGAAGGCATTTTTGGGACAGAGCACCTAAAGACGGGACGTTTGGTCACCCTATCGATGACTCTGGGAGACGAGAGTAGATTTAGAGTATTTGTGAGATTAATATTGTTCGCAGCAGCATTTATAGGCCAAAAGAAGATGAGGTCACAGGGGGATGGCGGAGATGGCATAACGAGAAATAATGTCCAGATATAGTTAAGGTTATAAAATCGAGAAGGCTGGGATGGGAAGGGGACGTGGTTGGAATTGGAGAAACTAGAAATTGGGAGAAACCGATTGGGAAACATCCGGTGGAAGACCAAGGACCAAGGTGGGTGGACAATGAAGGAAGGGACATGGGAAAGATGGGACAGGGTAGGATTTGGTTGTAGCTCAGGATAGGGACGATTAGAGAAATGTGGATGCTGCGGCTAAGAACTTTCAAAAACTGTAGAGACACAGAGTTAGATAAATATAACATATACAATAATAATATATAATTAATTTACTGATTAAATTAAAATATATTTTACAAGAAAACAAATACATGTCTTATCTACTTATACTGATTGAAACAAAATGGATGAAAACCTTTTACATACAGACTTTCAACCAAATACTATGTATCACTCGGGGGTACAGGGGGCGGAGCCCCCGTCTAGGTGTGAAGAGCGCCGAAGGCGCTCGGAGCAGCTAGTATTAATTAATGTGTCAATTTTAAAACTTTTAAGCTAGTATAATAGTAGATAGATTATCAGATAGAGAATTTCAATACAACATTTTTATTTTCTACTCTGAGCATTTTGAAACATTAAGCTTTTAAATTTTAAACAATATATTGACTAGTAAACAGATAACAACCTTTTTCAAAAAGATATCCATTTTGTATTGGACTGATTCCGTAAACTCGTGTGTCATCATTAAATATTCATCAATATTTCAAAACTTAAAATCAAAAAGAAAAAAAGAAATAAGAAATTCTCATAGATCTTTTTTTTCATGATCACAATTCTTTATAATGCTTACTGTTGTTGAAAAGTGAAATACCAAATAAATTCAACTAGATGGGTATCTTTTTTTCATTAATAAAAAATATGAATTAAAATTCAAGAGTAATGACTTAGTTGGTTTTTCTTTGTTGCCTTTTTGTCCAATTTAGTTTTTGACTTATCCACAAACTTTGTCTTCAAGAATTTTAGAGTAGACTAGCTCGCAAATCATTTAACTAAATGGTAAATGTTGGAAAGTGAAATTAAAATTATATAGTTTATGAATTCTTTATAAAGCTTTGAAAAACATAATGACAACCATAAATTCAAATCAACTATTTGACAAGATTTTCGGTCTATATAAAAAGAAAATTGAGGTGAAAAAAAAATGAAATAAGTTGACCTGTGGCCAGGTCCTAACCGTCCGATGGTTTGAAATAAATTAATTTCCAGCTACAGAAACAATTTCAAATAATTTTAATATATCTATTTATGTAATAAAAAACAAATATTAATTTTAATATATCTATTAATGAAATAAAAAAAAGATATGGATATAACATAAATATTTTTAATTTTATTTTATTTATAATATATAAGGAGGCGCTTGCTGTAACGTCATGAATGGCTGGATGACGTCATATAATTAAAAATTAATAATAAACTAATAAAGATGATTTTTCTTGAGGATAAAACCAAAATATATATGTAAAAATCTCCACATGTGAAATTTGGTGTGAAAACAATACCTCTCTTATTATCGTCGGTCGGTAAAAACGATTTAAAATTAATATACCAGACTAGAATTTCTAGTAATTGATTAAGCAGCGTAATCTATAGATAATTTAGCTCAATTTCAAAAGCCCACATAAAACTCAAAGTAAAAATGTCAGATAAATATTTCTGGGACCTTAATTTCTTTGTACCAATAAATTATACTTTTGTCTATTCTCCAATCACAACACTAAAAGTAAAAAGCTAAGTTAGATTAAATTAAATTTAGTCTATCTAAATAGAACTATTTCTTTGTAAATTTTAAAACTTGATTAAGATTCATTCGAAAGCTTTGTAATTATCAAATTTATTACAACCACTTGTCGAATTTCTGGAACTGTTTTTTATCAAGGGTGTTAAACTAGAAGACATCTAAAATGAGAGAGATTTATAATTATAAACCGGAAGTTGGAAAATTATGTAATTGCTAAAGCTGTTCGGGCGCTTTGAATGGTTAAGACCAATTATAATCCTTGAATGGAGGCTAAAATTAATAACGAATCAAGAAATCTCTTTATAGTCAGATCAACTCAAGAGGAAAATAATATAAAATTTAATTGCTCTATAAATTATGATGAAAATTTTATAAATTATTTAGTCTTGTTAATAATTAAACTAATATTAATATTAAAATCTAGTAAATTATATAAATTTGTTGACTAATTCCTATTAAATTTGAAATTTATGAATTGTGGTGGACAGATTCATAAATCAATGAACTATTTTAATTGGCATTTCAGAATAGATTTTTTTTATTTTTAATTTTGAAGGAAAATATCCGTCGTTTATTACTATCTCGCCAGAGTTAGTATTAGTATTGCGATCACGAAAATTCTCGATGTCGAGACTTTGATGTTTTTATTGTTTTTGGAGGTTCCTGAATCATTTTCACTGAGGTTGAGAAAAATGTCTGTGTGTGTGTGTATGTATGTAGACAAGATTAGGCAAAATAGTTTGAGCTAGAATCATGAAATTTGGTACATGGGCATTATTCAAAATCATAGTTTTCTATCAACTTTTGAGAAATGTAGCTCAACCGGAAGAGGGTCATTACCTACAACGTTTTGATTTTTTTTCCTCTAAAGTGACCGTAAAAATAAAGATATATGTTTGATAATTTTTCACATGATTAATAATTGTATAAAACTGATATATATATATATATATATATATATATATATATATATATATATATAGTTTCAGCTTGATTGATTCGCTAAAATTACCAGAATTAATTTTTTAACACTTCAAATCTCACGCGCCAACACGTGACGTGGTGCCATCAACAAAAAGCCAAACATGCGCTGATTTAATAAATATTATTTATTAATTTTAATTTATAATTAATTAAATTTAAACTAAATATAATATATGTTAATTAATCCAATTAAAATTTGCGAGATAGTCGAGTGGAGACACTCCATCTTATTTTTTCTATTGGCTCATGCCCAGAAGATTAGATAGACTAGATAGCAAATGATAAGAATCAAAATGAGCTATGACAAAATTAAATCAATGCTAATTTCTAAAATTAAAAAAAAATAATTAAGCTAAAAAATAAATTTATATTATTTTAATTAATTTGAAATAAATTAAAAATAAACATTGATTTTAAATTATTATTTATCACCAGTAATTTTTGAAAAAATTGAAAATAATAGCAGAAAGAAACTATTATACAGAGTAAAATATTATATATAGTTATATTAATTTATTTTGTAATTTTAGTATTGAATTGATCATAACTTAATTTCTGCAAAAATGTCGTTTTTATTTGATTTAATATTTTTAATTAAATTTTCATTCAATATAATGTAAAATTCAATACAGATATACCGAAATATAATATATATTTATTAAGAAAATCTCTTAAATGTTTAAAAATATTTATTTTCCAATAATAATAAAAATAAATTCAAAAGATTATTTAAAATTATTTATATTTGTAAATCCTTTAAGTCCTATTAATTAAAATCTTATTAAATTAAGACATTATTTAAACTGATCATAGTTTATTAATTTAAAAATATTTGTTATTCATTTTTAAAAAAAGTAAGAGATAAAGAAAGGAACTATTATAGTATACTATTATATTATTATATTATGGAAATTCTACTTTTAAAGTATACATACAATCGATAGGTTTATACTGATATGGCATTCAATATTTAAAATAATCAAGTAAATTAATTCTATAATCAAAATTAAAAAATTATGTTTATCAAAAAAAAAAAAAAAACATAGGATGAAAGGTGATATTGAATACGATCATTTTACCATCATGTGAACAAGATTTAATTAAAAATTAATTAAATAATACAATTTTTCGGATTATATTTAAAAATATTGATTTTTGATAAATACATTTTCAATACACAAAGTAAACTATTCAATAAATGAAAATGGAAAAAAAAAATGAATCAAGCCTTTCTAGATAATATCAACATCAAAAAAAAGCAAGGATATTTTATAATTACATTTTAAATATTTATTAATAAATTTAATAATAAAAGGTTATTTATGATTAATTTATTTGTTCTAACAAAATAATAATTAACATTTGTTAGAACAAAGACTTTAAAAGAGTTGAGAGGTGGAAAATGTATCTTTAATATAATGTATATGCTAATTTGGGAAATAATAAAAAAAAAATAACTGTAATGTTTTGTGAAACATACATAAATGTCAGAAAAACAAAATTTATTGAGTTATAAAATCATTTCTATTTATGTAACTCCCAGCTGACTACCACAATGTCAATTCGGTTTTTAACTTTTGCTATTTGCTGCTATTGAATTACAATCGAAAATGGCAATCATATTAAAAGAAATAAGCGATAGGATTTCAACAATTTTTCTACTTATTTACATAAATATAATATATATATTGGAAATAAAATCAATAACTAAGAAAAAAATGAAAAAATATCAAATTCAATTGGATGATTAGTAAAACTAGTTATTAAGAATGATTTTATAAATATTATATACTTATATATGTTAATGTTAATATTGATATTTTGCGAAGATGTGATTTCTCATGCTATTAGAAGAAAAGCGTCTGATTATGATTTTTGGCATCTTTATATTACTTATTTATTATATATATAATAAATATTATTTGATTCTTTATAATAGCAAAATTATGAAAATAATTAAAAAAATAAATTTGAACTATTATAGTTTGTCAAATTTTCAAATGATATTATTGAATAAATGAATTGAATAGAAATGGATAAAAAAATTATTTCACTTTCTCTCTTTAATAAAATCACATATTTATTACTTTTTTAATAATAATTAATTTAACAATTTAATATATTAAAAATATAAATCATTTCTTTAAAATTGTTTTTTAAGAGTCTAATTAAATACAATATAATAATATTTTTGAAAAATAAAAAATACAATCATAGGAAAATAAAAGTTTGATATTAAAAGCATATCAAAAGAATCCAATAATGAAGATAAGGACGAAGGATATTTAAGATATTATAATACTAATTTATATGCAATTAAATATGAATATAATATTGTTTTGTTTTAATTATTATTTACTTTCAAACAATTATTTTTGCCAATAATTTGTTAGAACAAAAACCCAAAAGAATTGAGAGGTGGGAGAGATTTAGAGTATTTGAAAATAGGATTTTTCGCACCATTCATGGACCAAAGAAGGATGAGGACGGGGAATGGCGGAGACTGTATAACGGGGAATTGCACGATCTCTATGCATCTATAGACATAATTAAAGTAATAAAATCCAGAAGATTGTGTTGGACAGGATACGTATCAATAATAAGTGATACAGACTAGCGAAAAATATATTTGTGGGGAGACCGATTGAGAAAGGTTCGGTTGGAAGACCAAGGATATTATATAATTAATCAGAACACGGTGGGCAGACAATGCAGGAAGAGACATGAGAGAGATGGGGAAAATAGTAGTTGGATGGTTGTGTCTCAGGATAGGTGTAGTGGGAGGCTTGAGGTTGCTGCAGCCAAGAACTTTCGAGTTCCGTAGATGCACAGAGATAGATAGATAGATTTCAAACAATTTTTAACATTTATTCGATTTTTTCTAGAAATATTAAAATAATATTCTAATTTGATGTATCTTCAACAATATATTTTATCCTCAATATTAGTAAACACTTAACATTTTATATATAGAATCAATTGTAAATAAATTGAGTAGTTTTGTCAGCAATTGAATGAATTTCTCATTTGAATGAAATTGAAGTTGAAAGACAAAGAGAGAGGTGGCTGTTGTATATTTAGTATTTTATTTAAAAGCTTGTTTAAATTCAGCACACACCTCCAACCCTTACTCACTTAGATAAAGAGTAAAATGTTAACAAGGTCAAGAAGAAGTTGCCACGGCATCAAAATAAATAAATAGATAAATTATTTGTGTAGGTAATTGTTAAGTTTAGAGTTACGGATAATTAACCAGGGTTAATATTTTTCTCTCATAAATAAACTAGGAATCTAGAAGTATATTAAAAAAAAATAATTAAATGTTATGACCACGGGTTCATATATTGACCTATGAAAGTTTACAATCAAATTTTATTCCTTACACACTCTTAAAGTTTATAGATGGCGAGTGGTTATAACCATAAATATATGTATATAAAATTTTGTGAACAGAAATTAATAATAAATAAAATATTTATGAATTTTATCTATATTTTTTTTTCTCTTTATTACTTTTAAAAGAATTATTTTTGTTATAAAAAATATAATTATGAATTTTAGTATTTTTTTTTATAAAGATACCTTTATGCCAATAATATTATAGAAAGTATAAACATTCGTTTATAATACAATTATTTTAATATTTCAAAAATAATTTATAAATCGTTAAACAATTTTGAATGTTTAAAAACATTTTTTTTATTTTTTGTTTTTATAAAATTCCACGCTTAATAATTTTAAATGCTACTATGTATGAAATGTATATCAAATTAAATTAGTTAATTGGAAATTTTTCAAGTTCCAAGGGTTGCCGACTATGCCTTTAGAAGATCTAAGAACTGTTAATGCTGAATAGTATACAAAACAATTTTATAAAAACAAAAAATAAAAAAAATGTTTTTAAAAATTTAAAATTGTTTAACGATTTATAAATTATTTTTGAAATAATAAAATTTTTTAAGATATTTTTTTTTATTTTTTGTTTTTATAAAATTCCACACTTAATAATTTTAAATGCTACTATGTATGAAATGTATATCAAATTAAATTAATTAATTAAACGAATAAGTTGGAAAAAAGTGATTTATTGTTTCTCAAAATATTCGCCTTTAAGAGCTATACATTTTTGCATTCGTTCAGTATTAAAAACTGACCTTTTCTATTATATATAATTAAAAGAGAATGTTAAAATGATTTCTATTTAAATTTCAATTGATTTTTGATTTTGATAATCATGTAGAATTCTCAGAAAATAATTGATATTGAAAGAATAAATATTTATCAGAATTTATCATTTTTTTAGATAAATTAAACAGTAAATTACAAGATAAAAGAAAAAAATAAAATAAATTAGCCCTGCCGTTTGGGCGTCTCTAGAATAAATGTCACTTCAAATTGAAAATAAAAAAATGAAATTTACTTAAATGAATAATAATATCCAAATATATATTAAAAAATCAACTCATATTGAATAGAAAATATTAAAAAATAGAATAATAATAATAAATAGAAATATATATACCAATATATATGTATATATAGGGTACGATATATAATATATCCTATTATATTAAATGACATGAGAAAAATGAAATAGAAAAGAGATTAATTAGAAGAAAAGAAGATATATACATTTTCAAATTCTAATAAAATGTGTAAATCATTTTAAATTAAATTTTGAGTAATGTGCAGATATATCACGTTAAATATATATATATATATATATATTAATAAATAAAATATCATTCATAATATGAATATGAAATAAAAAACAAATATGATATTTTTCTATTAAAATAATTATTAAAAAAAATCAGTAAATCATTTGAGATTTTATTACAATGATGGTAGAAGTGATGTTAATTGATCGCTTTATATTGGTGAATTATGATAATTTCAATAGAAAATACACTTACGCTTTTGATATAGTAGAGAGAGAAAGAGTGTCATCGCCGCCCGCCTGGTTTGAGTTGGCATGCGCACGCACACAACGAAATCGACTGACTGACTGAGTGAGCGAGCGTTCACTCGACTAGGAGCCCCTGGCATTTAGGCAACCAGCAATACAAGCCACCCAATTTAAACTTGAAATATTTAAATAGTATACTCTATTATTAATTATTAATCGTATTAATTCTGCATCTAATATTTCCATAAAAATTTTTAATGAGCATGCAAAAATTTTAAAATAAATTTATATATATTTGAATTTTCTAATATAAGAAACGAATGGTTATCAATTTTAATGGAATTTAGAAAAAAAATAAACAAATAAAAATTTTAAAAGAAACTATTGGAAAATAAAATATGATTTATAGTATAATATCAAGATAATATGAAGATGATATATATATCATATATATTAAGTTTTTTTTTGGAATATTGTTTTGATATTTTCATAAATGGGTTTAAATAGAATTAATAAAAATAGAAAAGTAAAGAGCTATCAAAAGATGATTTAATACGAGATAAAAAAAGATAATTTAAACAAAATTTATACAAAATTTATTAAGGTACCTTAAGTCTATACCAGTCTATGCCAGTAGTTGAAACAAAATGGATGAAAACCTTTTAGTATTTTCAATCACCAAATACTATGTACCACTCGAGGGCACAGGGGGCGGAGGCCGAAGGAGCTCTGAGCAGCTAGTTTATTATAAAAATGTGATTATTTTGAAATTTAAAGTTAAAAACAATTAGACATTTAATAAAATAGCAATTCAAAAAGTAATAATTTGACTTATGAAGAATATTTTACTCTCAAATAAATATTTATTATTTTTTTTGCTATTGATCATCTACTATTTCTTATTCCCAATAAGGTTATTTATGAAATATTTATAAATTTATTGAATTCTATTCGAAAATTCATTTGTTTGAAATTCGAATTGAATTCGATCTAATCATTTAACGGGCAAACTTAAATTTTATTAACCACCACACATGAGATTGTTTTCTCGAATAATTTACTCTTTATTAAAATTTATTTGTCTCAGCTTTGAGATGATGTAAACTGTAAAGTAATCAACTAAAACAATCCAAGTGAATAAATGAACAAAAAAGGTGATAAGTGCAGATTATAAAATTTTATAAAATTATATTTTTATATTTAAATATTATTTTTATATTCATGTAGTCAAAAAACAAAAAAATAAAAATTGTTGCCAATAAAATAAGGTTGTAAAAATGATATTCTATCTATTTATTTCTTATAGACTTTACTTAATTAATTAAATAAATAATAATAATAATAAAATTCATTTTAAAATAAAAATAACAAATAAGATGTTTCATTTTAAAATGGAAGTAAATAGATAAAAGTTAAGGAAATAAAAGAAGCAAACCCTTGAAATATTCGAGAGTTAACCCTTCGGGGCCTTTAATGCAGGAAACCATTTTTATAACGGCATCATTTTAAGGATCTGCGAACATCTCAAGGGTCATTCATCTAGGGTAGGCAAGAATCGTACTTGAATTTATGAGAAAAGGAAAATAAGGGGCCTGGAAAATAAATGGAAACTGTTCTGGTCGACGTTTTGAAAATAACATACCACTGGAAGAATAGCAGCTTGAATGGACATTTAGAAAATATATAGATTTGTATGCAAGAGATAGATACATCGGAACATTACAATTGAAATAAGAATATTTTATATTGAATTGGTGAAAATATTTTAATTCATTGCTTAGCCAATCAAGTTGAATGTCAGTGAAGCATGAGAAACGTACCAATTGGGATATTGAAGTAGAAACTTTTTTTTTAAGATAATTAAAAATAAAATAAAAAAAAAAATTCAAAGGGATTTTTTTCTCTCCACTTGAGTAGGTTTTTAGATTGATGCAGGTATCAGTATTCAATCCATATTTTTTATTTTAATACTATATAGATTAACCCGATTCATATGCAGAATAACCAGGATTATCAACTTTTTATTAAGATTTTGAGGAATTAAATAAAAAATATTTAATGGCGACGGTTAACTATTATATATTCAATTTTCAAATTATTCATTATTTATTATTACTTTAAGTATTTTCTCATGATATTCTTTTTATTATTAAAATTATATGTGTGTGAACAAATTGATAATTATTATACATTTCGGCTTCCAGAAAGAGTAACAATAATTCCTAAAACCCTTAATAAATCAATACCTCCCTTACTATCCTAAAAATAATAAAAAAATTAAAAAAAAAATATTAAATTTTTAATTTATGAAAATGAAAATTAATAGCAAATGAATAAAGAGGAAAGAGGGGAGTAAGAAATATATTTTATAAGTTTTTCTCAAGAATTATGATAAAATTGATAAAATGACAAAAAATTAAGTTAATCAATTATTATTCTATATTTACCGACCGACGATATATAGTAAGGGAGGTATTTTTTTCACAAGTTTCACATGTGGAGATTTTTAAATATCTATGATCAATTTATCATACTGAAACTAGAAGTGGTAGTATTAGCGATCGACGGAAGGGAGGGGTTATTTTCACATGAGGAGATTTTTTACATATCACCACGAATCATGCACTTTGTATTGGTTTTATCCTCGAGAAAAATCATCTTTATTAGTTTTTTCTTAATTTGAAATTATATGACGTCATCCAGCCTTTCATGACGTTACAGCAAGCGCATCCTTATATATTATAAATAAAAATATTTATGTTATAAACCATATCTGTTTTTTATTTCATTAATAGATATATTAAAATTATTTGTAATTGTTTCTGTAGCTGGAAATTAATTTATTTCAAACCGTCGGTCGGTTCTGTGCCTGGCCACAGGTCAACTTATTACTTACTATCGCAAAAGATAATATTGAGATATCGAGATTTTGATGTTTTTATACGTTTTGAAGTTCTCTGAGTCATTTTCAGATAGGTTGAAAAATGTATATATATATGTGTGTGTATGTAGATTACGCAAAAACGATTTGATCTAGAATAATTAAATTTGGTACACGGGCATTATTCAAAATTCGTAATTTTCTATCAACTTTTGAAAAATGTAGTTCATTCGGAAGAGAACCATTACCTACCAAGTTTTAATTTTTTTCCCTCTAAACTAACCGTAAAAATAAAGATATATGTTTATAAGTTTTTCACATGATTAAAAATTGTAAATAAATAATATAGTAAAAAGTCATCTAATTCAAATTTGCGAGATAATCGAATGGAGACACTCCAGATTTTCTTAAATTATTTTTATTTTATTTTATTTTTAATAGGATCTGTTTATTTGATTACTAGAAAAGTCGTTTGAATATTATATATTGCAACTATGAGTTAAGATTGTTAACTGGTATTCTAGAGATTTTCGATAGTTGACGATAAAATTTCAAATGTTAACGAGCTGCCTGAATATATTTATATGTAGAGAGCCGCACTTGTTCAATCCGCTTAAGCTGATAAAGGGGTCAAACAAGATGCTTGGATTTAAATTAACTAGGAATCGACATTCATCGAGAGTGGTAATCTATACGAATCGAAACAGATTTGTTAACAATCATTTATTTACAAGAGCTTAACTCCTTTTTTATTTTTGATCATCTATTCTAATTAATTTTATTTTTTTTCTAGTTTAATTTTTAATTAAACATTACAAACAAAAAATAATAATAAAATTTCATTAATTTTACTTAATAATAATAATTTTTTCATATTACATATTTTTACTTTCACTTTCGTCTATAGGTATATATAGTATAGAAAGTATTTCAAAAACAACAATTAGAATTTGTTTTCAAAGGAAATGCACGCTTTAAGATCCTCAGAGTACAAAATAGTTTAATTATGCAAAATGGTTTCTGGAATATTCGGTAAAAATAATAAATCAAAATTTAAAAATAAAAAATAAATATTAAGTATTGCTAATTACACCATTTTGAAATTTTTTTTTAACAATTTTGTTTAAATTTATTTCATCAATGAAAATATAATTTTCTTGCAAATAAACAAAATTTTAACTACTCTGAAATACATTTAGAAGGCGAATTTTCGAAATAACTTCTATCAATATTATTTTTTTTAAATTTGATACATAATAGTAATAAAAGATGAATAAATATAAAATATAAACGAAAAAGGTGAGTGAAAGTTGTTCGATGCTCGCATTAAATTTTTTATACTCGAAATTTTATTATTTTTTAGAGATAATTTATTGTTTATAATATCTTATATTTTATATTACAGAAAGTTACAATAAATCGCATATCGTTTTACTATAGTTCTTTGTTCTATTAGTGGTTATGCAAGAAATTTCTATCACCACTCCTAAGGCCCTCTATATCTCTAATCAATAGATATAATGCAAGATCATTTTCCACAATAATAAAAAAAAACTCACATTAATAAAATATAAAATATTTAACAAATCGTATTTTCATTCAGTTTAAATACATCTTTTTTATTAAACAATTTAATAAATTTACATCAATTTATTTTTTGGTCAGAATATGTACATTTATTTTTTTGTTTTAATATCGATACTCTATAATCAAATTTTTCATATAAATAAAACAAAAAACAAAAACGAAAATACCTATGAATATATTGGCCTTTTTATATAAGTTAGGTAGAAAAATAATTTTTTTTATTGTAAAAAATGTTTGCATGCTTACAAAGTAAGGAATTTATATCATCCTTTCAATTTGTAAATAATTCAATTTAAAAGATTTGTAATGATGTTAATTATAGTAAATTTATTTTCTTATATATAATACTAGGTAGCTCGGTATATTATATGAAATACCGTGTTGGAACTAATTGATCCCAAGCGTGGCTACCTATTCGAATTATTAAATGGCCGAAGATAAGAGCATTTGCCTGATGACGGATAATGGATACTTTGTAATGAGAATAAATGAATGATAAGGGTTTTACCATTAAATTAATTAATATAATATGATCTGATTTCTATAGATAGATTGATACATTTAATCTATTAACCTTTGTTCTTCTTTAATATAGTAATTTAATATATTTTCAAATATATAAAATAAATAGAACAAAAATCACAGAACTTCAATAATTATTCTTATTGAAATTTATCTCAATTTTATCTTAATCCTTTGCCGGTCCTATTTAAATTGTATTCGCTTGGCCAAGATGGCTGCATTATTTTAATGGACACTCAGCTATCGTAGCAAATTTGTTCTCCCTTCGAAAAAAAATCGTGAAAATTAAACTATAAGAGATAGCCTCATAATTTTTTTTATATTTGATTTATAATATATTTACGCATGTGGTAACTTACCTACCTAATTTTTGAACCTCCACATTTCGCTCCTGGTGATATTCCAAAAAACATCCTACACGGCACAATGACAATGACATCTATAACTTGAACGGCTCAACGAATTTTGACAAAATTTGGTTTATTTACTTAAAGCATCAGTAGGATAAATTCATCAACTTTTGGTGTATATCCGGAAACCGGAAGTGGTAGTATTAACGACCGACAATAGGAAGGGAAGATATTGTTTTCACACCAAATTACACATGTGGAGATTTTTACATATCTCCACGAATCATGCATTTTGTTAACAGAAAAGTATTTTTTGCATGATGTCTGTCCATCTGTCTGTTGTGTGTCCGTCCCTCTGTCCATTGTGTATGTACAGTTTGAACAGCTAAACGGATTTTTATAAAATTTGGAATATTTACTTAATGCATCAATAGCATGAATTCATCAACTTTTGGTGTATATAAAAAAGCGGAAGTGGTAGTTTACAAAGTATTAATTTTATATTCATTGTCGGAAATTTTTCACTTAAAATATAGTAGTAATTAATAAATGAGTTATTAAACTAAAAATAAAAACCAAGATAATATAATTTATTCATTTTAATTTTAAATTTTAAAAATACCACAACTATAAAAACCATAATAGAGATTAATTTTTCCACGGTTTCATTTTCTCTTAATTCGCAAACGATTAAACTTCTCAACAGCTTACGGAACCCATTAATTATAAGTAGAAAACAATATAATTTCACTGAATTTCTAGTTCAAAGAGTGATAAGAAGAGACTTTATTATCAGATTAGAACTCGGATTCCACTTTCACTGAGGACCAATCTACAATATATTACCTGCATAACAGGTAACCCTCATCAAACACCCAAATTCCAACCCCCTTACACATAAATTGGGAATTTAATTTATAAACATATCACGTGATAATGGAGCCACCGGCGAAATGGCTTCAAAGTCAATGTAGGGGGTAATTAAATTATAACTCTCAGTGCAACGTCCAAAGATAGATTATTTAAAATGGAATATTTATTAAGTAAGAAAGATTATATATATATAAATACGATGGAGTAATGTAAATCTGTGTAAAATTAATTAACTTTTGAATACTGAAGGGAAATAGAGAAGAAAATTGTTTGAAACAAAATATATTAAATAGGGACAAATGTATCTCTAGTTTTTTGCTTTTGGGAGATGGCCTCTTTGATAAAGTGTATGTCCAGAAAAGTAAGTTTTACTTGAAAAACGTTGTAAAATAGAAAATTTAATTTCCTTTTTGTTGGTTTGTTAAACGAGAATAATTTTCATTTGGTCATTTGGTATTTCTATTGACATAATGTAGGTGAAAGAGAGAAATTAAACAAAGATATGTTAACAAAAAACTGATTACTCTTTCCTAGAAAATCTCAAACGATGAAATAGCAAGTAGTAATAACTTCAAGTTCTGTACAGCCCAAGTTTAGTTTTTAATAAATGTTTGGATTTAAATGAAAGATGTTAAAACATTTGAATATAAAATAAGAATAGTCAATACTATGAAGGCAAAAAATTTTGTAAGGCGTAGGTTTGGATCGAGAAAGTCTCTTCGTCCCCCTTTCATTCTATGCCCCCTGAAAAAGTGAAAATCCGTTTCAAAGTTAATGAATTTAATATGATTATATAGAGACGTCCGAGAAACTCAAGTGTGTTTTTTTTTTGTTTATCTTTCAATATTATGTATTAATATAAACTATTATAATATTATATTATATAAATTTTATTTATTATAAAATAAATAATATATAACTATAATTATTAAAGTAAAATATATAATTAAATATTAAATTATTTGATTTTTATTTAAATTATATATTTATATATATATATATATATATATACACAGGCAACAGCCCAAAGATTAGCACAACCAACAAATGTCAATATTAAACATGAATTTATCGACAAAAGAGTTCGTTTTTTTAATTTTTTTTTAATATTCACGACCAGAACAACATCAAAACAAAAATTAAAGAAAACTCCGCTCAAGACAATTTACTAAAAAATGATCATTAGGTATACGAAAAAATATTATTTTCAAAGAACTATTTAATTAATTGCTGCAAACCACGATAAATTTATTTTAAACTGAAATTGCAAACAGCGTTTGCAACGGGCTCAACTAGTTTTATTATAAATATATAATTCTTTCTTTATATTTGAATTTTTTAATATAAAAATCAATATTTATTTTATGACTTGCAACTACATAAATTCGGAGAGGGATTTTTAAAAAAAATGTTTATTTATAAAACATTTCTTTCAGCTCATTAATAAAAAATAAAACCAATTTTATTTATTTAATTATGATCTTCAAGTGAATTAAATATATTATAAATTTGCAAATTGGTTAAGAAAAAGATTAAGGCATTTTTTATATATATCTAAAAAGCTGGTTTCTAAAAACATGAGAAAGAGAGAGAGAGATGATAATAATATCGAATGTATCATAGGGTTGGATGATTTTTTCTTGGGGTAGATTCACAAATGGAAATCATAGCATCTTGTTGGCCAACTTAACCTCCCGCTTACTGAGGCCCAACTAGAAGAAAAAAGAACGGAGGCAAATATATATATATATTCTGAGGCAATAGTAGTCAAGGAGGCGGAGTGAAATAGTGGATGGAGATCGATCGAAGACCAAATAATTGAACCCGAAGAAAAAGTTAATACGGCTTGTGAAGGGCAAAATCTCTATATATATACCGATTTTAATTTTTAAAAAATAAATTAAATTTCCTTGAGTAGTTGAGTAATTTAATTTTTTTTTTTTAATTTTATACGTAAGAAGTATATAAAGAAAATTATTATACCATCGAGGAAAAAGTAAATTGATTAAATAATTCCTGTACTGGATATGAAAAATAAATATGAGCTGTGGCTAGGCACAGAACCGACGGACGATTTGAAATAAATTAATTTCCAAACAACATATGTATATAAAGTATCACAAAAAATATTTTTAAAACTTGAATAAAAATGACTAATTATATTATCTTGGTTTTTATTTTTAGTTTAATTATTCAATTATTAATTACTACTATATTTTGAGTGAAATATTTTGGGACAATGAATAAAATATCAATACTTTGTAAACTACCACTTCCGGTTTCCGGATATACACCAAAAGTTGATCAATTCATCATACTGATGCATTAAGTAAATATATCAAATTACATCAAAATCGTCAAAATTTCCCTACAGAAAGACTTAATTCAGCAGTTATTGAGAATATATATCGAAAAAATAGAGGTATGTAATTTCATCGAAATCGGTTCAGCCAATTTTGACTCTATATCGTCAAAATTTTCAGACAGACAGTCATGAAAAATTCTAAAGTCACTCTTGGATTCTAGAAGTCATGAAACGCGAAGATATGCAAAAATTTTAAATTCACAGTAATGTGCAGAGAAAAACCTTTTTATCTATATATACATATAAATAAATAAAATTTACGAAAATATATATATTTTATATCAACAGGTCTACTTTTCTGTCTTGCATTAATACACACGTTTAAGGGGTATATGTTTTATTAGTCATTTAGGTTCTTTTAAATTATTGGAATGGTGATTCGGATAACCAGTTATTAGTATTACCAGCCAAATTCGATAATTAGGAATCATTTTTTTTAATAATCGAGCGGGGGCTCGGTGAACCATGAATGATCTAATAATGTACCAGGTATGATCTAAGGAAAGTATAAAAGTAGCATAGCCATAGGCAGCAAAAACCATTCTTTTCTGTCTTCCAGTGCATTAATATGTACTTTCAAGGGGTGTATAATTTATCACTATTTTTTTTAAATAATGTTCTTTAAAATTATCTGAATCGCGAGTCGGTGAATCAAGTATTAATAATATCAGCCAAACCCGATAATAAAGAATCATTTTTTTTATTGACCGAGTGGTGGCTCGGTGAACCAGGTATTATTATTGAGGACCCCAGTTCCATTCATTTTAATCAGATTGATGCAATGATGCAACATTTAATAATTGTAATAAATAATTAAAGAATTGTATATCAATAATTTTTAAAGGGTCGAGCGAGAGCTCGGTGTCTCAAGTATTAATATTACCAGCCAATCCCAATAATAATGAATCATTTTTTTTAACTTAATTACCGATCCCGGTACTATACTTTTATATAATTAAAAATATATACGTATATATTATAAATATTAAATTATATTATATTTGAAAATATTTTTCTTCTTTATCAAATCCTGTTTATAGAATTTTCACTTTTTTTGTTTGGTTTTTTATATGTATTTTTCCAATAAGCTTTTTATAAGATGGGTGACGTCTAAGCTAAGCTTCCTTTCAACAATATAAACCGTAATCTTCTAAGTAAATTTGACACAAATAGATATTTATGTATGCCTAGTGACCGTAAGAAATTATATTTAAGTAAAATTCTTGAAAAGAAAATGGGAAAGAAATGTATTTCGTGCGTACGATTTTGAATATTACTTTATATATCATATATATATTTCTTTTCTTTATGATTTTTCAGAGAGTGGGTAAAAGAGAATGGAGGGAGCGGTATGGAAGGGTGAAATGCCGTCTGTGGAATGGCGCAAACAAAAAACAGATGTTGTTAGCGAAAGCTATAAAGAAATTATTATTACTATAGAAGAACAATAAAAAGATCAAAAAATCATTTCGATTTTAATGTTAAGAGTTTTGTTGTTCTATTTAGTTTGAATTACATTTCCAAGAGTTATAATTTGATATTATATTTTTTAGGCATACAATTCACAATTTTTTTCAATAAATAATTTATATTTGTTTAATTTTAAATGCTAATTATTATTTTTATTTCAGAGATAAATATAATATATATATATAAAAATTCAATATTAATTTTAATTAATTAATTATTTTATTATTATATTTATTAATATTCATTTATTTTAAACGTAAAGGTAATAAATATATAATTTTAAGTTGTCTTTTTATTCAACTTTAAGACATTAGATAAATATTTATTTTGCAATTCAATATATTTAATATAATTAAAATAACTAATACTTAATAAAAATAAAAATTTCAAGTAATTATAGATCCGAGGATGACTAGGAATTATATATAAATCAGGGGGGACTCTCTTATGGGACCACTTGAAACACAGTTTCGCTTGTTCGCAGCACTAGAGGCGCTGCTGGCAATATTTTTAATTCGGTTATCCGAAAATTGCCGAAAACAGCCAACACCAGGCTGCACCCGGCTCATTTTAAATCATTTTAAATTTATTTCTGAAATGTCTGTTATAGCTCTAAATAAATAACCAGGCCGGTATTTTTCTCAATTAATTCATCCCTATGAATGTAGTGGCGCTAAACGCAGTTTCAAAATTTAACATTGCGTGTCCCTGCCCTGATATAAATAGAAAAAAAAATATTAAGTAAACTGGTACATTCCGGAATTTTATTGTTCATGAAGTTTAAAACTATTAAATATTAAAATTTCAATATAATACTTATTGTTATAGTAAAAAATTATTAAACCACATTTTCTATATTATAAATTTGATATTATATGGGTACAAAAAATAAACAGTATTTGCTATTTTATTTTATTTGAGAATTTGTTTATGGGAACAAATTCTCATAATAATATTCCCGAATTATCAACTAAATATTTTGTGACCGGTCCGCCGACTCGAGTTCGAGTGTTCAAACCTCGCTGAGTGCATCGATATATAAATCGATATATATATAAGTATAGATATAAGAATAAATAATAAAGAAGGCTGGCTAAAATGGTTATAATCCGAAGGCCAAATAAATAAATAAAAAAAAAAAAAAAAAAAAAAAAAAACTAAATATTTTATACTAAAGTTAAATATTATTTAAAGTGACTATTAATTTAAATATAATATATTAAATGAACTATATATATAGTTAGTTCTCTAGTTAATTTCTAAAGCACTTATATAAGCAATATTATACAAATAATTATTTATATTAGTTATTTACTCATTTCTATCCCACCAGAGATAGTATTGAGATCACGAAAATTTTCGATCTCGAGATTTTGATGTTTATATACGTTTGAAGGCCCCTGGGTTATTTTCACTATGGTTGAAAAAAATGTCTGTCTGTGTGTGTGTGTGTATGTATACAAGATCACGCAAAAATAGTTTGAGCTAGAATAATTAAATTTGGTACACGGACATTATTCAAAATTCGTAGTTCTCTATCAGCTTTTGAGAAATCTAGCTCAACCGGAAGAGGGTCACTACCTACCTCGCTTTCATTTTTTTTCCTCTAAACTGACCGTAAAAATAAAGATATATGTTTGATAGTTTTTCACATGATTAAAAATTGTATAAAACTGCTATATATAGAATTTCAGCTTGATTCAATTAATATTTCATTTTTCTATGATTTAGTGATTAGTAATATATAGTAGACAGGCACGGCCCGAGCTCTTATGGCGCCCTAGGCCAAGGGTCTAAAGTTCGCCCCATATGTTTTAACAAGCAAAAAAAAAAGAATCAACTAAAAAATTTTTGTTTGTTATTAAAAAAATATTTTTATATTTGAAAATATATTTTATTTTAGTTGGATCCACAGATTGATTGATCTTCCTAAAAAGGAGATATCTTGGTATGATATCAACATTATATTTTTAAAAATGTAATAATTTACTACTTATTTTAAATAAACGCAATTTTTTATTGCGTACCATAATTTTTTATTTACTATTAAGTCTTATCAGCCCTGATATCTTGCGAAGGATTAATTTTTTTTTCATAATGGCGCCCCTGCCAGCCAAGCGCCCCGAGCAATGGCCTTACTGGCTCGGCTCTAGGGCCGGCCCTGATAGTAGATAGATAATTTCTCCAGTGGCTGGCTATTGTCCTCAGGGAGTGGAGAGAGAATCACCACCGTTTCAAGTAGAAATAATTTAAAAGGGAACTTAGGTTATGAGAAAAATTATGATCTTGATGAAATTTTTATGAGAAAAAAAATGAGATGAAATATTTCATTTTTCTATGATTTTGTAATTATTAATTAATTCAATTCAATTCAATTAATTAAATTGAATTAATTAATTAAACAGATATCTCTGCCTCTTGGATCCCTCGACCAATCAAAGGCTGTGTACAAACATACCCACATTTCACTTTTATATATATATAGATAGATAGAAGATAGATAGATAGATAGATATAGATATAGATAGATATATAGATTAAATTTAATTTAAATATAATATATGTGTGTTAATTAATCCAATTCAAATTTGCGAGATAGTCAAGTGGAGACACTCAAGAAATTTTTTTTTATAAATATCGTCATATATTTGCAATCTGTGATTCATTAAACATAAAATTATAAAATTCAAATTTTGTTTCACAGTCATATTTATTAAATCAAGATATAGGACTATAAATAGAAGTATATATTATATTTTGATATAATTTGAATTTCTACACGATTAACTTTACAATTTGTTTCCAAGTTCTACCTTAAGTATCAAACGCTTGAACTCTTTCCTTATCTAAAATTGGAACAGGGAGACAAACTTTTCTATCCAGCTATTAATATATACGAAATCTAAAATAACTGAAAAAGAAGTTTGTAAATACTACATACACATTTTACATAAAATATAATAGGTCAAATTATAGAGTTAAATTAATTCTTATTTTTTCTAGTTGAATTGATTATTTAACAAATATCAGAATTTATATATATATATATTAATTAAGAACTAATTTGAAATTAGAACTAATATGAAATTATCTATGTTATATTTTTATTTGAAAATATTATTCTGACAGAACTACATGTATCTATTTATTTTAGAAATCAGAATTTAAATAAAATGAAGGCTTGAGAAATAAAGAGAAATCAATAAAATATTGAATAGAAATTTAATATCAGAAACTATGGTGAATGAATAGGAATGTGATGATTTCAACAAAAAGTATTCTCAAAATCATATCTTTTTTTTTTTTTTGATTAAGTAAAACACATTTTTCTTTCAAGTTCAAATCTCTGACTTGAGTCTTAACTCAAAGTCTTATCAATAAAAACAAGCTACAAAAGGCTGGAAATTTATCCCAGGGTAGGTGAGAGGTATAATCCTGAGAAGATTTAAAGTTGTGTTTAAACCTAAGTTTAAAAATTTTAAAAAAATATATAATAAATAAGTTAACCTGTGGCCAGGTCCGAACCGACCGACGGTTTGAAGTAAATTAATTTCCAGCTACAGAAACAATTTCAAATAATTTTAATATATCTATTAATGTAATAAAAACAGATATAGATAGAACATAAATATTTTTAATTTTATTTTATTTATAATATATATGTAAGACCAGGCTGTGACGTCATAAATTACTGGATGACGTCATATAATTTTAAATTAAGAAAAAACTAATAAAGATGATTTTTCTCGAGGATAAAACCAATTCAAAGTGCATGATTCGTGGTGATATGTAAAAAAACTCCTCATGTGAAATTTGGTGTGAAAATAACCTTTCCCTTCCTATCGTCGATCACTAATACTACCACTTTCCGGATTTGCACCAAAAGTTGATCAATTCATCATACTGATGCATTAAGTAAATATACCAAATTTCATCAAAATCCGTTGAGCCGTTCAAGTTGTATACATCTATACGGACACAGGGGACGGACGGACGGACAGATATCATCTAAAAATCATCATCTAAAAATACTTTTTTCTGTTAAGAAAATGCATAATTCTTGGAGATATGTAAAAATCTCCACATGTGAAATTTGTTGTGAAAACAATACCTCCCTTACTATCGTCGGTCGGTAAAAAACTTTAAAATATTTTATAAATATAGTAAAAGCCGAAAATATTTGAAATGAGCTTAAATCTCATTTGCTTTAAAAAAAAAAAATTTACAAAAGACCTAAAATAAAATGACTTATTATTAATAAAATACATTATCTATATTCTTATCAATTTATTTTATTTAACATGATAAAACTAAAAAAAAATATTAAAATAAAAACTTAGCAGTATTTTTTTCGCCAGTAACCAAATCCCTACAAAATCAACAACACATACATAAATTGAATAAATAATCCCAGAAAATCTCTTTGGATAGAAAAATAATGATAATGGAATTTAAATGCTTGTTTAATAATATTTATTTTTTGTTCGTTTTTTTTTTATTAATTTAATGAAAAAATAAAACAAAACAAACTGGTTAGTATTATTATCAAGTGTTGGTTTTGTTGAGTTATTGTTGATTGTATTGTTATTGCGAGCTCTCGGGAGCGATAAAACCTGTGGCCATAATCCTTGCATGATCTTGCACCCCCGCTTTATGCTAATTGATCCAAGCCGGGGGCGTCGCAGAGTGGCCTGTGGTTTTGGCTCAATGGCGAATAGTGAGCACGGGCAAATTTGCAAACAAATTATCCAACGAGGCCCTGAAGGAATTGTCAGAATAAGCCCAGGAGTTGGCTCAAGTCCCACTGATCAAATTTACAAACAAATACCAAGCCAAATAGAACTTGGCAACATCAAGATCGAATTCAATTTGAATTTTAAAACAAATGACACCTTCAGCTGACATTGAGCCATTTTGCAAAATTTACAATAATTACCAGACTTTGTTTGTATAATATATTATTATTATTATTATTATCAATATAATATGATAAACAAAAAGTTAATAATTTATCCCGAACATTAAACAGATTTATCGAACATATGTTTAATATTTATAATAATACATAATATTACATTATCTTATATTATCTTAATATATTATTATCTTATATATATATATATATTTATATCAATAAACTTGGAGTCATTTGGAGCGAACAGGAAAAATAGAAGATTTATAATTAAAACTTAAAATAACTTCTTTTTGAACCAATATGAACGTTTCAGAACCCTCTTCAGGACTTTCGTATGGGCCCGTTGAAAAAGAAGTTATTATAAGTTTTAATTATAACCCTAAAGATCTTTTTTTCTGTTAGCTGCCGAGGACTTATAGTTCAATATATATTTAATAATCAACCTATATCAGGGATGGGGCGAACCTATGGCACGCGTGCCAAAAGTGGCACGTTTGAAAAATTTCATGACACGCATAAAGACAAAATTATTTTTTTAATAATTATAACTTTTTACAATAGAAATAAATTAAAAATGAATAAATCACATTCAAATTAAAATTTATGAAATTTGAAGTACTGAATATTTATTTATCTATCTTAGTAGAGAGATTAAACCGGCAAATTATACATTTTATTAAGCTGAAATATATTTTGTAAATTTTATCAATATTTATTAAAAAAAAAAAAGAAAAATTAATTTTATAAAATTTATATCAAGCTTTACTTTACGCATAGGACGGTTGTAGAATAGTGCCAGAATCGCAATCTTTTTCTAGAATTTAACATATCATTATCAAAACAAATAAATGTAAGTGGTTCACGGTATCAAATATAAATTTTGCTTTTTTGTCATTATCTACAACTAAAAACTACAAACTAAAATCAATTAAAGAATTTCCATACAATAAAAATAAACAAAGAAATTTTAGGAAAGATATATTTTTACCAAAAATAAATTCCAAATTTTTTAATAATCATTTTATTTTTTTGGAATAAAGTTTAATATTTAAAATGATAACACTTTTATACAGGATAGTTAGAAGTTATACAAAAATATTCGATTATATATTCAAGCTAAAAGGGGTACAGGTGATAGAGAAAAAAATGACAATTTTGTGGCACGTTAGTTACTTCATAAAGATTTTTTATAATTTTGTGGCACGGACATTGAAAAAGGTTCGCCATCCGTGACCTATATCATCAGATCATCACAAAATGTATATATTATACATATACTATGAGTTAATATCTATTGCAGTAATTTTGAAGTACACTTAGGTATATATATATATATATATATATATATATATGTTATTATATTATATGTATTTTCGATTTCAGTACATTAGGAAAAACTTATTTAATTATTGTCAAATGTTAATTAAATTAATTAATTAATTTAAAAAATAGTTTCAAATTGATTAAATATATTGATTTGGATATTGTTAAAAAGATCGTATATTAAAAGACAAATTCCAAAGATTTACGAATTTATTAATTGAATTGATTTTGATTGAATAAAGTAATCCGTTTACATTGCTGATTAATTATCAAAATGTTTTTTTTAATCAATATGAATATTGAACTAGAGATTAGATCAAAATAATCCCACACAAAACGTATTTCCAAATTTCCATAATTCCTCGTTCCATTCTCAAAATTGAAATTCATCCTCCAAATCGTATTGTTTCGTCTATATTATTATTATTTTTTACTTTGATTTATACTATTTTTTTATTAAACGAACGAGCGAGTGATTCGTCGAGTCAATCCTTTGATGCTTGTTGTGTGTATTAATACATAGTAATATAACAAATCCCACTAATCTTGCTCGTCGAAGTTAATGCATTTTACTCATTGCAAGTCACCAATCATTTATTGACAGTTTGTAGTATTAACCAAATATTGACTCAGATGTTTTTAACCAAAATGTCTTTAATTTCATTTTCAATTTTATTATTCTGTCTTTTTTGATTCATAAAAATTAATAATATGTACTTGTATTAAATATAATTAGAGAAAGAAGGTATTATTAATTACAACTATAGTTTAAGTGCAAAAATGATTTCTTGGTTATATAATATTAAAATATGATTTTGTAGACAAATGATATAAACGAGATGATTTAAATTTTTGTCTTTTTTAAATTGAGTATTTTTTTTTTCTGAAATTTGTTTTAAATCAAAATTATTGTATTCTATTCTAATTTTTTATTAATAGGTTTCTTTTTTTATTTTTGATTTTTAATAAATTCTCTTTTTTGATATGATATTAATAAAAATAATATTAAATTGTATATAAATTTAAAAATTAGAATATTTCAATTTTTTTAAATTTTAATACATGAATTAATCATATGCATTAAGAATGGCAAATTTTGAAAATCAACTTGGTATTAAATTCAGAAAAAAAATACTGATTTATAGAATATATAGACTATTCGAATATAATTTAAAACTCTTTCTCTCCTTCTATTTTAAATTTAAAAAAACGGAGTGTTAAGAAATTTAGATGTCTTATACAACATGGATGGGTAAATGAATTAGGCTGGAAGAGGAGGCAATTTATAATTTTCTTCTAATTCAGATTTAGGACACAAATCGGACAACATTATATCAAATCTCGCTTAGGACATTCAATACTGTACACAAATTATTCAGAGTTTTGGCAAAGCGTATGACTTACAATCAGTTTAAATTGAAATTTATATAAATTAACAAAGTGAAAATTTTTATTTGTTTAAATTTTATTATAATGAATCAAAAAAATTAAATATATAGATCAGATGATTAAGAGAAGCAAGAAACTTGAGCGAAAATAACTGTTGGATGGAGGTCGGACATGTCAGAAATTGTAAGCGATATCCTCATGTTGCGACTAATAATTTTCAAATCTCCTAGCACCACAGAATTAGATACGTTTCTTTTAAGGGAGGAAATTAACTAAGATCTAAAAAAATAAATAAATGAACTTAATAATAAAAAAAAACAAATAAATCAATTAATTTAGATTAATACTATTAATGAATTTTCTCAAATTTTATTATAATTAAAAATATTCAATAAAAATCAAACAAAGAAAATAAAATATCAAAATGAAATAATCAAGAAAATCTATTTCTATTATAACTTATACAATACTTATGAATCATAGGCGGAGGAAATATTAGGAGATATCATTGCTGGTTCAGGCCAAATCGATCAACATTAAATAAGATATTTTTATTATGATAGATATTAGGAAAAAAACCGCGATTTCAATATTTCTGTTCACCAATTATTTGTAGACTTTAGTAAAACATACGTATGACTCAATAGATCCGGATAAACTTTTTCAAATTTTAATCTTCAAATTTGTCTTGAAGATAGTAAAGAAAGAGTAAGAGATTGTAAAATATTAGGTTACCCAGACGACTTAAATATAATAGGAGATTCGGGAATTGCAATTACAGATAGCGAGGAAAAATTAATGGAGGTAGGAAAAGAGATGGGGTTTGAAATTAATAGTGATAAGAAAAAATATTTAGTAACAAAGAGGAACACTATTAACATACAAAATCTTAATATACAAAATGTAGAATTTGAATATTTAGAAAAATTGAATGTAATCACGAAGAATAATAATATTTGAGAAGAATTTAAATCGAGGTTGCAGTAGGGAAACACCTGTTATCATGCAGTAAAGAGGCTTATCTCATCAAAATTAATATCAAAGTGAATCAAATTATTTTGCCTGTTGTATTATATGGGTGGGAGGTCTATGACCCTGGGAGATGAGAGTAGATTCAGAGTATTTGAGAATACATATATAAATAATAACCATATAATATATAATATAATAATATAAAAGCCATTATCTACTTCTAATACTTGAATTAACATCTATAGATTATTATGTATAATATACAAACATACATGTATAATAAAATATAGCTAATTTAATTTAAAATTTAGTAATTCATTTTTGGAAAAATATATGATCCCTATAATAAATAGCTTTATCAATGATTAATTGTGAATAAAATCCTTAATAGTTAGTATAAGTTATTAGAAGAAGAAATATTTGTTCTTTCATAGTCCAATTCGGTTTTCAATCGTTTCATATCATGAATTTAACATTATCAAAGATCCTTGGATTGATTACTTTAAATTCAATTTTTAAAGCATTATTGAAAGTGTGTGAATCATATATGGAGACTAATTAAAAAATATGTATAATCAATTTCTTCTTTCACAAATGCAGTGTTTATAGAATTTAAACTCGCTCTATATATTTAATAAAATAAAAATATTTTACAACTTTTTTTTTATATAAAAAATAAAATAAATATTGTACTATCTATGTAAGATAATAGAATATTTTTATTATATCTAGGATGGTAATTAATTTTTGAAATAATAAAAATTAAATTAAAAATACATTGTGGAAATACATTCGTTGTTTTTTTTATGTGTTAGTGTGTGCATGTGAATGGTTGGAGCCATTGATAACATTCGCGAAGCGAAAGGAATCCCTAAACAAGATTGCTGTCCTGGGATTTCTCACTTTTAATTTATATCTTCAGACAAAACTCCATTAAGGAATAAGAAAATGAGAATGAGTACACTATTTTTCGTATAATATTAATATTAGCATTCAAGATATAATGTAAATATTTTTATGTTTATTCAAAAAACAACATACTTTAATCTTCTAAAACAACCCTTTGGAAAATTAAATAACATTTTTATGAGAAACTTATTTTTCTTTTATTAAATATTTTAATTTTTCGATCAATAGATACATAAAATAAATATCTTTATAATTCGAAGAAAAAGCTTAATAATTAAAGTTTAATTTATTTTGTATTTTTTTCTTTTACTTTTTATGTAGACATATTGTAAATAAGTTGACCTGTGGCCAGGTCCGAACCGACCGACTGTTTGAAATAAATTAATTTCCAGCTACAGAAACAATTTCAAATAATTTTAATATATCTATTAATGTAATAAAAAACAGATAGGCATACATAAATAATAAATATAAACATTTTTAATTTTATTTTATTTATAATATATATGCAAGACCAGGCTGTGACGTCATGAATGGCTGGATGACGTCATATAATTTTAAATCAAGAAAAAACTAATAAATATGATTTTTCTCGAGGATAAAACCAATACAAAGTGCATGATTCGTGGTGATATATAAAAAAATCTCCTTTGGTGTGAAAATAACCCTTCCCTTCCTATCGTCGATCGCTAATACTACCACTTCCGGTTTCCGGAATTGCACCAAAAGTTGATCAATTCATCCCACTGATGCATTAAGTAAATATACCAAATTTCATCAAAATCATCGGTTGAGCCGTTCAGGCTGTACACATCTATACGGACGGACGGACAGACGGACGGACGGACGGACGGACATCATGCTAAAAATACGTTTTTCTGTTTAGAAAATGCATGATTCGTGGAGATATGTAAAAATCTCCACATGTGAAATTTGGTGTGAAAACAATACCTCCATTACTATCGTCGGTCGGTAAAAATGTAAATGTTAATAAAAGTAAAACAACGCATTTCTATATATCATTAATAATACCAGTGAAATATTATATCTCAATCTTATTATAATCAAATATTTTCAAAAAGGAGACCGTTATTTTTACTTGTTAACATGTCTCATATAATATTTGTGGAGAGATATAACATGTATGCCCGATTGGAGAAAGTGGTGAACTATTTTCAATTAAAGGAAAAATGTTCTCATTAATTATTATTACATACCAAAGCGAACCGCACAAAATGGATTTTTTCATTGTATAGTTTACAGCAGGGCTTCTTAAACATTTTTTTCATTCGCGACCCCATTTATGATTGCGAGTTTCCTGGCGACCCCGTATAAATATAAAAGATATATAAATATTTTTTGATAAATTATTTATTAGATAACAATATACATACATATAAATCTAAAATTAATAAGTTGACCTGTGGCCAGGTCCGAACCGACCGACGGTTTGAAGTAAATTAATTTCCAGCTACAGAAACAATTTCAAATAATTTTAATATATCTATTAATGTAATAAAAAACAGATATGGATATAACATAAATATTTTTAAATTTATTTTATTTATAATATATATGTAAGACCAGGCTGTGACTTCATGAATGACTGGATGACGTCATATAATTTTAAATTAAGAAAAAACTAATAAAGATGATTTTTCCTTATGATAAAACTAATACAAAGTGCATGATTCGTGGTGATATGTAAAAAATCTCCTCATGTGAAATTTGGTGTGAAAATAACCCTTCTATTCCTATCGCCGATCGCTAATACTACCACTTCCGGTTTCCGGATTTGTACCAAAAGTTGATCAATTCATCATACTGATGCATTAAGTAAATATACCAAATTTTATCAAAATCTGTTCAAGCTGTACACATCTATACAGACGGACATCATGCTAAAAATACTTTTTTCTGTTAAGAAAATGCATGATTCGTGGAGATATGTAAAATTCTCCACATGTGAAATTTGGTGTGAAAACAATACCTCCCTTACTATCGTCGGTCGGTAAAAATTTCATAAAATCGTGTATTTAAATATTTGACATTAAAATCTCTAGCGACCCCCTTAATCCATGTTGGAAAACCGAAATAGTGAAACAGATAAGAGAAGGTTAAAGACACCAAATAATACACCAAAGTCCTGCAGAGAATGGGCATATACCAAATCCTAAATATGAAGTTCAATTGAAACAAATAATGCACTTGGATGAAAAATTCCATACTATTCCTAATTAGAAAGAAAACGAAATGGATATTTGATGCATAATGATCTAAAAATGTTATTCAAAGTAAAATAAATTACAAAATCAATCAGGTAATATAAAAAAAACAAAAAAAAATAAGCTGGAGTGTCTCCACTCGACTATCTCGCATTTGAATTGGATTAAATAACATAATATATTATATTTAAATTAAATTTAATTAATTATAAATAATAAATATTAAATCAGCGCATGTTTGGCTTTTTATTGATGGCACCATGGCACGTGTTGGCGCGTGAGATTTGCAGTGTTAAAAAAATTAATTCTGGTACTTTCAGCGATTCAATCAAGCTGAAATTCCATATATAGCAGTTTTATACAATTATTAATCATGTGAAAAATTATCAAACATATATCTTTATTTTTACGGTCACTTTAGAGGAAAAAAAATCAAAACGTTGTAGGTAATGACCCTCTTCCGGTTGAGCTACATTTCTCAAAAGTTGATAGAAAACTATGAATTTTGAATAATGTTCATGTACCAAATTTCGTCATTCTAGCTCAAACCGTTTTTGCGTAATCTTGTCTACATACACACACACACACACACATACACACACATACACACACACACATACACACACACAGACATTTTTCTCAACCTTAGTGAAAATGATTCAGGAACCTTCAAAACGTATAAAAACATCAAAATCTCAACATCGAAAATTTTCGTGATCGCAATACTATCTCTGGCGAGATAGTAAAAATTGAAAATAAATGAAAACAAATTTCCCACTGGCTTTGATAACTATTGCTTGAGTTACTACTGATGACAAGGGGATTCGATAAATTTATTGGCAATTATCATAAATTTAAGAGTTTCTGCTGACTTCTGGAAGAATATACATATATTATATACTTATATTCATGTGACTCTTTAAGTATATGCGAGATTCCAATTTACTGCTTAGAATTGAAGATTTGACCAGGAAATTACCCTCCGATCATTTCCAATGGTATTTCCAAGGACTCCTTAAATATATGAGTTAAACAAAATGTCAAAATGTGAAATGCCTTTGTGTGAAATCACTGAAATGAAATATAATACAAAATGTCATTCAAATTGGTTATAACAAATAGATTAATTTTAATTTTGTTTAAAATTTTGTTTCTTTTAATAAGAAAAAAGTATATATTTTGTTTTGAACAACTTAATTTTCTATGAATAAATTTCAATTTAAGAAAAAAGTAGTATCAATATTTTTAAAAAAAATATGTATTTGTTCACGTCATTAATACATTAATAACCTTATATGGATTTTTTTGCCTAAATAGCATTTGACATTTTATCGTGGAGAAAGTAAGTAACAAACATTTCACAATCATCTTTTACTAAAAACTTCTGGTAATATGTATTATGCCTAGAGTTGCAAACCATGCCGGTAACAAATAGATATTTTATGATATTTTTAAAAATCGAAAATTTTATTTTTTAATTGTGAAAAATAGAAATTTATTTTACGTTCCTATAATGATAGGTAATAAAAATAAATATATTATTAAAGTTAAATGTACAGTTAATATAATCTTAAGTTAGGAAGTATATTTATTATAATTTACTATAAGATTAAATATATTTGATGTTGTTGCTGTAACTTTTATTCACAAGATTTATCTTTCTAGTTGAGTTTTGTAATTTATGGATTGTTGATTATATTAATAAATCTTTAAGATTTACTTGAAATATATATATATATATATATATATTTCTAATTATTTTTAAAAAAATATTTTAATTTCAATAAATTAACCTAGTAAATAGATAATAGAGAATTCAATTAAATTAAATTACAATTTTTTTAATAAATTCATACTGATAATTAAGTAATTATAATCAAACGGATTATGATCTCTTGCTGTATATATATATATATATATATATATATATATATGTTGTCGATTAAATTTTAATACCAGCTTGATTAGATCTATTAATATGGTTAACTGACAACCCAATATATTACTAATAAACAAAAGTAAAAATATTTAATAATTTAATTTTTTGAAGAGTTTATACATATTTTATTTTAACTCTTAGAATTAATTTGTATGAAATAGGTTTATATTACTTTCCCGCATACTTCGTATAAGGGAAGTATTGGAATCGTCAAAAATTTCGACTTCGAGATTTCGATAGATCTTGACGTTTTAGACCTCCCTGAGTCGGAAAATACCATTTTTCGAATTATGTCTGTGTGTGTGTATGTATGTATGTATGTATGTATGTATGTATGTATGTATGTATGTATGTATGTATGTAATGTCTGTAAGCAAATTTACTCAAAAACTAATCAAGCTAGGACTTCGAAATTTGGTACACCGATATTATTCACAGTTTGTAGATTTCTATCAAAATTTCGTCAAAATCGGTTAACCGGAAGTGGTACTTTACCTACACTGGTTGCGTTTACCTTTCAAGTAAAGTACCAGTTTGCTTCGAGATATATGCTTCATAGATTTGTATATAGATTTAAGAATATGAAAAAAATTGAGATACCAAATTTCATCATGATCTGACTACCGGAAGTGACATTTTACCTATACAAGTAGAGTTTCTTTTTTACCGACCGACGATAGTAAGAGAGGTATTGTTTTCACACCAAATTTCACCTATGGATATTTTTAGGTACATATCTCCACGAATCATGCATTTTCTTAACAGAAAAAAGTATTTTTAGCATGATGTCTGTCCGTCTGTCCGTCCGTCCGTAAAGATGTGTACAGCTTGAACGGCTCAACGGATTTTGATGAAATTTGGTATATTTACTTAATGCATCAGTATGATGAATTGATCAACTTTTGGTGCAAATCCGGAAACCGGAAGTGCTAGTATTGCCGATCGAAGAGAGGAAGTGAAGGGTTATTTTCATATCAAATTTCACGTGAGGACATATCTCCACGTGTTATGCACTTTGTATTGATTTTATCCTCGAGAAAAATCATCTTCATTAGTTTTTTCTTAATTTAAAATTATATGACGTCACAGCCAGCCCTTATATATTATAAATAAAATAAAATTAAAAATATTTATATTATATCCATATCTGTTTTTTTTACATTTAAAATATCAGTTAACCGGAAGTAGCACTTTATTCTATATATATATATATATATATATAAATGTTACCAAATATCAAATTTGACACCAATAAACTAATACGAACTGGCTCTTTATTAATACCAAGTTTACACATTCTAAATATTCATTCACAACTCTTTATACCTATTTATATGCGGGAAAGTCTAGGGGAGGACACTCCCGCTTATTTAATTTTAAATACAATTGTTAAAATACAAGTAAGAGTTAAAAATTAGTTATTTTAATTGAAAAGGTTAATTGTTAAATAAAATACGGAACCTTGAAGTGGATGCAATTCTTAAAATATATTAAAAATAAGAACACAAAAACAAATAAATGTTTTATCTAATATACTAATTGAACAGCTAATATATAATATATTATATTTACGGAATCGCTGTATAATAAATTGACGTCATTTAATTCTCCTATATATCGAATCGAATAAAGATAAATCTTCTAAACGTTGTGAAACAATTTCAATTAATTTAATTGTACCTATTAATGAAATAAAAATTAAATATGAATATAATATAAATATTTTTAATTTTATTTTAAGAATAGATATAAATTTCACAGGCGGTGGCTGTGACGTCACATATATACATTTAAATTAAAAAAAAAAATAATGAAGATGAATTTTTCCAGAGATGTGATCAATAAAACTCAATTTTTCTTTATAAATACTATCTCTGGTGTGAATTTCAAAAAAATCGACCTGGAAATGTCTCATGCAGTAATTGAAGTGTTTCACGGGCTGTATGGCATGTGGCACCGTCTTGTTGAAACCACATAAATATGTGGAGACATTTCCAGGTCGTGTACTCTCTCGTTTCGGTGATCAGAATTGGCCCCCTAGATCGTGTGATTTAACACCATTAGATTTCTTTTTATGGGGATATCTAAAATCACAGGTCTACGTCAATAAGCCCACAACTACGCGTGCATTAAAGGAGGAGATTCAACGTTGCATCAACGAAATTCAACCACATTTATGCAGAACGGTCATGGAAAATTTCGACAATCGAGTGCGTATGTGTATGCAAAGCCGCGGAGGCCATTTGCCCGATGTGTTATTCCATAAATAACCCTATCGTATGTACTTTATGAATCATTAAAAAAATTACAATCAAAAGACTAAAAACTGTGTTTTCTATTTAATTCAAATCTTGCGTTAATTTTGGGACACCCTTTAGAATAAAAAAATTATTTTTACTAAAAAAATATGCTTTAATATGTCAGCCTACGGACTTTTCAGCCCAACTATTACATTAAATATATACACCTAAATATCTTTAAATATTTCATCATCTTAACTAGTAATCAAACTATTCATCGGTTGGCTGGATATTGCTTTAACGATAAATAAATTTTAGCTATCATTCATACAATCTATAATTTTATTCAATTGTCTGCCTAAGTGCAATTCTTAATCATTTTCAGATTCCTAACATGACAATACATCATTATTTTCGTTCAATTCCATTACATTATAATCCTTTAATTTCTGAACTTATAAATTGGCATATAAAATATTTTAAAGTTTTAAAATATGTTTAATAAAGAAGAGAGAAATGTCAATTATTTCAATAAAAATATATTTATCTACATGTTATATTTTTCCCCAATTTTATATTTTTTTATATTATAATATAAATATTCTTGTTATTTATATCCAGTTCAATGAAAAATATATATATTTATATATTTTATAAAATATATATAGGAAGAAAAAGGTCGCAATTCGTGTCCTATTGGCTTTATCTGCTTCAGGCATGTGAATGTTGAGATGAACCTCCGGGATGAATTCAGCAAAAATAAGTTCAATTTAATTTTGAGTAAAGCAACTCGAACCATTTAAAGAACGTCAAAACATCTTAAATTGATTTCATTATAGGGAGTATATTGAGAAAGATACATTTGTAGAAGTTTAACAACATTAATTTACTTATTTTTTGATTTTTTAGAGACCAAGGTAATTTCAAGCAATTCGAATATCAATAATAATATCAAAATATAAAAGGTAAAATTTAATGAATAAAATAACAATTTGAAAACAAATATTCGACAATCTTAAACATCACTTTTTTATTTCCTTTCTATTTAATCAAAAAAAAGAACGATTGATACATATCTAAATATCATTTTATCAAGGATGTTTAAAAAAATATATTCTTTCTTTATTAAACAATTTTTCAATGGAATCATCAAAAGATATTCTGAACGAAGAGTTTAATAATATAATATTATGGTAAAATAGTAAAACTTTATTAAAAAAAATAAATAATAAATAATATTAAAACAAAAAATATTAAATTTATTATATTTTTATTAAAAAAATATTATTAGATTGCCTATCCACTATTCTTTTAAACTATGAAATAAAAATCTTTGAATAATTTATTGAATATTTACCTTGATAATTTTTATGATTTAGAATTAAATTTTATTTAGTTTTTTTTTTTATAAATTCTAAAATTTTCTAAATTTCTCAAATTTATCCTGATTTATATTGAATATAGAAAATTATAAATATTATATAGTTAAAATAATAAATAAATAAATATTATTAATAGATAATGTATTTATTAAAAGGAAATTCATTATTTTTTGATAAATTATTAAAATTTGCATATAGCTAATCTATTGATATTCTATTAATACTATAACGGAATTTTGTAAATAAAACCACATATTGATATTTGTTATTGTAAATTTATTCAAAAAATACAAAAATATACACAACGTTTCGATTGCTACTTCTGCAATGTGTATATTTTTGTATTTTTTGAATAAATTTACAATAACAAATATCAATATGTGGTTTTATTTACAAAATTCCATTATAAATAAAAACAACCACCAAAGTTTTAATAATTTAATATCTATTAATACTAGTTTTATTCTTTTGGCCATCTGAGGACTCCACTAATTTTCGTTTGTTTTTTTTTTCAGATTGGTTTGCATATATAAAAATTATAAAATATACAAAAAGTAATTAATTAAATATTTTTCCTAAGCGATTAAGTGAATAATTAGTGAGTTAGTCTCCTTACCCTCACAAAATTATAATTTCATTACTTTTTGAGCTCTTTTCATTGTTGATTATATATTAATCATTGTACTAATTATTATATTATTAAATACTATAAATTCAATTTTAACAAAATGGTTTAAAAATATTTTATGTTTTATTATTATTCTTAGAAAATTATTAAGTATATCAAATTTTATGTATCAAATCGATTGAAATTATATCTTTGAATTAATGGATTTAGTTTTGAAAAATAATGAATTAAAATTATGGAAAAATTATTTTTTTTTAGAAGAAATGAAGTAGAATGTAATCAATAGCCGTCGTTATTTCTTAAATGCCTCTTAATTGCGCTCGAATGATTTATTTTCAGAGATGGAGAATCAATATTTTCCTAATCTTCTTTTCTTTAACTAGATTTGAAAGGTTCAAAATGAAATTCGACAAATGCCGGTAATTAACCTTTCGTAAGGAAATGTTAAAAGAAATATCATTACTAAAACAGAACTCGCAAAAATTATCATTAATAGATGTTATTTAAAAGATAAAAAAAAAAAAAAAACAGAAAGAAAACAACCAACAGCATGACCCGTTTTTAATCATAACTCCTGTTCATTTCATTTTGTTTTAATCACCCATTAAAATACTATTAAATATCGAGATGAAAAAAATAATTGTTTTGTTTTGTAAGGTATTTTTTTTTTTTTGTTTTTTTTTTAATGTTAAATACAATGTTAAAATTCATGGACCATTTTTTCTCTCTTCTTTGCAACAAGCTATCTATTTAAATATGTTTTTTGATAAATATGTGCAAAAATGGTTATATTTAGTTTATTTTTCTCTGACGACAAACTTTATATTTAACTTAATAATTAATAAATAAAAAAAATATTCAAATATATTCTCTTTATACTATCATTTCCTTTATCATTTTTATTTCCCTTTTCTCTAAGCAGAGTAATGAGATGAAAAATTTTAAAACATTTTTTTTATTTAATACTTATATTCTATATATAAATATTATTTAAGCTGAAATGCAAATACATTTCCAAGTGGATTTAAAAAAAAACATAAATATCATCTCTCACTTTTATTAAAAAAGAAAAACAAAATTTAAAAATCAAATGAAAAAATTAAATAAAAAAATAATCAAGAAATAAACATAGGAAACTATTATAAAAAAAATAATGTTTCAAATGAAAACACCAAAAAGAATTTTCGAAATATTTATATAAAATAAATGATTAAATATGAAATTTATTTTTAATTTCAAACCTTTAAAAATCAATATAGTTTAGTCCAGGGGTGTCTAAACTATGACCATTCGTGGGCCACATTGCAAAAAAAAATATGTTGGGCCACACATAGGGTTGCGATCTCTATAAATTTTTCAAAAAAAGTCGAAATTTTCATAATTTGTGTTTGGGCCGCAGCTCGGAGGGGTTTTGGTTTTTGCTGGGCCGCACATAGGATCGTGTGTCAAGAGACACAAAAAAAGTCGAAATTTTCATTATTTGTGTTTGGGCCGCACTTTAGACACCCCTGGTTTAGACTAATGTAAATGTTAAGAAAATTTAAAAATTAAGAATGGTACTTGTGAATTATTATTATTGACATTATTATAATAAAAAGGAATCTATTATTTTTCAAATGAGTGGCTTTAATAAATTGTTTATTAAGCTCTAAAAGCTAAAAAGGTAGCATTAGGAAACTGATATTCCGAACAAAAAATTACATTTAGGAGTTTTCTGAATATTGAATGACTTTTGTATGAGCTCACGTCAAATATGAACACCAACAAAGAGGCAATACTCTATAGTCTATATTATACAGTTTTACTTACTTAGATTAAAATGAAAAAATCTTGAGTGTATCCACTCGACTATCTCGCAATTTGATTTGAATAAAATAACATATATTATATTTAAATTAAATTTAATTAATTATATTATAAATTAAAATTAATAAACAATATTTATTAAACCAGCCCGTATTTGGCTCTTTGTTGATGGCACCATGATTTGCAGTGTTAAAAAATTAATTCCGGTTCTTTCAATCAAGCTGAAATTCTATATATAGCAGTTTTATACAATTTTTAATCATGTGAAACAAACATATATCTTTATTTTTATGGTCAGTTTAGAGAGAAAAAAATTAAAACATGGTAGGTAATGGTCCTCTTCCGAATGAGCTAGATTTCTCAAAAGTTTATAGAAAATTACGAATTTTCAATAATACCCGTGTACAAAATTTCATGATTCTAGTTCAAACCGTTTTAACCTACACACACACTAACATTTTTCTCAACCTTATTGAAAATGACTCAGGGACGTTCAAAACACATCAAAATCTCAACATTGGCGAGTTAGTAAAGACAATCAAAACAGCTTAAAATGAGTTTAATGTTTATGGTTCTGATCAGCCAATCAAGAATTCTATTGGTTTTGTTGATCCATTTCAGTAATTTTGATGTCAATGAACATGATGTTTAGAAAGTCAATTATGGATAAAATTTTGAAATTGGCCGAATCTGAATATGAAAAAGGACTGTTTGTAGTACCCAGGATCTAAACATTTGTCAAAAAACAGTTTGACATAATTTGTAAATCGTTGGATAGAAAAAGAAACTGAATAAATGGATGTCATACTAGTTAACGCAACAAAACCTTTGTTAAAGCCTCTCCCTGATTTAGATTTATTTATTTTAATATCAATTTATTTTTATATAATTTTTATAAAGTTTTTCTTTTTATATATATTTTTTTGTATATTTATATGCAAACACGTGGTCAGATTGTTTACTAGCTAAGTTGACTCCAGATATAGTTAAGGTTATTAAGGTTATAAAATAGAGAAGGCTGGGATGGGCAGGGGTCATGGCTAGAATGGTAGATCAAAGATCGACGAAAAATATTGGGAAACGTCTGGTGGGATTGGTAAGATCAAGGACAATATAGGGACGTGGACAGATGGGACAGATGGTTATAGGAGTTAGATGGTTATAGCTCAGGATTGAGATACTTGGAGAAATGGGGTTGCTTTCGAGATCCGTAGAGGCAAAGAGATAGATAGATATAAAAATACAATAGTAATATATAATTATTTTACTGATTAAATTAAAATATCTTTTAAATAAGAACACAAACGGAAATGATAATATAATGTAATATACTGATTGAAACAAAATAGATGAAAACCTTTTACATACAGACTTCCAACGAAATACTATGTATTACTTCGGGGGTACAGGGGGCGGAGCCCCCGTCTAGGTGAAAAGAGCGCCGAAGGCGCTCTGATCAGCTAGTAATATATGAAAAATATTCATTTGTGAAATTATACTTAATTCACTTTGCATTTGATAAATATATGCGAAAATGAAAAAAAATATTTTCTTCGCTTTTTTTTTACTATATAAAATATATATTTTATGTAAATAGTCCTATAAAGGTTATTTTTTTACATTTTATTACAAGAATAAATTTGGAGGATAAAAAGAAAAAAAAAACATTTCAGAAATTATAAATTCTCATGTCTGGTTAATTTCTTTCTTTCTTATTATCTCTTTTATCATAACTTCAGTCTAAGTCATTACAAATGTTGAAATATGATTATTATTATTATTATTATTATTATTATTATTATATTTCTACTTGCCATTTTCGACATCTTTCTCATTATTTAACTGGCTTAATTTATTATACGAATAATATCACATTTCATGTATAGATAGATTATTGTTCTCATTTTGAATTTATAATGTTGACACATCGCTCGTTCCCTCCAAATATTATGATGATAAATGATTTATCCGTGGTGGAGTTGAATAAAAAAAAAATGAATAGAAAAAAAATTGAACCTAAATTCTATAGTCTCTTTTTACTTTTTCGTTTTGATGTAAATTTCTATGGATTATAAATTTTTATTATCATCATCATTAAAGCTCTCATATAATGTATATACACGTGTTTACTCATAACAGTCTTGAAAATTGCAATGATAATTAAAAGTAATGTTAAAAGGATTTATTTCCGGAGAACAAATGTAATTGTTATTTTAATATTTAATATTTATTTCATTAATATCTTAAATTTTTAAAATAGGTTGAAAATGATTGATTAAACAATTTTCATAAGTTAAAAAATAAATTGTCTTAACCCTCCGTTGGGAGCAGCCGGCTACAGAGACAGATTCCCTTTCCATCAGAAAGTGTGCTCAGTACTACACCTCTACGTTTATTGTAACTTCATTGTCTTGACGCAATAACAATAACCCCAAAAGTGGAATGGACTCAGTAAATTAAATTAAATTTATTATTTGATTATGTATTGATTTTAATATATTTTATATTTATTTATTATAATAAAATTATATTTTAATTTAATTTAGACTAGTACAATGGTTTAAGTTTAAGTTTCTCAATTTAAGTTAATGCTTAGCGACACAGTTTTCAATCATAATTTTCAGCGCTCCCTCCCTCCCCTTGAGTAATAATGGGGTAAATATGAATATTTTTCAAATTTTTCTATTTTTTAAACTATTATAGGATGTTGGTATATAATAGTAAAAATAAATTAGATTGAATTGAATTGTGTCAAAATTCAACATTTCAATTCATTCCTGTTTGAAAAGCGAAAGTGAACAAACTTGGTTGTCATGTAAAATTCAAAAATTAAAGTAAGAAAAATAAATATTGTTAAATTAATAAATAAAATAAACAAATAATAAATAAATATTTCAGAAAGAAAAATTAGAAAAAATAACTATATGGACCTTCATAGCATCAATTCTGCGAACAGCCGACACCAACTCTTGCGTTTAAAATTTTAATAATTTTATGGAATTTGACAAATGTTAACTACGATTATTTTAATTTATGACTGGTAAGGATTAATAAAGTTGATTTTTGGATTTAATTTGGTTTAATATTTTTCAAAGATCCAATTGAAGAATACCAGATAAGTATTTTGGATTATTATAAAATTAATATAGCTAAGGTCGCACACTTCTCAGGGCTAAATCATCTAACAAGCAGAGAGGTACAATTCAATAATTTAAATTATAAAGTAAAAAAATCTGGAGTGTCTCCACTCGACTATCTCGCAAATTTGAATTGGATTAAATAACATATATTAATTTAAATTAAATTAAATTAATTAAATTATAAATTAAAATTAATAAATAATATTTATTGAACCAGCGCATGTTTGGCTCTTTGTTGATGGCACCACGTCACGTGATGGCGCGTGAGATTTGCAGTGTTAAAATATTAATTCTGGTACTTTCAGCGATTCAATCAAGCTGAAATTCTATATATAGCAGTTTTATACAATTATTAATCATGTGAAAAATTATCAAACGTATATCTTTATTTTTACGGTCACTTTAGAAGAAAAAAAATCAAAACGTTTTAGGTAATGATCCTCTTCCGATTGAGCTACATTTCTCAAAAGTTGATAGAAAACTATGAATTTTGAATAATGCCCATGTACCAAATTTCATCATTAAAACCGTTTTTGCGTAATCTTGGTTACATACATACACACAAACATACACACACACAGACATTTTTCTCAACCTTAGTGAAAATGATTCAGGAACCTTCAAAACGTATAAAAACATCAAAATCTCAAAATCGAAAATTTTCTGGCGAGATAGTAAAAATAAAAAAAATATTAAAGTAGTTGGTGATGTAGAGAAAATTATTATTATTATTATTGAATTTTTCAAAGATATTTTTATAGACTTACAATTATGTCTACATATATTTATCAATTTTGTACATGTATTTCTACTTTTATATAATTTTATTTCTATCAAGAAAAAAATGATAGTGTATATTTTATCGTTTTAATAAATTAAATAAATAATTATTATAAAGAATGCCATTTTTAGAGTAATACTTAATGATAAATATTTTGTTGTCTTTATCTTTTTTCTTTAATTTAAAGCAAGGGTGGGCAAAAGCCGACTAGCGGGCCGGATCCGGCACGCCAACCCGTTGAAAAGTTTGGATCTTTCATTCAGTTTTGGTCAATATGGCTCTAAAAAAAATACATAAGGTAAATTTTTTTAAAAATGTCCCGGTTTGGTATTTTCAAAATATGGTCCTCCGGCCCGGGAGACATTTTGAAAATTTAATTTTGGCCCGCGCTTAAAAGTATTTTCCCACTCTTGCTTTAAAGTATTATAATATCGCAATTAAATGACATTTATTTGAGAATCCATGCAGTAAATGAAGACAATAATATAGATTATTTATTATATAAAGGTATATATTATTATACATAACAATTTTAAGTATGTTTATTAATATCCAAATATTGGGTAATAGTTGTGGTCAATTCACTCTCCCCCTTTTTCTAGTTTAATTTTCAATAGATTATTTATTAATATTGATTTATTTGAAATTTAGTTTAATGGGTATATATATATATATATTATAAATTAATAATGAAAACCTAATATTATTTATAATTTATGTATATTTATTCTAATAAATGAGCTTGATTTTCAACTCTCTTTAAAATTTTATTTCGCATGCATTTATTTCCTTTAAATGTTGGTGAATATACAAACAATTTACAATTTATAATAAAATAGTTATAAAATACATATAAAGATTTATCAATTATTTATTATTATGGAAATCAAGTAAATCAAATAGTATTGTGCCAGATTATATTATTAATATCATGGATTATTTATTGATTAGAAGATAAAAATAAAATTAAATATTTCAACTAGTGATCTTAATTAAGTCGATGAGTTTCATCTATATTTTGATTTGTATTTACTTTAAATACTGATTCTTTTCTTCTTCTTTTATCTCACTATATATATCTAGATATATGACATTAAAAATCATATTGTTTATATTTTATATTGATTTTAACTTTAATAAACTATTTTTATAAGTATATTTTGGGATCGAAAACGATTAAGTCAATGATTTTTATTATTCATTATTATGAAGATCTGCACGGTTTCAAATTCAAATTTTAATTTACTAAGTATTTTTTAAACCGTTTTAATATAATATAATTTAGATATAATTTAATTAGATTTTTATTAGATATGTACTTAAAAAATAAAAAAATCTGGAGTGCCCCCACTTGACTATCTCGCAAATTTGAATTAGATTAATTAATATATATTATATTTAAATTAAATTCAATTAATTATAAATTATAAATTACATTCAGAGAGAGAGAGAGGACATTTTTCTCAATATTAATAGAAAAATGACTCAGGAACCTGGCGAGATAGTAAAAAAATTAATTAATATTTTTTCATTTATAATTTTTTTTAACAGGGAGTAGATCTTTTATATAAATTGTTTTTATTTATTTTTATAATGTGAGTAGGTATCCTGAGTATTATCATAGGTGTTTTTATGCAAAAAATTAATTAACTACTTTAAATTAAGTTTTAGAAATATTTAAGGATTTTCTATCAAAAAATGGAAACTAATTATTAAAATAATGTATTAATTTTCATTATTATTGAAATATCCTGAATGATACACACGAAATGAAATTAATTAAATTTAATCACCATAAGCTACTCTCAGCATCCGATGACGTGCAGATACTTTTTTCAAATCATATTTCGAGGCACTAAAATCAATGTGGAAATAAAATAAGTTGACCTGTGGCCAGGTCAGAACCGACCAACGGTTTGAAGTAAATTAATTTCCAGCTACAGAAACAATTTTAAATAATTTTAATATATCTATTAATGTAATAAAAAACAGATAGGCATATAACATAAATATTTTTAATTTTATTTTATTTATAATATATATGTAAGACCATGCTGTGACGTCATGAATGGCTGGATGTCATATAATTTTAAATTAAGAAAAAAATAATAACGATGATTTTTCTCGAGGATAAAACCAATACAAAGTGCATGATTCCTGATGATATTTAAAAAATCTCCTCATGTGAAATTTGGTGTGAAATAACCCTTCCATTCGTATCGTTGATTGGAAATACTACCACTTCCGGTTTCCGGATTTCCACCAAAAGTTGATCCATTCATCATACTGATGCATTAAGTAAATATACCAAATTTCATCAAAATCCGTTGAGCTGTTCAAGCTGTACACATCTATACGGACAGACGGACAGACATTATGCTAAAAATACTTTTTTCTGTTAAGAAAGTGCATGATTCGTGGAGATATGTAAAAATCTCCACATGTGAAATTTGGTGTGAAAACAATACCTCCCTTACTATCGTCGGTAGGTAAAAAACAATGCTGTTTTAAACTTTGACAATATAAAACCTAATGAAAAATCATGGTTAATAACGAATTAATCAATTTGGATTTAACTCTAATCAAACAGTATACGTATAAAAAATTATTTTATAGCATTTAATTAAACCCCCCTCCCCCAATAAAATATATAATATACTATAATAAAAAAATTAATTTGTTTATTTAAATTAAATATTAAAATATCACAATATTAAAGTGGTTAACATTTATTTCCTTTCTATATACGAGGTCGGTTCAAAAGAAAATGAAAATTTTGAATTTTCGCAGGCCGAGTAGATTCGATTATTTAAATTTTTTTTTATTTTTGTTATGTTGATACACATGTTTCTCATATGTTGACATTATCAACCATTTTGGATTAATAGTTGGTTTTTGACAACTGAAAAAGTTTTTCACATTTTTGTGTATCTTTGATTTTTTACTTAAAAAAATGGATCAAAGAATCTTTACTAAATTTTGCATTAAAAATTAAATAAAGTGCTCCAATGCACTTAAAATGTTGACCGTGGTATTAGGCGTGTCTACTTTGCCTCCAAAAAATGTTTATATGTGGTATCAAATGGGAAGGTTTTTCTTCGATTACAATGACGTGGTGCATCATGAGTTCTTGCCAACAGGTCGAACTGTCAATAAGGAATACTACAAGAAAGTTATGCAACGTTTGCGTGAAGCAATACGGCTCAAACGATCGGAGTTTTGGAAAAACAAATAATAGTTCTGCATCACGATAATGCACCAGCTCACACATCACATTGCTTGTTCGTGAGTTTTTGGCGCAAAAACAACACCATAATCATGCCTCAGCCACCGTATTCACCAGATTTGGCTCCTTGCGACTTTTTCTTTTCCCAAAACTGAAGAGAGCAATGAAAGGAATGTGTTTTAGTACAATTGATGAGATAAGGTCGGAATCGAAAATCCAGTTGATGGCCATACCGAAAAACGCATTTCAGAAGTGCTTCGACGATTGGAAGAATTGCATTATATCTCTGAGGGGAATTACTTTGAAAGAGACAAAATGGATATTGATGAATAAATAAATACTTTTTCCCGAAATAATTCAAAATTCATCTTTTCTTTTGAACAAACCTAGTATTTGTTCAATTTTAATTTTATACATTTTTTTATTAAAAAAAAGTTAAAAAGAATTTAATCAATTGAATTTTCTTTTATATTTTCATTTTTAAACAATCTTATTTCTTTTAGATACCCATTAATCAAAGATTGATTAGGATATTGAAATTAGATTGAATAAATGCAAGTAAGTTTTTTTTATAGGCGATAAATGTTACAGAGAGGAAAAAGGACGGTTCAATTTATGGGTCTGTTCTGCCCTATTGGCTCTACTGTTTAATAAGCCTCTCGGGAAATGCCAGACCCTATTATAATATCAATTTTCTAATATATAAATCAGAAGATAAAAAAAGTAAATCCACAAATATATACGAATAATGATAATAAATATAAGAAAAGTACATTTATAGATATAGTTATATTTATTATATATAAAATAATGACTATATATATATAAGGGATTATAATCTCGATAGTATTACTAAGATGCTTATCAAATTATATATTTAAATATATGTTTGTACATCTTTTCAAGTAAAATATTAGTTTGATGAGAAAGACTTTACATTACATATTTTAATTTTCTAAGTTGATCATTACCGAAATCAATATTATAATTTAACAATAATATTTATAGAAATATATTGAATATAAATGTAATTTTTTTATTTATAATTTAATTTCATATGTAAATTTTAAATTATAATTTAAAGCAAAATCAACGAGCGGAAAATCGATATTTTCTTAGAGAACAGGAAACATTTAAAAAATATTTTTATGAGGAGGGAGGGGTTTTAAATTTAATATCCCAAAACAATACTTAATTTTATATGTTCTTTTTAAATAAATTAAAATATTAAATATTTCATTATTATATAAATTAATTAAAAGTTTGTTTTTTTTGTAAATACTTAATTTTTGAATGATTTTCATTAAAATTATTCTTTATGGGTAGATGCTTTTTTTCAACTCTATAAAATATTTATTAGATTTTAGATTATGTATATGGTTAACAATTATACTCAGAAATCTTTGTTAGGATTTGAGATTATTACTATGAAATGAACCGGATTGAATCCAGGGGATTTTTGTGAGTTAACATCAATCGAACAAATTATAATATAAAGCATTTATAATAACTAATAATAAATCTTACATGACATTTCATCTTCAACTTTAGAACAAGTTATTCGAGAAATTTTAATTTCCATGAATTAAAAAAATTATAAACTTATTTTGAAATGGTATAATGTTGATTTTTTAAGATTTTTCTTTTAAAGGAAAGATTTTTTAAAGTAAAGTAATTAAAATATTAAATACGTAATAAATTTGTTATATATCATTGTAAGTTGTACTATTGTACTAAATATATATATACATAAAAAATTACAATCCCTTAAAAAAATTAAGAAGAGCTCTCAACTCGACTATCTCGCAAATTTGAATTGGATTAATTAACATATATTATATATTTAAATTAAATTTAATTAATTATAATTTAAAATTAATAAATAATATTTATTAAATCAGCGCATGTTTGGCTCTTTGTTGATAGCACCACGTCACATGTTGCGCGCGATTTGCAGTGTTAAAAAATTAATTCCGGTACTTTCAGCGATTCAATCAAGCTGAAATTCTATATATAGCAGTTTTATACAATTTTTAATCATGTGAAAACTATCAAACATATATCTTTATTTTTACGGTCACTTTAGAGGAAAAAAAATCAAAAATGTTGTAAGTAATGACCCTCTTCCGATTGAGCTACATTTCTCAAAAGTTGAAAGAAAACTATGAATTTTGAATAAAGCCCATGTATCAAATTTCATCATTATAGCTCAAACCGTTTTTGCGTAATCTCGGTTACATACATACACACACACATACACACACACAGACATTTTTCTCAACCTTAGTGAAAATGATTCAGGAACCTTCAAAACGTATAAAAACATCAAAATTTCAACATCGCAAATTTTCGTGATCGCAATACTCTCTCTGCCGAGATAGTAAAAATACAGGAAGATATATTTAATTAAATAAAAATTAATATTAATTATACGACTAATTTGAACTTTAGGGTCGAGTAATCGACCAAGTTAATTTATGTTAAAATAAAATTGGAAATAAAGACTAAAATGGCTTTAGATCTTGTTAGTCAATAAATTAAAAAAAAAAAATAACTAGAAAAATACATAGGTAGCTAGTAAAAATTACATTCATTTTTTATTTAATCAAATTTTGAGATAAAGATATAAATGATGATAGTACAAATATATTTAATTGAATAATTATTTACTAATAAAATTTAAAACAATTTTCCTTAGTATATGTATATCATCCATAAAATTAGCTAATTAATTGATAGAGGAGGGATTTATTTATCTAATGGAACTTGAGTCTCGAAATCACTTGATATTCTAATTCAATGTCGAAATGTTCAATGATCATTTCGAAAAGGGATGCTCTACCACTGGGTCAATGCTTTAATGCTTTCATATATATAATTTGAGGGCCATTTCTGTCCTGAGCAAACCCTCTCCGTACGGGGTCTAATTTACGAAATCGACATGCAAGTGACATTCTCAGTTACAATATTATCGACAAGTTAAGTTCAATTAATCATTTTCCAGATTGTGCAATTGCAAAATGGCACTCGATATCAATATTGAAAAAGGGTGTATAGTTATAGATAATTCTAACCTGATTTTAATATTTTTATATAAATAACCATTTTCATCATAATTAAGTTTTATTCGTTTATTTATCTAATATAATTAAATATGGATAAATTCTAAAAAAAAAAATATATTGAAAATGAACTATATGCGTATGTGTAAATATTTATGAATGTAGATATATATGTATTTTCAAAATTTACAAATATATGTATAGTCGGATTAAGCATTATATTTTAATTAGGGGTATAGATTTTAAATTGAATAATTATAGTAACTTGTTTACTTTATAAATTTTAACTTCTTTTTTTAAATTCTATATCCATATCACGATAATATTCTGGTTCACTAATATAATAATAATGGGTGGTCGAAAAAGTCTTTTCGTATTTTGTCCATACCTGTCGTTAGAATCGTATATCTCCAGTGCTACCAATCACATTGTGACATACCATATAGTGATGGAAAGTTGAAATTTCAAGCTTCATTTAGCCTTAAAGAAAATTAAATTTGGTCAAGTTGAACAAAAGTTACAGCTTTTCAAAAATGAGTGAAAATAATGAAGAAATTTGCTATATTTCGAAATTTTTGTATAAAAAAGGGAAGAATGCCATGCAAGCCGCCGAATGAAATTTGTGAAGTTCACGGAGACGATGCTATATCAGTTCGTGTAGCACAACAATGGTTCGCTCGCTTTCGTTCTGGAAATTTCGATGTGAAAGATGCACCACGTTCTGGTCGACCTATCGTTGAAAAAGTCGATGAAATTATGGAAAAGATTGACAAGGACCGTCACCTAAGCAGCCATGACATTGCCAAGGAACTAAACATTCATCATCAAACGGTTTGGAACCATTTAAAAAAGGCTGGCTACAAAAAGAAGCTTGATGTGTGGGTACCACATGATTAGAAATACGAAAAGACTTTTTCGACTACCCTATATATAATTAATTTAATATTAATGTGAATTATATACAACCATACTATTATATATATAGTTTTATATGAAGTATTTTACACAATACACACACATATATATATATATTATTTGTTATGTTTCTTTTATATTATACTCCAATAGGTGTAGCTATTAAGTGAATAAAATAAGTTATTACTATTCTACACGAACTCCGCTTTCTATGAAATACATTTTGAATATAATAAATTAACAGTATAACAATAAATTCACTAAATGAATATGTTGAATTATTGTGATTTAAACTGAATATATATTAATTACTAAAATGGAATTATTCTACCTTAACGATACACACAAAGAGCTAATATACAAAGGACTAATATTATAAATTGTAATCAAGTTAATGTGAAAACAGAGGAAGATCAACCTCTTGGCCTAATTAACTGAGAGGTCAGTGGATCATAAGAAGATAAGCAAAAATAAAGGACGTTAATTATATGAACTTTGTTAAACTATTATAATAGAAATATTACCAGAGGAGATAAACTAAATGACGATGTTAAGTAGAAACTTAAATTCAATTTTAACCAGGTAATTAATTAGAAGGTATAAAATTATATTTGAATTATAAGTTGAAAAGTTGAAATTAAATCAAGTTAGAAGCAATTAATGTATAAAATTGTTATTTTAGTATACGTACTTCGTATTTATGAATAAATAAAAATAAATTATTTAAAAATTATGTTTTCATTTCACGTTAATAAAATATTTGATGTCTAATCAATTAAAAAAAATATTCTGTTTGATATATTTTTATAATTCTTTTCCTTGTAAAGTGTTAATGAGTTTTAAGCTTTCAGTTATTAAGTCCAAAATATCATATTTTTAATATAATACATTCCTATACATTTTTATGATTATTAAATAAACATTCATTTTTTCTGAAAAAATTTTTTTAAATGATATTATAGAAATATTTTAATTTTTCAATGTATACGTATAATTTTAAATTATGATAGTTTATAAAAATAATAATAAAAATTATTAATTTATAAATAATTTTAGATTCTTAATTTTTACAAATAAGTGTATGATCAAAATAAATTTTGGATTCAAATCTACAGTTAAGTCTTCTTCCAAAGTTGTTTTAGAATTTTTTTTAAATTATTTTAAATTTGAAATCGTATGGAATTTAAGTCCATAATTTCCCCATTATATTTCTCCATCATAAATTTCAATTAAAACACATTATTTAGGTTTCCTATTTATACTTACATTTTTTATTAATAATAATATTTTAAATTAATTTATTATTTTTATTTAAATAAATGACTATTGTTGAATGTAGCCAAGTTGTATTACATTAAGTATTTTAAAATATTTGTATAAAAATTATAGAATATTTTGAGAAAAAAATATAATCATGTAATTAATATAAAATTATAAAATTATAAATTATAAACTTTTTTAATGTAAACATACATATATACATTATATTTCATATATACACATATTATACATTATAATTCGAAATAAATATTTTGCCTATATACCTACATAAATATAATTGCTTTTTTTTAATATTCTAAAGTAAATATTATATAATAGAAAGCAAGGGTTAGTAGTTGTGATGTTTACGCCGTATGGTTAAAAATTGAATTCACTTCGCTTTAGAACATTATTATCTCAGGCAGTAGGGGAGTTATTTCATTGTTTATCTTTCTAAAGAATTTTATTGTTATTAAAATCAAAAATTGATTGAATTCAACTCGAAAATAAAAATTAAAAGTTAACTTTTAGGTAGGGTAAAGTATACAGTCGTTGGCCCCGTGGCAGTCAGTCATTGGCCCCCCTATCACTAAAACACAAATAATAAGAGATTTTTATTTTAAAAATTGCGCTATTAACTATGGTTATATAAACGTTGGTTGTATGGTTGTATAATCATTATAGAATACCTAGGCAAATAACTATAAAAAGGGACCAATAACTGTATTTTTTAGGATTTTTTTTTAAAAAAAGTACTTATTGTAAATGTCATGATCATTATTGAGAATGTCGTGAGATGATTTAAATAAACTCGTCATATTTTATATTATTATATATTAACTCTCTTTTATTACTTTAGTAAAAATATTAACTGAACTATTTTACTTAAATATATAAATTAAAGGTATTAACCACTTTCACATATATATATATATATATACGACTAAATGAAATCCATTTATTTATGATTTTTATTTTTAGAAATAAAAATTTCAGATGTTATAATTCTAAATTTACAATAACCCTTCACCGAATTTTTTCCCCTCCATGTACTCCCTTTTATTCTCTCCTTTTATTTGAAAATTATGAATAGAATAAGTGAAGTGTTTTAATTTAGCATCCTTTATTAATTTATTTTATTATATATATGTATATAGAAGGACATATAGTTTTTACCTGTGTAGGTGTTATTGTTCTTTTCTCGTAAAACGATGAGTGTGTATAAATTATTATCTAAGTGTGGGTGTTTATGTTTGTTATGTCCGCCAACTGAAATGGAAAATAAATTAGTTCTTTTATAATAGAGAAAAATTAGAAAGAATAAAATAATGAATTTTTTCGTTTATTCATTTACAGAGCTTCATAAAAAATATAAACTAAATACTTTGAAAAATTTTTTTTTTTATAAGCAAATAGAGTGTATATTTTATGAAGTAAAAGTGGTGACAAAATATACTTACAGTTAGTACATGGTACATATGTTTAAATAGAGTTTAAATTTCTTATATTTAAATCTATTAATTATAATAATAATAAAAATACATTTAGCCAAAATTATATTTTAAGGTTAAAATATTTTTGAGTCTAGACACATTCTACTTTAAATCATTTTTGTGTATTAAGTAGTGTAGTAAGTATATCTTATATATAAAAATGAATCGAAATGTGTTGGTAAGCGCATCACTCAATAACGCCTGGACCGATTTTGCCAATTCTTTTTTTAAAATGTTCGTTGATGTCCAAGGATGGTTTTTACGGCGAGAAAAAATCGAATAATTGCCGGGAAAACCCTAAAAACTACCCTTTTTTTCTCATACATATTTTTCAATATTATGCAATATGTAATTACTAATTGATAAAAATAATACCTGATAATAATGACCTGGGATGAACCAGAATATTGTATTGTCATCGGTGTTAGATATGTATGCGAAATTACAGCTCATTCAAACATAGAGATGTGGGTCAAATTTACGTTGGAAGATTTGACGACAGGACACGGGTTAAAACTAAATAAAAGCGTGTATAAAAAGGTTTTTGTTTGCACATTCCTCAGAATTTAAAATTTTTTGCATATCTTCGCGTTTCATGACCTTTAGAATCCAAAAGTGATTTTATAATTTTTCATGCCTGTCTGTCTGTCTTTTCGGAAAATAAGGATGTTATAGACTCAAAATTGGCTGGACCGATTTCTATGAACTTTCGAGTTCCGTAGAGTCACAGAGATAGATATAGACAGTGCTGTTTTTGTAAAAAAAAAAAAAGGTAGTGGAACGCTAATTAAATTCAATAAACCAAATTAAGGAGGTAAATTTATTATATATTATTCGTCTAAAAAGGTAGTCCACTGCGTTCCTATACAAAAACAGCACTGGATATAGATAGTCAACCCTACGCCTCTTTATTTGGGCGGTGTAGATATTTTGGAATAATTAAAGGATGTACTCAGTTTGAGGTGTCATCAAAGACTCTGTTGGTGGAAAATCAACAAGTAAAGGTATACCTTAATTTAAATGAATTCATTAATCAACAATTAAATCTTAAAGAGTTCAAAATGATAATATAATAATCAATAAACAAGTAAAAATAAATTAAAACTGTATAATTCACAATTGGTCTAGAAAAAATAAAAAATGAATAATATAATAATATAATAAAAACTGGACTGTTAAATCAATGGTATATAGAAATGATCATTTTACGAGATATATAAATTATAAACGAAATTCAATAAATACTAAAACACGCATTTAATCATAATTAACATTTCATTTGATTACACTTTTTTTTATTCGACCTTAAAATTACCATTTCATTTTGATTATTATTTGCAATTTAATAGCATTATATTCATAAAGTATAGCTAAAATAAATATTTATCAATGAATAAAAAAAAAATTTTCTAATCTGTAATAATAATATTTATAATCAAATAAATTTAAAAAGCAACCCATCCCGATGCTGAATTGTTACAAATTGGAATGATTATAGTATAAAATGAACCAATGATTTCAATTCTTTATTGATGTCATCCTATCATTTAATTATCTCTTTCCCTGTCGATGTTAAAAGCATTAATTAATTGTCTGGCAATTCTATCGTCTATTATTTTCCCAAAAATTTATTTATCATCGTCTGAATTAGGTGATAATTTTACAATTAATCAATTATAATTTTCTTTTTATTTATTAATTAAAATAGATCATTTTTAGACGTTTTTTTTTTAAAAAAATTAAGGTAAATTTAAACTAATAATAATATAATGGATAAATTGAAAAGCTATTAAAACTAGTAACTACGTCCCTGAAAATAATCTTAACATGAAATACCTTTATCAAATTATTATCTGGTCCAAATTTGGTGATATATTATGTTATATTAGTACGAATTTATATTTCTTACTATGATTGAGGATGCATAGAGATTATCAAAGAATTATATTTTCAAAAATCCTATTATCTTCCTCGAAAGTCATGAACCAGGATTCATATTCCTATAACTCACGTGGTAAAATAAAAACGCCATAAATTTTAATTATATTATTACTTGCAATAATTATTTTTACTTATAATAACTGAACCCAATTATAATCTTAGAAAAGAATATCATATACAGATTTGGATATTTTAAACAATGTGTTATTCTAAATAAAACAAAAAACCTGAATTATTAATTTTCATAACTTTGGAGCATTTTTTAAGTATACCATTTGTTTATAGTTTTGTTTATATTTATTTATTTGATGTCTATTATTTATATATTTATTTCAATTATATTTATATTTTATTTATTGTTATTTAAGAAGAAATGTATTATTAATGTATCTATTATCGCTCTTTAGTATCTAGTAAATAGATTTATTTAATATCTAAATTATCAATATATCCAATTTAATATATTTATGTTGAAAGTATTAATGAAGTTCTGTTAATTCGAATGGAAATCCCAAGTACAGATTATTTTCTGAGTATCTTTATTTATTCCACGGTCTAATGATTGATTAATATTTCCTAAAACAAAGTAAGCAATATTTTGAAAAATAGTTCAATTTGCAAATTTGAGTGAAAACGAAAATCTAAATGAAATAAAAAATATACTGTGATTGAATTAAAATGAATTAAAACCTTTCGCATACAGACTTTCAACAAGTTACTATGTATTACATCGGGGGTACAGGGGCGCTCTGGAAAACTAGTGAACTAGATATTGGGACAGACAATAGTGTAGAGATGTGAGTGTTATTTATTGTTTTTAGAATTCGATATAATAATACTTATTAAATTGTTATCCTACATTGGCATTTTTCTTACTTTTTTTTATTAATTTTTAATAAATTAATAAAACTATCAAATTTTACAGTTTTCAATTATCAACTTTCATTCTTTTATTTTTTTTTTTTAAACTATAATTAAATTTTTTTAGAAGGAAAGAAAAAACATAAATAATCGTATATCATGTATCAGAACTGAATTTGGTGAGAGAGATAAAATAATGTAGAAGTACACCTAAGGATGTTTTCAAAAGGAAATAAACTCCCCACCATCTGTTTTTGGGTATCTGAAAACAATTTTTTATTTTTCGCTTTTTCACCCTTTTTCCTTTTATGTATTTACAATAGTTATATATTCACATATACATTTGTATAAAAGAATACTATAGATAAAATGAAAATATATTTAAATTCAAAAGAGATAAAACTTATTTTGAAATAACTATATTTTATTTACTTTATTTATATATCAGTATTCCACTGTGATCAAAAAATAAGTTGAATTTTTTATCTTCGATTATTGCGGTGTTGCTATTCACGAATTTTTTTTAATAAGCCAAACTACAAAAAGGAATATTTTTTATTGAATAAATTTAATATATATTAATATTTAAAGATGTTTAAATTTTTACCGACCGACGATAGTAAGGGAGGTATTGTTTTTTTTATAAAATTGGATGTTTTTTTTATTAATTTACATACTTTATTTAAATACTTCAAATCAAATATAGTTACATAAACTTTTCTTAATATTATATTTATTAATATATTATAGATTGTATAATAAATTTCTATTTATTCCAAAAAGATTCAACATTTTTTTCGTATTTAGCCAAAAACTAAGTTATTTAAAAATTAATAGAGAAAAAAATATCATAAAAGTGGGTGGGGTTTTAATGTTTATTTATGAGAGTTATAGAATATGATGAAAAACAGTGTAAAGAGAGAGAGAGAGAGAGAGAGAGAGAATGAAAGAGAGAGAAAATCCAAAAAAAAAAAATTCATAAAAATAAAATTCGAGAGGATTTAAATAAACTCGGAGAACATCAATAAATCAACCCTGAAGGGATTTGGCGATCTTTAATGTTCTTATCACAGGGTTTTTTTCGTCTTCTACACTAAGTGTTAGAGATTGTTAGTTGGAGCTTTTAAATTCGTTTTAACCGCAAGTAACGAAAGTTTAGGAGATTACCTAAATCCTTCAAAAAAGAGATTGTATTTTTAAAAGTGATTATTTATTTTTATTTTTTTTTTTTTTTTAATTTCATTTATTTTGTTTTTTGTCTTTTAAATTCCATTTTAAATTACATAACAAAATAGCCTAAATTAATTACATTTTAATTTGTGGTTCATTAGTATTTCAATTAATATTTAAATTCTCATCTATAAATAATTAGAATTATACTAGAAAAGAATAATGGAAATATTTTTTTTTCAATAATATTAAGAACAAATAAAACAAATAATACTTCAATTCTAATTAAATTAATCTTCCATAAAAAAATTATTGAAATTTATTTTATCATAAAACAAACGAATTATTAATACTGAATATCAATAGTTGTAATAAATGCTTTTCGAAAAAAAAGGCTTAATGATAAAAAACAGTTTCAAGAGAGGATAAAAACAAGTGAAAATTAAGTTGTAAAATAAAAATTCTCTAATGAGAATTTATTGGATGCGATTAAGCAAGAAAAGTCGACAAGGGTGGCAAGTTGTGGGTGAAAGGTGGAGGGAGTGGGGGGACTGAATGTGATGAAGAGCTGGCGGCCCATTCCTCTTTTTTTTTTTTTTTTTCTTTGGCCCGGGATTGCACTGCTGGCACAGTTGCTTCAGCTGTTTCGGCCAAATCCATGCCCAGCAAAGCAACCCCCCCCCCCCCCACCTCCTCTCAGGAAATCTCCAGCTCCCTTCACGTCTGGCCCACTTTATCCAGCCCAGTTCAAACGCTCATTCACTTGGTCTATTGGGTGGCCGATAATTCACATCGCGTCGAATCGTCTCAGACGATAAATCTAAGTAACGCCGTTTATGCCAGAGTGCAAAAGTCGGGTTGCAAACTGGAAAATGTAAAGGGCGCTTTGTCTTAATAGCCGCTGCCAACAGTTATCTGCATCGTTCCTCATTTATGCATGCTTATCTACAGGGAAAGAGAATCTTTAAAAGAAAAGATAACGGCAAATCTTATATTTACGCCTTGAGTTTATAGCCCAGGAGAAAAATCACCTAATAAGTCCAAAATATTTTCACCTAATCTTAGATGAAACTTACATTTTAACTTCAGGATTGTTTATATAATATAGGTAAATATATAATAATAATAATAATAATAATATCTAAAAATACTCATAATAAAAAAAACAAAACAAATATGATATTTCTGAATAAACCAATAGAAAATTTATTAATTATTTAATTAATATTGAAGTGGCCTATTTAGTTACTTCAATCGTAATTATTTTAGTTATTTATAATTTTTGGCCTATTATTTACAATCTAATTTATAATATTTATTGATTTTTACCGATAAAAGTATATCAGATGAGTGAGTGTAAGTGTGGAGAGAATATCCTGAAATGCCGACATGCCCTTAATTTCTAATAATAATAATAACATATGCTTTAATAACCATATAATATAAAATATACTATACTAGGCATAAAATCATATAATAATATATATTTGTACATTAATAAGATTGTTTAGCTATCAGTTATGTGTTTTTTCTACCTTCGTCTTCCCATTGCCCCTACAGAAAGACTAGATTAATAAAATTAATCATTTGTAATTATTAATGTAAATAAAATTATTATAATAAAAATACATAGAAAAGATATATATATTATTATAATATATGCTTATAATAGATAATGTTATATTCTAAATAACAATAATAAGATTTAAGAGCAAATATAAATAATAAATTAAATTACTATAAATTAATAAATAATTATAAACATTCCATTCAAATTATTATTTAAAGAAGTTGAAATAAATTTTGATATTTTAATCATTTCCTTCTCCATTTTAAAAACTCTTTTTTTTTAAATTTTCCCTGAAAAACGTTTCCAAATCAAATATTTTTAAATATTTTGAATACAAAAAAATACAATTACGTTAATTAATCAAAAAGCAAAGAAAGAAAAAGAAGAATGCATTTTCACGCTCTTCTTTTATATTAATTATTTTAATATATATATATATATATATATTTAATTCAGACTACAAAATAAATCTAAAAGACTGGATTAGAAGAACATATATATATATATATTAATAGGTTAGCTTTGAAAAAATGAAAGAAAAAATGTTTGAACGAGGTTTGTATCCATGATATCTCATTTATTATATTTTAATTTATTTTAAGTTAAATATCACACAATGAGTTTTAATTAAAAATGAATATATGATATCACACAGGATGGTAAAAAAAATTCTATTCACTGTTATCTTATTCATCACACTCAGAGGTTTTTATATTATTTTAGGAACAAGGCATGTTGACAACATTAAAATAATAATATTGAATGTATGAGGTATTTGTTAATTAATAACACATAATTATTTAAAACTATTGATATTTTCAATTGTTTCAATTGTATTTCTGACCTATTACTTTTCTTGACAAGACTAAAAAATTTAAACAAAATACAACTTTTGGTAAATATAACCCATTTACGAATCTTTTTTGAAACTAATTTGGCCTTGGACCAAAATAAGGTGAGTTGCTATTTTCACCATAAAAAAAATCAAATGCGGGAATTTTCGATTTTTTTAAATAAATTTTGGGCTTTTTATACATAAAAACATGTTTCAACTTTGTTATAAATCAATTGCGATCTTTTTTATATTTTTATTTAATAATCCATTATGTTACTTTATCTAATTAGTATCTCCATAAAAATATGCTATGAAAATTATTATTTTCATAATAATTCATAATTAAAATTAAATCCCTATTTAAGGATATGTTGAATATTTGTGACTTAATGACATTTTGATGATCCTAAATGGATTATTTATCACTTAGAGGAAATTCGGACTAGGTTTGTAGCCTCCTTGGATAGTTATAACTGGAATAAGCCTTCCAGCCCTGATGCAAGCAATTTTGCAAGTAGACCACAGGATTAGGGCAGGAATCATGTTCATTAAATTGGTGTGTTTATTTAGGTGAATATTCCTTGGCATTAAACTCACTAGCTAATAGCCGCTATATAAACCTCACCGTGCGGAAATCTAATAGAATATCGATACTGGTATAGAATATAGCTTAGGTGGCAGTACAAGATGGAGAGAGTAAATCTTGGCCAAGTTGGACTACCGGTGTTAATTAATCCGAGATAATTTACTAGCAAGCGAGCTGACATCGTTTACCCAGACGGATTATCCGTTAAAGGGTCAGGTTCAAACACAAAGATTTATAATTAACCTGTTTGTGCCGTTCTATAGCATAAAGCTAAAAAAATACTAAATTTATACCTTTTCGATCGGATTATTTATTTATTTATTTAGGAAGAAAAATAATAAAAAAACAAAACAAGGACACCTAAAAGTTATCTCATAAAATCAAAGCAATAAACTCAAAAGAAATAAATATAAATGGATCTACAAATAAATAACAAAAAGTTGCATGCTCAGTAGTTTGAAATAAAAACCTTGTTACCTCTACGATATAAAGAAAAATAATAGTAATCATTAGTACATAATAAAGTTTTTCAAAAATGAAAAAAAATTCTATTTTTTTTCATAATTAAATATTTGTATTTAACAATAATTATTTAAAATTATTTATTTAATTATTTTTTGTTTTTGTTTTTTTGTACATAATATTCTTAAGTAGTTTTAAAAATTCAATATTGAAATTAATTTTTATAATACAAGTGAAAATATTAAATTAGAATTAAAATGTTTATTTCGATAAATCATGAGATAAGGTCGCCTATAATAAATGAATGAATTATCTGTGTTAAGAATACTCCGACATAGGCGTTATTTTCACCGGTGTTCAGTCACGTTTTTTATTTTTATTTTTATTAAATTGTCGAAAAATGTTTCCACCAGTAGGACAGAACGATAACTATTAAACAATGGTTCTGCATATACATCCATATATATATATATATATATATATATATATATATAGACACGTATAAAATAATAAACATACGAAAACTAATACAATTATCTTAATTCCAAGTGAAAATAAGCTGGAGTGTCTCCACTCGACTATCTCGCAAATTTGAATTGGATTAAAAACATATATTAATTTAAATTAAATTAATTAAATTATAAACTAAAATTAATAAATAATATTTATTAAACCAGAGCATGTTTGGCTCTTTGTGGATGGCACCACGTCACGTGTTGGCGCGTGAGATTTGCTGTGTTAAAAAATTAATTCTGGTACTTTCAGGGATTCTATCAAGCTGAAATTCTATATATAGAAGTTTTATACAATTATTAATCATGTGAAAAATTATCAAACATATATCTTTATTTTTACGGTCACTTTAGAGGAAAAAAAATCAAAACGTTGTAGGTAATGACCCTCTTCCGGATGAGCTACATTTCTCAAAAGTTGATAGAAAACTATGAATTTTGAATAATGTCCATGTACCAAATTTCATCATTCTAGCTCAAACCGTTTTTGCGTAATCTTGTCTACATACATACACATACACACACACATGCACACACACACATGCACACACACACAGAGAGAGACATTTTTCTCAACCTTAGTGAAAATGATTCAGGAACCTTCAAAACGTATAAAAACATCAAAATCACAACATCGAAAATTTTCGTGATCGCAATACTATCTCTTACGAGATAGTAAAAAACGAATCTATTCATTGAATTTTTAATATTACATAATAGTATGAAATTTATTCTTAGAGGGAAATATATATCATGCATTCTCTTAAAAATGAGTTCTAATTATAATTTAAAATATTTATTATAAATTTATGTATTCCAAATACTGATTACTGATTATTATTTAAATTCATTAATAAAAGTTATAATATTTTGAAAGAATATTTTACTAAATTTAAAATTTGAAAAAAATGCACAAATACAAACAAACAAAATATAATTTTTTGATAAATAATAATGAATCCTTCTGCCTCAATTAATAAATATGAATAAACTTGCTTTTCTCAACTTATATAAATATTATTAATATCCATTTAAGTATTCCCTATTTAGAACGTGGAAAAATCATTTATGAATGTTATTAAAAGCAGAGATTAAGCTTAATAGCTTCATATTTATATATAAATTTAATTAAAGTGAATTTTAATTAAAATATATTGCCTCAACAACAAGCATTAATAAAAATTTGAAAGTGCAGAACAAACACACAAAATAAAAACACTTTTCTTTCTCTTCAAGAAATAATTCGAAATATAACATTCTCTATAATAATTTTGCATACCTCGATAACGACATTTTGTTAGTAATTTTAATTACAAATTCACTATTAAATAATAATTAATTTTAAATCAACATGTTAAAAAAACTTACAAACTAAAACAATAATTAATGAAAAAATGATATAATATATTTAAAGAAAAAATATGAATAATAATATTAATATATATATGTTAATTTTTTTAGATTAAATATTACATTTTAGTTAAATATAGTAACAGTTTGTAAAATAATTAGCTAAGTAATTTTCAAAGAATCAATTTATTTTTATTCTCTTGATAAATTCTAATAATCGTTTAAAAAAAATGTTATAACTTATTTTTAACCCTAGTTTTGTTAGATTTAGATTTAGATTTAATAATTTAAAATATTATATTATAGGTGTATATATTCGCAGTTCACTTTGCATACATATATCAAACGTCAGAACTTCCAATGAAGGAGGAAGGTGTTTGATTTTAATTAAAATTATAAATACTCATCTACAGATTTAAAAAGTATTATAGGTATTTTCTTATTCTATAAATATAAGAATCAGATTTGATTATTTTTTTAATTAAAAAAAAAATGATTCAAATTCACTAACTTATTGTGGGTAAGTCCGTTATATACTAAATTATAAATTTTCCAATATTTTAAATTTGTATAAATAAGAAAAAAATAGACTTAATTACTAAAATGTCTTTAAATTCATAAAGTAAATTGAAAATCTAATGTGTAAATTCATAATGAAAATTTATTAAATGTTTTATTATTTAAGATTTTTTCTCAAGTTAAAAATATATAAAAAAATTTTAACGAATATCTAGGATCAAATTTATTTGGTTTGTACTTTTTGTTCATTCAATTTTTATAATTAGTCTGGAATCTTTTAGAAGTAGTTAATTATTAAATCCCTTTTCTCATATAAACCAATAATGTCTCTTAAGACTTTTTCTCGAGATCAAAGTCTTTTGCCAACATAAATAAGTTGACCTGTGGCCAGGCACAGAACCGACCGACGCACAGTGGTCTGTAACGCCCAAATAGCTGGCCAAAAATGAAGATGTTGGTGAAACAGCTTGAAATTTTGTAGGCAATAGTTTTGAGAGTCAGGAAATTTAAATTTGACAAAAAAAAAATGGCGAATTCAAAATGGCGGACAGATTTTTAGAAAAGTGACGTCAGATTCGCAATTGTATGTTCTCTGGGATTTTTTGAGCCGAAAATTTCGAAATTGAAGTTAGATTGTACGAAAAAAAATGATAAATTTCAAATGATGTGTTGATTTTTCAAAAAATGACGTCATGCAGAGAAAATCCGTAAAGCTCACAACCATCGAAACTTAGGGGTTTTCATGTTAAGATATTGAAATTAGATGATTTTCTCGATAGTAAAAATATGCCAATTGTGAGTGATGGACTCACTTCAAGAGAAAGTGCATTTCTGAAAAATATTTTATTATCAGTAAGACAAATAACTAACAGTTACAGCCCTAGTCTGTTGACGTTCGCGCGCTCGGAAAAAAATTCATAGGAACAAATGGGGCAAAAAGGAGCAATTTTTTCTTCATGATTCTTTATCTATAGACCTTTATCTTTATGATTCAAATGAGATTGTCACCAATGGTCACCAATGTAAAAAATGCGGAATGTTTTTTGAAAAGTTTTTCGTCAGGTTACATTTTCTGACACAAGTGGTTTAAATCAGCCAATATCAATATAATACATGCATTTCTAGCAAACAAAATAAAAAAAGTCCATGTACGTACCTCCAGCAACAGTTTCCATGTCGCAAGTTGCAAATGAAACTTTTCTATGAAACGAAACAACAATTTTGACTGAGCTCGAATTTCAGACGTTTTGGGAAATCTCTGGAGAAAGTAAAAACAGCTGACTTTGAGATGTTCGGAAAACTCGTAGAGTCATGGTAGTGCTCTACATTTTCAGCTTTTCGTACATAAATATGTCTTCAACAAAATACCATAAACGACATGCAAAAAAAAAATTTTTCAATTTTCGATTTTTGGCCAGCTTTTTTGGCGTTTCATACCACTGTGCGACGGTTTGAAATTAATTAATTTACAGCTATAGAAACAATAATAATAAATAATTTAAATGTATCTATTAATGCAATAAAAAACGGATATGGATAGAACATAAATATTTTTAATTTTATTTTATTTATAATATATAAGTATATAATATATTATATGACGTCATGAAGGGCTGGGTGAAGTCATATAGTTTTAAATTAAGAAAAAACTAGTGAAGATGATTTTCCCGAAGATAAAACCAATACAAAGTGCATGATTCGTGGTGATATGTAAAAAAAATCTCCTCATGTGAGATTTGGTGTGAAAATAACCCTTCCCTTCCTATCGTCGATCGGTAATACTACCACTTCCGGTTTCCGGATATACCAAAAGTTGATCAATTCATCATACTGATACATTAAGTAAATATACCAAATTTCATCAAAATCCGGTGAGCCGTTCAGGACTATACTGACGGACGGACGGACAGACATCATGCTAAAAATACTTTTTTCTGTTAACAAAATGCATGATTCGAGGAGATATGTAAAAATCTCCATATGTGAAATTTGTTGTGAAAACAATACCTCCCTTACTATCGTCTGTCGGTAAAAATTGAATAACATAATTTTTATTTTATGGTAAATTTAAAAATGAATATTTTCAACTTTTGCATTGAAAAATCCGGATATTCAACATTTCATATATATATATATAAATAATATAATAAAAAAACAAATATCTAGAACATCATTTATTTATGATATATGAATTTCCATTACACCCTTTAATAAAAGCCTCCGGGTTCAAAAAAAAGATTTGACTTTTATGACTGTTTTAATGGATATCCATTATAGTTAAACTGTGGAAAATTGTTTTCAAATGAAATGAATATTTCTAAAAAGGGTTGATGTTTAAGCATTTCAAATTTCATTTCATATGAGTGTGTGAGTTATTAAATTTTGTCAGTACAATAAGTTTCTTCCTCAGATTCTCTTAACATAAGAGTATATAAATTATTTCGAGTTTGTATGAAATAATAACATAACCACTTAACTCCTTCATTAATTAATTTGATATTTTTCTATTTCATTCCCCCAAATTTCTTCAAGTTTTATTTAATTAAGTTTAATAAGAAAATAATTACGTTTTTATACCTATATTTTTTTGTATTTGTATAAACTTTGTGAAAATAATTTTAATTAAGATTCTGTACGTTATTATTTATTTATTTTAAGGAATAAATAAATTAATATAATTTATTTTCTGCGTCTAATAAGAAAAAATATATTTATAATTTCAATTCACCTTTTGGAAAAAATCACCTAATATTATATAAAATATATATTATTAAAAATTTTAAAATTTAACGCTCATTTAATTACAGTTATGATAGTATAATCAATAATAAATATTTAAATTGAAAGCAATGAATAGGAGAGAGTGTATAGATAGCGCGAATATTGTGATTAATCTCAAAAGATTTTAAAAATTAAATTCTTTATCCTATTCTTCTGTCTACATGATTAAGTTTGTTGGTAGTATTTAATAGCTGTCTGGTTGATAAAAGTTCTTGAAATTCTTCAAGCATATTTGACGTTTAAAGGGAGCGCCTGGGAAATGCACGCTATGCAACCAAACTCACATTTCAAATAGATAGAAAAAAACTTATAGGAAATAATTTAACAAAATTATATGTTTAAAATTCTACGAGTATTAAATATATACTGTTTAAAAAAGTGATGTGAAGGTATGTAATTTCTTAGACTAATAATTATAATAATTTTGGTGAATATAAAATAGTAATTTTTAATAATAAAATAATTGTTTATCAAATAATAAGATATCATTACTGACATGAATAAATCAAACATGAAAATGATTCTGAAAAAATTTAAAATATAGATTTATAATTATTATATCAAATCCAAAATTTTCAAATTTAATTTTGATTCTATTATAAAACTTGAAAAAAATTAAAAAGAATAGAATAATATTTTAGCGATTGATATTGTGTATACATCCTATTTTTGAATTTAGTGGAAATTCTTTTCAAATATCAGAAATGCTACAATACTTATTTATTTAAATATATAATATGGAAATAAAATGACTTAAAGATTTTTAACGGCAAATTTGCCTAATCTTATAGAATTTATATTTATTGTTTCAGAAAATTAAATAAATATAGTAGGTATATGTGATGTTAATTGTTAATTTTAATGGAAATCACTTTTCAAATGGATACATAAACGTATTTTTTTAAGTTTTAATTTTTAACAGGTTACTATTTCAAGTGATTAAATGCCACGCCACTCCAATTAGATCATTCTCAACAGAGAATGATACAAATATTATATAATATTATATAATCAATATAATTATGTATTATTATTTAAAGTTTCTACAAAATAAAATAAATCAAATTAAATTAATGAAATAAGATTGTGCCTATTTATTTTAAATTAATATTTTTTCTTTCTCGATTATTTAGATACATCGATATTAAACTGTAATTAATATATGTTATAATATAATAATTATTATTATTATAATTGTGATAATAATATAATCAGCTAACGCCATCAATATTAATCTCGCATTAATCATCCATTATATATGTATATATTATATTCCTAATCATTTTCATTAAATTACCAAATCTCATTTAGAAAAATCGTAGGGACAGTTATGAATGTATAGAATATAGAATAGAATATAGAATATTGTGAATTATTATTCTGGCAAATTCAAAATATGTTAATATAAAGTTTTTTTTATATAATATTGATATTATTCAAATGGCTTGTTACATACTTAAATTAACTTAATTAATTAAATTTTCCGTAAAAATAAATTAAATTATACATATGAAATAAAACTGATTTCTTACTTACATTAAATCCATGAATCAGAAAAATATTTTTTCTAAGATTATTCCTTTGAAGTTATTCCTGAAAAACAATAAAAAAAAAATTAATTAATCTTTGGAAAAATTAAAATATAGTATATTATTATATTAAATTCATAATATTTAAAACAAGAAGGAGAATTAAATAAGATAATTTATTTAATAAATATTGTAAAAAGAACGATCGTATCTTTTAAAATAAGTATCTAGTAGCTCTCTATCTCATCTAGTTGTTTAAAAAGAAACGTTTAAGTTGTTGTTGTTTAAAAGTTTTAAAGTTTTTTTTTTTTTGTACGTGTGTGATTTTTTTATTTATAAACTTATTAAAAGAAATTTAAAAACAAACTTTTATTATGCTAAAGGGTGAATATTTAAAGAAATATAACATCGTTTTTTAATTATACTTGCAATGATTGTAAAATTAAATGTAACTTGGTTATAAAATAAATAGAAATTTGTATAAACTTCTAAATGAATGTATAGATAATATGAAAAAAATTAATAAAAAAAAAACAATGTGAGAAGAAATATATATAAACGAGGGATTTATAAGAGAATAATTGGATGGAAGTAAATGGATTTGACATCTAATGAAATGTAGTTACTGCAACCAAGAAAAATTTAAAATATGATAAATATTTCAGACGGAATAAATTCGAACTGGTTTTTTAATTTAAGGAAACCTGAACATTTTATTTTAAAATAATTTCGAGAAAAAATTAATATATTAACATTTTCATTTTAAAACTAATAAAAATATCTTTAGTTTAAGTTGAGATGAAAGGGCTTCTTTCATATTCATATTCTCAACTATTTACTTACTAGTACACTTTAATTATGTAAAATAAAAAAATAAATAAAAATACATTAATTTTTTTTTTATATAGGTATAAAAAACATATATATATATATATATATATATATATTATGTTGTTTGAATTAAAAACAAAATTGAAATTATTTTTTTTTTTTTAATTTTTTTCTTGCACGTTAGCTTATTGTAGTCTAAAAGATGCTGATAAACGAGCTAATAATCATTTAAATTTATTCCTTCTACATTCTGTCAAAATAGCCGAGCTATTGCATTGGAGATCGTTCTTTTGAAACGTCCTGCAAATTCAAATTTATCTTCTCATTCAGATAGAGTGGGTGGCACGGGCATAATCAATCAGTAACGATGAACCAAAAGAGACACGAGGTCAACCAGAACCAAACTAGGGACCTTCAGGCTCTCGATCTCAGTCATTTTATATTATCTTTTGAACCATTCTCTCAATCCATCGGTGCCCCTTCTCGTTAATCAATTGTAAAACATCTAGAAAGTGAGAGATAAAAGGGAAAGAGGTCATTTACATTTCATAATTTTTCATTTTTTTAATTATGTTTGGAAATATTTAACAAAATCTTTGGAAATAAAAGTTAATCATTTTCAATATCACTATGGATATCTGAGAAAATTAGGAGCGAGCATTATTATTAATAATAATTAAACTGGGTCTCCGAAGTTATAAATGTGTGCAATTGATTCAGTTTTATTTTCTCAATAATTTAAAATTAACAAATAATATATATATAATTTAAATTTAATTTTTTAGACAATTGGGTTTGGAGCTTATATCTTCAATACTATGTAGATATTTCATTTTATTTATATATTTCTTGATTTTATTATTTAAGGCTATTAAATAACGAGACTGCGTGCGCAGACGGCCTCCAAGAGAGGGTAGGCGGGAACCTAATGCACCCTTGTACAGCTGGAAGGGTCTACTATTCCAGTACGAGAACACATGTCTGGCGGTGAAGTAGTTTTTTTTCTGTAGCAGATTAAAATAAACGTGTTTGTGTTCCTACGCCGAAAACGATGTGTGACGAATCTGCTCAGACTTTCTCGAAAGGTTAGAAGAAGAGCCTGAAATTATGCAAAACATCATTACGTGCGATGAAACATGGATATTTCAATACGACATCGAAACTAAGTGGCAATCCATGCACTGGAAGACTCCTGAATCGCCAAGAATCAAAAAAGCGCGGATGTCGAAGTCAAAATCAAGGCAATGTTGATTCGACATCAACGGCATTGTGATGACTGAATGGGTTCCACCTGTTTCAGAAAATCAAGTCCGCACTAAAGGGAAGCCGATTCGAGTCGATGGAAGAGGTGAAAAGAAACACGGCGGCGCTTCTGAAAGCCTAACAAAAAACGACTTCGAACATAGTGGAAAAAAAGGATGAAGCGGTGTGTGGCGAGTGGAGGGGAGTATATTGAGGGGGAAAGTTCGATTGTACCATAATTTTTTTAATTAAACCATTTTTTGTAAGCAGTCTCGTTATTTAATAGCCACGCCTCGTATGTATAGCTATTTAAACATTTTCTGCCATTTTTAACCTGAGAATTTACTTTAAACAATCAATACATACATTTAGGGTATTATCTTTATTTTATACTATTACATAATCTCATTTAAAAATAAAAATTGAAAATCTATTCATAAAACATAAATATTTTTGATTATTTTTCTTTTTCTTAGTATAATATAAATTATGAAACCAATAGCAGCAATCTATCAGTTTTGATTTAATTAATAATTATTCATAAACCAATAGGGTAATTAATATCCACCTTCTATTGACTAGAATATAATAATATTAATATTCATGATCGTCAGAGAACATTCTCTAACGTAATAATGGATTATATGCTCATCTATTAATAAATAATTATTATGATTTTACATAGGGTCAATTAATATATAAATTTATCCAAATTATTTCTTCTGATTGTGTTCGCTAGTACTCTTTGGAAGATAGAACTGATATTTTTTAAACCAAATGGAAGCCCATTACGAGTGACCCTTTTGTGTAATAAAGGCTGTTTTCGGGCTTTTTTCTAATTGGTATAGACCAAAATTGATGGGAAACATTTACAATTGTTTACATTTATAATCAGATCATATATCCTTTGAAAAGCCTATCCTTTTGGAACTACATTGTGACTCAGTTCAGTGAAGTCTACACATAATCTTGTTCTTTTTCCTTTTTATCGTTTGAAATCTAATGTTTCTGGAGCCGCATATGGCGAATCAGATTCTTCAATTAAATCGTTTTTTTAGTAATTCGGTCACCTGATATTCATAGCATTTCAAAGTTAGAATTATTATTTTTTACCAAGATGAACTCTAGTTCATCAGGGTCATAATTCTCCTAACCTTTCGTTTTAATTTGGCCCGGGTATTATAAAAATCAATTCCATTTAAACATTTTACTATACTTTTATTATTATAAATTTTAATTTTTATATTTATTATTTTTTTATATACTAGTGAACATGTAGATTCAATATCATATACTGCTTTAATTAATTTATTATTACCATAATTATCTTTATTTTGATTAATGGGTTTGTGTTTAATTTGGTTTTTAAATCTTCATCTGATATTTACTATCTCGCCAGAGATAGTATTGGGATCACGAAAATTTTCTATGTCGAGATTTTGATGTTTTTATACGTTTTGAAGGTTCCTGAATCATTTTCACTAAGGTTGAGAAAAATGTCTGTGTATGCGTGTGTGTGTATGTATGTAACCAAGATTACGCAAAAACGGTTTGAGCTAGAATGATGAAATTTGGTACATGGACATTATTCAAAATTAATAGTTTTCTATCAACTTTTGAGAAATGTAGCTCAACCGGAAGAGGGTCATTACCTACAACGTTTTGATTTGTTTTCCTCTAAAGTGACCGTAAAAATAAAGATATATTTTTGATAATTTTTCACATGATTATTAATTGTATAAAACTGCTATATATAGAATTTCAGTAGAATCACTGAAAGTACCAGAATTAATTTTTTAACACTGCAAATCACGCGCAATACGTGACGTGGTGCCATCGACAAAGAGCCAAACATGCGCTGGTTTAATAAATATTATTTATTAATTTTAATTTATAATTTAATTAATTTAATTTAATTTAAATTAATATATGTTATTTAATCCAATTCAAATTTGCGAGATAGTCGAGTGGAGACACTTCAGCTTTTTTTATTTCTACAATTTGATTTTTTTTATTAAAATCTATTTTTTCAATATTAGTTATCTTGTTCCAGTATTGGATGAATCTTTTTAAATCCTTGTTTTTCATATATATCACATGGTCTTTTTATTATTTCCGAACTTAATTGATTTCTTGGAATTTTTTCTTTCCTTTCTTTAATTTTTTTTATATTTTATTTCATTGTATTATTCTTTTTATTTTTTCCATAGGTAAGCTGAATACTATCAAAAATATTCTACATTTTTCTGAAATTTCTTTATCGGCTTGTATCATTAAATTCTCCTTTTTCAAAACAAATTCTGCCATATCTACGTATAAATATTTGTATATCAACACTTTTCTAATGTATATTCATTCTTAATATTGAAAAGATTTATTGAAAGATTCTTTATATTTGATTTATTGATTGAATACTAATCCATTCCATAATTTTGTAAAAATAATTTCAATATCTGAATTTTTTTTTATTTATCATGAATATCGTATCTCTTAATTTCATTTTCAAACTGTTTTCATACAGCATCGGATATTTTGATTAATTTAATTTCTTACTATTTCTTTCCGATCTTGGTTCTCCAAGGCGAATCGCCTAAGCATTAATAGTCAAACGTACTGCACTCTTTGGTGAAATTTATTTTCAGGGTTCCTTCCCAATTAATTTTATTTTTACTCCCCGTGTGAAAGATTTGAGAATTCTTTTTTAACTCCTTCACTAGTGGAACTGGTGATCCGACAGGCTAAACAATATTTTATTTTGTTTCGGCTTGTACATATATATATAAGTACTAAAAAGCGTAAATTATTTTTCAATTCAATTTTAATTTATCATTGAGACATTTGTAAAGAATATTTTGAACCAATTACTAAGAGTTGTAATGAATTTCCAGGCGCCAGAAAATCAACATGTTTGTGTGACGGCATGGAAAATAGATATCCTATTGAACTCCACAATTGTCATCTATTCATTGGTAGCGAATATACACAATTGACAATAGTAAATTCATTTGAAAAAATGAGACTCATCGTTCTGGTGTTAACTGACAAAGATTACTATAGAATAGATAAATTTAGATCATTGAATGTTCAAATTAAATTATTCAGTATAAATTAAATTGCATTATTAACTCATTAACTTCATTCGGTGAATATTTCAAAATATATAGGAATGAGATTGGAATGAAATTGAATTATATTAGAAATCTATTTTAAAAATGGCAAAATACATAGTTGGAATTAAGAAATGCCAAAGTATAATGCGTTACTTTTATGTGAAATAAAATTTAAAAGTATTTTATTATATAAAAATAGCAAATTTTAAATAAAATTATAAATTTATTTTAAATGAAAATGCCATCTCGATTTATATAAGATTATAAAAATAATAAATTAATTGATAGATACGTATATTAATATAATATAATAACAAACTTTCTTTTACATAAGTCATTATGGATGTAAATCATTTCAGTCATGCTAAACATGATTTTTTACCGACCGACGATAGTAAAGGAGGTATTGTTTTCACACCAAATTTCACATGTGGAGATTTTTACATATCTCCACGAATCATGCATTTTCTTAACAGAAAAAAGTATTTTTAGCATGATGTCTGTCCGTCCGTCCGTCTGTCGGTCCGTCCGTCCGTATAGATGTGTACAGCCTGAACGGCTCAACCGATTTTGATGAAATTTGGTATATTTACTTAATGCATCAGTGGGATGAATTGCTCAACCGGAAGTGGTAGTATTAGCGATCGACGATAGGAAGGGAAGGGTTATTTTCATACCAAATTTCACATGAGATTTTTTACATATCATCACGAATCATGCACTTTGCATTGGTTTTATACTCGAGAAAAATCATCTTTATTAGTTTTTTCTTAATTAAAATTATATGACGTCATCCAGCCATTCATGCAGCCTGGTCTTGCATGAATGGCTGAACGGATTTTGATGAAATTTGGTATATTTACTTAATACATCATTGGGATGAATTGATCAACTTTTGATGCAAATCCGGAAACCGGAAGTGGTAGTATTAGCGATCGACGATAGGAAAGGAAAGGTTATTTTCCCACCAAATTTCACATGAGGAGATTTTTTACATATCACCACGAATCATGCACTTTGTATTGGTTTTATCCTCGAGAAAAATCATCTTTATTAGTTTTTTCTTAATTTAAAATTATATGACGTCATCCAGCCATTCATGACGTCACAGCCTGGTCTTACATATATATTATAAATAAAATAAAATTAAAAATGTTTATATTTATTATTTATGTATCCATATCTGTTTTTTATTACATTAATAGATATATTAAAATTATTTGAAATTGTTTCTATAGCTGCTAATTAATTTACTTCAAACCGTCGGTCGGTTCGGACCTGGCCACAGGTCAACTTATTTTATGTTTCATTTATTATTATTAAGTAAATTAATTTTTAGGATGTTGAGGTTTTATTTAACCTTCAACCTCAAGTTTCCTACCTCAGACCTGACATTTTTAAGCCAAAATTAGGTCAGAAAATATATTGAATTGTATTTATAATGTTTATTAATATTAAACAAAAAAATAAAGTAAAAATATATTTTAATCCTATTAATACTAAAACATTTCTCTTTTCAAAATTCTGACCTGAAATAATATTCAATTATTATTTTGCTTAATTAAATAATAATGTAATAAATAAATAAGAAAAAAACGTCTAGAAATAAAGTTTCAATTGAAGATTTAAATTATCCAGGGTGGCCTTTATCTATATGGAAATTGACGGGACGCAATCGTCCGGAAAATTGGCGCCATGAAATATATGTGTATAATAAGGACCAACGATTTATCATTCCCCAAACTCCATTGGACTCAAAAAGGGGTTGAACTTAATTCGAAATCAATTTATTACCACGTCAGAGATTAGGATATGTTCATGTAAAGACATTATATATATATATATATAGAGAGAGAGAGATAATTTTTTTGGTTACTCACATCGCCTTTCTATACACTGAACAAACCATTTTACATAAGCCTATAAAAAAATCCTTTAAAATTCAACGAAGATGGGATACTAACAAAGCTTTTTCGATAAATGTATAGAACTCTAAAGGAATATCTGAATTAAAACTGTCAGAAATGAAATATGAGAGATCATTAATATAAATTATATTGGCTTTCAATTCCAAGTACATTTATTTATTTAATCGTTCTTCATTTCTTGTTGAAATTATATTTCATTCTTTAAATAATTACAATAGATATATAACTTTAATATTTTAAAAATAAAATGAAGATTCATTTCATGATTTAAGAAAAAAGAAAAAAAATTATTTTTTTTTAATTTCTTTTTTTATTACGTTTTTTAATAATTGAGAGAAGTTTCATATCATTTACATATTTGTTTTATTTATTAAAATGATACCTAAGTATGTGTATTTTAGTAAAATAATAGAGTTACTAATTAATATGATTATAATTTAATAATTAAAGAAATAACCCTAAATGCAGACTCTTTTTAATAATAAAAATCAATATAAGGTTTCCTTAAAATTTTTGAAAAATATGTTATTTGAAAGAAATTAAATAACTAATTATAGTTTAAGTGACATTGTTTTGAGATACGTAAATTATGTTGATTTTTTCGAACCTCTTCAAGATCAAAAAAAAAATTGAATTATTATTGTAATCTTAAAAATAAAAAAAATGAGTAAAAATGTCTTAATGAATATATTCTTAAAAATAAAAGTAAATAAGTTGACCTGTGGCCAGGTCCGAACCGGCCGACGGTTTGAAGTAAATTAATTTCCAGCTACAGAAACAATTTCAAATAATTTTAATTAATCTATTAATGTAATAAAAAACAGATATGGATAGAACATAAATATTTTTAATTTTATTTTATTTATAATATATATGTAAGAACAGGCTGTGACGTCATGAATGGCTGGATGACGTCATATAATTTTAAATTAAGAAAAAACTAATAAAGATGATTTTTCTCGAGGATAAAACCAATACAAAGTGCATGATTCGTGGTGATATGTAAAAAATCTCCTCATGTGAAATTTGGTGGGAAAATAACCTTTCCTTTCCTATCGTCGATCGCTAATACTATCTAATCGGATTTCCACCCAAAGTTGATCAATTCATCATACTGATGCATTAAGTAAATACACAAACAGACCAAATTTCATCAAAATCCGTTGAGCCGTTCAAGCTGTACACATCTATACGGACGGACAGACAGCATGCTAAAAATACTTTTTTCTGTTAAGAAAATGCATGATTCGTGGAGATATGTAAAAATCTCCACATGTGAAATTTGGTGTAAAAACAATACCTCCCTTACTATCGTCGGTCGGTAAAAATAATTAAAATCGGACATATATTTATAATATGTATTAAAATAATTTTATTAAAAATATTATTAAATTGAAAAAAAAAATAATCAAATTTCATTTATTTTTATTCTATATAAATATAGTCCAATGCTTTATTTATTACATTTGTTTTATTATTATGACAGTTATAAACTTTACTATTTAACTTTGCTGTTAATTTCCCATGTTTTCATATCCGTATAATTTAGTTTTAGACAAAGTAGATTCGATGTCACAATGAAAATAAAATTTTAAATTATTATTATAAAGAAAATAATACATAAAATGTAAATGGCAAATTAAATATCAAAATGAATGAATGCAAAAATGAATAAGAAAATAATTATTATGATATGATTAATAATGGATTTCATGTTTCCCATTTCTAAAATTATGCGGTGAGACTTTATTAATTTATTTAAACACATGAACATGTAATTATTGTGTATAATCATTAAAAATAATTATTAATAACCATTTTGTAGAAATGTTTAAATAATTGTCAGTATCAATTAATTTTACTTATATGATATACCTACAATCTCGATGAGTAGAAATAATGTAAATGTAATGGATATAAGATTAGAAGAAAATGGAAATAGTAATGAGTTATGCTAAGGGTTATGAGAATGATGTGTAATATATGTAATCTGGTATAAATAATGTATATAAAGTGCTTTAAGGGAAATTGCCATATTATGATTATAATGTTGAAAGGAGACAAAAGTAAAAGTATAGGGTTGATGTGATGTAAATGGATGTAAAATCGGATGGTCAATGACAACCCATCCATTATCCAAACTAACCTTGGAGGAGAAAATTATGTTATCCACAATTAAAGTATAAAGTTTTATTTGAAAAACAAGAAATAAATTAAATATTTTTTTTAGTTTTAATTTAAATTATGAAGCATAATAGTTATATATAGTTTTGGTCGATTGAATTTGGGAAGGGCTATAACCTTGGCAAAATTAATAAAATTTAATATAATATTAAATATTATATTTTTATTTATTTTTTTCTTAATAATTCAAAAATAATTGAAATTATATTTGAAGAAGATTTCAACATATTAAATTCGGCTCGCCGTCTATTTTTATCCGGCCCGCGGAATAATTAATGTCATTTTTGATGCAAATGCAAAAGAAATTTCCATATTTCAAAATCCATTTGAGTGTACGATTGAGGAACTTCCGTCAGAACTTCAAGTTGGAAGTCATTGATCTGATAAACGAAGTTCAAAGGTATGGATCTAACACAATTCTATGAAATCTTCACGAGAATAATTACGGTCAATTAAAATAAACGAGGGTTTATTTCTGTATTTGGAAGAATATACCAATGTGAAAAGACATTTTCGGAAATGAAGTAAACAAAATTGCAATTCAGATCATTATTAGATGGCCATTTGCAAACAACTTTAATTATAAGAAGTGCTAACTTTGTACTCAATTATGATGTAATAATATCTCAAAAAGAATTACATTCATCACATTAATGCAAAATGTAATCTCTTAGCAATATGTTTATTAATAAATGAAAATGTGCAATTTATAGTATTTTTGCGAATAAAAAATCTATAGTAATAATTTTTCTTTTTAATTGATTTTTCGTTAGGACAGTGAAATATATTTTCTAACATGTCTGGACCCCAGATCTTTAAAATTTTTATACTTGGCCCTTTCCTAAATAAGTTTGCCGACCCCTGTTCTAATTCATATAATTTCCCTTCTCCAAAGTGCCGGATTAAGGAATTTTCGGGTCCTAGACAAGGACAAAATTCCGGGCCCCCACCTATAAAATAACATAATCCATTATTTATTTTATTTTTCATTTATAAAAATTATTATTGAAGAGTACTTTTTTGAAATAATATAGAAGGGGTGGGCACACTTGGTGATACTTAGAACCTGAAAAACGTGATCGCAAAAATCATTTTACTTTTTTTTTTAGAACCATGTTGAAAAAATTTTAAAAAAGTCGAAATATTTAAAAGTCTGATCGCAAAAAAATTCACGATTTTTTAACCGTTTTACGGGCCACCTGAAATTACGGGCCCTAGACAGTGGACTATTCTGTCTAGGCCTAATTCCGCCCCTGCTTCTCCATCTTCCATAAGAAAGAAACATTGCGCTCCTAAAATATTATATCTAGAAAAGATCACTGATTTCATCGCGGACTATTGTTCATGTTGTATTTTATTATAAGGGGATATAAATATTAAGATTGAAATATTATTATATTATTAACTCTATAAACACTGGAGACGATTTAGCAGTTGATAGAGTAATTTATAAAAAAATAATTGTAATATGTAGTTATTGTTTATCTTCAACAAAAACGGATTACATACTTGCCTATTCAATTTCGTTTTACTTACATTTCAAAATTTTTTATAATATTATATAATTATAAATATAATAAGCGAAAAATTTTTTTTTAAAAAAGAATTCAAAATATTTCATTGACATCTTTATAATATTTTTATTAGAGTTTGATACTCTCCATTTGATGACTTTGCATGAATTTCTTAAGCATTATTTGACATTTTGTCCTGACACTTAAGGTGGCTACAAGAAAATATATTTTATGTTATCGATTAGATCCAACTCATCTCTGTTTTGAAATCATAAAAAGCATAAAAAAAATGACAGCCAGGTTTAATGACATCATGTCAATAATCGAAAAGAAACGACTACAAAAGATGTCGATAGAAAATAATGACAAGAATAAAATGAAGAAAGAAAAAAATTCGTATTTTTTTGTTAATATTAAGATACCTTCAAATGATAACATCTAACTTATTTCTCAAATAAATTCAGAGGGTAACAGTTTCTGATAAATGATAAGGCACATTTTTGATCTTATCTTTTTTATTAAAAAAACTAAAGAAAAAATTTTATTAATACTATAATTTGTTTCAATATACCTAAATGAGGGCTTAGTTAACATTGTAATTTTATAAATTATATTCTCTAATTAAATGCCATTTCTTAAATAAAATTATACTAAAAATGTTAATAATGTTAATATTTTGTTAACTATTTTAAATAATAATTTAAAAACGAGTAAGTAGTTCAAATGCTAAGTAGAACCTAACTAAGTTCATAAAATTTAAAATTGGTTTAATATTTATAAATAAAAGTAAAAACATTGCTGAAATGGGGATAATATCTCGATAACCTTAAAAAAATTGAAGTATTTATATAAACAAAAATGAATTAGCAATTTAAAATTTAATTACATAAATTCATCAAATAATAATCTATTCCGAAATTTAATTGATCATTCAATTATAAAATTTTAAATTTATTTTATCATTCTCATTGGAACCATTTATTTAAATCGGAAACAATATAAATTTATATACATGTTTTAATATAGAGGATAAAATTAATATATAATAATTAATTTGTAAGGTGGTATATTTTTGTGTGTACAAATCATTTAATCAAATAATTAAATTTAAATTTAAACAAATTATTTGTTTTAAATTTTTATAATTTATTAGTAATTTGGTTTAATAAATAATATTGGTTGGTGTCTTACATTCAAAAGAATAAATTTAATAGTGTAAATATAAAAAAATTTTATAAAATAACGTTTTTCCAATGGACTAAAAAGAATAAAATATTTTTTCTATAAGCCTGACAAAGTTTATGGATGAATTGCTTCATATTCAACGAAAAACGTTGGGCGCATTTAGTTTTATTTATTTATATGAATAATCAAGTCAAATTTTTGTAATAATAAAAATTTTATTAAACACATAAACTGACAAATTTTATTATCATGCAATAAAATTGATAGTTTAAGAGCTAAGAAATTAATCTTTTATTATTTTTCACTGTAATATACTTTTATCAAAGAATGTATCAAAATTTAAAATAATTTTTATTAAATTTACATTTTATCAATCAAATCCAAAATGGTTGATTATATTTGAAGAAATAGTGTTACTTGTTAATGAAGTGTTTTAGTGTGGTATGTATGTATATATATATGAATAATAGCTCTATAAAGGAAGTTAAATGCATAGAAATCAAATGAAAAAATCGGTAAAAATAATTTTTTCTCTATGCCATTTGAGGGAATGACCATCCCTACTTCATCGACGCTACTGCTAAAATGAAAATCTATCCTGAAATCAATATTTACACTTAAGAATCCGTTGAAAAAAAATTAATCGGAGCAATACAAAAGGAGTTAGTTACTAAAAGTAATTAATCGCTAATTAATTACAATTAATTAATTATAATTCAATTATATTTCTTCTATACCTTCTAGGGATCCATTGAAATATCTATAAAAATTTTCAAAAGTCTATCTCAATAAAAAGTCGATGAAAAATCGATTTCAATTTGTCAAAAGTACGAACAGACAGACAAACAGAGAGACACACAGAGAGACAGACGCCAAGTGAAGTTGAGAAAAACGTTATAAAAATGAAATTGGTTTGGATATATTCTTTGTATTGTATATGTATGTATGTATGTATTAAATTATTTGAAATAAAATACATTAGTCTTTGAATAAAATAAAAGCAATTAAATGTGAATTCCGAGTTCCTTCTTAAGTTGAGTTGACTCATTCGTTGTATGAACAAGAGAGAAAAAAAAGGTAAAAATGTTTGACGCTAAGTAAAGTTAGCTATTTTGAAGATTTTCACCTCATTCCCCACAAAGAAAATAAAAAGAACCACCACTAAAAAGCACACCGTAAGCATTGGGAGAAAAGATTAATGATTCCACTTGGTAAATAAATAATTTTCATTTTCCAAAAAAAAAAAAAACGATATTTCTGTTCAAAGAACAAATGGCATCCCCGATGAAAATGATGACGATTTTTTTTACTCTGTATAAAAATTTAGTCTTTTTTTATTAATTATCCACAAGAAATTGATAATTCAGCAGAATTAACTACCCTTTTCTAAGAATGATAGTATTTGTTTTAATAACCTTTAAAATGATTCAGAACAACTCTCGCAAGGGATGGTGAAGTTTATTTTCGAGGATCGGGTTTTTAGTATCAATTTGATGCTTGATTGCTATCGTTAATTAAATCGAACTTTATAAACTCTTGTCTTTAAAGATGAGAGTTTATTAAACATTTTCACAATTGAACTTTTTTTTATAAAGGTATATATTTTTAAAATATATACCTATACTCAACTAAGGAGATTTAAATATAGAAATACTTCCACCCTTCCCAATTTAATTTTATTAATTAAGTTCCTATAAAAGTAATACCTTCATAATTTCTAATTTGTTTTATTTCTTATCAAATTAACTATGAAATCTATTCAATATTATATTTATATTCAATTATAAATTTTTATATATACTTATATAAATAAATATATAAGCAATATTTATTAGTGTCCCAATTAATCTTAAATATTTTATACTTATAAGATGATAAAAAAAACCGAATTTAATAAATAACAAAATAAATAAACTTGCTAAGGCTATTTGAATTAAACAAGACATTTTATTTTAATAAATGATAATAATGAAAGTAGTAAACAAATTCAGTAAATAAAAAAAAATTGTTTGTTATATAACTTTATTTACAGGGCCGTTCCGTCCCGGGGGTGCAGAGGGTGTCGGGCACGCCTTAAAAGTACTTATTCATTTTATGTTTTTTATTTTTTTTCAATTTTTTCAATATGGTTCTAAAAAAGGTAAAATGTTTTGGCGATCAGGATCTTAAATACTTTCGACTTTTTACTATCTCGCCAGAGATAGAATTGCTATCTCGAAAATTTTCGATGTCAAGATTTTGATGTTTCTATACATTTTGAAGGTTCCTGAAAAATGTATATGTGTTTGTGTATGTATGTAGACAAGATTACGCAAAAACGGCTTGAGCTAGAATAATGAAATTTGGTATACGGGCATTATTCAAAATTCGTAGTTTTCTATCAACTTTTGAGAAGTGTAGCTCAACCGGAATAGGGTCATTACCTACCACGTTTTGATTTTTTTTTCCTCTAAAGTGACAGTAAAAATAAAGATATAGGTTTGATAGTTTTCACATGATTAAAAATTGTATAAAACTGCTATATATAGAATTTCAGCTTGATTTAATTGCTGAAAGTACCGGAATTAATTTTTTAACACTGCAAATCACGCGCAATACGTGACGTGGTGCCATCAACAAAGAGCCAAACATGCGCTGGTTTAATGAATATTACTTTATAATTTATATTCATTTATTAATTTATAATTTAATTAATTAAATTTAATCTCTAAATATAATATATGTTATTTAATCCAATTCAAATTTGCGAGATAGTAGAGTGGAGACATTCCAGCTTATTTTTAATATGGTTCTAAAAAAAACTATATTAACTTAAACTTACTTTCTCTTTTTTATTTTTAAATTTTTAACAACTTTGGGGGAAGGGGTTGGGTTAGGGAAGGCGGCAAAATTATTCTCGCACCCGGGTGGCATATACCCATACGGAATTATTAATTTATACTTTATTTTAAATTTAGATATTATTCCGTTTTTATTGAAACTGTCAACAATTACATAAATCATAATGTTAATTATAAAAATTATATGAAAATTAAAACTTCAATTTTTTTAAAATTTTTTTTAAATTTTTTTTAGAAAAATTTACTCAAAGTTCACTCAACTTATGGTAAACTTTAAAAGCGCTTGAATAGAAAAAGAAAGTAAAGAAAAAGCACTTTTCAAGAGAGATCATTATTCTAATATTTATGCTCCAATTTCTAATAAAATATATCTGTACTTTTTTGTATGATTATTATTTTTTTTTATTCTTTATATCTATAACAAAGTAAAGCGAATTTTTTTAGATGGAGTTAAAAAAATAGAAGAACGAAAAAGAAAGAAAAAATGTCGAATAAAGAATATTCAAACGGGGTAGGTTTTTAATATATCGGATATTGACCACGATTCTCCAAAGAAGATAAAAAGAGAATATCTATGATACTTATACTACTAGTAAATCCTAATGCAAACGTCCAATAATAACAGTCAAAAGAAATTTTTTTTTATCTCTAAAAGAAAATAAAGAATATATTTTTAAAAAGAAGAGAGGAAGATAATAACGATAAATATCGTTTAGATTCTAGTGAATTAATTGAAATTTTAATTTTTAATCATCAAAAAAGCTAAAATATAAATAGCATAAAAATTCATGAATATATTTTGATGCATTTTTATATACATTGTCTATAGTCATTGTTTTTAGCGGTGAGTTTTTTGTCCTGTTATAACTTTATAATGTCCGACTATATCATAATAAAAATGAGGTAGAATTATCTATTTATTATTATATCAAGTTCATTCCTATATTGAACCAACAAATAAAAAAATTAAGGATAAAAATTATCTTTAGAATGATTTGAATGTATGGTTTCTATGAATATTTTAGGAGAAAAATAAACCCTCAATTGGAGCATTGAGCAAGTGGGAGGTAGGATAGAGATAACCGAAAAATGTAAAGTTTATGTTCAGTACTGCTAAAAAGATTAAGGAATAAAATATTTAATAGCTTATGCCTAATAAAATCATTTAAAAAAATGTTTTTTTTTTTTACTAAATTTCAAATCTATACTTTGAATATTGATATATTGCAACAAGTGAAAGAAAAGAAAGAGGGTAGCAGGCCTTTCAATCCCCCAAATAGAATAGAATTCGTATTTTTCATTCATTTTGGAGCAAAGTCTGTGTTTATTATTGAAAATTTTCATAAAAGGATGTTCAAGCGTCTATTGTGACATTTGATTAAATGTGAAATATTTTTACATCTTTGAGGAGGACCAAGTGACATTAGACAATTCAACATTAAAGAAATAAAGATGACTAAAGACATACATATGTTTCAAATATATGTATATTATATATTATCTGTCTAAGGGATCTCTTTGGAACGTAAGTAAAATTCTAAGGAAAGAGGCAAAGAAGAACTATTATATATTTTGAAGAAATTCCAAAGAAGACAAAGAAAATAGAAAAACATTTCTTTACCCTCGTGATATATCAAATTGAACTTGGGAAAAAGAATTTCAACACGTATTCTGACAATCCCATCAAATGAGAATGTACTGGTAGCAAAAAGAAATAAAAAAAAAAACAAATAATAAAACACTCCAATTTTATGAGATTGTAGCTTAAAACTATTTTGAAAAATGATAATAGCAGAATAAAATACAATAAATTTCTGTAAATTTTTTGTTGATATATTAAGAAAAATCAACACTATTATATTATAATAGAATATTAAACATTTATACTTATTTAGGCTTTGAGATGTTTTAGTAGATTAAAAGAGATTTTTACTCTGTAACAATGGAATAGCCTAGCATTTTGTAAAGTGATGTTATGAAAATTCAAATTATAGAAACTAAAAATTAATTATTGATAACTGAAAATTAGGTGATTAACATCTTTAATTTCAAGTATAGAATAAAACATATATTAACTTAAAAGTAATTATAAATATTATAAAAAAAATGACTATTTAAATTGAGGTTGAAATATCGTAGATTAATGGAGAATTCAAATTTCATCTTATGCCTGATCTAATTTGGTCCAATATGATATTAGGTTAGGGTTGCCATACGTCCCGGTACACCGGGACATGTCCCGGTTTCTGGCCCAATGTCCCGGTGTCCCGGTCCAAGCCTTAATTGTCCCGGTCCATCAAAAATTTAAGCATATCACTATCACTGCATTGGAATTGGAACTTTGAAACAAAGCGCCGCGCCGACGCCTCGGACATCGCATCGTCGAGTCCTCGTTGAGTCCTACCACTCAAAAGTTCCCACTCCTCAACCCCCCCCCCCCCACAAGAACACGTATTACTTGCAAAGCGCACGCGGCACACACTTACACAGGCAGTCGAATTCAACTCTTCGCGTTTTTCGTGTGGTTCTGTATTGTTGCTTGTTTTATGGAGACTGAAGCGTATGCATATCATAATGTAAAATTTCAGAACATCTTACAATAACTAATAAATTCACTTTTTTATTATTATTGTTGTGAAGACGGAACTGAAGATTGCATGGGTATTTAATTATTGTAATTTATATAGGCGGCATGCCAGTAATTATGATTAATTTTGCCTTTCAGATATTTGTTTGAACCTTATTAATAATTAATTTCAAATACCATCAACAATGTCAAAAAGAAAATGCCATTTTTCCGACGAATTCACCAAAGAGTGGCCATGCATTAAAAGGTGGAAAAATGAATACGAAGCATTTTGTTCCATTTGTAATATATATATATTGGTGAGTCATGGCGGAAAATCCAGTATCAGGGACCATATAAAATCATCAAACCACAAGTCTAAATCAATTTCCGCATCTACATCAAAGGACGTATCTTCTTATTTTATTAAGAAAAATTCTCCGGAAAATATTTTAATAAGTGCTGAAGAATTAACGACAGCGTACAAAACAATCAAACACCACCAATCATTTAATTCGTTAGATTGCTCATCGAAATTGAATTCAATAATGTATACCGATTCCGAAATTCCGAAGAAACAATCATGTGGGCGGACTAAAGCAACTGCGATAATTAAAAACATATTGGCCCCTCATTCTGTAAATGGAATTCAAAATGAAATGCAAAATATTCCTTTTTATGGAATATCTACAGATTCGAGCAATCATACGCATAAGAAAATGTTCCCCCTGCTCATCCATTATTTCACGGAAAACGATGGCTTGAAAGTGAAACTCCTAGAATTGCAAACCTTGCCCAATGAAACGTCTGATACAATAACAGCATTTTGTATGGATGCAATAAGAAGATATAATATTCCGTTGAAAGGCCTCGTGGCATTTGGGGCTGATAACACAAATACAAATTTCGGTGGAAGGGAGAGGAGTGGAACAAATAATGTTTATTACAAATTGAACCAAACATTGTCAGCAAACATAGAAGGAGTCGGTTGCCCTGCACATTTCATACACAATAAAGCTTCTACTGCCGCCGACGTATTATCGATTGATGTCGAATCTGTCGTTTTAAAATTATACAAATTCTTTTCAATATATACTGTGAGGAATGAACGTCTTAAAAATTTCTGCGAGTCTGCTGGGGTCACATATGCAAATATTCAATCTCATTCAAGAAGTAGATGGTTATCGCTCCTTCCAGCGATTGAAAGAATTCTACAATTGTGGGAGCCATTAAAAACATTTTTTCTGGAAGAAGAAAATCCTCCACAGGCTATAATGATTTTTTTTTAAATCCTTTATCCGAAATTTATACCTTGTTTGTACACAGTCAAATGTTTTTGCTTGAGAAGCAAATTAAAAAGCTTGAAAAGTCAATCATAAGCGTCATTGAAGTGAAAAATATTTTAGAGGACACAAAAAGACAATTAATGCAGAGATTGACCAGCACATTCCTGGGTATTCAAACCAGCCAGAAATATAATAAACTGAAAATGCATAAGGAAATTACGAAGGCACAGAAAGACGAATTTGAAAATAATGTAGAGAAATTTTTCAACGTTGGTATCATTTACTTAGAGAGGTGGTCAGTTCCACTGGCGAAATATGATGTTTTTTCTTAGATGCTTCTCCACGAAGAACTCGAATGGGAACAAGTTGAAAAAACCGTTGGGTATTTAAATGAACTGGGTATATTTTTTACGGATTCAATTTATGAGGAAGTAATGTATTTGAAGTCATTTATTCATAATAAAATCTGCAAAGAATGGGATAGCAAGGATGTGCACGGCAAATGGCAGTACTATTTTACAAAGACTGAAGAGTCCGAAAGGAAAGCGAACCTACTTAAAATATGCCAATATTTGTACGCCATTCCACAATGCGCATGTTGGAGTGTTTTCGTTAATTAAAGCTCAGTGGACAGATGACAATTTGCTCTCAATCGACAAAAGGATTTGCTTGAAAAAGCGACAAAATCTGATAAATACGATAAGAAAGGAGAATCAAACGAGGAAGAATCAAACTGATCAACCCATTAATCAGAGAATCAAACAATTAATTATTTAATTATACCCAGTATTGTTGTTTTGTTCTTGTTGTTGTTTTATTATTGTTTTCTGATTTTTGCTTTGAAATTAATAAAGACGTAAGCGTACGTATTTGCCAAGTGTTTTTTTTTGGGGAGCTGGGTGTCCCGGTCTGAAGTCCAACAATTATGGCAACCCTATATTAGGTATTCAGTAATCTTTATAGTTTTCAAATATATATGTCAATTATATACTTTATAAATTTTAATTTTAATTTATTACTAATCCTAAAATTATATAGGTATACTAAAATTATTATTCTATCTATTATCTATATATCACACATTTTAGCCTAATATTTTATCTGTTATATTATTATTATTATTATTATTATTATACTATCCATTTGAATTTCTTTTATAATTTAACATAGTTATTTTATTAATATATATATGATAACCTAACTAGATAATATGAGAAAGTAATTAAAGTTTAATAGCGAAGGTAAAACAACATGTGCTGAGAAACTCTCTTTTGATAATTTATGAATGCCAACAGCCATTAGTCATTCTAATTGGAAATAGAGGGAACAATAGCAGAAAACATTGAGATTAAATGCAATAATTTATTACCCGAATCCAATTGACAACGAGCTTTAAAACAACATGTCGAAATGTTGTCGATGGCAACAGATTACGACCACGAATGCACCTCACTACTTACATACATTTGTTTCTTAACAAATGTCAAAACAGTATTTGATTTCCTTCCCGTCAGAACAAAATTGCACATAAATTTGAATACCAATTCAAGAATTTCGTTTAAATGAAAAGCATAGCACTTCATCTAGATTTCCTTGCGGACTTAATTATGAAAGGGGCAACAAAAGACTTGCAATCCACTCTTGAATTTCACCCCCCCCCCCCTCCATATATACCTCACCCAACCCTAGGGACAGCTGCTGCAGTGATTTAGCCTCGCAATCTTCATTAAAGTCATTTGTTAGTTGACTCGACACGACACAAGAGAAGGTTAGAGGAACGGCATTCGAGGTGAACTCTGGTTTAAAAAAAAAAAAGAACGATTTCATTGTGAGGAAGCTAGAAGGCTCTTGGGCATTGATTGCCACGTGAGATTATGACAAGATCGTCCTACATACCAATATAATGCACATTTCAAGTTAATCGATACTTGATTAATGAATTCCAAAGAAATGGAAGGAAGGATTTGCATACTTATATTATAAATTAGAAGACTTACAAGGTATTTTAAAATTTCCTGTATATTGATTAAATGGAATTTATAAGATAAAAAAAAAACATCAATCAATTATTATCGAATTGAATGGATAAGGTATTTAAATATTTTACAGAGAACAAAACATAAAAAGAAAATTTATTTCCATTTTATATTTTTTTAAGATTTGCTTTTTTTACAGGCATCAATAACTTTTAAAATTTCGTTGGTTGAATGTGATTCTATTTTCTTTTTGAATATGTTACAGAGTACGGATTATAAAACTGGATTAGCTCTTTACAAGCGATCGTCTAGGTGATAAGGAACAACGGTGTAATCTCAGGCGCAGTGTCTGTTTGCAAATCCCTTTCAAAGGGTGGATTGTCATCCCCTTTGTCAACCAAATGAAATAAAGGAGGCAACTTTATATTAAATCAGCAAGATAGGTAGTTTATACACAGGGGGTGAATTCACCTGGATTCCTAGTGACATTTGCCTGATAACAGAGATTAAGAAAGAATTTCATAAATGGGTCACAAAATCTGCGGCAAACAAAAGGCAAAATATTTGGGTAAATTAACTCAAATAAAACCATCTTCATCAAGATAAATTATCACATATTATCACTCACAATATCTTGAAGACTTAGGGTGTAGATATGGAAAGTGTAACAAAGATATTGTCCTATATTCTGATTATTTTGTATATTAAATTATTTTATATAGGATTAATATTTAAAATAAAACATTAAAATAAAAACTTGAAATTATAATACAAATGTCAATTCTAGAAATGCATGATATATTGTGGATATTTTAAAATAAAATTCTTCAAAAAAAAAGAATTCACAAAAATTGAACCTATAAGGGAAAAATTACATAACTTCTATAAATAAAATAAAATTATATAGGAAATAAATTGAAGATGGATTATTTTCTTAAATACATAATGTCATTCTATATCAGTTAATTTTTTATTTAATTGTACGACGATTTACATCCATTAGATATGTGTATTTACCTTAATAAATTAATTAGCATTAAATGTGTGCGAACTTACTAGAAATACGCAAAATTAAATTAAAAATAAAATGATTTAAAAATTTTTCTAAACTATGTTAAGATTTTTTGAAAAGATTATAAACAGACATTCACATAAACATTAAAATTCTAAAAAAAAATATATTCCAAACAATATGCAAAACTAGACTTTAATTAAATTACATATTTTTCATAAATAGTAGTACCTGGAACACCGAGCTATCGCTCGACCCTTTAAAAAATTTATACAATTTATTATTATAAACTTTAAAAATTTTACAATTTTTTAATTATTTATTACAATTGTTAAATGGAGTTTCTAAAAATGACCCATCAAAAATTTGTTTACTAAAATGGTACAAAATAATTAAAATAACAAGATTTTCATTTCAAGATGAAAAATATATTCAAATTTACTTGATAAAATATTTGATCCTATAATATATCTTATCTTATTATGCTAGCTAAAATTGTATATATGTATTTATCTATATATATTGGTTCTCAAAAACCGCTCTAACGATTTTTTTCAAATTCACACTAGATATAGTATTTATAAAGAAAAATTAAGTTTTATTGATGATATCTCTTGAAACATACAGCTTCATTATTAATTTCTTAATTGAAAATTATATATGGAAAACGTCAAAATTTTTAATACTGCCTGCTAAGACAGTAAAAAAATGACAATTTTTTATCTAAATACATATAGTCCAGCGGTTGGACTGATGTTTTAACGAGTGGATTTCGTCGGTTCGAAACTCGCCGGGTGAATCGTTATTTAAAAATGAAAATAATGATTTTGTTATTTTTTTTTCTTTTTATCTATTGTTTACTTTTTAATAAATTACTATTCTATATTTATTTATTCATTGTTCTTTTATTAATTAAGTTTTAGATAGTTTTATAATTTTTAATATTTTTTCAATAAAATATTATTTAATATATTTATTAATATTATTTTATTTATTATTATTGAGTACCCGAAGTTCCATTCATTTTAATCAGATTGATGCAATGATGCAACAGTTAATAATTGTAATATTGTAATAAATTTCTATCTTGAAAATTGTTACATATTATTCAGGATATTTTAAAAACTATTTCTTTCTTTAATTAATATTCATTTTTTCTATAAGTCAGATATATTTCCAAATATTAAATAATTTTTGAAGTGAAAACTTCTTTAGCGGCGTTGAGCACTTTTGCGGGATGGGGAAAAAGTATAGAACTCGCGTGATCGTGACCAACACCATGAAGCTAGCACATTACGTCTGCTTTCAAATTTCTTATAACAGAGCGCGAAATTTGAATTGTCATTAGAACTGTTTTATAAATTATCTCTAACATATAAATATATATTTATTATGTAAAGTTCATTTCATATATACATATATAATCAAAATTATACGAAATGAACTTCACATAATAAATATATATTTTATGTTAGAGATAAGAATTATAAAACAGTTCGTATTGCAATATTTTAAACAAAGTTGTGTATTTATATATATATAAATATAAGTTACAAATTTGTTTAAAATATATGTTTAAAATAATATATAAGTTATATATATATACATGCATATGAAATTCATCTTTCTCGTGAAATAGCGCGAATTTCGTCTGTTTTAAAATTTCTTACGCAGAAGTTTTCACTTCTGTCGGCCAGTCACACGACTGCCAATTTTGCTTTTTTAATTCCGAAAAGCTGCAAAGCACGTTTTTTTGTCTTTAGTTTGTTTTATAACCACTTGGGGCGCTAAACAGTTTTTCAAAAAAACACTATAGAAAAAAAATATATGTACCTATATATTATATATTTATGTATTATTGAGGAGCACAAGTTCATTAATTTTAATCAGATTGATGCAAATGTGTAACATTTAATAATTGTAATAAATAATTAAAGAATTGTGTATCAATATTTTTTAAAGGGTAGAGCGAGAGCTCGGTGTCCCAGGTATTAATATTACCAGCCAAATCCAATAATAATGAATCATTTTTTTTAACTTAAGTACCGAGCCGAGGCTCGGGGTCCCGGTACTATCTTGTTATAATTAGATGGCTTCAGTTTTATATTTTTCAAAGTAGCAATAGCTTTCAGACTGTTTCGACCAAGGATTACTATTATATATTCTTTTATTCTTTGGGTGAGGGAATGAATGATAAATATTATTAAAATAAATATTTTAATATAAAAAAATATTAATACAATATTAATTAAAAAATAATGGTGGGAGGCAAATATCAATATGGATGACGTAATTTGTGATGTCATTTAAATTAACTATTTTAAATTAAGAAAATACTAATAAAGTTTATTTTTCTCGAATCAATACAGATCGATTTCTCTTTATAAATATTATCTATGGTGTGAATTTCAAAAAAAATCCTTAGAGCGGTTTATTATCTCAAAAATATACAAATTTATATACCAATATATATATATATATATATATATATATATATATATGTTACGGTAAAAGTAGATATTGTGGCAAATGTACACATTTTCCGGTAAATGTGCACATTAGCCTCCTCATTTGGGTAATGTGCATTCAACTAACATTTACAATTTCAAATAAGGGAAATGTACATTGAATTCACAATGACCATGTCGTTTTGGTAAATGTAAATTGATCGTGGTAAAACGGATCCCAAAAATTTGATTTGCGTTGTTTTGTCTAGAGATGACGATAAAAATTTATATAAATTAGGAACTAAACAGGGAATTTTAAAACAATCTTATTCTAGGCATGAATTCGCCATTTGTGAACAAAAGTTTATATCATACGAAGATGTTCCTCAAGATGTTGAGAAATCGGTAAGAGAGAAATTATAGGAATGCAGTGTCCCTTACTGGTGGCCAAGGTTTTAAAAGATGCATCTGTAAAGGAACATGTTCCTCAAAAAAATGCAGTTGTAAAAATGCTGGAATATTATGTAATTCCAAGTGCCACAATAGCAATTCTTGCTCAAATAAATAGCACTTTCTTCGTTATGAAATTTCTATATGTTCCTTTATAATTTTATAAAATTTAACTGTTATAATAATAAAAAGTATGTTAATATTATAATTATTAGTTTGATTCCCATCGTATTGGTCCTAAAAAACTAGGACGAAAATAGTATTTATGAATATTGGGATCATAAGCTACGATATATTATATGTAATAAGTATGTTTTGTTTCTCATTCACATTTTTGAATTAAAATAATTTTCGTTATTAAAGCTTTTTGTATTAAGTTTATTTAAATAAAATTTTTTTTACTGCAACAACATTTTTAATTTACTTGTATTCCACCTTTCCTTAAAATACGAAGGTAAGAGTATACATTTACCAAAACGTAAAGGCAGGTGTACACATTTGCCGGGAAATGTACATATAAATTATATTCAGTTTACTTATACCTAACTTTTGTCACGGTAAATGTATATACAATTTTTGCTAGTATAATAAGATTCTTTACATTGTAAAGAATAAGTTTATTGTGTCCAAAAAATAGGATGAAAATTATGAACGGATATTTTGGATATGGTTTTAATAAATAATTAAAATTATTTGTAAAAATATTAAAACTTACTTATTCTTTTTTATTGATATGTTTTCTTTGAGGTTGATGATATTATAATAGATCAATTTGGTAATTTCTGAAAAACCTTAAATACTTTTTATTCAAAATATTAATTACGTTATTATGAAGTAATTTTATTGTGAATAGAATTGTATATAGCTACTTTTTTTTAAAAAAATAATTTAAATTATGATTATAAATGTTTTCTTTAAGGTTGATTAAAAAACAAGCTACGTCAAATCCTTTAAACAAGATTTTATTAAATATAAATTTAAAAAAAGGATGATGTATTTTGTAATCCAAACGACATCTATTATTAAAAACAAGTTACATTTTTTTTCTATAATACAATCTAAAACTCATAATCTCCAACTTTGAGATAAATAAAAAAAAATGAATCTTTTTAATTTTTATATTACCCTCGAAAGGTTTTTTTTTAATTCTAATATTTGAAAGATTGAAAGAAGAAAAAAAAACTTCTAAATGTTATTAATTAAAAGAAAAGTATTCGCAATTGTAAAATTTTCTTAAGAATGTCTAAACAAATAAAATGGAAAAGTTTCTTACCATTTAAGAATATCATATAAGAATAAGAAAACAAGAAAGTGTTATGGAATAATGAAACAATACAATTTACATTAGAATGTCTTCTAACATGTTATTACTATAGTTTAACTAATATCAGCAACGGAAAAAACAAAAACAAAAAGAAAATGACAGGTGATAAAGAAGTTCTAAGATAAAGTACAAATTTGACTAGTGAAAGTTGACTATGTGTCTGTCTTGTTTGTATTTTGAGCCAACGTTGATTAAATTGCATTCTAAACAAAACCAGTGACGCTTATTGTTTAATGTTTCCCGTCTTCAGGACAGAAAATCAATTTCTTATTAATAAAGTTTAAAAGAGAATATATCCAACCAAAGCTTTCAACTTTTGAGATTATCTGTTGTTGAACGAAGAAAGAGAGTTTGAAAAACAAAAGACAAAAAACAAATATTTCAATGAAATAAAATATGAAAATTAGGCGCCTAAGTTTATAAACTACAACATTATAGAATTTCCAAGGTTTCAAAGAAAGATGAAATGTGAAGATATGCAAAAAAATTCTGAGCAATGTGCAAACAAAAACCTTTATGTATATATATATATATATATCACAGAGCATCCTTAACAGAGGCGTCCACTCAATGCTATTTTTGTGAAGTATTAAAAGCATGCAAAAATGCATGCAGGGCGGGCATGTGTGGGCGTTTTTACCGACTGACGATAGTAGGGAGGTATTTTTAAATTTTTTTTTGATATCCAAATAAATAATTTTTAAATTAACAGAAAACTCCTCCATCTTTTATGTAATTTACATAAATAAAATAAACGAATAATGTTCTTGTTAATATTTAGTATGTATGGATTAAAAATTTTCTTCAATGTCAATATTTGAAACGAGAGAAACACATACGAATTGTTCTTAGCGAGAAGGAAATTAAAGATACTATTTATAAAGATCACAAGAAATCCATTAATCATTGATTAACTAAGAATAATTAATCATCTAAGTTTATCAAACAACTGATTTACGTACATTTGGGTTAATTTATAAATGAAAAAAATGTGGGATGTCTCCGCTCGGCTATCAGGCAAATTCCAATTGGATAAATTAACACACATATATTATATTTAAATTAAATTATAAATTAAAATTAATAGAATTTCTCTATTTTAGAATAACTGAAATAATTCTTTTTTATTTTTCTGAAAAAATTATTTTCTAAATATATGCGCATATAAAAAAGAATTCTTATTTAAATAATGTAATTATATTAATTCACCTCAGGTAAAATGACAAATAATTTTAAAATAGTTTAAGATATTAAGAAAAACGTTATTTTATAAAATTTTTTAATATTCATATGATTCGGTAAATTTATTTTATATAACAAACGAAATATAAAAAATTATGTTATGATAAAATTTGCAACGATTAATAAAACAAAAAGACATTGAATAGTTAATTGGGATAAAAATTAATTTAATTAGACTTTTAAATTAATAAAAATTGATTAATTTCTAAAAAAAATATAACGTTTAAAATAAAATGAGTTTTTTCATATAAAATTAAACTCTAAATATATCGACATATAAAAAATAATTCATAATTAAATAATAAAATAATTTCAATAATAAAAAATTTACTTGCAATTAATACCATGTTTGCTGGGTTTGTTTCGAATATTATGTGTACGGAGCAGCTAGCATTTAAATAAAAAAATAATATATAATTGTCTGTGTATAAATAGATATTCAATATACTTACAAGTGATAATTGAAAAATTCCAAATAAAACACTTAAAATATTACATATATGTATATTAAGCAATACATAATGTTATAACATTTGAGAATTACGAATTTTTCTATATCTTATATTCAAATTTAAATTCCGCACAGAAATTCTATTTAACTGAAATATTTTATAAATTAACTGATCAGATGTTTTTTGTGTGTAATTATAAAACAGATAACATGAAAATATATATATTAGTTCAATAGCTCTTTCTTGAAATCAAAATAAGAAAAACAAGTAAATATATTGGGAGTTGTCTCGAGATATATACAATAGAATATAGAATACGAGAAATATATCATATATATAACGTAACGCCTACGCTGTTTAGGTAATAGAAGCTTCCGAGCTTTAAAATTATTTCCAAATTTATAATTAATTCATTCTAATAATTTATAATCAGTTGTATTTTTTTTAATGCAGATTAAAAATACTTTGAAACTGTTGTTAATCAATGTATCACATATTAATTTTTCGTTATTACAACTTTTAATGAAATAATAATATTTAGATATATTTCAAAGACACATAATAAAATTCTTGTTTAATAAGTGAAAGTATTAAAAACTGACCTTTTGTATTATCTAATTAAAAGAAAATGTTAAAATGATTTCTATTTAAATTTCAATTGATTTTTGATTTTGATAATCATGGAGAATTCTCAGAAAATAATTGATATTGAAAAAATAAATATTTATCAGAATTTATCATTTTTTTAGATAAATTAAACAGTAAATTACAAGATAAAAGAAAAAAATAAAATAAATTAGCCCTTCCGTTTGGGCGTCTCTAGAATAAATATCACTTCAAATTGAAAATAAAATCATTATATTTACTTAAATGAATAATAATATCCAAATATATATTAAAAAAATCAACTCATATTGAATAGAAAATATTAAAAAATAGAATAATAATAATAAATAGAAATATATATATATATATATATATATGTATATATAGGGTTCGATATATAATATATCCTATTATATTAAATGACATGAGAAAAATGAAATAGAAAAGAGATTAATTGGAAGAAAAGAAGATATATACATTTTCAAATTCTAATAAAATGTGTAAATCATTTTAAATTAAATTTTGAGTAATGTGCAGATATATCACGTTGAATATATATATATATATTAATAAAATATCATTCATAATATGAATATGAAATAAAAACAAATATGATATTTTTCTATTAAAATAATTATTAAAAAAAATCAGTAAATCATTTGAGACTTTATTACAATGATGGTAGAGGTGATGTTTATTGATCGCTTTATATTGGTGAATTATGATAATTTCAATAGAAAATACACTTACGCTTTTGATATAGTAGAGAGAGAAAGAGCGTCATCGCCGCCCGCCTGGTTTGAGTTGCCATGCGCACACACACAACGAAATCGACTGACTGACTGACTGAGTGAGGGTTCACTCGACTAGGAGCCCCTGGCATTTAGGCAACCAGCAATACAAGCCACCCAATTTAAACTTGAAATATTTAAATAGTATACTCTATTATTAATTATTAATCGTATTAATTCTGCATCTAATATTTCCATAAAAATTTTTAATAAGCATGCAAAATCTTTAAAATATATTTATATATTTATATTTGAATTTTCTAATATAAGAAACGAATCAATTTTAATGGAATTTAGAAACAAAAATAAACAAATAAAAATTTTAAAAGAAACTATTGGAAAATAAAATATGATTTATAGTATAATATCAAGATAATATCAAGATGATAGATATATCATATATATTAGGTTTTTTGGAATATTGTTTCGATATTTTCATAAATGGGTTTAAATAGAATTAATAAAAATAGAAAAGTAAAGAGCTATCAAAAGGTGATTTAATACGAGATAAAAAAAGATAATTTAAACAAAATTTATACAAAATTGATTAATGTACCTTAAGTCTATACCAGTCTATGCCAGTAGGTATAGATGATTATTAAGAATAAGTAAATTTGAAAATTTACTTTATTTAATAAGTTAATTAGTGTTTCATATTTTCTTTCTTTAAATGACAGTGGGGTAAAAAAGATCATCCACCCCCTTTTGAATTGAATGAGGTGTGTGATTCTATCTATCCGATCATAAGATTTAAAGTTTTTACCAAAATTTTCACTGATAACATTTTGTTGAAATAAGAAGACTTTTTGGATTAATACTATATTTTTGTGAGTTTAGCAAATTTATGAAATGTATTTGTTTTCAACTTCTTTTAACTTCAATGGTCCTTTTGCGAATGAGCTGCATTTGTCAAAAGTTGATAGAAAACTACGAATTTTGAATAATGCCCGTATACAAAATTTCATGATTCTAGCTCAAACCGTTTTTGCGTAATCTTGTCTACACACACAGAGAGAGACATTTTTCTCAACCTTATTGAAAATGACTCAGAGACCATCAAAACGTATAACATCATCAAAATCTCGCCATCGAAAATTTTCGTAGTCACAATCTCTCATCTAAATATATAAAAAAGGTTTTTGTCTGCACACTGCTCAGAATTTAAAAATTTTTGCATATCTTCGCGTTTCATGACCTCTAGAATCCAAAAGTGACTTTAGAATTTTTCATGTCTGTCCGGAAAATAAATATTTTATAGACTCAGAATTGGCTGAACTGATTTCTATGAAATTACATCACAATAATCTTATATACCTCTAGAGTTACATAGACTATAAATTTTATTAATATTTAATCAATAACCACAGAAATTATTTTTTTAAAGTTTATATAATTCTCCGTGTTGTTCATTCAAAAGCATCTATCGGCTCCACAGAGCATACGTCCCTAGCGGAAGCATTTTAAACAATGAATTATCATAGCGATTCCCAATAAAAGAATTATTATAATATTTCACTTTTTATTTTAAATTCTAATATTTAAATATCAATTCAATTAAATCATTTATTCTAAAAGTTCCCATTTTAATTAATTTAATAAAATATTTAGATCATATTTTTATCTTAAATTATTTTTTATTTATATTTGAATATTTCTTCTTTTCTATAATATATAATAATATATACACATTGAATAATAAAAAAAAATATTATTTAGTATTTTATAAAGTGAAAATAATTTTTAAAATCTCAATTAAAATGACTAAATTATATTATCTTTGTTTTTTATTTTAATTTAATTACTCTACTATTAATTACTAAATTATATATTATATAAAAATTAAAATATGATGATATAAAGTTGTTTTAAATTTTTGACATTTTTAAATTGGGTATATTTTTTAAATTTGTTTTAAATTCAGATAATTATATTCTATTATAATTTATTAAAATGTTTTTTTTTTATTTATTATGTTTAAAAGATTCTATTTTTATTATGTGATATTAATAAAAAAATAACGTTGGTCTGTGTAAGTCGAATCATGTTGCACATAATTAAATAACAATTCCCAAACAAAGAATTAATATAACATATATTTTGTTATTTTCAATTCTAATATTTAAATATCATTTCAATTAAATAATTTATTCTAAAAGTTCTCATTTTAATTAATTTAATAAAATATTTATATCATATTTAAATTAAATTATTTTGTATTTATTCTTTCAAAATTTGAATATTTCTTCTTTTCTATTTAAAAAAACAGAAATTATTATTTTTAATGTTTTATGAATACAAAAATATTTTCAAAACATCAACTAAAATGACTAAATTATATTATTTTTGTGTTTGTTTCAATTATTAATTACAACTATATTTTAAGTGAAAAAATGATTTCTTAGTTATATAAAATTAAAATATGATTTTTTAGACAAATGATATAAACGAGATGTTTTAAATATTGAGTAGTTTTTTAAAATTTGTTTTAAATCAAAATAAGCTGGAGTGTCTCCACTCGACTATCTCGCAATTTGAATTGAATTAAATAACATAATATATTAATTATATATAAATTAAATTTAATTAATTATAAATTATAAATTAAAATTAATAAATAATATTTATTAAACCAGCGCTTGTTGATGGATAGTGTATTTGTAATGAATTAATTAATATATTCCAAAGATGATGATGAGAGCATTAAAAAATGTAAAATGAAATCAATGATCCAAAAGTAGTTAAAGTTTAGTCGTAAAAATCAAATAATATAATCCAAAAAAAAACAACAAATAATTAATTAAAATATTCATTTTAATAGAAAGTGTGGATAGAAAACAAATAAATGAATAATATTTCTAATTAAAGAGAATGAATAAAATACTTATTAATGAATTACCTGGCAAGATGGACGGACACATCCCAACCGATCACATTCACTTTGTGTGAAGATTTGATCTTTGCGGCAAATACTTACTCATTGTATTAGTGTTGCTAATATAACTTTTATTATGATTTTACTTATGTTATATATATTTTTGCTTTGTCATAATTATAATGAATTAAAAATTAAATATATAGATCAGATGATTAAGAGAAGCAAGAAACTTGAGAGAAAATAACTGTTGGATGGAGGTCGGACATGACAGCAACTATAAGCGAAATCTTCATGTTGCGACGAATAATTTTCAAATCTCCAAGCACCACAGAATTAGATTAGTTTCTTTTAAGGGAGGAATTTAACTATGATTCTAGAAAAATTAATAAATGAACTTAATAATAAAAATTAAATAAATCAATTAATTTAAATTAATACTATTAATGAATGTATATATTGTTAATTTATCTATAGTTTTATAACGTTAATTATGTTAATTTTATTTTTATAAATTACCTCAAGTCTCTAACTTTGCATTTTCTCAAATTTCATTATAATTAAAAATATTCAATAAAAATCAAACAATGAAAATAAAATATCAAAATGAAATAATCAAGAAATATTATACCTACTCTATTTCTATTATAACATATACAATACTTACGAACCATAGCCGCAGAAAATATTAGGAGATATCATTGCGGGTTCAGGCCAAATTTATTGTATTTATTATTAATAAAATACAAATAAAAACACAAAGAAGACAAACAGTTAAGAAAATTGAATTTTAAATATTCCAAAATTAACTTACATTTGTTGATTATGTATTTCTATTTGGCATCTAGCGTTGAGGTTTACTGAAATAAGAAAAATAATATATAATTAATAATAGAATATAAAAGAGAATATAATATTTTTAACAAATAGTTTTTTTTTATTAAAAAATAATTCTTTATTTTAAATTTGTTTAGATTTTTATATTTTAATATTTAAAGATATTAATATTAATTATAAGAATATATTACTTATAATAAATTATCTTACGAGTAATTATAATTTTACGAAAGTGATTTGGGATTTCCAGCTATACTGTATTTTATTTACTGTATATATTTACTATACTACTACTATATATTTTTATGTAAGATTAATGATTATTTTATTAATATTAATGATTAAGTTTGTAAATATGTAATCTGTAAATAAGCATATTTTTAAATTAATTGAATATCGATTAAATTATTCAAAACTCCCATTAGACAATTATATAATACAAAATATTTTTGTATTTTCTCCTCAAGTTCAGCATATTACTTCTGAGATCTTAATTATTCATTATTAATTAAACAAAAAAAACAACAAAAAAACACACCAAGAGTTTAAATCTAATTTTTTTTAAGTTTTTACTTTAGTTTCAATTTTATTATGTAAATTAATTAAAGAATTTAAATAATATCTACGATTTTTAATGAAAATTAATATCCCCGTCATTTATAATAATATAAAAATTATTGTATACCCTAATCCTTATCACATGTGCTAAATATAATTTTAATAAAGTTTAAAAAACTTAATTACTTCCTATATATGGAGTATTAGTATTGAATAACTTTAATTAAGATATTGATTCTTTATGATATTTTTTTTTCACATTTAATGGTCTATCTATATAGTATATTGTTAAAATAAATATAATTTATATTTTGATAATTTGTATTATATTATATTATATATTTTTGATTATATAATAAAAAATCATCTAATCGAAGGATATCCTGTTGGCTATATTAAAGGATTCTTATCAAAGTTTAGAAAAACATCCCGGGTTTCTTCTTCATCATCAGCCTCTCAAACCACTCTAACCCCACCCCATTTGACCATATATTCGAACACACACATTCAATATATCAAAGGCGGTTATTCAATTTCCATTACTGAACTCGATGAAAAGAAGATTGAGGCATTGTGACTGAAGAAGGAAGGCCTCTGGCCACTTGAAACTCCCAAAAAGAGGGAACAATGGCGATAGAAAGGATTTCATACTTAGCTCTGCTGTTCCAAACAGGAATTCATATATATATATAATTTCAAATACAACAAAAATACACTGAAGCAAAAATGACAAACAATATTGAATTACAATTTGTTAAATACATATTAAAATATTTATTTTCCTTAATAAAAAGTTCTCTTTCAAAAATCGTATCACTAGAATTTTCAAATAAAATTTAATCAACAAGACAAATTATAGAATATATAACACAAATCTTAAGAATAGTTTCATTTAAGACGCCTTTTTCTTATCCCTTTAATACGGTATAATTAATCATATAAATAATTTCTTAAAGATCCGCGCATTCTGGGGTTAATGTCGTTGGTTCATTTTCGTTGTCCGAGTTTAAATCCAAGGCAAGGGAATTTCTCTAACTGAGTTCTATAGGACGGAGTCCACCCAAACTCCGGGATCAAATTGGTAAGCTATTTGATAAAAAGTATTTATTTATTTTATTTAATTAAAGAGGTTATATACAACCCAGTATATCTCTATCCTCCCCTTATTTGGGCTAGAGGATTTACAAAAAAAAAAATTTACAACAGAAAAACAAAAGAAAACAAAAAAAACAAAACAAAAATCCAGCTTAACAGAAATCAAACCAAAGAATCTTCAAAAACTCATACATCCAAAAAGGGTAACAGAAAAAACACACACAAAAAAAAAAAAATATTAGAATATTCAAATCAAATCATTCATTCAGCATAAATGATCTCATTCTTAACATTCCACTTAAGTAATAGAATAGACCATTTATTTTGTCCTCGCTATCTGCCCTCAAACAGTCTTTCGGTTGGAACTCACCAGGTAGTGTTCCCTAAGGTTCTCATATATTGGACATCGTAACAGCAAGTGATCTAGAGTCTCTCTTTCTTGCATGTTACAATTGTTCTTGGTCAACCCTATGTACATATGTTTCCACTAGAGAAGAGGAGAAGTATTCTTTCGTTCGCTACTCTGCATTCACAAATCAATTTTATCTTGGACAATGGACCACGATAATTGTAAAAAAGTCATTTTCTTTTAGATTTTTATAGTTTGGGCAGTAGGTGGATTCTATGATCTTATTGAAATCCCGTGTCCTATATACATCTAACAATTTATCGGTCAAATAAAAAGTAGCGTCTCTGTTCAAGAGAATCAAGTTTAAGGATGAGGCGACCCGTTCTATAGATAAGATAATAAATTTAAAAAAATTAAGAAATTCTTAAAAATGAAAAAGAAAATAAAAAAAAAATATATATATTTGAAAAATTAGTATAAAAATTGTAAAATATATCACAAAGTAAATAAATATATTTCGAGGTCCATTAAAATTTAAATCATTCTTATTAAATATTTATTTTGCGAACTATTAGTGTTCTTACTAAACAAATTAATAATACATAAAAAAATAAATTGACCTGTGGCCAGGCGCAGAACCGACCGACGGTTTGAAATAAATTAATTTCCAGCAATTCAAATAATTTGAATGTATTTATTAATGCTATAAAAAACAGATGATATAAATATTTTTAATTTTATTTTATTTATAATATATAAGTATATAATATATATATAACGTCATGAGGGCTGGGTGAAGTCATATAGTTTTAAATTAAGAAAAAACTAGTGAAGATAATTTTCCCGAGGATAAAACCAATACAAAGTGCATGATTTGTGGAGATATGTAAAAAAAAATCTCCTCATGTGAAATTTGGTGTGAAAATAACCCTTCCCTTCCTATCGTCGATCGGTAATACTACCACTTCCGGTTTCCGGATATACCAAAAGTTGATCAATTCATTCCACTGATGCATTAAGTAAATATACCAAATTTCATCAAAATCCGTTGTGCTGTTCAAGCTGTACACATATATACGGACACACAACGGACAGACGGACGGACTGCTAAAAATACTTTTTTCTGTTAAGAAAATGCATGATTCGTGGAGATATGTAAAAATTTCCACATGTGAAATTTGGTGTGAAAACAATACCTCCCTTACTATCGTCGGTCGGTAAAAATTACCCTAGTATGTAAATTTATTTAAAAGAATTGAGAGAAAGTTAATTTTAAATTAAGCATTAAAATAAGTGACGAACAAATTTGAATTAATTTGTAATTTAAGCTTAAAATATTTTAGTAAATTTATTTTACAATATTTTGTTAAAAGTGAACAAAAGCATAACGTTTTAAACGTTGACGTGATTGATTTCCCCCTAAATAAGCATGTGAAACATTTTATATTAAATACACCACCTCAATTGCCGATATATATCTTTAATCGTCCTTTAAATATATAAAATACCAATCACAAAAACAACTCTCGATTAATTAAATAAACAAATAATTTTGTCAGCATGAATCGAATCTGATTACTCGATGCGTATATCTTTTATTTATTTATTCAATATATACATGATATTCATTTCATTTATCATATATGGATATATATTTATTTTTCTATGTAAATATATAATTTCAAAGATCATAAATATTGAGTAGAAAACGGGTGGATGATGAATTTACGGAATCGAATTTAATTAATAATCAACTGATTTCGGAGAAGCATATTTTGCAGCGGATTAGAAAATAAATAAGTTGACCTGTGGCGAGGCGCAGAACCGACCGACAGTTTGAAATAAATTAATTTCCAGCTACAGAAACAATTTCAAATAATTTTAAGATATCTATTAATGTAATAAAAAACAGATAGGCGTATAACATAAATATTTTTAATTTTATTTTATTTATAATATATATGTAAGACCAGGTGAAAACAATACCTCCCTTACTATCGTCGGTTAACTTTTATAAACCATAGTATGTGATATTGTTTGTTTTGATTGTTTTTTACCCACTGACGATAGTAATGTAGATATTGTTTTCACATCATATTTCACATGCGAAGATTTTTACAGATCTCCACGAATTATGTATTTTCTTAACAGAAAAAAGTATTTTTAACATGATGTCTGTCCGTCCGTCGGTCCTTTGTGTGTCCGTATAGATGTGTACAGCTCGAACGAATGATGAATTAATCATTTTTGTTGTAAATCCAGAAACCGGAAGTGGTAGTATTACCGATCGACGATAGGAAGGGAAGGGTTATTTTTTTCACACCAAATTTCGCTCCTACTTATATATTATAAATAAAATAAAATTAAAAATATTTATGTTATATTTATAAGGGAATTTTGTAAATATAAAACCACATATTGATATTTGTTATTGTAAATTTATACAAAAAAATACAAAAAATACACAATTTTTCGATTGCTACTTCTGCAATCGTTATCAACAGACTGCATGTCCGAGCGTCCAGTGACGAGTACTCTCTCTCTCTCTCTCTCTTCCCTTATAAATAAAAACACCCACCAAGGCTTTAATAATTTAAGTTTATGTTATATGCATATCTTTTTTTTTGCTGCATTATAAGATACATTTAAATTATTTGAAATTGTTTCTGTAGTTGGAAATTAATTTATTTCAAACCATCGGTCGGTTCTGCGCCTGGCCACAGGTCAACTTATTAAGTAAGAGTTTTCAAAATATCTAATATTTAAATCAAGATACCTATACGATATTTTTTATAAATTAGTGGCATCAAGTTATAAATAATTATATATTTTATTAGCTAAGATATCATATTTAAGAAACTTCTTTAAAAATTGAGATATGTTTATTAATAGTTATTGTTATAAAAAAAAATATAATATTAATTTGGATAGACAATGATTGATAAGTTTGAAAAAATAATTCTCATTTTTTATTTACATATGTCCTTCATAAAATACTACTCCATCATTTTTTTTTATATTATTAAAATATTATTTATTTTAACTTTCCTGGAGACAAAAATGGATAGAATCTCTTTGATAAAACTTATGATATTTTTTTTGTTTGTTGATTTGTTTCTCGTTTCTTCTTTTTGTTCTTTGAATTTTCCGAAAATGACTTAAAAAGAAAATAAAAAATACATGACATGTATTTTGTTTTTCTTTTTTATTCAATATTGAATGATAATAAACTTAAATATTACAGGACAAAAGCATCATTTTCAAATCTTACTGATAAATTATTTACAAAATTGTTGATTTATAAAAAGGTAGTCAGAAGATAAAGCAATATTTCAGTGAGAAAGAGTGTGAAAGTTTCATAATAAAATCCAACTTTAGGAGAAAAATAAAATATATTTTTTGTTCAAATTATTATTATTTTTATTAATAATAAAAATAGTTGGAGTCTGTTTTCGAATGTCGATCATGAAATAAAAAGAAAAAAATTGTCAAATATTTTCGAGAGATTCTAAGAGTAAGAAGAGAGAGGGACAAAAAAAGTGGCAGCTCAGACGATTCTCTTTTGTTCGTTGTGATTTCTATATCAAGAATCAGAAAATAAATATATATATCAATAGAAACAATTTAGAAATATAAGATAGATTTGCAATAATAAAGAAAAAAAATCGTTCCTTTGGTAGACAAAAGGAGTCCACTTCAAGAGACCATCAATTGTAAACTTCGCTCTTTCCTTCTTCGTTTCATGATGTTAATGGAATTAAGTAAAATATATTTTACGATATATGGTTGTTCATGAAGTTTATTATAGTTAATAATTATGGGGTATTATAAATAATTTTTATTTTTTATGTAAAACTTAAAATTTCATTATAAAAATAAAACAATGCAAATTTTTTACTAAAATTTTCTTTTTACTTTATCTAATCTATCTAATCTTATTATGCTAGCTAAAATTGTACGTTGGTATGTATATATATATATATATATATTTGTAAATGGGTTCTCAGAAAACGCTCGATCGATTTTTTTGAAATTCACACCTTAGGTAGTATTTATAAAAAAAATCGAATTTTATTGACCACATCTCTGGGAAAAATCATCTTCATTAGTTTTTCCTTAATTTAAACATCACCCAGCCCTTCATGAAGTCACAGGTAGGAAGAGAACATTTGGATTAAAAGTTGTCGCCTATCTGACCTCCCTACCTCCCTGAGAAATTCCCACTATATATATAAATATGTTTATAATATGTATATGTTATTTAATCCAATTCAAATTTGTGAGATAGTCGAGTTGAGAAACTCCACATTTTTTCATCTGTTGTTATTATTGTAAATTTTAAAATTTCAGTGTAGATAACATCTACACCGATAATTCCAATGATTTATATAAATCCTTAAAAGTCGGTCATTAGCGATTTTGAAAAAGATTTGTTCCTTTATCCTCTTGGTTATGTAGAGAAGATTTTTGTCATAGAACGAATGCTGTTTTATTTATGTAAAACGACAATATTTTCATTCTAAAGCAGCTTTAATATCACTTTCAAGCTAAGCTCACACATTTAAGATTTTACGATTTAGGAGCTCTTAGCTAACACAACACTCAAAAAGTCTTGAAGAATTAACAATAAGTTATTCGAGGAATATCCTTCAGGATTAACCCTCGACGCGGCTATTAAATACGACAAGAATTTGAAATTTTATTACGGCATTACTTAATTTAAAATTTAATTCAAGAGTTATTTGTTTTTTAATAAAAAAAAAAAAAATTCTTTGATTTTATGTAGTACTCTTACCTGGAACCCTGAGCTATCGTTCGACACTTTAACAAATTTATTCAGTTTTTATAACGTTTTTCTTAACTTCACTTGGCGTCTGTCTCTGTGTCTGTTCGCTCTTTTGACAAATTGAAATCGATTTTTCATCGACCTTTTGAGATAGACTTTCGAAATTTTTTATAGATATTTCAATGGATCCCTAGAAGGTATAGAAGAAATATAATTGAATTATAATTAATTAATTGTAATTAATTAGCGAAAAATTACTTTTAGTAACTAACTCCTTTTTTATTGCTCCGATTAATTTTTTTTCAACGGATTTTGAAGCATAAATATTGATTTCAGGATAGATTTTCATTGTGAATGTAATTATGAATATTTCATAGCATTAAAATTAATGATGAATTCTTATTAATCAGCAGTAGCGTCGATGAAGTAGGGGTGGTCATCCCCTCAAATGGCATAGAGAAAATGTCATTTTTCCCGACTGACGATAGTAAGTGAGGTATTGTTTTCACATAAATATTGATTGAAAGTTCCCCGATTTTCATTCAATTTTCTTTAAATTAAAGAAATTACATATATTACATAAAGTTATTTATAATTTAATTTATAATTTATAATTGGTAATTTGTTGCTAACTTCATGGATATTTTTTTTTAATAATAAAAAACTAGCAAAGATGATTTTTCATGAGGTTGAAACCAACACAGATCGATTTCTCTTTACAGAAATTATCTTTAGTGTGAATTTTAAAAAAATCCTTAGCAGGATAAAATTTCTCTAAAATATATAAATATATATTTATATATTTGATATGGTGATTTGATTTAGTGTTAGTGTGTAGAATATATTTAAATTGATAAAATATATAAAAATTATTTTATATTTTCTGTAATTAATTACAAAAATTCATTCAAATGATGATTTTCAATTATAAATTTGATATTTCGATAAAAATTTATCTTGGCAATAAAAACAAGACCGAGGCAATAACAAAATTTAATATTATTATTATTATTAATATTATTTTTAACACAATCGATAATGTTTTAATTCTTTTAATTATCTTTTATTCTAATTTTTTATGGTTTCACACATAAAGATTACGACTTTTTTAATTGTAATTTATTATTGAAAAATAATTATGAATAGAGTTTGGTGGGTTAAACAAATACTTATAAAAAATATAAATTATTGAAAAAATAAACATTAATTTATAAGGAGAAACAGTACTATATTAAGGATTGTTTGAACCTGCCATTTTTTTCGTTAATCTTTGATAATAAATTATATATCTATTGCGATGGGTAGTGTCAAGGGTGGTTTAAATGGCTCTTATGATAATTTATCATTATCCAAAAAAAAAAAAATTAATATATTTAAAGAGCGAGGGGTTTATAAAAGAATGATTTTTTTCTAATTTATTCTCGATGTAATAGATCCTCTATTAATGTCGAGAAGTTTCATTTAAACTCATATTTACATTCTTAATTTTCAATCTTGGTAATAAAAAAATAATAAAAAAAAAATGAAGGGATGAAAAAGAAACAAGAACGAATAAAAGTTGACTTCAAATCATTTTCAATTCCCTTAAGTCATTAACAATTCATTTCAAAGAGGCAGGAGTGTTTTCATATTTTATACGATTTAGTCAAGTGAACGATTTATTTATATATATTTAGATATATATACGAAATTTCTAGGAAAGAAAGTCAATCGATTGCGAATTTAAAAAGAATGAATGGGTCATAAAATGAGTTAGTAGCATATATGCAGGATAACTACAAGAGAACTTAGGAAAATATAGTAGATGTTGGAAATAAAAAATTAATGACTTTCAAGGGTTCTAGGGGTCTTTTAGTTGTTCTTTTTTATTGGTCCGAATGTAATATGCATTGTGGTGCAACATTTATAAATTTTTAAAAAAAAACTCAATCAATAGAGAATATAGTCGTCTCTCTTTTTTTTTTTAAATTTTCCCCATTTTAAATTATTCATTCACTGCAAGAAAAAATTAAATTAATTTCAATTTTATTTTAGAACTAGTTGCAATTTGTAATTTAAACCCATTCTATCTACTATTTGCATTTATTTGTATCTGTTTTAACGAGCAGCTGCTCGGAATTTTTAAAAGTCCGATTCCGATTTAATTAGTATTAAAAAATAAGAAAATGAAAAAATTATTGAAAATTTATAATGAAGTTTATCATTCAATAAATAAAAAAAAAGATCATATATCAATTTATAATATAATTAATAAATAATAAAATATAATAAATGTAATAAATTTAATTTGGTTATAAATTATATATGATATTAAATTTAATCCAATTCATTAAATCAATTATTAACAAAACTAAGATCAATCTGCACAAAAATTATTTATGGCAAATTTTTATTGTTTAGAATTATCATTTATTATAATTTTAATTATGCATTACTTTTATTTTAAATAAATTAAAATATGATTTATTCTTTATTATATATTACTGTGAAAGTCATATATTTATTTATAATAATAAAAAAACCTGTATAAATTATATTTAATTTTTATAATAAATAAATATTGCTAAACCTATTAGATATTAATAAAATTTACGAAATGAACAGCAAAATTTTATCTTTGTTATGACTTATCATGAAATAATTAACATATTCACCAGTTTATTATGATATTAAAACTGGGAACATCGTCTTTACAAGAGTAAATGAATTATCTAATACTGTGGAGGCAAAATACCAGATAGAATATCATAATTCTAAAAATAGAATGAAATTTTAAAATATAATTAAAATGAATACCCTATGGAATATATAAATGTACTAGAGTTAAAATTTTAATGGATGCATAAAAAGGGTTTGTTTCTAAAAACAGAAATTTATTTTTTTTACAAGCTATTATAAATTAAAATTATTTTAACACATCATGATTCATTCTAACAATATCTGTAGTCCTAAGGACTTCAAAAATTTTTAATATTTGCAACCACATTTCTCCAAAAGTCCCTATCCTAAGCTGTCCAAATCCCTCACGTCTCATATTACATTGTCTGCTTTTTCTGATACATTATTCATATTAATTAATAAGTTACCCTTTGCAAAATTATTCATTATTAAAGAATTATTTATTTTAGTATAATTATTATTTTATTGGCTTCAGTTCAATAAAGCAATTATTTGTAAAATTTTGATGTTTTTTATAAAAAAATATTAGTTAATTAATTTTGTAACAACAGCAAAAATAGGCACAGTAATTTCATTATTGATAGCATGGAATTAAACATTCATCATTTATCTTCAAAGATACTAAAAATAAATTTTATTATATTTGATCTTGATAATTAACTACTAGTAGAACTCAATTCACTTTGTTTCACAAAATGTACCTCTTCATATCACTTTAATTTTAATTAAATCGATTTAAAAGAAATTTTCTATTAATAATTCTCAAATAGATAAATTTAATCTTCATTATACTTATCCGTTAATAAATATTTATCTATCTACGTGTCATTTAGATCAATCGAGAATTGGAAGGAGGTGGGGGGTGAACGCATGCTAAGAATATTTTAAATTTAAATATTGGACTTTCATGGATTGTGGGAGTTCTTCTCATTTTCCTCAGCACGTTTTTCGGCTCACTATATCTAACCTTTTATATATATATAGGTATATAGTTCTCCTAATCCCATTAACACCTGAAGGCACGTGCCCTTTTTTAACGCCCTGCATACAAGTTCGAAGCGGAGCTTTTTAATGTCGTGTGGTCCAAGAACAAGTTTTAACCATAAAAACAACCCCCAACATTTAAGAATTGAGACATTTGATCGGCATATAAAAGCCAGGGAGAATAAAACACACGAATTATTATTATTATTATTATTATTATTATTATTATATTTTATATTTATTTTTTAACTTTTAATTTTATTCATATATATATATATATATATGTAAATATGTATGCAAAGCAAATAATCTAATCTTGTATTTGTTAAAAACTAATTTTAAAAAATACACGTTTTTTGTTATTAAAAAAGTAAAATTTTTTTTTTAAAATACTGGAATATTAATGTCATGTAATTTAACAATTAGTTAGGTATATATACATATATCAATCGTTAAACACAAATTAGAAAAATTACTTTGTATATTATATTCAATTATTTATAATTTATTCGTTTAAATATATATACATATATATATATATATATATATATATATATATATAATATAATAATAATATTATTATAAAGTAATGAATTGAGGAGGTTATGATTGGTGGAATATAATGTACATATGTTTAGAAGAAGACATTTACGATAAAATAAATTGGAAAACAAACCGTGAATAAGTTAACTATGCAATGGATAAACAATATACAGATGGATTTGAGGATATAGGAATAGACTAGGAATTGATTGGATTTGTAGGTAAAATTGATAATCAGATAAATAATAATTATTTTCATCTGGAATAAGAAACGAGAACATTGTCGATAGTAACATTCTTAACCCCTTCAAAAATTTACTAATCATTCTATAAATATAACCAAGAGATCTTCTTAATGATTTTATATTAATCAATATATTATTACGAAGATGTTTATTTATTAAATTAATTAATATTGTAGAAACATTTTAAATTTTTTTTTTTTGGTCAGACTCTTCTTGCATTTTGGACCTGTTGTTAAACACTTGCTTTTTAGATTTCTTGTTGTGAACTTTCCTTTTAGACTTGTTGTGGACCACGTGCATTGTAAACTCTGTTGAGGCATTATTATCATTATTTTTTTTTGTAAATTGTTTTGTTTAGCTGAGCACTAGTCAGCATTTATTCTTCAACATATTTGTATTAAATTTATGAATTTAAAGGATTATCTCCTTTCAAATTTTTTATATTAATTTTATTTTTATTTTTATTTTATATAAATCTCTTTTATCAAATTGCATTAAATTTATAACGTGGTAAGAAACATTTATTCTTTTATTTGTAAAAAGTGAACCTAACCTTTTGTTTTACAGATCCATACATAGTAGGATTTGATAGTTGCATTTATTCAACTTGTTTACTTCCTTTCTGATCAGGTTCTCCAAGACAAAACGCTTAAGCACTCATAGTCAAATGTAGGTACTGTTTTCTTTCGGTAAAATTTGTTTCATGGTTCCTTTCCCAACTAATTTTATTCGAGCCAGTGTAAATGAATTCCTTTTTTTTAAACTCCTTCACTATAGTGGCCCAGGTGATCAGACAGGCTCAAGAATGTTTTATTTTGTTTCCGCTTGTTCAGCTGGGGACTTGATTAAACTATAATAAATTTAAACACTTTTATAAAAGTATTTTATTTTATTTTTAAAATTAAAAGTTATACTTTGAAAAATATATACTTAATATCTATTTATAATTTAAATACTTGGAGTCGTTTTTAATTTATTCATTGATTACCTTTTCTCACATTTTGGTAGTTTCACCTCCATCTGGAGTTTATTGGTATATACAAAAAAAAAAAAAATGATTAAAATAACTTGACAAAGAAAATTATTCACCATTTACTTTCCTAAAACTCGATAAGTCCTAAATCATCTTTTATGAGACAAAATTATTCGGTTTCGTTTTATACTACTTAAGTAGAATTTACTTAAGTAGTATAAATCGAAACCGAATAATTATATATATATATATATATATATATAGGAGAAGACGAAAGGCCATAAAGGATCTATACCAATGGTATTAGTAGCAGTGGTAGAGGTGAACACAATTCAACAAAAGTCGCGACATTTTGACTTTCCACTCCCCAAACAACAACAAACCACTTTAAGCCTCCAACCCCTAAACAGCCTGTGCTGGATGGTACGGATAAGCGAGGGTAGGTGGGCGCCGAGGGGTTGATTTATTCTCTTTGGACATCCTGCCAAATTCGAACCGCAAAACGACTTCTAATCTCTTTCAAAACATTATTTCTTCACCCTTGGAGCCCACCAGCAATCCTGTGCATTGATCTCAGTACCTCAATGGTTTTTAATCAACTTTTCATGGTCTGGAGAATGGAGACTGTATGTATCTAACAAATTACAATAAATAAATCATCGTTCCTTTTTTTAGAGTAAAGTTCCAATTATATGTTATTATTATTATTATTATTATTATTGGAACGATAAGTATGTTTTTAATAGAGAAATAAAATGGCATGTTATAAAATACTTTAGGATAATCATTTTGTAATTAAAACTTTAAGCGAAATATATATTAAATCTAAAAAGAAATTTTAAAAATGTTAAAAAAATCGAAGGTTTAGTTTATTAATCAAGTTTGATAAAATTTAATGTTTTCTTTATTTGTTTATTTGTACAAATCAACTTGAGTTTCACTTTGATAAGGAAACAGATCTCGTTTGATCTTGGTTAACTCTTAACGAAGTCCTCGTTATCTAGTATCATCCATATTCGAGATAGATTGCCTTTTCAAATAATTAATTAACTATGTGTCTTAGTAATTAATTACTTTAATTTTCTTACATTAATTGTAACAAAAAATTTACGTAAATATAACGTGAAAAGTCAAAAAATAAAAGGATATATATAAATATAAATTATATTTTTAAGAGGTACTCTCTTTTTAAAACAACGAATAATATAAGGCTCTAATATATTTTTGCCATATTGGCTGACATAAAATCAAGCAAAAGACATGTGCTAGTTGTACTAACTAACTATCAAAATAATTGACAGCTTCTAAGAATAAGAAAATACAAAGTGAAAGCTGATCAGTTTATATTTGTAAATACACTCTACTAAGGGGGGATTTCCCATTATATTTAATTAAATTCACCAGAAGAACATAATGCAGTTTTATGCTCATATCCATAAGTCTTCAAAATAATCACCAGTTTCTCTTCTACGCTGTGCTTCTCTAATAACTAATCATGATGGTCAACACCATCCATATTCTTATTGTAATTTGCTATGAGAGAAGGTTGGGGAACTTGTTCATCATCTTCTATTCTTTTACCTCCGATTTACTATTGCGAACAACTCATGATATCAGAAAAATATTAAGAATTCTAAAAAGATCTTTATTTCTTTCACAGAGATATTTAAAAATGTGTTTATTTTTTGTTTCAACCTAATTCATCGTTATTTACATCTTCTTTGACTTTCATCCATTCTAGGATAAAATATCTGCCTTTATTTCTTTAGAAAATGAATAGTCAAAGAATTTTTAACAGTTAAAAAACACTTTTGACTTATATCTCTCTATCTCTGTGACTCTATGGAACTCGAAATTTCTAGGAAGCAGCAAACATATTCCTCTAAGAACCCATATCCTGAACTACACCCATCAAACTCCCATATCTCATGCCCCTTCCTACATTGTTCGCCCACCGTGTCCTTGGTCTTCCAACCGGACTATTTGTAATCGGTGCCCCAACAAATGAATTTTTCGCTAATCTATCATCTTCCATTCTTGTTTGCTCATAATTTTCTAAAATTACAACTAAATATAATTCATATAAGTAATATTAAAAAATAAAAAAAATTTGAATTTTATAATTATAATTAGTATTTGGAAATATTAGATTTATGAAATGAGAATAAAAGTTTTTATTTATGTATCTTTTCAATAAACAATAAAATAAATATGTAAATATCACAAGAGAGTGATGCCAATAAATATACAAGTTTGGAGACGCAAAACGAAAAAAACACACACACACTAAGGGATAAAAAACAAAACAACTTCACTATACCTGCTAAAACAATAGCTTCGCATGTCCTCCAAATTTAGAATAATGTAAGTCATTAGTAAATTTCTGTACCCATTTTTACAAAGTGTCCTGAAATGATGAAAAGTATCGTTTTCTAACTCTTATTTTGGTTATTTAAGTTTAAAGATATTGAGGAAGTTATTTTGAAAATAAATTAAAACGAAATAAGCCCGGTTGTATCAATGAGACAGGAATATACCACCGCCTCTAGTTATTTATCAGAGATAAAATTAGGTTCACTTTTTTGAATTGTGTGAAATAAATTTTCTTGTAATTTATATTATCCAAGTATATTTATATGTATGTACAATACTTATAACCAGAATGGTATTACCAACTAAATTTCAATAAAAGCTAGAATATATATTTTTTAAAGAATTAAAATAAAACAATGGTCTCTGAAATTAATAAAAAAGAAAAGGCAAAAAATAACAATAAATTATATGTTAGTTATAAGAATTCTTCTTCTGGCTAGTTGGTATCACCAGGGAGAAGGTGGGGACTTATTTTTATTATTTATTAACATTTCTTTTGTTTAATAGGTTTATAATTAATATAATGGATTTTAATATGAAAAAAGGTAAAAACAAACAGAACGAACTACAAAGAGTTTGTATAAATATAAACAATAGTCATTTTTTATGTATATAATACATTGTATTATTATATATATTACAACATTTTATTTAAAAATAAAAATAAATAAACAAAAATTGAAAAATTCTAGAATCTTTAAAAAAAAATTCGAAAAATTAATAGCTCTGATAAAAACAGATCGAATGAGATGTCAGAGATTAAGCTAAAAGAGCCATTGAGTTAAGTTGAACGTTTTATAAAAAAATGTAATAAAACACAAAAATACAGACATGAATAAAGATAAACGATCGTTGAAATAGCTGGTTATTAATGCCTGTTCTGGAATTTGCCAGGGTCAACTTCTTTTTACCCTTCCTGATTTATTTTTTGTTTTTGTTTTTTTTTTGTATTTGACCAACCAAATCAATGTCAATTATGGGATAAAAGAATAGGTTATGAATGTATGTTCTTTTCTAAATAAAATTTTAATAAATCCATAAATAAAATATAATTATATTTTTTATATATTTAATTTAATATTTATTTTTTTTTTTGTGATTTTGAAAATAAACAAAAAAAACAAAAAAACAATCGATTAAAAAATATAAGTAATCAGATTATAAAATTTTTTAAAAATTATTAACAAAAATTGAATTCTTTGTTAAAAAAACTGAAATCAAAGTTATTTTAAACACTTAGACATTTTATATTTTTATCTATAATAAACATATATAAATATTCACAATTTTCTAAATTAAGGATTATGCAAATTTTCTAGAATAATAAACTAGAGAAATAAACATGGAGGTACATAAATTATTATTATTATTATTATTATATATATTAAAAAATCTTTAGAAATTATATTTAACTCTCGCTAATATATAAAATAAAAATATAGGAAATAAATATAATTTTTAAGGTATTATTATTATTATTATTGTTTAGTAAATTATTATTTATTAAATATACTGAATTTATATTGCAATAGTTAAAATTGATTTACTTTATATTTATATTTTTATATTTTCTTAGTTGTATTATTTAAAAGGTTTTCAATCTGGAATAAATAATTTAGTTAATTTCATTTGAAGAATATATAAGTAGATATTAAATTATTAAAGCTTTGTTGGTTGTTTTTATTTAAAACGGAATTTTGTAAATAAAACCACATATTGATATTTGTTATTGTAAATTTATTCAAAAAATACAAAAATATACACAACGTTTCGATTGCTACTTCTGCAATTGTTATTAAGCGCCTGCACTGTTCGAGTGTCCAGTGACGAGTCCAGAAGTAGTAATCGAAACGTTGTGTATATTTTTGTATTTTTTGAATAAATTTTCAATAACAAATATCAATATGTGGTTTTATTTACAAAATTCCGTTACAAAATATATAAGTATTTGAAAATAATAAGTTAACACCAAATTCTATTTTGAGGGAAACCGATTCTCATTCCTGAACTCCAGAGTATAAACCATATTTATTTTTATATAAATGAACTTCAAATATTTATTTTATCAATTTCAACTTCAAAACTCTAAAAATCAAAATGTCATTGAAGAAATTGTGGCAATATGCTTTAAAAAAGCTATCACGATATATTAATCCATTGAAATATATACCTATATAGGTGGACGACGAGGTCCATGACTTTGAAAGGAAGAGTCAGTATAGAATAATTTAATCTTTCATACATTTTTCATATAATCTCTTTATAAGTCCCTATTTCCTTAATTTTACTTTTATATTCATTTTTTTTAAAGTATATCGTATAATAAATGGCTTGTTAATATATTATTAGATAATCAATGAAGATTTTAAATTAATATTATTTTTATTTTAATTCCTTTCAATTTGACATGTATAAATCATCTCTCTATTCACTTTATTATTTTTATGATCAAATATTTTATTAAAATTCTTTTTTTCAAGTTGATCTTTGAAAACTCATAAATATTCGATGGATCGAATAATTTTATTTGCCAAGTTTTTTTTTTTTTAATATTCATTTTTTAAAAGTGCTTATGATTCCGTTGCCCATTTTTATCGTTCTTTCCTTTGAATCTAAAGAAGACGTTTTTGAGATAATTCAATGGTCTTTGGTGTTTAGGTGGATCATCCTTTTGAAACAATTTTCGTTTAAAATATTGACTTGTTCAACTTCAAGTTTATATGAATTCGATATTATAACTTTTTTCGGTTAAAAAGAATTTTTCAAAAAAAAAAAAAAAAAAAAATGGTCAACTGGCTTGCTACTTTTGACGTTTTACGATTATTCTTCTTTTTTTTTTCAACTTTGACAACGACTGAAAATGCCAGGCAGCGAAAGTAAATAAAAGACGAAGTTACCACCCACACCCTCTTTATTCCCTCTCCAACAGTACTTTTCTACCAACGGGGTGCTGGATTTTTTCACCCTTCAGTTTGACTTTTTATTTACATTATTAGGACATCGTTCTTTCTCCACCTCGGTGGTATTTTATTCACCCTGTGAACGGGTAATATGTTTTATTCCGCTAAATTTTCTGCTACACTTGTCTCACATGGTTAACGTTTATTTCATAAGACACAAAGCCATCGATCTCATCCAAATATTCAACTCGCTAATAAAATGTCCTTGACTAAAATTTCAATTCCTATATATCGTTTTCTTTTTTTAATTTAAAATTCAAGTAGAACTATTTTTTGTAAATTACAATTGTAAAACGTTTGATCCTTTCCATTTTTCTTTTTTTTTTTTTTTTTTTGTTATTTTTATTTTTCAATTCCCAGTCATAATATTTAATGATAAAACAAATAAAAAAAACAACAGAATTCTATTCTCCCTTGAAAGATAATTAAATTCATAAAAATGCATTCAATTTTTTAATTTATGCAGTCTTTTGTTTGGAAATTCAACTGACCTAAATCAGTATAATAAACATTAAGGACAATTATTTATTTAAGATAGGAAGAACATTTAGCTTAAATGAGAAAAAGAAAGCTTATTTAAGGTAAAATAATTAAAAACGACCAGTAAACGAAAAATTAATTTATCCTGATTTTTAACAAAATTCAGCCACTATCATATCACGGAGTAAAGGGATTTCATAAAATAAATATTTTCGTTTTATTGGCATTTAATAATTAAAAAATCCAATCATTATAAATAAATGTGTTTTATTTGAATGACATTTAAAAATGGGCTGAAATTATGCGGGTCTTTTTAACCATTTTCACTGATACATAACGTAATGTCCCGCATTCTCTCATCATATTACTAATTGGATGCAAATTATTGAAAATAGAGGTTTTTTTATTTTCAGCTTGTCAACCGTGATCCCTCAAATGGGGTTCATATTAATAAGATCTGACAAAAACTATAAATCACTTGCTAATTATGAAATAGAAAGGTCACTGTCATTTATATGAAAAATTATTACGAAGTAGAAAATTATATCAATTATCTGTGTTCTATTTACATTATTTATAGTTATATAATTAAGAAGCAATTGAGAGTTTGTCATCCATTTTATTTTTTATTTATTATTTCTTAGAAAATAATGCCATCCTATTTAATCACCCTTATAACTGCAAATGATGTAAATGACCCACAACCGTTTCAGGTTTCAATAATTTGCTTTCATCTGTTAATCTTTGTGAGGCTGCTGAATATGAAAGTCTAGGTGCAGCAATCGCATTCCTCCATCCGTCCTATTTTTACTATCTCGCCAGAGATAGTATTGGGATCACGAAAATTTTCGATGTTGATATTTTGATGTTTTTATACGTTTTGAAGGTTCCTGAATCATTTTCACTAAGGTTGAGAAAAATGTCTGTGTGTGGGTATGTATGTATGTATGTCACCAAGGTTACGCAAAAACGGTTTGAGCTAGAATGATGAAATTTGGTACATGGACATTATTCAAAATTAATAGTTTTCTATCAACTTTTGAGAAATGTAGCTCAACCGGAAGAGGATCACTACCTACAACGTTTTGATTTTTTTTCTTCTAAAGTGACCGTAAAAATAAAGATATATGTTTGATAATTTTTCACATGATTAATAATTGTATAAAACTGCTATATATAGAATTTCAGCTTGATTTATTTGCTGAAAGTACCAGAATTAATTTTTTAACACTGCAAATCTCACGCGCCAACACGTGACGTGGTGCCATCAACAAAGAGCCAAACTTAACGCTGGTTTAATAAATATTATTTATTAATTTTAATTTATAATTTAATTAATTTAATTTAATTTAAATTAATATATGTTATTTAATCCAATTCAAATTTGCGAGATAGTCGAGTGGAGACACTCCAGATTTTTTAATTAATAGGACACACAGTCAGTTCTAATTTTTTCATTAATCAACCCAAGCATTTTTTTTTATTTTTGTTAAGTATGATTTAAAGCAGAATTTTAATTTTCAGCTCAGTGAGTCAGGAGAAATGTATTATTTCCCATCAGAAATCCGGTAACAGAAAACGATGTGGTCCTGATTGAAGTTATTTTTTTTTCAATTTCATCAAAGTTTGTCATCAGCCAACTCAACGCGCTCATTATAATCTGATTAAGGCTTATCGATGTTGATGATATTGTTCCAAACGTGACTACGCAAGCATCACGAATCTCAAGGGATTTCGGTTAAAGGAGCTATCTAGTGTACGCGGAAGGGCTGTTGCCTCCCCCAAGGGCATGTTCAATTTTATTTACATAATTAGAGCGGCTTTAGTGAACAAGAGCAAGATGGAGAACAATTCAAATTCACTTGTAGTTTTCGAAAAGCGGGAGTGGATCTTTTTTTGCAACAGTAGTGAGAGAGGTATTGTCCTCGAAAGAGTCAGGGAAAATGGTGGCCGGGACAAGCTTTCCCCAATGTACAACTTGCCAACTGGGAAAGTTTTCGTTCGGTTACGTGCAGATTCAACAACAAAGAGTTTATTTAAGGGCCTTCAAGGTGAATCAGCCACGTGTCGAGTTACTGCTACCACAATTCGTATGAGATTCAACCTTTTTAGAATATAAACAACATATATAATATTCTAAGTATCAACTTTTCCTTAATATCATTAATTATAAATTAAGAAAATAATCAAGTATTAATTGTATGTATTTTTATTTAATTAAATAATTAAATAGAAAATAAATAATTTTTATTTATTTTAATCAAATAAATAAATAGAATAATAAATATTCCGAAATCAAATAATATTAAAGAAATATAAATAGGGAATGTTAGGTTAATTTTTAATAATTAGAATTTTCCTATATATAATAAATTAAAGTACGTATGTATATTATAGTAAGTTAATAAAATGATTAATTTATTTGCAATTTTCTTTTTTTGTAAACTTTTTGTCCTCTTTTTCATAGTAAAAAAATTGTTCAATTTTTCAATTTCATACTGTGCTCAATTGAAATTTATCATTTCAGCCCCCATTTTGAAGAACAAGATTGAGCACAATGTTTACCTATAAACTTTTGATTAAAATAGGGCTTAAAAATCCCCTGATACGGAGGTCCCTCAACAATTTTATTTAATTTAGCATTTGAGTATGTGATTACACAAATTGGGAAAAAATCACTCGAAATGCAATTAAACAAAAAAAAAAATTCAAAAATTAAGCTAAGCAAACCTCTTAAATATTTTAAGATATTTGGCAATTGCAATTAAAGATAGCATAAAAAAATTAATTGAGGCAGAAAATAAGATGGGGATTGAAATTAATAGGGATAAAACAAAATATTTAATAAGAGAGAAAAACATTATTAACACACAAAGTCTTAACATACAAAATGTAGAATTTGAAAATGTAGAAAAATTTAAATATGTACTTCAATTCTGTAATTACAAAGGATAATAATATTGGATAAGAATTTAAATCAAGGTCTCAATCGGGTAACGCCTATTATCATACAGTAAAGAGGCTTATCTCATCAAAACTTTTAACAAAATGGATGAAAATTGAAATATTTAAAACAATTATTTTGCCTGTTGTATTATATGGGTGGTCGATGTTCTTGGGAGACGAAAGTAGATTTAGAGAATTTGATATTAGGATTGTTCGCAGCATTTAAGGACCAAAGAAAGATGAGGTCACCAGAGTATGGCAGAGATGGCATAACGAGGAATTGTGCATCTCCAGATATAGTTAAGGTTATTAAGGTTATAAAATAGAGAAGGCTGGGATGGGAAGGGGTCATGGCTAGAATGGTAGATTAAAGATGGGCGAAAAATATTGTGAAACGTCTGGTGGGATTGGGAAGATCAAGGACGCGGTGAGTGGACAATGTAGGGACGTGGACAGATGGAACAGGGTAGGAGTAGGATGGTTATAGCTCAGGATTGGGATACTTGGAGAAATGGGGTTGCTTTCGAGATCCGTAGAGGCACAGAGATAGAAAGATATAAAAATACAATAGTAATATATAATTAATTTACTGATTAAATTAAAATATATTTTAAATAAGAACACAAACAGAAATGATAATATAATGTAATATACTGATTGAAACAAAATAGATGAAAACCTTTTACATACAGACTTCCAACGAAATACTATGTATTACTTCGGGGTTCAGAGGGCCGAAGGCGCTCCGAACAGCTAGTATTTATATATCTATTAAATATAAACATCATGTATTCTTGGTTTGTATGAATATTTGGTTATTAATTTGCTTAAAAAGCAGTAGTAAAATTTGTAATTTTAATTAATAATGTAAGAGTGCGTTGATTTAATTCTTTTTTTTTTTGGTTATTTACATAGTTAAATTTTTGGTGGTAATAAAATTTCGTCACCGAGTTAGAAAGATTTTATAAATTATTTATAAATTCCTAATCAGTATTTAGTAAATTCGTAAAGAAAGTTAGAGAGATTAACAAATCTTCGTTGAAAGTTGTTTAATGATATGAATTAACTGCAATGGGCAAATACACATCCTTTATAATTTATGCATAATCTACTGTTAATATGCCGTATTAATTTAGAACACGAATAAACTTTAACTACTTGATATGCATTCGAAAGTAAAGTCTTACTGTAGTCCTCCCCATTCCTCTTTTCATAATCCTCTCCTTTCCAGAATTCTTCTGTACATCACCCTCACAGTTCATTTACACCAGAGACAAACAAGTTATATAATTAAATTAATTTAATAAATGAATGGTTATTTTTGGAAAAGAACCGACAATAGACAAGAATGTAACTTTGCAATTTCATTAATAATTTTATTTTATTCCATTCATTGAAGAAAAATAGAAAGATTATTTATATTTTTTAATAAAGTTTTATTAAAATAAAATTTGTAGTTTCTTGCCACCACCTTGCCAATTGAATCTTTTCAATTGGATTGAAATTATTTTAAAATAAATTATTAAGATAATTTACAATTATTCGGGTTAAATTAAATTTTGAGTATCAACTATTTATTTTATATATCAAAATATAAATTAATGATTTCTTTAGCCACTAGAACAATTTTTCATTTTTGTTTTTATTTTTATTTAATGTACCTTCTATTATAAATTTCTTTGAAGAAAATAAAATAAAAAACAAATGATAAAATATGATTTTTTTTTACTTTAATTAATCATAATGGAAAATGTATAAAAAAAAATATGAAAAAAATATTAAATGAAGAAGAAAGCTTCTCTCAAAATAATTTTTTTATTTTATTTTAAAGTAATTTGATTTGATTTCATTGTCATGTTTTAGAGTATTTATTTAATAAATTTTTCAAAAATTTATTTATAAGATGGTTCAACAAAGAAAAAAGTTTGCCACCGCTGATCTATAAATACAATATATGCTATATTGCAAAGAGAAAAGTAAAAATTATTATTTGATTTTATAAAATATTATATATTGTTTAAAACTTATTTATTACTTTATTCTTAGTTTTTGATTTAAATGGCTATACATACAAAGTGTCCACTCATACCCAAGATCATAAATTTTATACGAATATTCAATTATTAAAGAATCCCAGTTATGTAGTATTATTAGTTAATTTAACAAATAACCAAAAATTATTATAAAAACAAACTTTGGAAAACAAACATTTATGTATAGAATTCATTAACTTTTCGACCAAAGTTATGTCCACATTTATGTGCGAAAAGAATTTATTAAATGGCTGCTGTTTTATTGTCAAGTTTCAATAGTTTGAGATTATTATATATAGTATATATTACAAAAGAATAAAAAAATATATTTTTTTAATAAATTAGAAATATTTCTTTAGTTTTTAAATATTTCCAATAATATGAATTTATTTTATAATTATTTACATATCGAGAATTAGTTAAATTAAATAAATATTGTATATATATAGAATAAATAGGAATACTAGGAGTACACTAAATAGAATCAATAGGAATAATTTTTATATAAAAATTGTCAATTATCTTTATTATATAATGAACAATATAGGTAAATATGTTTAATTGTTGAATTAAACAATAAAGACATTCCAGGCCATAGATCAAAGACTTTAGTATTATAAAGATAAAAAGTAAAATCTGACTTTTGAACATCTTATGAAATGACAACCTAAGTGGGGTAGATGTGTTATATGATCAATATAACAGATCCTATCATTCTTTATCGGAGGTCGGTACTTTTTATTTCAAGTAGCTTCCTAATATTGATCAAATAGGCTGGTTTTACCTTGTACCAGACTCCAGAAAGAAATAAGTTGACCTGTGGCCAGGTCCGAACCGACCGACGGTGTGAAGTAAATTAATTTCCAGCTATAGAAACAATTCCAAATACACCTATCCCCCGATTTACACGGTACTTGTTTTACACGTTTTCGCTTTTACACGGTTTTCCAAATAAGTTATTTTTGTTTTTATCGCACTCTACTAAATGCGCTGTGTACACATCTCACTGGGAATCCCGAGCTTATGTGCTGACTTGCTGCACATGCACACTGTGTCTGTATTTCTTCGCATAAAATTAAAGTTTTATCTAGCAATTGTTAATAACCGATTTTATTACCACCTCTCAGAATGTAAATATTTCTGCTTCAAACATCGAATCGGCACAAATAACTTCGAGTGATGAAACTGAATTCCAACCTTCGATTCCGAAAAAAAGAATGAGAGTAATTTCTGATAGTGATGAAGGATAATAAAACACCTTTGGTTTTATTTTTTGTTCTTCTGTTTAATGTATTGTAATTAAATAAAAAAACAGGGTTTCCGTAATATATTACATATTTTAACCTGTCAATGCATTTTATTTTTATTTCTGTGTACACCTAAAAATATTGAAAAAAATCACAACTGTTAAATAGCAAAATTATGCATTTTCTGCAAGCTTTTCGATTTACACGGTTTTCACTTGAAAATTTTTAATTTTCGATTTACACGTTTTTCTCAGGAACGTAGATACTACCGTGTAAATCGGGGGATAGGTGTAATTTTAATGTAATAATGTAATAAAAAACAGATATGGATATAACATAAATATTTTTAATTGTATTTTATTTATAATATATATGTAGGCTGTGACATCATGAATGGCTGAATGACGTCATATAATTTTAAATTAAGAAAAAACTAATAAAGATGATTTTTCTAGAGGATAAAACCAATACAAAGTGCATGATTCGTGATGATATGTAAAAAATCTCTTTTTCATGTGAAATTTGGTGTGAAAATAACCTTTCCCTTCCTATCGTCTATCGCTAATACTACCACTTCCAGTTTCCGGAATTGCACCAAAAGTTCGTCATACTGATAAATTAAGTAAATGTACAAAATTTCATCAAAATCCGTTGAGCCGTTCAGGCTGTACACATCTATACGGACAGACGGACGGACGGACGGACGGACAGACATCATGCTAAAAATACTTTTTTCTGTTAAGAAAATGCATGATTCGTGGAGATATGTAAAAATCTCCACATGTGAAATTTGGTGTGAAAACAATACCTCCCTTACTATCGTCGGTCCGTAAAAACTTCCCTTACCAAGACCCGGGAATCGAACACGAGTTCAGGAGCTTTGTAGGCAAACTTGTTGCCCAAAAGACAAAGTAAAACCTTTTATTTAGAAAAGATAAGCTGAATTGTAGACAATTAAATGAACTTACATAGATCAACTTAAGCAAATTCATTGAACTGCTATAGCGGTGAGAATTTAACAATACTTCATGCGCCCCATGCTGCATTAAATTTAATTAATAATTAATTGTTATTTAATTAATGAATTAATATTCAGATGTCATATTAAAGCTAATGTGAAGTTGTTTTTGTTTAATTGTTTTATTTTGAGTGTATTTAGACAATTTTTTAATTTAAGAAATATTCTACTATGAATATAATATTTAAATTTTATACACAAATAATAATCATTCTTAACTAATTTTTTCTGAAATTTTCAAGAAAGAGATATTTAATAATATCAAATGATTTTTTCCAATATTTTTTTAAATCAATTTTTGATTCTCGAGATTATAATCCTAACTATGTCTGGAGATTCATAGAGGTTATGCAATTCCTCATTAAGAGAATTCTATTATCAAATACTCAAAACAATTATTAGGTTGTTTTAATTTACTTAACAAGAAAAAAATGCATTTTGGAAATAATATTAATATTTTAATTGAATGCGGAGAAAGATAAAAAGTTTCTTATTTATACAATTTTATATTAATTAATTAATCTTGATATTGATTATCTAATGTAGACATTGTATTGTCCAAGTTGATTTCACATTTAACTTGTTCATTGATTCTCTCTTTTCGACTACTACTCTGCTTTGATTTTCCTACCTCCACTACCAAATGCAGACCGGGGCTCGCTGTTTTAATTGCAAACTTAAATTGTACATAGGAAAAAGAACCAACGGAACAATTTCAACTTGATTTGAGGACTACTGTTTTAGGTGGTTGGCGAAATTCAACTGGGGATTCCAAGTCTTAACTCGATTTGCGAAAGTGTTGACTGAGTTGATCCTTAGTTTCTATCTGCATCCCCACCTCCTTTTCTACTCACCTACAGTCAACTTCATCAGAAAATTGGTGTTTGAGGTCAGCTCAAGAGGAAAAAACATTCATTGAATTTATAAATGAAATCAAAAATTAATTATTTCTTCTATATGGGAATATACACTTTGATTTTTAAAATTAGATAGGTCTATTTAAAAATCGTAGAATTGTGGCGGGTTCAATATAATTCTATTAATGAATTTTTTAGATGAACTCATTCTTCTAATTGCAATATCATCAATTTTCAAATAAGGAGAGAAAGAGAGAAAATACAGAAGCCAGTATAATAAAAATTTTTTAATCATATTTTTTTGGCATAAAAACATTTATATTTAATCAATATACCTAGTAATGTTTATTTTGATCATTGTTAACATTGTATAAAATGGTTCTGTCCAGTTTCTAATTCCGTTCGGATGTAGTGGTTTATTTCACAAGTCCATTACAAAATGTCCGCCTTTGTTTTTTTTAATTACTTCACTATACTTTGTCTCTCTACAGTATTCTGAAAAGTTTCACTTTCTATTATGTTTTAGTCCTATAGCATCTTTTGTTCTAGTTATTTCTTCAAAACAAACTACTAGCATTAAACAATAAAATTTCCTTCTATTTTAACAATGAAACATTTACTATGTGAAAAAAAGAATATTAATTATTCTGAGTTCATGAAATATATTTATTAGATATATTGCAAAGTATTTTTGTAGAATTACCTTGGAAGTATATATTGTCTTTTTTTTCAAAGAAAACCTCTTTTTACCGACTGACGATATTGTTTTAGTCTAGTGACGAGTTCTTGCTCTACTCTTTGGTCATTATTTTTATTGGTTTCTCGATAAATAGAAAATAAAAATAAAAATATAAACATTTCTAACATAAATTATTAAAAAGGAATTCTTCAGTGTGAAAATGTATTTGTTTTGTTCTGCAAGAAACATTAAATAAATTAAAGATAGGATTTTACAATGTGAAATGATTCAAAGAGTAATTATTTTTATCTTAATAATACAAACGTGCTTCAAAAGGATTTTTGATAAAGAAAAAAGAATCTTAACATTCACTAACGTTCACATAAGAAAATCAGAAATAAAAATGTTTTTAACAATTTCTAAACCTCTTAAAGCAAAGCTTTTATCTTTTTGAAAAATTAAAACATTTTATTATGATTCATCTATTTATTTTTAATTTTGTTCACTGTTGGTGATGATTAGGTCAAATTAATTATTTAATAGGATATTTAATAATTAAATATCTTAAATCATATTTAAAATAAAAAAAAACAATCCAATAAATATCAAAATTGTATTTTTTTTTAAACAGGTTAACCTTTTTCCCCCATATTACAAAAATATTAATTTATTTTTGTATTTATAAAAATTAGCAAAGATACACTAAACTCCTCGGAATCATTCTATTTAGGTTACGTCAAATGAAATTGAACAATTTACATTGATTATATAACCTTAGTTAAGGACATGGTAATTAATTGACAATGATTAACCAAGAGAAAGGATGATCGACCCAAATGTGGATCCATCGATCAAAACATCCCGTCTAATTGTAAGTGACTGGTAAGAATTTTGCAAAACATTTTGAAGAGCTGTACTACATTGACGTGAGATGTGGGACCGTCGAGCAACAATTAGATGCATTAAGGAATGAATGGTGGACTAAATTAATAGTTTATTTTTAAACCAACTTCACAATTAAAATATTTGTAGTTTATAGACAGATAAGTATCATTATTATAGTAAATACAAAATTCTTTATGATAAGTCCTAACATCTATATAAATTTATAAAAAAAGAGAAATATTTTGAAAGAAACTATGAAAAATGTTCAACCTTAAATGAAATATTTATGATATTTATGATATCTAATTACAAAATTAAATAAAGTTATGAAAATATTAAACATGTATATAAATTTATAATGTTTTCCATCTTGTTTTAGAACTTAACATGCATTTTCCATCAATCTTATTAAAAGGAATTGTAAAATGAAATGAAATAAATTATTATTAAAAATGGAATTAAATAAATGACATTTTAGAACATGATATTCCTTTTTGAAAATTGTAAAATAAATTCGAACCAAATTATTTTTTTTTTTTTTTATTTTTCCTTCAATTTTTTTCTGCAGAAGAAAATATGCCTTAATTCCTCGCTGGTTAAAACTTCTGCGTACTTGTTCTTTTCCTCTTTTTCCCCCACCACCTCTCTACAAATTTAGTCCCACCATTCTCAGTTGTTCCCCTCTCTTAACTCGTCTTTCGTTTAATTTAATTTTCCGAGTTGAAAAAAAAAATCCATTGGGCAAGTAAGAATGAATGAGTGGTGGGGGGTTGAAAAGGAGTAGAATGAGAGGTAGGATAGTTTCCATTTCTACATGTGTTTATTCCACAATATCCTACACATTTGCAAATTAAATTTTTTAGATTATACGTAAATCTTGGGGTTTAGAACCGGTTCGCATCATGACCCGGTGCTGTTCCGAGTTGGAATTTATCGCTGAGGACTTTGCCAACACATTTATTAAATGAAAACGGCCAGCATTCGTGATTTTTTTTTTATTTAATTTCTTCACCAATCTGGAACAAAAAATCAATTCACATTGGACCATTCAATCTTTTATATATATATATATATATATATATGATACCATCCTGTTTGAAGTTTTCAATTTTAATTATAGTGAAATGATTTTCCGTTCATATCCCACAAGAGAAAGTTATCTATTATCTATTTCTATGGCTTTTGAGAGAAATTGAAAATTATTAAAGGAAAGTCTTTGATCATAATAAATATTTCAGTAGTACTTTAAAATGAATAAGCAATTCTCTTTAATTTCGATAATGCATCATTAAAAGACAATATTTAGCTAATAGTAATAAGATTCGAAATTGAAAAAAACAAAAACTGGTTCAACTTACAAAAATATATTTATCGCGCGATTGGAAGAATAATAAAATATTAAAATTAAAATAGTTATAGTGTTAAAGCAACCACACACACATAATATCAATAAGCTAATTTTTTTCGTGAATTCCAATTTTTTGAATTTTTTTGAATTATTTTTATTATTTTTATAATTTGGAGTGTTTATTTGTTAATGTTTTCAATCTGTTCATTTGTTCATTTGTTTTTCTGTTTCACGTGGATCAAGACGGTCCATTTTACAACAAAAAACAGATAAGCTTGTTTATTTATTTTTTTAAATTATATATAATTATCTTTATTATTATTAATTATCCTCCAATTGGGGGTTGGGCGAAAAAGTGATTTCTCTTCTCAAAAAAAAAAAAAAAAAAATTAAATCTTGAAACATCAACCACACTTTAGTGAGGGTATTAAAATTAGGAACATGGAATCTACGTAGTTTATATAAACCAGAGGCATTCAAAAATTTAATAATGGAAAGTAAAAAAATATGATTTAGATATAGTTGCCTTACAGGAAATGAGGTGGGTGGGGGAAGGAAGGATTGATACTGAATAGTATATTTGCTTATACGTCGGATCTGAAAGGTATCAACTGGGAACGGACTTTATTATTTGAAAATCAGTAGCTACCGCAATTAAAAGTATAGAATTCTTAAGGTTATCTATTTTAGTACTCAAAAGAAAAATTTATAAGATGCTGGAATCAATTGTCAGAAACTTTCAAAATTCGGAATGGGTTAAAACAAGGAGACGCAATATCACCAATTTTATTTAATTTAGTTCTGGAATATGTAATTTGACAAATTGGGGAGAGGTCAAACGGAATCGAATTAAACAAAAAAATTCAAGTATTAGGTTACGCAGACGACTTAAATATAATAGGAGATTCGGCAGTGTAGAAAAATTAATTGAAGCAGAAAAAGAGATGGGAATGGAAATTAATAATGCTAAGACAAAGTATTTAGTAACAGAGAGGAATAGTATTAATACACAAAATCTAAATATACAAGATATAGAATTTGAAAATGTAGAAAAATTTAAAGACTTAGGTTCTGTGATAATGAAAGATAATAATATTCGAGATAAGTTTAAAGCGAGGTTACAATCGGGAAACGCCTGTTATCATGCAATAAAGGGGCTTATCGCATCAAAATTATTATCAAAGTGGATAAAAGTTAAAATATATAAAACAATTATTTTACCGGTTGTATAATATAGATGTGAGGCATGGTCTATGACCTTAGGTGACAAGAGTAGATTTAGAGTATTTGTGAATAGGATTCTGCGAAGCATTTATGGGCCAAAGAAAGATGAGATCACTGGGGAATGGCGAATATTGCATAACGAGGAATTGCATGATATCTATGCATCTCCAGATATAGTTAGAATTATAAAATCGAGAAGGCTACGGTGGGCAGGACACGTGGCTAGAATGGGAGAAAATAGAATGGCAAAAAATATATTGGTAGGGAGACCGAGTGGGAAACGTCTTCTTGGAAGACCAAGGACACGGTGGGTAGATAATGTGGAAAAGGATGTAAGAGAGATGGGAGAGGATAGGGACTGGAAGGTTGTGGCTCAGAATAGGAATACTTGGAGGGGTGTGGTTGCTGAGGCCAAGAACTTTCGAGTTACGTAGAGTCACACAGATAAAATTAAAATCATCCTTTAATTAATATTAATATAAGATTAATAAATATTATCTCTCATAAAAAATATTACTATAAAATATTAAATTAAAATTTAATCTGAAAATATAACAATATACTTTTAATATATATGTAAATATTATATTGATATATTTTAATTTAAAATAAATATTTATTTTTTGTTTATATTTAAAATGATGAAAAATTTATATTTTTCCCTTTATTTGCACAAAAAATTCCCCTCCCCCACTCCTATTATTATATTTAAACACATATATAGGTACTGTATATATATATAAATACTCAATGTATATTTTTATTATTTTTGTTTTTACTTGAAAAAATTTATATTTGTGATCCGCGTTTGTTCTCAAATGTCAACGTAAATATAAAAAATAGCAATATAAACAAATAAATAAAATAAAACAAATAAATTTGGGAAGGTGAGAGTAAAAAAATAATCACATATGTATTCGAAACGATTACACTTATATATATATATTATAAATTTATAATAAATAAATTAATAGATTAAATATCAATATCATCAAAAAGAATGAAAATGAAATGATATTGAAATTCCAACCTGGAGATTTTAACATATTTAAAAAAAGGAGGAGTTATTTTTTATATTAAAAGCTTTTATTTATTAGTTAAAAGTGTATTTTTCTGTTTCGAAATGTAAGAGCTTTAGGAAGGAGGTACTTTTAACGTCTAAAACCATTGATCGTCACAATTATGCATATTTTGACGTTTTTTTAATACAATTGAAAGGTAAAAACAAAAAGAACAAACAATTTAAAAAAAACTCATATTTTTTTATTTAACTTTCAATTCTAGCAAATATGGACAAATTTTAATGTCATTCAAAAGAAAACTGAAATTGAATTGTACATAATAAAGAAATGTAAGTTAAATATTTACAAATTAAATTCATTTATGTAGTAATTTTAGCAATCAAAATAAATTGTCCCTGACATTTACTAATTGTGATTAGTGTTTAAAGCACCCCCTCTTTTCCAAGATCCGAAATATTCATGTCCTTTTCATGCTTTTTTAAATTTGTGTTTTATAAAAGACAATAATAATAATAATATACAATAATTAGTTTTGATCTGTGGTACACCGTATTTGCTGTCATTGTTGTCAGTGACAGTGCTATTGACGGGGAATCTTCAGAGCTGTAAAGCAAGTTTGTCATTGCCAAACATTCAACGCAAAATATCATGAAAAATGACACTTGATCATACATTCTAAGATCCATAAATCCAAAATTCTTGAATATGACAACAGAATTGAAGCCAAAATGTTTTGATACAAATTCCATTAAAATATCTCTAATCAACCCGGAATTAAATATATATACATAAGTATTATAATAGACAGTACCTGGTTCACGGTACTTTAAAAAAATTATTCCTTATGAACTATGAATATTTAAGATTAAGATTACTATTTAAAATAAATAAATGACAAAATATATGAAACAATTTCAAATAATTTAAATAAACATAAATCCACTGAAAGACAGAAAAGTATGGCCTGTGGATATAACATATACATTTCATATACACATATATATTTTGTATTTAAGAAAGTGCTGTCTGACGTATTTGCTGACGTCATTTAAAATTACTATTTGAAATTAAGAAAAAACTAACAAAGATGATTTTTCTCGAGGCTGAAACCAATACAGACCGATTTTCCTTTATAAAAATTATTTATAATGTGTGAATTTCAAAAAAAGTCTTAGAGCGGTTTAATACACCCTCCATTCCAAAAGAAACCGAACTTTAAAAAAAAAATAGTACCACTAATGTCATCTGTTGTAATATTTTACCCGTAGATGGCTTAGTCTCTCATTGACAACTGGTATAAATTTCATGACATTTGGATGCATACAACAAAAGTTATTGCGTTTCAAATGTCAGTGTGTTTTGTACATCGGTCGGAAAATGAGTTTCAAACAAAGAGCTGCAATTGATTTTTGTGTTAAACTTGGTAAAACTTTAACTGAAACGCTCTAAATGCTACAAAATGTCTATGGTGATAATTGTCTATTCCGTACGCAAGTTTACGAGTGGTTCGGGCGATTCAAATCGGGTAGAGAGACGCTGGATGATGACGAAAGATCAGGCCGTCCCAGAACCGGATTTTTACGATTCAAAAGGAATTATCCACAAAGAATTTGTTCCACCCGGCCAGACAGTCACTGGAGAGTTTTACTTAGGCGTCATGAAGCGTTTGCTGGCAAGAATTTGTCGTATTCGGCCAGAATATCGAGAAATCGGCAGTTGGACTCTTTTGCACGATAATGACGATAATGCACCATCACATCGTTCGCAACTTGTAACTGAATTTTTGGTCAAAAATCACGTTATTCGTTTGCATCATTAGCCCTATTCACCAGATCTGGCTCCGTGCGACTTCTATCTATTTCATAAACTGCATTTGGCGATGAAAGGAAAGTGGCACGCATCGATTGAAGCCATTGAGAAGGCGACGACCGACGTCCTAAAGACCATTCCATTAAAGGACATGGAGAAGTATATATATATATATATATATACAATTTTTGCTTGTATAATAAGATGAGATAAGATAAATGTAATAACTATAATTATATAATATAATAGAAAAAAAAAAGGCTAACATTACCAATAAAATGATAAATAATAATATATTATTATTAATTTAATTTCTCTTATAACAAAAATAGAATTATTACGAATAAAATTTATTTTTTAATTAAAATATAATTTTTATTTGAAAAAAACTTTTTTTTTTCTTAATTGGTCAATTTTCTTTTTCTCTTCTTCTCTATCATCCACACACAGACTCAACACACATCCTTTAACTCTTTTATTTTAGATTTTCTCCTTAAAAAACAAAATGCCACATTCTTTTTTCAAGTTTAATTAGATTTTTTTGGTCGTTCGCTCATCTATCTCTCAGGGCGAAAGATTTCACCAATTAAAAGTACTCACATAATTATTTAGAAATAGATTGAGCACCAATCAATTATTTACTTAATCAAGTTAATAAATCATTAAGCAAAAAAAGAATTCAATATAATTAATTGTTTATTTTTTTATTATTTTTGGATGATAATTTCTTCTTTTTCTTAAAAACATTTTGATCTATGTATAATTTCCTAGTCAATATAGTATCCGGCAAAATATCTAAAATTGCTCGCCCTCTAATGCTCTAGGAACGTAAGAGCAAATCACTTCTGGTTGAAAATTCAATTGTATTTTTTTAACCATGGCGTTGGTTACTATGGCAACTCGAATCATCACTTAAATTCACCAGAGTTGGGATTTCACTGCTAGAATAATTTTTAAAGAGAAATTGAACAAAGGGAAATGCGAAAAAAGGCGTTTTGGTTCAGAGATATGATATAAGAAATAAAATCACATGAACATTCAGCATGTATATTAAATTGGGTATATTTCATATACCTAAGTAAATTAAAACAAAATTAACTAGTATATACGTATATATCTATATCTATATATATATAGATATAGATATATATATGATATACACCCAAAACCATCTAAATCATTAAAATTATGTTTATTAATTTTTTTTAAAAATATAATTATAATTATCTCTAATTTTTTATTAATTATAATTATATATATATATATATATATATAACAATTAATATAAAAATAATTATATTATATTTTATTAGTTATTATATTGTATAATAATAATAATAATAATAATTAATATAATACTAATTATATAATTATAATTAAAAATATTTCGATATAAGACCTAATCCATTAAATCATTTTAATCCAAAATTACATTTAATTAAACAATCCGCAATATTACAGTAAACAAATTTTAAAATAATATAACTGAACATATAATTTATAATATAACAAATGGACTTAATCAAAAACAATCAAATATTCATATTTTATAATAAAAATAGTAGGTTTGTTATCTTTTTTAGTTTATACGGGATATATTGGTGTTATTTTAGACATTTTATTATAATTAATTTAATTATTTATATTTATAAATATAATATTTTTGAATTGGGTGAGAATTGAAGCTTCGATCTAAAGTTTAATGAAAAGGTGAAAGATCCAAGCTTGAATAAGCCATCTGTTCCTAATATTGTTTATAATATTTCAGAATCCATATGTTCGTTGTCATATGACATTTTTAATAAAAAGCTATAATAATTTATTTATTCCAAATTGATTAAATAAATACTAGATTTTTACAAAATGTCTCCCTTCCCCAGAATAGAATTAAACACATGTACATTTCATCACAAATAAAGAAAAAATTAACTAAAAGTAAAATTTTAATTTAAAATATAATAATTATTTATCAAAAAGTTTTCAAAATTTCCCAAATATATTTAGATTGAAAGGCAATCAAATTTAAATATCTAATAATCAAATGGAGATAAAACAATTAAAGAAATTATTTGTGAAGAAAAAGTTTTCCCCTTTGCAAATAGAATGACAAAATTTAACGTTATGATGAAATAAAACGAGATGGGATGGGACAACGAAAAGAGTCAAGTGTTTCTGAGAGATGAAAGAAGATAAAGCGGATTTTAAAGAGCGATATACTTCTACAACTACTAAATAGGAAAAGGAATGAAATCTATCTTAATTTTCACTTTCATTCTAATTTTTTGGCACATTTACAAACACCATTCTACACCTAAATTCTACTTGAAAATGCTAATTCTAAATAATAATTATTTTATTCTTCCTCTTTCCCATTTTCTTATCTCTATCTATACTAATAAAGTATTAATTTTGAAATTAAATTAAAACATTTTCATGGTTAATTCTTCTATTAATTGCAATATGAAAAATTTCAAAAAAGGTTGTTGATCTTTTTATCTATGAAATATGATTGTTGCGGCATTGAACTTTCAAGTTCAGTACAGCCAAATAATATTTTAATCAATAATATGGTGCGAGAGCACACACTACTTTCATTTATTACAACATCTTATAATAAATAAAATAATCAAATCTAATTTAATTTAATCAAGATATTTTTATTGAATCCTGTCTAAAATGAATTCAGAAAATGATTCGATTATTTTTTTAAAATTTAATAATAATAAAATTACATTTAATAATATTATATATATATACATAGTAGCTGCTCAGAGCGCCTTCGGTGCTCTTCACACCTATACGGGGGCTCAACCCCCTGTACCCCCGAGTGGTACATAGTATTTGGTTGAAAGAGATAAAAGGTTTTCAACCATTTTGTTTCAATCAATATATTACACAAAACATTCATTTCTTTTTGTGTTCTTATTTAAAATATATTTTAATTTAATCAGTAAATTAATTATATATATTACCTATCTTGGCCGCAACAACTACATTTCTCCAAGTGTCCCTATCCCGAGCCCTTGTCCCATCTCTCTTACGTCCCTTCCTACGCGTCCTTGGTCTTCCAAGCGGACGTTTTCCAATCGGTCTCCCCACCAATATCTTTTTCCGCTCCCATTCTAGCCACGTGCCCTGCCTATCGCAGCCTTTTCGCTTTTATACCCCTAACTATTTCTGAAGATGCATAGAGGTCATGCAATTCCTCGTTATGCAGTCCCCACCTCATATTTCTTTGGTCAATAAATTCTGGGAAGAATCCTATTCTCAAATACTATAAATCTACTCTCGTTTCCTAAAAAAGATCATAGACCATGCCTCCCACCCATATAATACAAAAGGTAAAATAATTGTTTGATATATATTTTAATTTTTATCCTCTTTGATAATAATTTTGATGAGATAAGCCTCTTTACTGCATGATAACAGGCGTTTCCCGATTGCAACCTCGATTTAAATTCTTCTCAAATATTATTATCCATCGAGATTACATTGAATTTTTCTAAATATTCAAATTCTACATTTTGTATATTAAGATTGTGTATGTTAATAGTGTTCCTCTTTGTTACTAAATATTTTTTCTTATCCCTATTAATTTCAAACCCCATCTCTTTTCCTACCTCGATTAATTTTTCCTCGCTATCTGTAATTGCCATTCCCGAATCTCCTATTATATTTAAGTCGTCTGGGTAACCTAATATTTTACAATTGATTTCCGCATCTCTCTTACTCTTTCTTTACTATCTTCAAGACAAATTTGAAGATTAAAATTTGAAAAAGTTTATCCGGATCTATTAAGTCATACGTATGTTTTACTAAAGTCTACAAATAATTGGTGAACAGAAATATTGAAATCGCGGGTTTTTTTCCTAATATCTATCATAATAAAAATATCTTATTTAATGTTGATCGATTTGGCCTGAACCAGCAATGATATCTCCTAATATTTCATCCGCCTATGGTTCGTAAGTATTGTATAAGTTATAAGTTATAATAGAAATAGAGTATAATATTTCTTGATTATTTTATTTTGATATTTTATTTTCATTGTTTGCTTTTTATTGAATATTTTTAATAAATAATTCCATTAATATTTCATTAACAAATATGTTTTTTTTAACAAAAGTGACATCTATTTATCTAACTCTATGGTGATTCTGAACTCGAAATTGGTCGCAACAACTTAATATTCCAACCAACACTATCCTGATGTTTTTACATTCAATTTCCATTCTATCTTATCTTATTTAAGAGGATTTGTTTTCCTCATTATTGGCTGACCGACCAGTCCTTATCAAATTGGTTTTCCAAAAATAAACTCTTCATCAAAATCTTTTATCTCCCAATCAAGCTACACGTCCAGTTTATTTTAAGGTTCGTGATTCTATAATCTAACTATACTTTGAAATGGATAGAAATCATTCCTTAGATATATCGTCAATTTTCGTCCCATAAATTCTAAATGTATACTCCTCTTTAAAGTCCTAAACCATACTTCACATTTAAAAATTATACATATTGTATTTATTTTATGATCATTATATTTAATAGATAGATAGAGAACGAGTTATAGAGTTAATGAGTGCGTTCAACTTAATTTGAGATTATAAAGAAAAAATTAAATGATAGATTTTTTATCATTCTTCACTCTTAATAATTATTCTCTTACTTATTCAATATAATTTATAATGCATTCAGTTTATCACATTATATTCTGAAAAAAAAAAATTCATCAAAAAAAAATTTCAATATGATAAACGGAAACAGATTATCTCCTTCAAAACAGAACGTATATAGGAACATCCATTCATATATAGGTATATCGACTTGAAAAGTTGTTAAGTAAGATCAGTAACGAGTAAAACAAAAATTGCGATAAATGAAAAATAAAAAATACATATTAATAAAATCTTAATAAAGGTACAATCTCTACAAATATAAATAAAAGTGAAATTGGATTAGAGTTTTTATCAAACAAACAAATCAAGATAATGTTAAATAAATATAATGTGAACAGTTATTTTATGTGATTTAAGAAAAAATTGCTGGTTAATTGTCTAAATCTATATATATAAAGGAGAGTGTTTGTATGTATGTATGTATATATGTATGTAATTTGTTTACTTTTTTGCTGTCATAGAAACAAACAAAAAAGAAATTTCCTACTTAACCGACACTTTACCGGTAATTTAGAATTATGAACATCAAAAAATAAGAAACGATTTCTATGAAATTACATCACAATATTCTTATATATCTCTATGGTAACATAGGCTATAGATTTTATTAATATCTAATTCTAATCAATAACCGCAGAATTTAATTTTTTAAAGTTTATATAGTTATCCGTGTTGTTCATTCAAGAGCCAGGCGTGGCCCACTGACTGGCGGACTCATTTTACACAATGTATATAACTAGCAATCAAAGAATTATTATAATATTTAACTTTTTATTTTAAATTCTAATATTCAAATATCATTTCAATTAAATAATTTATTCTAAAAGTTCTCATTTTAATTAATATAATAAAATATTTAAATCATATTTAACTTAAATTATTTTGTATTTATTCTTTCCATATTTGAATAGGTACTTCTTTAATTTTAAGGGAGGTAATTAACTATGATCTAAAAAAATTAATAAATGAACTTAATAATAAAAAATCAAATAAATCCATTAATTTAAATTAATACTATTAATGAATGTATATATTGTTAATTTATCTTTAGTTTTATCAATACTTTTATACCGTTAATTTTTATAAATTGTCTCAAGTCTCTAACTTTGCATTTTCTCAAATTTTATTATAATTAAAAATATTCAATAAAAATCAAGCAATGAAATTAAAATATCGAAATGAAATGATCAAGAAATATTATACTCTATTATAACATATACAATACTTATAAACTATAGGCGGAGGAAATATTAGACGATATCATTGAGGGTTCATGCCAAATCGATCAACATTAATTAAGATATTTTCATTATGACAGATATTAAAAAAACCGCGAATTCAATATCTCTGTTCACTAATTATTTGTAGACTTTAGTAAAACCTACGCATGACTCAATAGATCCGGATAAACTTTTTCAAATTTCGATCTTAAAATTTATCTTGAAGGTAGTAAAGAAAGAGTAAGTGCGGAAATCAATTGTAAAATATTAGGTGACCCAGACGACTTAAATATAATAGCAATTGCAATTACAGATAGCGAGGAAAAATTAGTCGAGGTAGGAAAAGAGATGAGGTTTGAAATTAATAATGATAAATAAATATATTTAGAAACAAACAGGAGCAGTATTAACATACAAAATGTAGAATTTGAATATGTAGAAAAATTGAATGTAATCACGAAGGATAATAATATTTGAGAAGAATTTAAATCGAAGTTGCAATCGGGAATCGCCTGTTATCATGCAGTAAAGAGGCTTATCTCACATCAAAATTATTATAAAAGGGAATGAAAATTAAAATATATAAAACAATTATTTTGTCTGTTGTATTATATGAGTGTGAGACATGGTCTATGATCTTAGGAGATGAGAGTGGATTCAGAGTATTTGAGAATAGGATTCTCCCCAGCATTTATGGGCCAAAGAAAGATGAGTACATCAGGGAATGACGTACGAGAGATGGAACAGAGGCTCAGGATAAGGACACTTGGAGAAATGTGGTTGTAGCTGCCAAGAACTTTCGAGTAGATATAACATATTCAATAATAATATATATAATTAATTTACTAAATAAATTAAAATATATTTTAAATAATCACACAATAAGAAATGAATGTTTTATGTTATACATTGTTTGAAACAAAATGGATGAAAACCTTTTACTACTTTCAACCAAATACTATGTACCACTCGGGGGTACAGGGGGCGGAGCCCCCGTCTAGATGTGAAGAGCGACGAAGGAGCTCTGAGCAGCTAGTTCTTTATAAATTACACTTCATATATATCATCTACATACCTATATACAACATTATATTTAATTCAACTCTATTTTTTATTTATTATTATTTAATCGATTTATCATTATTTTTAATTTTCTTTTTTCTGTTTTAATTAATTTTTGTTAGTTTAATTTTTTGTTTAAACTTTATATGTAAATTAATTTCATTTACAAGGTAGTATTATTTGAGATAATAAATGTTAAAATTCAAAACATATCCAATTCATTTATTTTCTAAAATGAATTATACACATATTATTAGAATCCATAAGTCAAAGTACTCTTCTGGATAGTAAGAACAAAAGCTAAAAAAAACTTTCGACTTTGTACGTCCAAGACAAGGACAACGCCTATTAAGCCACTTATATCAATGAATATTATCAAGAGGCTCTGAGGATATAAGGGCCTTAGGCTCATTTGGGGGAGGTCCGTTATGAGAGAGAGATCTTCACACAACGCGGAGGTCAGAACAAGACTGCAGGTTCGCTACCCACACACCCAATGGTGAAAAAAAGCTAATATTATATTATATTATATTATTATATTATAAATATTTTATTTTTCTAAAAAAATAATTATTGAATATTTTATTAATTAATAAATTAAAAAATTATATTTATTAAAAAAAAGAAAATAATTAATTAGTGAAAAAAAAAAATTATTTATTTACTAACCCATTAGAAATGAAGAAGTGCGAGTTTGGTTGCATAAGTTTCTGGGGGAAAGGAAAATAATTTAATTCTATTAATTTATTTTAATTTAACTTATAAATAAAACGTATATAAGCGAAAATATCTTAATTCTAATGTTAAGCCTACAATTTTATGGTAATAATTTAAATAAAATATTTCTATAATTAATATAATTAAATTAATAATATTTTTGAATTTCTTTTTTTACTTTTCTTCATCAATATTAAATTATGATATATGTATAATATATATAATATTTATAATATATATATTTATTAAAAAATTTTATTTAAAGTTAATTTAAAAAAAAAGTAGAAAAGTAATAAGAAAACAGAAAGGAAAGATTATTATTGAAAATAAAGAGGAAAAAAATATCTCTTCATTTGTTTTGAAAGAATATTAATTATAAATTATAAATCAAAAGAAAAAAAGTTGGAAATGATTAACAAGAGAAATAGCAAAAATAATGGTATGATAAGTCGATGAAAAGGGGAACAAGGTGGAATTGACGTGATTCTTTAAATATAGAATTTTTTTTTAAAACAGCGATTCTTTTTAATTTATTATTATTATTATTATTAGTATTATTATATTTACATATTTTTGACTTAATAGTATATTATTTCTTAAAATGTCAAGGTCTTTATTTATTCTTTTTAATTCACTGAAGAAAAATTAAATAATCAAAAAAATATATATAATGTATTTTAATATTTAATTAGCATTATTTACTTAATTTAAAAAAAAAATTAGATAATTTAATTTAGTGTTATTTTTTTAATATCAAGCTCAACCATACGAATAGCAGTCATAGTATATTATAATAATCTATCTAGATGGTTATTTTAAGCCCCTGAGTTAGCTGGGATAAAAACTTATTTTAGCCATTTTATTATAGTTTTTACTATATATTAATTTAGGTTTATTTAAAATTTGTTGCTCTTGTGCTAAGGCATGAGTTTTCGTTATGACAGGTGTTTCGTCATTTTTTCTTTCTTTTAAATACGAATTTGATATTAAAAAAAATGAATATTAGTTTATTTTTACTATAAAATAAATAATAAAAAAAAAACGCACACTTGTAAATAAGTTGACCTGTGTCCAGGTCCGAACCGACCGACGGTTTGAAGTAAATTAATTTCCAGCTACAGAAACAATTTCAAATAATTTTAATATATCTATTAATATAATAAAAAATAGATAGGCATATAACATAAATATTTTTATTTTATATCAATTTTTAATCTAACAGATTATGAGGTTCATAATTCTCTTATTTATATTACTCGTATTTTTACCGACCGACGATAGCAAATTTCACATGTGGAGATTTTTACATATCTCCACGAATCTTTTCTTAGGGTAACAGAAAAAAGTATTTTTAGCATGATGTCTGTCCGTCCGTCCGTCCGCTGTTTCATCAAAATCCGTTGAGCCGTTCAAGTTGTACACATCTATACGGACGGACGGACGGACGGACAGACATCATGCTAAAAATACTTTTTTCTGTTAAGAAAATGCATGATTAGTGAAGATATGTAAATATCTCCACATGTGAAATTTGATGTGAAAACAATACCTTCCTTACTATCGTCGCTCGGTAAAAATAAGAATAAATTTAAATTATTAATTAAAATGAGATAATTACAGAGATATTAACTTTACAAAACACTGATAGTGTTATAATAAATCAGGGAGTAAGAAATTGCATTCGGATACAGCAAGAGATTTGAAAAGAGCGAAGATTATTGAAATTAGAAATATTATATACGAGGACTATTTAAAATTATATATATAAGAAATATATTTATATTTATATTTTTTTATATTAATTATGAAAATAAACAACGCAGACAGTAATTATTTCTGATTTTTGAAAGAGCTATAATAATATTATATCTAGTAAATATTTAAAATTTAAAAATATTTAGGAAAAAATTACTAACATCTTAAAGATTATTTTCATTTAAAAAATAATATTTATAGAAATAAATATATTTAAAGAAAATTAAATCTTCTATACATATAATTTTTTTAATGTTTAAATAATTTCCAATTAAATTTTTTAATAAAATGTGATCTTCATTCGAATATATAGAATATTTAAGCTTAATTCTATTCCAAATTCTTAATGAAAAATTAATAAAATTTTTAAATATATATAAATAATACCAGTAAAGAGTTAAACAAATGCATTTTATAAAATTTAATTTTGATTGAAACATATATTTTTAAATTCACTAATAAAAAAAATATTCGTTTTAATTAATAAAGAATAAAAAAAAAAAGGTTCAATTAATTTTCTATTATGAAATGATTGAGGGATGATTTCGGTGGACAGGCCTCTCAACGTCTTGTATTGCGCAGTGAATGGTAGGCAACTGAAAGCGTTCGAGTCGCCCAGCCGAGAAGCAGGCAGGAGGTGTTGCCAAGCGGCGGAGGCGAATGGAGAGGGGAATTTTGTGCGCATTAATTTTTTTAAATTATTGGTATTTTTGTATAGATCTTAAATCGAATTTTTAGAATATTTAAGCTTAATTCTATTCCGAGATTTTAATGAAAAAATTGAACTAATAAAGAAACAAACACAATTATAGAATGAATAAATAGAATAATGTAAATTATATAATAAAATGCATTAAAAATCTCTTTGATTACTGCATTTGAGTAAAAATTTCAATGTAGTGGTAGCTGGAAATTATTTATTTCAGGTCGGTTCTGTGTCTGGCCACAGCTCAACTTATTATTTTTACCGACCGACGATAGTAAGGGAGGTATTGTTTTCACACCAAATTTCACATGTGAAGATTTTTACATATCCCTACGAATCATGAATTTTCTAAACAGAAAAAAGTATTTTTAGCATGATGTCTGTCCGTCCGTCCGTATAGATGTGTACAGCTTGAACGGCTCAACAGATTTTTATACAATTTGGTATATTTACTTAATGTATCAGTAACATGAATTCATCAACTTTTGGTGCAAATCCGGAAACCGGAAGTGGTAGTATTAGCGATCGACGATAGGAAGGGAAGGGTTATTCTCACACCAAATTTCAAATGAGGAGATTTTTTACATATCACCACGAATCATGCACATTGTATTGGTTTTATCCTCGCAGTGGCGTACCGTGAGGTTCTTGCGACTGGGGGCAACTGAGAAATTAGCGCCCCCTTTCTTATATATATAAATATATATATATATTTAATTTAATTTTTTTTTTAAAGAATATTAATGACGAATAACGAAACAGGTTTAACAGATTTTAATAAGCGTATAAATAATATTTATTGACTTATACAAAATACAGTTTAACTTTAAATATTAATTCTTCTTTTGTTCCAAATTGGCTTCCCTAATTTTCCGCCCCCTAAATTTGGCGCCCGGGGACATATGTCCCCTCCTGCCCCCCATAGTTACGCCACTGTATCCACGAGAAAAATCATCTGTATTGGTTTTTTCTTCGGTCGGCTCTGCGCCTGGCCACAGGTCAACTTATTATTTTTTATTAAATGAAATCAGTTAAAATTATTTAAGATTTAAGATTTTTGATGCTCCAAAAAAGATAAAATAAGAGATGAGAAAATTTGTTGAAATTGTAACATAGTAATTATGAATTTGTATCTTAATCCATGTTAAGTTTTTTGTATACATAATAAATTATGAGAACTACATATATTTTGCTTTACTAAATTCTTAATTGTTTAAATTTGATTTATGGCCTGAATATAATTTTTCCTCTTGGATAGGGACAATAAAAAAAATTGGGTTAAAAAGTAAAACAGATTTCATTTATTCACAAACGTTACATAAAGGAAGGGGATATAAAAAGAAACCCGGGAAAATGCTATCAGTGCTTAACTAGACAGAGCTTTGCTTAACCAAGATATAGGGATGCGATTTGCACACCAAACACTAAGAAACATGGAACAGTCCAAACACGAGGGAGCTTTATCTTAAGATTAATTAATTATTGTCCCAGCTCGGTTAAATCTGTTCGAAGGGGAAAGAAACACGTTCTACAACCAACAATTATCGCTCGAATAATAGTTAACCCATTACAAAAGAATGATTCATTAAACATTAGTGTTTAATAAGTCATTCTTATATATATATATATATATATATATATAGTTTTCTAACTAAATAATTATATTATTATTATTTTTAATATTTAATTGCATTTTAATTGCACAATGTCTATTTTAAAGGTTTCTTTTAAATTTATCACACTTGAATATTAGAAAGATAATAATCAACTGTCAGAACTTTCCTATTTAGTTAAATTTGCTATATAAAATTTCAGTGCGATAGGTTACATTTTGTAGCCCCTTATGAACTTTCAAAGTAGACAAGAATAAATCCAAAATTCATCATCACCGACATGGAATGAAAAGTCCTGGGATTTTTCAACATGTGACGCCACTAGAAAATGAACATGCCTCATTTCGAGAGACTCATCTGTATTAAGTATCATGACATTTCGTCCATTCGTTTACAAGCTACAGTCGTTTGAGTGACGCTACTTTCGCCTTCATAAGAAAAATGGAAAAACAGGAATATCGCGTCTTGATTAAACATTGTTTTTTAATGGGAAAAACTTGTGAACAATCATTGCAGTGGTTGCAGGAATGTTATCTCACATCTTCTCCTTCGAGAACAATGTTTAATCAAGACGCGATATTCCTGTTTTTCCATTTTTCTTATGAAGGCGAAAGTAGAGTCACTCAAACGACTGTAGCTGGACGAAATGAGCCTCTCGAAATGAGTCATGTTCATTTTCTAGTGGCGTCACCTATTGAAAAATACCGGGACTTTTAAGTCCATGTAGTATATCTAATGGGAAATTAATTTGTTTATTAAGAACAATTTTTTGAATTGAGGTCTTTGAAATCTCGAAAGATGCCTCAAAATATGAAGGCACATGTTTTAAAGTTAACTTTTAAAAATCTGACAGTTGTAGTCACATTATAACTGGAAAAACTACTTTTAAATAAAGTATAAAAAAAATGTAAGTACTTTGAAATAAATAGCAAATTCTAATAAAATGAATTGTTGAATAAATTAAAAAATAAGAAGATTTCAAGATGCATTGATAAGTAATTGATCTATACTGATTCGGTTGATAGACAGGCGGGTGGCCCATTTGTACAGGAACAGGGCACTGTTAAAATTAATTGCCTAAATCCATTCAAAACAAGGCATTCGATCTGTCATTGAGAAGGCTATTTACATAAGTCCAATGGAGATGAGGAACAATAAAGGCAATTCGCACCAAGAGACAAGTGTTTGTTTGGAATTCTCATTATTAGTAGGCGAAAATTTAGGCAATGATGTCAAGTTCTACCAATGGATGGATGGATGAATGAGAGTATACGATTATGAAATCTTTCTTCCTGAAAATAGTGTGAGAAAATGATGCGTCCTTATTTAATTCTTAAGTATATAACTAAATATTATAGACAATATAATTTCAAAAGAAATTAATTAAATTAAGAAAAGTATTTTTCACTTCTTTATTTATTACTTTTTTAAGGTTGAATGAATTTATATATATATTATAAATTATAGTAATTGACAAGAATATACTGATGAAATTTTAATTAGAAACTGAAAACAATTATATAATTTTCATTGGCGCAATTTTCCTAAATGCTATCTTTAATATGACTAAATAAGGTAAATGTATCAGTGGTGGACCAAGTTAAGAGAAATTTTCATTCAAAAACACTATTATTCTGTAATAAAAGTGAGAATAACAACAAAATAAGTGCTAACATATTGTAGAACTATTTTTAATTATCACTACAACACAAACATTCGGTTAATTTATATTTAAATATTTTTTTTTATATTTTTTTCAAAACGTATTTTTTGTACTAGTAGTGGGCCATCTGAAAATCGAAAGTTTCAGTAGTTTGATCTAGTAATGGACCATTAGCCTAAAATGGGTTTAAATGGCACTAAGGATTGGTTTTATTAATATTTTTTATAATTTCTTATAATTTATTTTAATTATTCTTTCTTAATATTTCTTTAACGATTTTAGTAAAAAAAAAAATTGAATCGTATTTCTTAGTAATGGGCCACCCCGGTCCACTTCTGAAAAAAAAATGAGATATTTGTTTCAGTAAATGACCACCCCCTTAATAATTTTTAATCATCATTTCAAACTGATTAATAAAATTTGTAGTATCAACTATTGAATTTAATTTTTGGATTGAAATTATTATTAAATAAAACATAATAGATTGAAAATAAAGTAAAGCATATCCTTAACGTTTTGCATAAGAAACTAACCTTAAAATGCAAGAACGCTTGCCTCGTGTTTTAAAAAATTCATAATTATAATATAAATGCAGCGATTGGTCTCTGTTTCATTGTTAAGCAATCCGAAAAAGGCTTTATCGATATCTCATGTTTAATTTGAAATTAAAAAGCTTATTTTGATCAAAAATCTTATCTTATCAAATGGTCCATTACTGGTACAGTGGTCCACGACTGGTACATTTACCTTAGATGACCAGTCGATAATATTCTATAAATAATATATATATATATATATATGATTTTATTGTAGTTAGTTCTATGGTATTTGACAAAAGTAATCCTATTGATATGTGTATGCAGGGCATTAATGTCTGTTCAATGGAGCAGAAACACATTTAATTCCCTCCTCGCTATTCATTTGTTTTGTCTGAAGACCGCAACAGTAAATTAACTGGCCTTCTATCGGAATTTAATTATTCTTAACTGTAAAATAAATACAACTTCAATTTTCTAACTTTTACACTCAATTAAATTTTATAAATATAATTAACAGAATAAAAAAAAAAGAAAAATTAAATATTTCTTTACCCAAAAAGAAGACAGAAGACAAGTTTAGTCCTTTTTCAAATGAAAAAAATAATATTAAATTATTAAAGCTTTGGTGGTTGTTTTTATTTATAACGGAATTTTGTAAATTAATCTAGAGGAACATTTATGTAATAATATTTATTGTAAAATCCTTAGCAAAAATACTAGATGACAAAGTTGAAATTCGAATAGAGCACGTCGAAATCTATTAAATTACAATTTTCATAACTCCCGGAAACTTTCCAGGTAACCACTTTTTTAGAACCAAATGAATGGGCTAATAGTCAGATAATAACAACAAGGATGTTATTTAAATAAAATTTGACTGAACTGAACATAATTGATTTTCAATTTTCCTGTTCTCTCTACTTTTTAGCTAAATAGTATTTGATATTTTTCCTTATTATTATTTATCGAAAACGCCAATATAAAAGTAACTAATATAATTAATAGTTTTTTCGAATATCACCAAAATAAATAAATGATCAGTGTTATTATTAGGGGAAGGTGGTGGAATGGCGCTCACTTAAGGGAGGTTGTCCAAATTTGATGCAAAACAAAATAATAATTAAAAAAAACTCACGTGTATCTATACATAACTATATTGACTATCTTGTTACAAATAAAAAAAATGAAAATTTTTATTTTTATATTGGTAATTATGACCATTGTGCAAAAGTTTAAAATGATCGCGATTACCCAGGTAATGGCGCTCATTGTTTAAATACACATATCGCAAATGTAATTTTTTGCCTTGGTACTTCCGTTACATTCTTGATGGATCCAGCTGCCACAAACAGTACATCTAAACCACATTTCTCCATCTTTCCCGAATTCGTTACATATGGCACAGAATTCGTTAGAATCCAGATCGTCAATCAAGTTCATCGTCATAAATAACTTTGTCTTATCCGCGTTCGGACGATGAACTCTCTACTATTTTTCGCTTCACTCTTTTAACCTTGTCCTCTATATTTTTATTTTTTTTTTCATTAAATTTATGACAGGCTTTTCTTGTTTTTAACCAAAGTTTCTTTTAATGGAGTTGACGTTAAAATTTGAGAATGTTGTTTTGGTCTTTTAACATTTTTCTTTGGTTTATTTGAAGGTCCAGGAATTTGAAGTAGATCTTTTATTGAGATGTTCACGTTCTGCAACACTTGAATTTGTTACATTGTAGATAGTAGGAGAACTTTCATTTCTTTCTTGTGATTCTGATTTATAGTCACTCTTCGGCAAGTTTTCTATTTCCGCTACTAATAAATCACTTGTTAAAAATGCTTCTTCTTCAAAAATATTTGGGTCCAACGGATAAATTCCTGTTGTTTTAAATCCATTAACAGCTTTTTCTATATTTGCGATTCTTGAGTAAGCTTTATTAAACAATCGCTGATCAACTGATCGCCATTACCAGAAAGTGTTACGCCGTCTGTTATTATAACCTAAAAAACTGAAACTATTTGACTTAAGTAAAATTAATAAACATAGACTTGATAAGTATTTAGAACACTAGCTACGCATATAATAATAATAATTAAAATAAAATAAAATTTGAAATATTTAGAGCTTAAATAAAGTTGATATATTCATACATTAAAAATGATAATTTTAAGCGTCACAAGTTAATAAACGCGGTAACTGTAATATCGACTTGGCGATTTATTAAAATTTTTTTGTTAGTTGTCATATACAGGGCAGCACGATTAAACTGTTAAAAAGTTTTATATTTCACGAGATTTTAAGGTGAGCTCCATTACCCAGTGAGCACTATTACCCCATCTTCCCCTAATCTATATCTATCTTTTGCTATATCCTCAAAAATATTCTTAGCAATGTTTTGTTTATATTTTAATAAAAAAAAACTAATTGAAAAAGAACTAAAACAAAAAATAGATAAGTTATTAAATGAATATTGCAATAGTTGGTTCGTTTTGTTTTTAAATAATTTATTAGCTTGAAAAAAAAAAATAAGTTGACGCTTTGTATCCCCTTGTCCTAATTTTAATTGCAATATGTCACGTAGAGATCGTTTGCTTGTTTCTCTTTTCTTTCGCGTAAATTATTCATAATTCGTAATGTATGTGTTTTTTTTTTTATTTATTTATGTAGAATGAGTTTGGCTATATCCTCGGGCTCTATCTCATTTATTTACTTGAAACATAGAATAAATTGCTCTATTATCAAGTAAAGAATTTATCAAATTGAGCTTAACGTTTTGTCATGTTTAAAATAACAACATTATAGCAAAAGAAAAAAAAACCTGTGGCTCAAAGAGGTAGAAAAGAAATTCAACCGGCTGGGTTTTAAGCATCTTTAATCATAAATATAAGATTCGTATAACAATTTTTTTTTTTTAGTTTAAATTATTAATATGTTTATTTCACGGTATATTATTAAAATGAAATATTTATATTAAATTCATTTATGAGATCCATTTTAAAAAGTAAATTATTAATTTTCTAGAATATTCAAGATTTTAAGATTTAAATGAAAAAAATTAATAACTCGATCGATGGATAATACAACAATCCTTAAAGATTATTGACCTATTTTCTGATAAGCCTAACAATTCTTATTAACATTATTAAACCTTAAACTTACTTCAAGTTTACTTCAATTTTAAATGATAAAAAGGAGATATGGTAGCTTAAAGATAAATATGTATGCTTAATATATACTTATAAATAAATAAATTAGTTTTTTTTTTATATTTATCATTTGTGATTTTACATTCTCCAATACAAGAGATCACCAACATTTTTCCCGCAAGAATGTAGAACCTAAAATCGTTTTATGTGTACCTAATAGAAATTTTCATTCTAATCCAATGCAAAAGATCACATTAACATAAGATTTCTACATTAAATAAATAATTTTCACCGTATTATTTAGGAATTATTGGTGATGTGCGTGATTTTTGCACCAAATATGCTATATTTTTAAATTAAATTAATAAATGAATTCAATTTAGATTGAATGAAATGTCATCTTTTCAACAAGCAGCATGTATAAATTTAAAGTCCATATATTTTACTTTTAATTTTAATTCGTTTTTTTCTATATAAAAATTCTTCTTTATTTTATTTGGAAAATGAATAAAAGTCGTTAAACTAATGAAAATGATTATTCAAATGAAGATTTGTGCATGAAAAGTTTTTTTTTTTTTTTTGAATGACAAAATTCATCTATAAAAAAAGTAAGTTGAATAATTCTCATAAGAAAAAGTATTAACAATTTTAATAAGGATATATGAAAGAACTAAGATATATTTTATAGATGAACAGAAAAATGTTTATAAATAAATATAGATATATAATATCATTCTTTTGATAATTAGAAATTAATTAAGAGCTACGTTTTAAATCAACGTATTTAAAATTGATAAATGTTTTAAATCAGTTAAGAAAAATGATAAGAGATGCTTCATAAATATTCTATCAAATAAGTTTATGAAAAATTCATTTCTCGAATTTTATAAAGAATATTTTAGGATATATGTACCTATTTAAAAAAAATATATACTTCAATATCTATATTTATATTTTGCTTGTTTGTATACTTATAAATTCGAGTGGAGTAAATTAATTAAGACATTCTTTTAATGAATAAATAAAATATAAAAAAATATATTTAATGAATATTCATTATTTCTAATACATTCAATTGATATATTTACCTAACATGATTGGTTTTAAATAAAAATATAAAATTCTATTTCATTTGCAAATTGACTTGTTTATATTTAAAGATAAAATATATTAATATTTATATTCTTTTTTTGTAATTAAACGCATAAAAATTATATCACACAGAATCCACTTGAATATATAATTTTACCAATAAATAAAAAAAAAAAATAACTTCTCTAATGATTATTTTTAAAACCTCAATGAATATTCAGAATATTTTTTAAAATAGAGATCATTTCAAATAATGAAAATATGGTAATCACAAAACTATTTGTTAGAGTATTATTTATTATATCATATTATCGTTTATATTTTCATTATAGTTGTTTTTTTTATATTGCATTTCAAATATTAAATCCATTCAGTATGCAGACGTTCCAATAATTTTTATTTCTAACACTGCATTATGTTATGTATGCAATTCTATTGAAAATAAAATTAATATTGTTTTTTACTATAATAAAGTTTGTAGTTAATTGAAATGAGATCAATTTGGGATTGAATAGAAGTAAAGAAAAATTCCTGAACATGTTTAATATCCATAATAATTATAATAATACAATGAATTAAAAAAATTATGAATGGAATTGATTGTATATAACAATAATTTTATGAGAATGGAAAATGTAATGAATATTATGGGAAATTTCCTAAATTACCATGATGGTATTGAAGTCAATTTTAAATGCAGACCTCATTCCTGCCAGCCAAATGTATTTCAATCAATAGCTAAATACCATTTCGAAATAACTTATTAATTCATGAATACTAAGTACTCCCTACTATAATGTTAGACTTTATTTGTCAAAAAGACAAGCAAAAAAGCCTGCATATTAAATTTAAATAATAATAATAATAATAATAATAATAATACTGTCTGAACAAAACCTGGCAGACAGAAAAAATATAATAATTAAAAAAAGATATTTATCTCCCAACAGTCTTCGGAAAATTTGTAATCAAGTGTCAAATATTAACTTGAAACCAGGGTGTCTGCTGCTGTAGACAATGAATCTGCCCAACAACCCAGCGAAGTAGTTTTGACTCTGGTATTTTTTATTCTTTCTTGAGCACAGTAGAATTTTACAAAACCTGGGACCCTCTAAAACGACCTAGACTTCCTAAACTGATCTTCAAGAACGAAACAAATAGATTTATTAAATAACCTTAACACAACTATTTAAGCGCTTATGTCAGTCGATGTAAATCTATTGAAGAGATCCATTTGACTATTTAATCTGCAGCTTGTACCGATTCTTGAAGCTAATAACCAAAAACTGATACCACCATCAAGTTATAAAAAGAACAAGATCTTAAATAAGGACCCCCCCCCATGGAGAGTTCGTATTGAGAGAAAAATTAATAAATTCAGAGCAACTGCTGATATAATCTTGGAGTTTTTATAACCGGTGGATGCGGAGCATTGGCCGATAATAAATATCGGCACAACCAAGTAGCAAAAATAATCCATCGAGAGCTTGCTCTCAAAAGAAAACTAATCGAAGACCCAGAGCCGTTTTACAAATACACTCCTCCCTCTCTGTTTTAGAAAATTCAAACATCACTCTCTATTGGGATCGACCAGTGTTAACTGATAAGACAATGGATCATAACAGACTCGATATTATACTAATAGATAATCACGAGAAATTGTTATTGACATTGCGGTACCATTGACTCATAACCTGGCAAAGACGGAGCGGGAGAAGATATCAAAATATCAAAACCTTTCTTTCGAGCTGAAGCGATTGTGGAAGTTGGACAAGGTCAAAATTGTTCCGATTGTAATGTCTGTGGAGGGACCAGCCAGCAACAACCTGAAAAAGAACATCAGATCGCTAGGAATATCAGGTGAATTAACACCTCTCGTCCAAAAGGCTGTAGTTTTACAGACTTGTTATATAGTTAGAAGATTCCTAGTGATGTAATTTAATGAAGAAAAAAACAAAAAAATGAGAATAACTGTGGGTTAGGGTGAATTCCCTCTCCACAGCGTCCGAGCCTAACCACACATAAAAGAAAAGAACGACTGGGGTAGGTCAAAGTTTACCAGCACTTGTGTTGAGTAAGTGTGAAAACTTGGAGAAATAATAATAATAATAATAATAATAATAATAATGAAAACTAAATTAGTGTTTTTAGGAAGCTTTTATAATTTTTTTTATACTTTAGACAAAATTATTAATATATGTATTTATATGTGGTACTGAAATATCTCATATTAATTGGTTTGTTTAAAAATCTTTTTATAAAGAAAAGATAGTGTGCTTGGAATATATTATGAAATATATTATTATACCAACTTATAAATCTCTCTCTGTTTATACTTCATTCAAAATAAATAATTATAATAAAATAAATTCAAATTATGGATTTATGTGAATGATTAATTTTTACATTTACAAATTTGATTTGAACGTTTTTGATAAAATCTCAAATTATTCAATATTATATATATTAATATCTACATAAATTTAAGTAGAAATCTGTTTAAATCGTAAAAATATTTTTTTCTTCATACTATATTTCAAATCCCTTTAAGTATTAAAGGAAAGGGTTGCTAGCTTTTCAACAGCATGGATAATACTACACTAATACAGTATGTTACTGGACAATATAAGCAGTAATGAAATAAGGAGGCCATTCAGAAAGTGAATAGACTTTTGTTGCCTTTCTCAAATTGTGTAGAAAGTCGAAATAAACGGGTTGAGAGTATGAAAGTATGAATTGAGGTGTCTGCATATATGCCTATTAACTCCTGGTTTGTATATTTTGAGGTGTCAACCAACACACCAATAAGATAATATAGGCAAATTGGATTCATTTTTAAAAATAAAAAAGTTAAGAAAATTAAATCTTATATAAATAAGATATAGGATAATTACATTAAATATTCAAAAATAAATAAAAAAATTGAAATAGATTTTAATAAATAAATAATATTTATTTTTATATTTATCAAAAATTATAATATTTATTTTATTTACTTCTTTTATTGGCATATGATGATGGATTGAATATAATTTGACTAGATTTCTAGATAAATCATAATTTATTTCTATAGTTTATATAAATTTTAGGTAATTATTAATAAAAAATGAACTTACCTATATACTGGTTGTTAAAAATAATTTTCGATGCTACTGGCAAAAGACCGCTGAAACAATATCAAAATAATTAATAAAATTTAGAAATGTTTTTCTTTGTTATAATAAATAAGTTAAATATTTACATATAGTAATATATATATAAATTATATATATATATATATATATATATATATATATATATATATATAATTATAAATTATTTCCAATTAATCTAAAAAAGATAAATTATAATTTTTTTTCAACAATTTCAAAAATTATTTATTATTATTGATTATTTAATATTTAAGTCTCCCATTTTATTAAAGAAATTTATAACAAAGTTCGATTAGAAAACAACTAAAGGCAGAAAACGGCGGCCTTGCGGTTGCCGAGTAATATAATAAAAGGTAAGTAGTATGATAAGACAAAAGGCCCTGTAGTCTTTTGTCAGATTCCTATTCATAACAAATTTTTCTCTAAAGATGTTTAATCTAAATTAAATTTAAAAATTTAATCTCCAAAAATAAGCATTTTATTAATTTAATTATAGCCTATACACATTAATTATTTTTTAATAAACTATTTATTCTTTCAATAAAATATTTTAATTAATAAATATTTGTAAATAGATATAAATATAATATAATATCTATATTGGCAGGAATATGTTATAGCCATGAGGGCCCTGTTGTCGGGTTATCAACCGGTAGCCCCCCGTCTCTATACTTTCAATTTTAAAAGACGAAAAACGAAATCGCAGAAATCATAATGATCGCCAGAAATGATACAAAACTTTTTTTAATTCATCAAAATTTAATTCCTTAAAATAGTGAACTTCAATAAGACCTCGAAGTTCCTAATTGTTCTGAAAATGAACTTTTTAAGATCGGTTTGAAATGAAATAATAATAAATCTTTGTTTGTGCTAGATATTTTTTTTTTGTATTTTGAAAGTAAGTGAAAAGAGGGATTCTATGGTAGAGAAATTCAAATTAAAAAACCCTCTGCCCTTTTGGGAAATAAAATTAAAGAATAATAGCCAGTGAATCTAAATAAAACAGCTCATGAAGAGTTTGAGTAAAACAAAAAAATAATATATTTTTGATTTTTTTTTATACCCATGATTATATTTTCATTTTATATTAATAAATGAAATTTAATTAAATCTATAATTAGATTATATAATTGAAAGTATATTTATTTTTATCTAAAGTTGTGGAAAAAGATGTATCTATAGATAGATGATTGATACAATATGATATAAAAATTCAAAAATATTATATATTACACATATATTATTTATATAAAAATAATATAATATTTTATATATAATATGTCAAAAACAAAAATAATGAGGGACAAGTTGGGAGGGAAAGATTGGCATTAGAAAAATTAAGTTGACATACAAATTAATTTCCAGCTACAGAAACAATTTCAAATAATTTTAATATATCTATTAATGGAATAAAAAAACAGACATGGATATAACATACTTAAATATTTTTAATTTTATTTTATTTATAATAATATATATGTAAGAGAAGGCTGTGGCGTCATGAATGGCTGATGACGTCATAAAATTTTATATTAAGAAAAAACTAATAAAGATGATTTTTCTCGAGGATAAAACCAATACAAAGTGCATGATTCGTGGTGATATGTAAAAAATCTCCTCATGTGAAATTTGGTGTGAAAATAACCCTTCCCTTCCTATCGTCGATCGCTAATACTACCCCTTCCGGTTTCCGGATTTGCACCAAAAGTTGATCAATTCATCCTACTGATGCATTAAGTAAATATACCAAATTTCATCGAAATCCGTTGAGCCGTTCAAGCTGTACACATATATATGGAAGGACAGACGGACGGACAGACATCATGCTAAAAATACTTTTTTCTGTTAAGAAAATGCATGATTCGTGGAGTTATGTAAAAATCTCCACATGTGAAATTTGTTGTGAAAACAATACCTCCCTTACTATCGTCGGTCGGTAAAAATATAGTATTCAAAATTGAATAGTTGAATATTAAATTTTCTATATTAAAATTGATTTCAGACCTTTCTTATTTTAACAACACATATCTATTTAACTATTAAAATGTGATTTAGTGAAATAAATTAATATTGGACATCCAATTGTGTTTCTTCTCTGAAACCCACTTGACGTTTCAATATTTGGGGTTCTATTTTATAACCCAACGTTCATTTTTTCAATATTATTTTCTATTAATTATTAATATATATATATATATATATATATAAGTATATATTAATTAAGGAAATAAACTTCTGATGATCGTATATTTAGATACATAAATTTAATAAATGAACTAATTGAAACTATTTTAATATATATATATTATTTTGATTAAATGCTAATTTTTTTTATTTTAATTTTCATATATTAAGATTTATTTTATAAAGATCATAATATATTGTATCGTATTCTATTTGCCTTTTCCATAGATATTAGTTACCAAATATGTATATGTGCCACTCAGAAGCCAAAGCGATATAAACAAACTGAGAAAATGAAGCCCCAAGTTCACAGCTTGTAGGAAATTCAGGGTTATTGATTACAGAAAAATATATATTGCATTGCAATATTAAGATTATCAAGTTCATTATTCACTTCATATATTGCAGATTACATTACATTACATTACATTACTATCAAAATTTTAAAAATTGGAGTTAATCGGTTTGGCTTCTGAGTGTCACATGTGCATAATTATGATTGAATTGATATTATGAATGTGTTTTTGTAAATTATAATCAATTATTATATATGGATTAAAATTTAATTAAATTATACGATATTTGAAATTTTATATGAATAAAGGTTTTAATAGAAATTAAAATATTTGAATTGTGTAGGATAATAGAAGAGAAAACCTGATTTGAAACGAGAGAGAGAGAGAGAGAGAGAGACATTTTTGGGGAGTCTTGTTCGAAATTCAATTTCTAGAGGGAGTATTTTTTTTTTCTTTTTTGCTCAATCTCTCGTCCTTTGACATATCAATTTCAGGGCTTGGACGATACACGAATGTCCGTAATATGTATCTTTCTATCTCAGTACCTGCTTGATTCTTTTTCCACCAAAGCAGAAGTCGATTCAATCTAGCTTAAGCAAACAGGTGAAAAATTTCAAACCTGGCCAGCTGATATTTCACACGTTTACATCGTATCCGAAGGAATGTCCCCGGAATCTAGACAAATGTATTTTGTATATATGTATATATATATAGAAAGAAAGAAATAGTCGGAAACCATCTTAAAGGTATCAATATACATCAAGAAACTTCAATGTATTTCAAGAGAAGTGAAGTGAAGGTGTTTACATATAACGAATATTGAAAAAATAATTTTCCATTTTCTTCATTTTTTGATCTATTTTTATATACTAAATATTATCCTATTATAGTTAAAATATAATTAATGTAGTACGTATTTTTTAATAATTGAAATATTTATATTTCATATTTGTATGCTCCCATACTCTATCTTTTGGGGAAATAATAAAAAAATTATGAGAGAATTGGGAATCTTTTATTATTTTTCGCTGTAATATACTTATAAAAGTATGTATCAAAATTTAAAATAATTTTTATTAAATTTACATATCATCAATCAAATCCAAAACGGTTGATTATATTAGAAGAAATAATGTTATTTGTTAATGAAGAGTTTTAGTGTGGTATGTATATATATATGAATTATAGCTCTATAAAGGAAGTTAATTGTATAGAAATCAAATGAAAACTAAAAGCGCCCAACGTTTTTAGTTGAATATGAAGCAATTCATCCATAAACTCTTTGTCAGGCTTATAGAAAAATTATTTTATTCTTTTTAGTCCATGAGAAAAACGTTATTTTATAAAACTTTTTTATATTTATATTATTTTATTCTTTTTAGTGCAATTTTAATATGATAATTTTATTTAATATAACAAGAGAAATAGAAAAGATGAAGTTATATGAAAATTTGCAAATTGAATAAAACAAAAAATATATTAATCTTCTAAAATTGAATTTATGTATTTATATTAAGTAAATGTTATTATTGAATAATAATTATTATATTATATTTATAAATGAATAATTTTTATTAATATAAGATTTTATAAATGTATATAGGATATATACATATATATATGTTGGTTTAGATTTCCGCGAATGTTATTATTATTATTATTATCATCAGATTTATAAGGGATATAATTCGGCCTCGGGCTGTTGTCCAGTGCGGACGTGTGCCAGTCTCAGGATTGCCCAGGATTCTTCGGAGCTCTACAGCAACGCAGTGAGTACAAAACCAACCAACCTATCAACCCAAAATCCCGATGTCAACAGACTAAGACCCAGAATCCCAAAAATATTCCCACTTAAATAATCTCTTGAAAACGGCGCCAAAATAAAAAGTCAATGAAAAAATAGATTTCAATTTGTCAAAAGAGCGAACAGACAGACAGAGAGACAGACGCCGAGTGAAGTTAAGAAAAACGTTATAATAAATAAAATAGTGATTGTTGAATATATGAGGCTTCTACTCTATCAATAAATTTTCTATTCTGCAGAGAGATAACCAATAATTGGAAAACAAAGCATTTTATAATACGAATTTATTTGATATGAAAAGTAGTTTGAATTTTGAAAAATATTAAAATTTCTGGTACCTTATATGAAGAACAAAATAATTTATAAAAAATAAAATGTTAAAATATCTTGCACATATTCAATTTTCTAATATATTTATTTAATATAATTTATATGATTAATTATTTATATACCCACTCTTAATGAGTATAAAAACTATAACATAGATCGACTCTTTTATGATAAATAACGATGATAGATTAATCTTTATATTTCTTAAATGATATAAAAATAAGGTTAATTATTCTTTTTTAAAAATGTTTTTTGTGTCCTCAATATCATCAATCTTATCACATAAGTTATACTATTATACTTACTTCATTAAAATTGATATTGAAATGAAAAATAAAAAAGAAAATTTTTAAATATCCATCCATTCTAATATTTGATAATATTAATTAATCTCTAAAATGCTCATTTACAAACATTTACAAATAATGATGAAATGATTTAATAAGTTGACCTGTGGCCAGGTCCGAACCGACCGAGGGATTGAAGTAAATTAATTTCCAGCTACAGAACTATTTCAAATAATTTTAATATATCTATTAATGTAATAAAAAACAGATATGGATACATAAATAATAAATATAAACATTTTTAATTTTATTTTATTTATAATATATATGCAAGACCAGGCTGTGACGTCATGAATGGCTGGATGACGTCATATAATTTTAAATCAAGAAAAAACTGATAAAGATGATTTATCTCGAGGATAAAACCAATACAAAGTGCATGATTCGTGGTGATATGTAAAAAATCTCCTCGTGTGAAAAATTTGATGGGAAATTAACCCTTCCCTTCCTATCGTCGATCGGTAATACTACGACTTCCGGTTTCCGGATATACACCAAAAGTTGATTAATTCATCATACTAATGCATAAAGTAAATATACCAAATTTTATCAAAATCCGTTGAGCCGTTCAAGCTGTACACATCTATACGGACAGACGGACGGACGGACGGACAGACATCATGCTCAAAATACTTTTTTCCTGTTAAGAAAATGCTTGATTCGTGGAGATCTGTAAAAATCTCCACATGTGAAATTTGGTGTGAAAACAATACCTCCCTTTCTATCGTCGGTCGGTAAAAAATGAAATTATTATTTTTTAAAAGTCGATTAAATTAATTAATTAAATAAAACAAAATGTAATTACTTTATTTAAAAAAAACTAATATTTAATTTAAACCGAGTTATCTTAGGTAAATAAAAAAGATTTCATTAAGACAAATCTGAATTGGTCCAGAATGAAAAACCAACAGATCAAAATCCAATCAATAATTCTCATGAATAAGCAAATAAAATGAGACCTGTGTCTCCGATCTTTATACAATTTCTTCATCGTCAACTATGTTCTCTCCACCTTCCCCTTCTAACTTCTACTTTCCTCTCCCTCTCCTCCCTCTCCTCATCATCTTCTCTCTATCTCATTCTATATTTTTTTTTCTTTGACTTTACTTTTTTATACTGCTTGGCCTGTAAGGTTTTTCGTGCCCAGAATTTTGGGAAAAGTTTTTTCTCTTTTTTTTTCAAACATCTAAATTAAGGAATCCTGTCGCGTTTTAGATCTCTTTCAGGATCTTCCGACCTCTAATAATAAAGAAATCACTTTTGATATTTACTCTTTAGTTTGTATTATTATTATTATTATTATATATATATATAATATCTCATTCGTCAAAACAAAAATTCTTTAATAAGAATATTTTAATGAGATTTTTACTAAAAATGATAAAACAATGATAAATTAAATTTTATTAATTAGAAATATAGAAATTAGTAAAATCTAATATATTCTTAAATTAAATTAAAATTAATAAATAACATCAAGCATTTACTCTTTGATTTATTGACCAAAAATAAGTTAACTAAAGCTAATATTAATTCTCAAATCAATATGAGCTTGCTTAGAATAGTTTATCATTGGAACATAACTAATTTAAAATTAACAATATTAAGAAAATTTATTAACAATTAGGAAAATTTTAGGAAAATGAGATATAGTTCATATTCAATCAAGATATAATTTAGTCCAATCAAAACATATGGCTTTAGTCCAAGTGTTTCTTTAATACTAAGAATCTACATTAATATTAGTAATAAATAATAAATACAAACATACGAGTGACAAATCGAAGAATTTTAAGAGAATTACATCTATTATTCATTATAAGCGTTATTTCCGAAAGTAATACGCGCAGAATATGATAAAAGTGTTTTTTACTATCTCGCCAGAGTTAGTATTGCGATAACGAAAATTTTCGATGTTGAGATTTTGATGTTTTTATACGTTTTGAAGGTTCCTGAATCATTTACACTAAGGTTGTTGAGAAAAATGTCTGTGTGTGTGTGTATGTATGTAACCAAGATTACGCAAAAATGGTTTGAGTTAGAATTTGGTACATGGGCATTATTCAAAATTCATAGTTTTCTATCAACTTTTGAGAAATGTAGCTCAACCGGAAAAGGGTCATTACCTACAAAGTTTTTCTTTTTTACCGACCGACGATACTAAGGGAGGTATTGTTTTCACACCAAATTTCACATGTGGAGATTTTTACATATCTCCACGAATCATGCATTTTCTTAACAGAAAAAAAGTATTTTTAGCATGATGTCTGTCCGTCCGTCTGTCCGTATAGATGTGTACAGCCTGAACGGCTGAACGGATTTTGATGAAATTTGGTATATTTACTTAATGCATCGGAAACCGGAAGTGGTAGTATTAGCGATCGACGATAGGAAGGGAAGGGTTATTTTCATACCAAATTTCACATGAGGTGATTTTTTACATATCATCACGAATCATTCACTTTGCATTGGTTTTATACTCGAGAAAAATCATCTTTATTAGTTTTTTCTTAATTAAAATTATATGACGTCATCCAGCCATTCATGACGTCACACCTGGTCTTACATATATATTATAAATAAAATAAAATTAAAAATATTTATGTTATATCCATATCTGTTTTTTATTAGATTAATAGATATATTAAAATTATTTGAAATTGTTTCTGTAGCTGGAAATTAATTTATTTCAAACCGTCGGTCGGTTCGGACCTGGCCACAGGTCAACTTATTTTCTTTTAAAGTGACCGTAAAAATAAAGATATATGTTTGATAATTTTTCACATGATTAATAATTGTATAAAACTGTTATATATAGAATTTCAGCTTGATTGAATCGCTGAAAGTACCGGAATTAATTAATTTTTAACATTGCAAATCACGCGCCAACAACAAAGAGCCAAACATGCGCTGGTTTAATAAATATTATTTAATAATTGTAATTTATAATTTAATTAATTTAATTGAATTTAAATTAATATATGTTATTTAATCCAATTCAAATTTGCGAGATAGTCCAGTGGAGACACTCCAGATTTTTTATTAAACCAGCCCCAAATAATAAATGATGCATATTCTCATAAATAGAAAATTAATATTCCTTCTCATTGGTTCTTCAAATAACGTATAATAGAATAAAGGTGGGGGTGAGTTCTAATCATAAATTGACGCTCGAGGGTTAAATTAAATTCCATATTATTCTCAAGGCGAGCTATTTAAATAATACAGGAGCGAATGTAATCGAGAAGAAGGTGTCGGCCACCTGCTCAATTTTCATTCACGCGCGTTTAATCAAATTGAAGGTGGCCTATGTTTGTTTTACTTATTCATTAATTTTCATATTCTAAGAATATAGCAAACGGGAAAAAATTTCCCTGTTCTTTCTTTCACTTTAAACATGAATTTAATTCAATTTCAATTTCCATGACTATTTTTATTGTTTATCGCTATATAATTCATAAAAAAATAGACCTATATAAACGAAAACAGTAAGTATCATTTATTAAGTATAATTCAACGGTTGGAAATGCGGCTCCAAGTGCATATTTTATTATTCAGATTTTAGGTTGAATTTATTTTCTTTTAAGTTTAGGTATTTTACCACCCTTTTTTGAATATACATAAAATATTTATTATAAACTTTGTGAAATAATTATTTTGTATTTTTCTTTCTTTGAAATGTAACATTACACTTTAAATTTGTGTGCAATATGTATTTATAGATATTATATTAAATTTGAATAAGTTTCAACAGTACTACGATGATTCTTTTCATAATTATAATAATGGAATTTGGCTCTCATATTTTTCATCCTTGAATATCCCAGTATATTTTAATCTATATATATATAAAAAGGTTTTTGTCTGCACATTGATCAGGATTTAAAATTTTTTGCATATATTCCTCTAGAATCCAAAAGTGACTTTAGAATTTTTCATGTCTGTCTGTCCGGCAAATAAGGATGTTATAGACTCAAAATTGACTGAACCGATTTCTATGAAATTACATCACAATTTCCTTATATAGTTATATACCTACCTCTATAGTAACATAGGCTATAAATTTTATTAATATCTAATCAATAATTGCAGAAATTAATTTTTTAAAGTTTATATAATCCTCCGTGTTGTTCATTCAAGAGCAGCTAGCGGAATCTTTTTCACAATGTGAGTTGACATTCACAACCCTGATTATATGTATATTAAACTTAAAATATGCTTAAATAAAAAAAAAATAAAAAAAATGTAAATAAAATTAAATATAATTAAGTAAAATTGTAATAGCGTATCAATAAATGATCGCAAAAAGAAACAATTTAATTTTGTCAATATTCATCTTTTGTATGTTCTGATAAATCAACTATTGTAAAAATTTTGGCTAATAAACATACTCTTTAAATTGAAAATTGACAATTTCTAAATGTCCATTCTCAAATGCCAAACTTAAAGGACTTGTTTCAACTAAATCATAAAACCTTCAAAAAATAATATTCATTTCATATTTCACAAAAGTTTATCCTTTACAAAGTGCCTTTGAATATTTTTATTTTTTTCCATTCGAGTATATATATATATATATATATATATATTTAGTTTATTTAAAGAAAATAATTCAAGAACGTTTAAAAGATATTGAATAATCGCTGCAATTTCTCGTCCGACAATTTTCCTTAAATGCTTCCATTAGACTGTTAAATTCTCTAAAGAGATGGTAATTATCGGTTGCTCCATTTATAATTATCTAGAATCCTAATTGAGATAATCACCAACATCGATTAAATACCTATCAAACTACATTATTGTTATCTGAAAAGATATTGAAGGAGAACAAAGAAAAGGTGGGGTGTGATGTAAACCGTTCTTCAAATTAACCCCTTCTCAATACTTGGAGACAATTAAGAATTAAATTATATCATATACCCTGGTAGAGTAAGAATGCCATAGACATAGGTCACAGTTCAAGAATTTTATTTCGATTCCTTGAAAGTTAAAAAGCATTTGCATCAAAAATAAATAAAATTAATCAAATATGATTTATAACTTATAAAAATAATTTAAAATTTTCATTATAATTTATTATTATCTTTTCTTTATTTGTCATCTTAAAATGGTAGGCTTTCATTCATATCAATATAATAAATATCTTTAGAATTTCTTCGTATTTTAATAAATATTTATAAGAAAATTCACAAAAATTTAAAAATATCTGCTTTTAGAGGATTTAAAGAGAATCTATTCTTTCTCTCGTTACTTTATTATTTTTAAAATTAATAAAATTTCTATAAAAAATATATATTTAATTTTAAGATATATATATATATATATATATGTTAGTCGGATAAAATTATAAAAATATATTAATTTGTAATTCATTAAAAAAAGGTATACCCAAGAGTTTATTTTTATTCTCTCCAGCTCTGTTTTAAATGGACATCATCTTTGGAATAGAAATTACACTAATAATCAATTTTTGTTTTTCAATTATATTTTTTTATCTTTAATTTCAGACTGACTGGTTATTTTCTAAAAGTATTCAATAAATGAAAAAGGAATAGAAAAAAAAATAAAATTTAATAAAAATTACATATTATATAGAGCAGAGGTTCTTAAAAATTTTGATTGTGACTACTTTGGATGTATTTTAACTAAGCTTAAGAAATAAGAATACCAAAAATATAAATAAAGATTAAATTTACGATGATATAAATTGTAATTAATGGTTTATTTAAATCATAAAAAAAGAACACTTCCTTTTAATGGAATGATGATATTTTGCTAATTAATTACTAAAGTAAAAAAAATTAATAAAGTAAAAAAAATATTAATTTATTCAATTAATGAGTATATGTATTATTTTTTCGCTTGAATTATTATTCAATTTGAATGGTCTTGCATTTTATTGACATTTTTATAATAACTTATATTTATTTATTTAATTGTGTTAGTAATCCCACCAAGAAAGTATTCAACTTTAATATTTCTATCATAATCAAATTATTTCAATAATAATTAAAAAAACAAATTTTAAAAACAATTTTATCAAAATCATATATTCATTTAGGGTTCCGTGAAAGTTTTGATTATAAAAAGTTAATTCCGGGTTATTTTGTCGTTGGATAATGAGTTTTGAATATATATATGTCTACCTCTCTACCTCCATTTATTAAGTATCAAAATTAATTAATGATATCAAATATAAAAAAATAATTTCAATGGGATGGTATATATATATATATATATATATATATAAAGGAAGAGAGAGAGATGAGAGAGAAATAAATAAATTATGAACTCATCTAAGGACTTGAACGTTACTACTTAGTAGTTTTTTATTTGTTTATTTTTTTAAAGATTCTTTAAAATAGTAAATTACCAATATTTATAGTGTTTTGATTAAAATAAAAAAAAAATTCGAATTGGGAAATGAAGGGTTTTCCTTATAAAATATAATGATTATCTCTATACAATCAGGATTTAATTTCGTTAACTAAAGGAAAATTAAATTATATATTAATTAATTAAAAATAACGATCTGTTGCTTGAAGTATATATAAAATTAAAGTTTATTTTTAAATATAAGAAAATATATGATATACCTTGAATTGAATGAATTTCTTAATTAAGTTATTAACATTTATACTAGAAATTCCCACGATTTTATTTAATTCCCATTCACTTAATTTTATTTATATAATCCATAAATGAATAGGAATTATTTAAAAGGAACTCATGCATAAATGAATTTCCCAATCCCTTCTTGATTATTTCAGTTATTTTTGGTCTGTGTAAAGGGTCAGGCGCTGACTGCTCATAAAGGGACGAATTTCTCTCCTTTAGCCTGATTTATGATATGAATTCAAATCTTTCATTCTTTTTTGAAGCTTAAACGGATGATTTTCGGAAGTTGATGATTGAGTTGAAACTGAGCGGTATTCATCGTTGGCCATCAGGGCACGTGCATGCACGTGTCTACTTCCGGTAGCCACGTGTCTTTTCTTGCTTGAATGGATGAGTGAAGCACATTAATAGGGCCATTATTTCGGGACGCGATTGGTTTCCTGTCCAGCTGAATTTCAAATGAATACGTCATTAAAGTTAGGGAAATGATTGGGAATCGATTTGGTAACGGAATGGGATAATCAACCAAGACATCGTTCAAATAGAAATTACTTATGGGGAATTGAGCATCAATTAAGAAAATTAAGAAGAATTTCAAAAGAATTTAATTTGATTTGCATTAAAAGGAAAAATTCTATTTACCACTTTTATTAATACACACGAGATATTATGGATGCGATTTAATGAAAGGTGTTAGCTATTACGATTTGTCCAACAAAGATTAATTTTAATATTCAGAGAATTTGAGATATTTCTATATATAATTTAATTTGAAATTGATTAACAAATAGTTTATTTATAAATAATAACGGCTATTGAAATTGAAATAATTCAGTAGTAAAATTTACGTTTTTTATTAGAAATTAAGATTTTAAGATATCAATTAAGTTAGCATTTATTATAGGTATATATTAATATTAAATAATATAAATATGATAAAATAATGGGTGATCGAAAAAGTATTTTCGTATTAAGTACATAGATGTCGTTGGAATCGTATATCTCCAGTGCTACCAATCACATTGTGTCATACCATATGGTATTTGGAAAGGTGAAATTTCAAGCTTCATTTAACCTTAAAGAAAATTAAATTTAGTGAAGCTGAACAAAAAAGTTACAGCTTTTCAAAAATGAGTGAAAATAATGAAAAAATTCGCTATATTTTGAAATTTTTGTATAAAAAAAGGAAGAATGCCACGCAAGCCGCCAATAAAATTTGTGAAGTTCACGGAGACGATGCTATATCAGTTCGTGTAGCACAACAATGGTTCGCCCGCATTCGTACTGGAAATTTCGATGTGAAAGATGCACCTCGTTCTGGTCGACCTATCGTTGAAAAAGTCGATGAAATTATGGAAAAGATTGGCAAGGGCCGTCACATAAGCAGCCATGACATTGCCAAGGAACTAAACATTCATCATCAAACGGTTTGGAACCATTTAAAAAAGGCTGGCTACAAAAAGAAGCTTGATGTGTGGGTACCACATGATTAGAAATACGAAAAGACTTTTTCGACTACCCTATATTATTATATAAGTATGATTTAGCTGCTTGACAAAAGACGCTCAAGTCAGAAGGTTAATTTGAAATTGTCAGATAAATTAAATTCTTTTAAAGCAATTGTAATTGATAAATACAAAATGAACGAGAAATAAATAAGTCGCATGAATTGCTTGTATAATTGCAACCATTCTCTCCTTGATTTGGGACATATGTTTTAACCCAGAACGTGAATTGTCGAGCTTACCTCTTATTACTTGTTCCTTTAGTATGATTTTAATTTAATTAATATTAATATGATTAAAAAATTTCTATAACCGACAGTATAATCACAATAATTTGAACGACCGATATTGAATAAATAAGCTGGAGTGTCTCCACTCGACTATCTCGCAATTTGAATTGGATTAAATAACATATATTATATTTAAATTAAAATTAATAAATAATATTTATTAAACCAGCGCGTGTTTGGCTCTTTGTTGATGGTACCACACTACGTGCTGGCGCGTGATTTGCAGTGTTAAAAAATTAATTCCGGTACTTTCAGAGATTCAATCAAGCTCAAATTCTATATATATAGCAGTTTGATAAAATTTTTAATCATGTGAAAAATTATCAAACATATTTCTTTATTTGTACGGTCAATTTAGAGGAAAAAAATCAAAACGTTGTAGGTAATGACCCTCTTCCGGTTGAACTACATTTCTAAAAAGTTGATAGAAAACTATGAATTTTGAATATTGCCCATGTACCAAATTTAATCATTCTAGCTCAAACCGTTTTTGCGTAATCTTGGTTACTTACATACATACATACATACACACACACACAGACATTTTTCTCAACCTTATTGAAAATGATTCAGGAACCTTCAAAACGTATAAAAACATCAAAATCTCAACATCGATAATTTTCGTGATCGCAATACTATATCTGGCGTGATAGTAATAATAAATTTTAAATTTTATGAACTTTTATTTAATCTTTTTAATAATTATGGTTGAAGAAATTTAGACAATTTTTTTATAAAATATTTTTTAATAATATTATTTTTAGAATATTATAATTATTAATTATTAAAAATATTAGAGTGAAGATTAATTTTTCATTTTGTTAATTGAACTTCTATTTATCTGCGTAGGAATTTTTTTGACATTATTTCTTCTAGTTTCTCAAAACTAAACTTATAACAATTTATATATATATATATATATATATATATATATATATATATATAAAATAAATTGAAAAGGTAAGCAATATCAATTACTTTAATTTTCATTATTTATAATTCTTATTTAAAAGTTAAAAGAGTATAGAATTTGATTTTCATAAGAGATTTTCAAAAATTATTTATTATTGATGTGTTTTAATCATTGATACATATATATTGATAAACAAGTAATATTAATTACTAGTGTACCTAAAGCAACTAATTCTAATAATTAATCATCAATAAATATATTTTATAAATTAATAAATTATTATTCCTAAACGAATATATATAAAGTTATTAGATAAAACAATCATTACCTTGTATACATAGATGAATGTCATCTTATTCACACGTAATTTAAATTCAAACTGAATCTAATACCGTTAGAAATAGATATAGAAAAAAAAGTGGTCTCTTGTGAAAAATATTTATATATATATTTAAATTAAAATACCACGAACCATTGTCTTATCAAAATTATAAGAAAAGATTAGTAAATGTTCATTTTTATTTATTCCTTCAATTTTATTTAATTAAATTTAATTTAAACATTATATTATTATTATTATTATTATTATTGTTTTTCTTTCCAACCTTTTACCTTATTTATTATCTTTTAACATATTACTAATTCATTTAAAAAAATATGATATCGAAAAATATATCTTTATTTTTACGGTCACTTTAGAGGTTTAGAGGGAAAAAATCAAAACGTGGTAGGTAATGACCCACTTCCGGTTGAGCTACATTTCTCAAAAGTTGATAGAAAACTACAAATTTTGAATAATGCTAATGTACCAAATTTGATGATTCTAGTTCAAACCGTTTTTGCGTAATCTTGTCTACATACACACATACATGTGACTATTGTGAATAAAATATTTTTTATAATTTTCAAATAACATGCGTGCAATTTTTACAAAAATTCTCCGGTTTCATATTTCTCCCCCTGTTACATATATATGGATACAATGAATAATAGAATGGATGAAAGAGAGAGAGAGAGAGAGTGAGAGAAAGATTTGGGATATTGATTTAGAGGTAAATTCGAAAATTTGTATTTTTGTTTAATTTTTTTTTTTAAATTAAATAAAATAAAAAATTAAGTAATAAATATTAAAATTAAAAAAAAATTATAAATATTATATGTTTCATAACGAAATGAACAAAAAGAGAATAAATTAATATGGGTAGAAAATTCATGATGATAATCTATATATTTTTTTGTTTTTGTTTTTGTTTTTTCCTACTTACTATTCAAAATGATTTGGAATTAAATTATATGTAAATTTACATTCCTTTGAAGTAATTTTTTTCTAATATATATATATTTTACTTTATCGTAGCGATATTTATTTATTTATTTCTCTCTTCATACTCTAATATCAACTTCACTGTGTTAACTATTGATTTTAATCGGATACCAATAGATTATAATTTTAATATAATTAAATCTAAGGGATTATTCATTTATTTTCTCCCTAATGAGACTAAAAAGGTCTGTGAGGGATAGAGGAGAGAGGTGGGTGTTTTATAGATACACATTGGTAACTATTGGTTTAGGTTTAATTCATATGACAATATCATTAAAATTAATTAATTAATAATAATATTTTATTTAGAATAATCAAAAATCATAATTAGTTTCAAACTTCATAGGCATTATTATGGCATAATAATATAATAATAAATTTCACATGCATATTTTAATTTCTATTTGTTATTTTATTGAATTTAGTACAAAAATATTAATTATTTTATTATAGATTAGAGATGTGCTTTGAATTTCAAATAACAATATTTCGAAATTAATTTAAGCTATCTACTTAAATGTTATTACTGAATTGATTCTAATTCTAGACGGTATAAAGAACTCTCCTCCACATAGAGTTCGAAGAGAAATGGTTATTTGCTCTGGACAAACACTGGCCATCTGAAGTTCAAACTAGTATTATCTATAAGGTCTATAAGTCTAATTTTTTTTACATGTGTATATCCAAAATCTCTCTAATCATCCCTTGGGTGTCCAGAATCTCACCACCATATGTCCAATGCCTTCCCTGCAACAGGAGACATTGGACATTTTCCCGCTGGCTATATAAATGGACGTCGGTGTTATAAATTTGGAAACAAAAAGTGTCCAGAATCTCACTTATAAGAACAGAAAAAACACAGTTTATCTGAGGCAAAACGATTTATAAAAATACTAAGGGAAGCGTAAACACGTACAGCAGACATTTGACATTTACAGCAGAGAAGAAAACTGGAAGTGCTTACTGATGTAAGGGAAGCACAGAGTCTGATGCAGCGCAGTAGGAAATAAGTTGACCTGTGGCCAGGTCCGAACCGACCGACGGTTTGAAATAAATTAATTTCCAGCTACAGAAACAATTTCAAATAATTTTAATATATCTATTAATGTAATAAAAAACAGATATGGATACATAAATAATAAATATAAACATTTTTAATTTTATTTTATTTATAATATATATGCAAGACCAGGCTGTGACGTCATGCATGGCTGGATGACGTCATATAATTTTAAATCAAGAAAAAACTAATAAATATGATTTTTTTCGAGGATAAAACCAATACAAAATGCATGATTCGTGGTGATATATAAAAAAATCTCCTTTGGTGTGAAAATAACCCTTTCCTTCCTATCGTCGATCGCTAATACTACCACTTCCGGTTTCCGGATTTACAGCAAAAGTTGATCAATTCATCCCACTGATGCATTAAGTAAATATACCAAATTTCATCAAAATCGGTTGAGCCGTTCAGGCTGTACACATCTATAAGGACGGACAGACGGACGGACAGACGGACAGACATCATGCTAAAAATACTTTTTTCTGTTTAGAAAATGCATGATTCGTGGAGATATGTAAAAATCTCCACATGTGAAATTTGGTGTGAAAACAATACCTCCCTTACTATCGTCGGTCGGTAAAAATTACCGCTAAAAACAATCCGCAAAAGTCTTTTCGTATTTTGTCCATAGATGTCGTTGGAATCGTATATCACCAGTTCTACCAATCACATTGTGTCATACCATATGGTGTTGGAAAGGTGAAATTTCAAGCTTCAATTAACATTAATGAAAATTAAATTTGGTGAAGCTGAACAAAAGTTACAGCTTTTCAAAAATGAGTGAAAATAATAAAGAAATTCGCTATATTTTGAAATTTTTGTATAAAAAAGGGAAGAATGCCACGCAAGCCGCCAATAAAATTTGTCAAGTTCACGGAGACGATGCTATGTTGAGGATTATTGTTCAAAACTCTTCAAAAAATTTAAATAAATATAAATTTACATTATAATAACATTTCAGTATTAAAACGCATAAAACAGTTGAAAGTGATTTATTGTTAATAAAAAATACAATACAATAAATGATTGGAATAAACTTTAAGAGGATGTAGAATATGAGAAAAGGAGAAATTCAACCTGCTCTATTAATTGAAATCAATAAGTTTGTTTATATATATATATATATATATATATATATGCTTCTTATAAAAGAGTTTGATATATTTCTTTATTTGTACTTATACGTCAAGTAGGATTCATTTATCTCACTTCTGAAAGTGAGTGTTGATCTCCTGGATTTAATCATGAAGAATGGAGTACTTAAAGAAAGAAGAGAAAGAGAAATTAATAGCGTTAGTCACCGCCTCGCAATGTGCCATTGCTTTGCTCTTGATCTATAAATTAGACTAATTTCCCAGGGTTCCCTTTTTTTCATTTCATTAGTATATATATATATATATATATATATATACTTTCGGATATAATATATAATTGAAAAATATCATCGTGTGACTGTTAGAGTTTTTTTTCGTTTTATTAAATATTTATTTTGTTAGTATTTCTGTAATTTAATTTCTAATCTCATTTTTTCTCATTAAATCTTCTATACCAAAACTGAAAATAAAATTTTATTATAATTTTAGATTTATATATTTCAAATTATTTAGGAAAAAATTAAAAGTAGAGGGGAAATCTGTAAACATACCTTCTCTTGTCAGTTGATTTTCGCTTAGTATCATACTCACTGACTAAATAGGATTATATTTCAGGTTTATTTTAAATAAATAAAATGTAAAATAAAGAATAATTTGGATTTTTAATTTATTACAATGTTAAGATATGCTAATTTATAACGATACGGAATTTGTGGCAAAATATACAATAGAAAATGGATAATAAAAAGAATAAAATTAGAAACGGAGACACTTGGTTTTTTGTAGGGTAAATTACGCCGCAATACATCCAAATAATTTCAAATAGCGACAACATTATTGTCATCATTAATATGCCTTAACAAATACGAATAAAGCATTTTTATGCTCATGTGAGTGGTATAGATTAGAGAGACCTCTCACCTCGCAGAATTTGATGAAACTTCGACAGTTGATTCTTTGGTTAATTCTAAGAAACTTTTTCCTTAGGCAATTCTTGGGTAAACTTCTAGTTTTCGAGATAAAAAGGATTAAAGATTGGATATAAATCCATTGATATTCCCATTTAGCTACCATGTTTTGACCAGCAGAGGGCGCGGCTAATTTTAGGTTTTTTCAGTTCGGATTATATATAGAAAAATTAAAAAATTAATTAATTAAATAATATTTGCCTATATCCAAACCAAACAGAAAAAACCAAAAATTAGTGAATATGTGAATAATTAGTGAATTAGTCAATAAAAATTACTTAATGGCTGCACATTTCGACATTCATTCATAACCATCTAATTTATATCCAATCTTTAATCCTTTTTATCTCGAAAACTAGAAGTTTACCCAATAATTGCCTAAGGAAAAAGTTTCTTAGAATTAATTAAAGAATCAACTGGCGAAGTTTCATCAAATTCTGCGAGGTGAGAGGTCTCTCTAATCTATACCAATGTGAGTATACTCAAATTAAATTTTCAATTTCGATTTAATATTTAATATTAAATTCTATAAATATCGATCTACTTTTTTATCATGGCACTATTGAATTCAAAAATGATTGATTAAAGCAGATGTTCCCAAAGTGGTCTCTGGAATCATTCAGGGGGTCCTAGGAAAATTAAAATTGATTTGAGGATCAGTGAACAACGACAGGGGGTCCGCTCAAGGTTTAATAAAAAAAAAAAAATTGTGCACATTCCTTTTAAATTGAAAATAAAATCATAAAAATGAATAATTGTTAGGAATTTTTACCTCCTAAGCAAAATATAAATGTAGATAGTTGCATAAAATACAAGTGATAAAGTAGCGTCGGAAAACCACACTCAAATCAACAGATCGATTATGGCTTCTCTTTGTTTTCCATGATGAAAACATGTCAGCACTCGGGGACTCGAGTCTGGTTTTTCACTCAGGGTCCGTGGGCAACTTTTAACTAGGAAATGGGGTCCGTGGTCCAAAAGAGTTTGGGAAACACTGGTCTAAAGCAACAACATTCCTCGATATGTTTCTATCCTAAACTAATTTCATCAAATTTTTCTTCCATTCTAATTCTCTCATAATCTATTTTACAAATCTCAAATCAATCTTAATTGAATTTATTTGATTTATTAAAATCGATTTCAATTTTGAAATAAATTATTAATGTTAATTTCTCTATTTTAATTCAATTTAATTTTTTTTGTTTATAGCAACTATTATTATCATCAAATACCGTAAGATTAATTTTACCTTTATGAATATTTACTAAAATTATAAGGTGAAAAGGGAAGCTCGCCTTGCGTAGGTTGATCAAATTATGGAAGTTAGTATGTTCTTGTGGAATCTATCTATAAAGAATAAAGGAGCGGTAGAGGTGTGGAGAATATTTAGAGACGTCTCATAAACATATAGGGAATGAGGGTTGAGGGTTGAAGGAGGGTTGTTGGAAAGATTCAACCCCCTGGCAATCTTCGTATTAGAGCCAATTTACAAACCATTTAAGTTTCACAACTCGATTTCATCGTGAAAACCCGAACGTTCTTTCCCTGATAGTCAATACCCCACCCGATTGAGTAAATAAATTACAAACGAAAATCGAGAATCTATTTAGATGATATGATTGAAGAAAGAACAAATTAAATATATCAATTTACATTTTTTTCCCCTTCCTTTTATTTATTTAGTCAATTTTTTAAGAGCCTCTTTATCATTTTTTTATTTATTTTTCATTAAAAATTTAATTATTTATTATATATTTATATATTTATATACAGGGTCCGGCAGTCAAACCTGACGGTTTTTGAAATGGGATAAATAAAAAAGTTGTTGAAATATTTTAATTATTTTTTTTTATTGTAAAGAGGAGAATTGGAAATTTAACATTCATAATAAAAAAGCACAAAAATAACTTATGTAGTAAAAATTATGTCACTTAAATGATGACCACCATTTTCTCTACACTGTACGAGTCTCCTGGATCCACGAATCATGCATTTTCTTAACAGAAAAAATATTTTTAGCATGATGTCTGTCCGTCCGTCCGTCCTTATAAGATGTGTACAGCTTGAACGGCTCAACGGATTTGAATGAAATTTGGTATATTTACTTAATGCATCAGTATGATGAATTGATCAACTTTTTTGGTGCAGAAACTAATTAAGATAATTTTTCTCGAAGATAAAACCAATACAAAGTTCATGATTCGTGGAGATTAGTTAATTAAATAAAAATAATTGTTATTTTCTACAAGCAATAATTTTATATTCTATTTAAAAAATAATACTTTAAATGATAAAAAAACATCTTCTCTCAAAAGAAATATTTCATCTATTTATAATTCAATAAATAAAAAAGAAGAGAAAAGCTAAATGAAGCATATGCTAGAGGCAGCCGTCATTATTTATTTGTGTTGTAGCTTTTTTTTCCTATTTGAAAGAGGATAGATTCTCTCTCAATCCAGCAATTAGGGGACCATCTTGTGGATGCATTATGCATGCATGATTCGAGCCAAGTGACACATTTGTTTAAGGGGAGAATTGCCCAGGCTTATGAGTATGCCGGTAGCAAGTGGCGGCAGTCAATTCGCGACTTCCGGCCTGACAGCTGGCCCGATCGACGTTTATTATTAAACCAGTAATTTAATGAATGAACGGTTATTTGTATTTTTTCCAGATTATATAGATAGTATTACGAGAGCCAGAGAAAGATAGTGTATTATTTAATAAATGAATGCATTGGATAGAAAATTTAAAATCATCTCAGAGAATAGAAATCAAAAAAATAATATATGATTACTTATTTAATTAATATGTAAAATAATATATTTATCTAAATTCTCATAGTAATTTTAATGTATTACTTTGATTTTTTTGTTTTTTGTTTTTTTACAAATATACGAGGACAGATCAATAAGTCAGTGAGTTTTTGAATGAAACACAGGTTTTTAGATAAAAAATTATTTTATTTTTCAACGTAGTCTCCTTTGAGCTCTATACAATTCGTCCAATGTTTCTCCAAATATTTGATCCCTTCCAAAAAATAAGATTTGCCGATGACATCAAATTAAGTATTTGTGCCAATTCATCCCGAAAAAAACCACAATTTTGACTCGTCAAAATTGCTGTTAAACAACGCCAAACACTGCAAACTTTTTCCATTTTCTTCTCAAATCATGAGCTAGTCTTATTAATCGAGATCAAACAAAAACTAAAAGACTAAAATTTCGACAGGAGTCAGCTGATAGTTGGCTACTGACAGGAGCAGTGTTGCCATATATATATAAGAGTAAAAGTGGTGCGAAAACGTTCCATGGTTAATCGAATTAACTGCTTTGATGGACGATTTTGTCGACGATAAAATGGACGTAGTGCACGATAAGTATTCCGCACAGAACCATTATTTTCGAAATAAAATTGCACTATTTGCAAGCGTTGTTCAGGCGTGAGTCTATTCATGATGAAATGCCAAACCAAACTGAGAATATGGCAGCTGTTAAATCGGTCGTCAACTTGAACAGTATAATGCCAATTTAAAGTTCTATACCTCGAAAAAAACACCCTTTATATACAGATAAATATATATATATATATACCATAAATATAAAGATAAGATATGACTTTACGGGTGGTATTAAACAGGGGTCACATTTCTTACGATATATTAGTAATATTCTGTCCTCCAATAAAATAATATATGAAATTTTTTCTTCTCTCAAACTAATTCAAAATCATTCATGATTAAAATTTATTAAATTGTATAAATGATTAAAATAAAATTGAGATAGCTAGATTTTAAAGAGAGAGAGAGAGAGAGAGAGAGAGCTGAAACATATTAAATATATATAGTAGTCTGTTAAAATCTCTCAACTAAGACCGGCCCGTTGCCTTTTGATCTTGATTAGGACGAATTGCATTGGAAATACAATAAGGATAACTCAATTTCCTTTCATTATTCATCCTTTTGTTTTCTCTATCCAAATCATTTCCACAAAATAAATCATTTTAGTATTTTATTATAAGGAAAATTAATCGATAATAGAACAAGACCTTGTTATCTGTATAATTTGGTTGACATGATCAAACGTTGTCATATGATTATATACATTTCTTTTTCGATTTCTAACGAAAGATCATACAAACGTTTGAAGGTGTTTGTTTGAACTTAATATTTATATTATTAATAGCTATAGTTAAAATAAAAGTTGTCTTTCACTTATAATAATAATAATAATAATAGTAATAATGAAATTATTATAATTATGTATTAACTGTGTTAAATAAAATATTAGAAATTTTAAATAAAAATCAATTAATTCGTTTACATGGTATATAAAAATAATTTTTATTACATCTAAATATTGGGATTTAATCCTATTTCAGGCATTCTATGTTATTTTTTTTTGGGCCCTCGACTTAATATTCTGTATTAGAACACTTTAAAAATATATATGGTAAATAAGAATTAGATAAAAATATTGGAATTATCATTCTGATGATTTGGAGAAATGTGGTTACTGATGAAAAGGTCTTTACCACTATAGAGTTATTTATATCAGAAAAAATAATGCTATATGATATAGTAAAATAGCACAAAAAAATTGAATATTATAATTATGATAACTATTATTGAAAAATTAAGGAAATAACTAAGGTCATTAGTTGTACATAATCCTTTCTTAAGAGAGAGATTCCATTAAGGTGAACGGAGATGTTTTTGTAGGTGCATAGTCAAGTAGTTAATTTAAAAATATCAAGCAATATTATTAAAATTAATAACTTTAACAAATAGACCAATATATCTAAAAACAGTAAAAATTTCAAATTTCAATAAACAATAAAAACAATCAAAGTTGTTAATATTCCAAATGATAATTTAATAATTAGATATCCATTTACGTATATAATTTGTTTTTCTTATTTCGTTAAATAAAAATTTAAACTGTACCATTTTATCAATTTATTTGTTTGAATATAGATTTGTGTGATACCACTTTTATTTATTGTATTATTTAATGTTGATTAACATTATATTAAAATATTATTTTTTTTTAGAACTGTTAAATTAATTTTGTTTAAATTATAATTAGATTATCCATTAAATATAATTTAAATATTTTTAAATCAAATTATTTCAATAATTTTATAATTATTTATAAAATTTATTCTAGAAAATCTTTATAAAATTAATTTCCTTGTTTATGTTCTCAGTGAAAGATGACCAGATGAATTTTATATATTAACTTTAAATAAATTATACTCATTTTATTTGCATATATTTTATATTTTGATAAATGGCTAAATAAAAACCTATAAAATAAATTTATAGATGTATATATATATATAATAAAACAAAAGCTCTATATCATTTTATATAATTATTTAATGATTACTAAATAATGGAAATTACTTTGATATATTACATATATTATCATAGAGAGTATGTATCTAGCTTGGTAATGTGATAGAGGAAAACAGTTTTAAAAAAATATAATTTATTAAGTAAATAGAATTTTAGGGTAATGTGATCAGGACGAATGGCATGAAAAAGTGTGAAATAGTCAGGAACACTCAGAGAGAAGACAAGTGTTGTAATTCAAATAGGGGTGAAACGATATCATATTGGTTTAGTCTTTATAGATAGAGGTCTTGACTAGTACTATACTTTTGTTTAAATAAAAGAAAATAAGTTGACGTGTGGCCAGGTCCGAACCGACTGACGGTTTGAAGTAAATTAATATCCAGCAACAGAAACAATTTCAAATAATTTTAATATAACTATTAATGTAATAAAAAACAGATATAAATATAACATAAATATTTTTAATTTTATTTTATTTATAATATATAAGGAGGCGCTTGCTGTAACGTCATGAAGGGCTGGATGACATCATATAATTTTAAATTTAGAAAAAACTAATAAAGATGATTTTTCTCGAGGATAAAACCAATACAAAGTGCATGATTCGTGGTGATATGTAAAAAATCTCCTCATGTGAAAAATTTGGTGGGAAATTAACCCTTCTCTTCCTATCGTCGATCGCTAATACTACCACTTCCGGTTTCCGGATTTGCACCAAAAGTTGATCAATTCATCCCACTGATGCATTAAGTAAATATACCAAATTTCATCAAAATCGGTTGAGCCGTTCAGGCTGTACACATCTATACGGACGGACGGGCAGACGGACGGACGGACAGACATCATGCTAAAAATACTTTTTTCTGTTAAGAAAATGCATGATTCGTGGAGATATGTAAAAATCTCCACATGTGAAATTTGGTGTGAAAACAATACCTCCCTTACTATCGTCGGTCGGTAAAAAAAATGAAAATTTTATTTTTTATAGTTGATTAATATATTAATTAGGTATTAAGAATTTAAAGATTAATAATCATTGTTTAATTTTTGACTTTTAAGATTAAAAAACTTTATTTATACTAATTAATTTGTACAAAATTAGAAAGACAAATTCAATAAATTAATGAATAATACAATTATTCAAATAATTCTAAATTCATAAAAATTATGTAAGTATAATATAAAATATATAATTTTTAATGTTAATTGATTATGAAAAATCAAAAAAAAATTATTTAATAATTTACAGATTAAATATATGAAACAAAAAGTAATATTTCTATTCAAATGTTTCAAAAGTATATAAAATTACTAATTATAAAGTAATTAATCTTAAATGGTTGTCAGTTTGAAAATTAATAAGAAACTTTGTTATTTTTTAAAGATAAGTTAAAATGGCAGAGTCGTATATGTTTCTGACACGTTTGTTATTGAAGAGGATATATGTTTGAGTGTGCAATCTCTCCAGTATTTCTTAATCGCCCCTCGTTGTGCCCCTCTAAGCGTGGGCTTAGTTTAGATTTTGAGGGATGGATGGGCCCAGCACGTGTCTGTCAGGAAATAAAGGCTTATTTGTTGGTAAATGCTCCCCAATCTTTCAAATAGCAGGGGTGGTAACCCCCTCCTTTTCCACACTTAGGTGACTCATCAAGCCTCCGGAGGCACCCTTCAACTAAATGCGAGCCCCACCCCGGAAAATTCACATCACTGGCCAAAACAAGAATCCATATAAGCCAAATAAAAAAAAAATATTTTTTTATAGATTTTTCTATTGTCAAATTATAACCATTATATGTTATATTATCAATAATACACTGAACTAAATAAAAATTGTATATATAGTTTGAGAAAAAAGGTACAGACTACCTAATTAGAAAATTATTTAATTTTTGGTTTTCATTGAATCCAGCAGTTTTCCTAAATCGTTTATATATAATTTTCCAAATACTGTTGATAATATTGTACAAATAATGTATTCCGATTAGAAATACAGATTGTATCATTGAACAACTTTTTGATCCTGAAGAAAAACTCGACTAGCGTTCGAAACGTAGACTAAACTGATATAATATATAACAACCATTATATACTACTGATTAAGATTTTAATAAAAATAAAATTATATTTAAAATAATTGAACCGTTAATTAATTATTGATTTCGATTTGAGTGCATAGCCCACTAATTTTTTTTTATTATCATTTTCACTAAGGTTGAGAAAAATGTGTTTGTGTATGTGTATGTAGGTAGACAAGATTACGCATTCGATAGATTATTTATTAATTTTAATTTACTATTTAATTTAAATTCAATTCAAATTTGCGAGATAGTCGAGTGGAGACACTCCAGATTTTTTAACTAATTTTCTGAAATATAATAATGAGATTAAAAAACAGCAAAATCTATTAAATTAAAAAGCTATTAAAAATTTAATTAATTCATTAGAAATTTAAAAGAAAAAAGAAAAATTACTTTCAAGTTTTAAAAAATTTATATTAATATTATATTTATATATTATGTAAAGAATTGATTTTTTTCAAAATAAAATTACATTAATCATTATCATAATTATTATTTTAATATGCATTATTTATATTAATTATGTTAATATTTAAAATAATCAATCGAATCTATATTAAATAATATTAAATAATATTTGTCTTAATTTTACTCAAATTTAACAAGTTTCTGGCCCACTCAAGTTTGACCCAAATTATTATACAAAAAGATTACCCTTTTTTGATCTTGAATATGAAGTATAGAATGATCTATAATTTTATTATAAACTAGCTGCCCCCGAGTGGTACATAGTATTTGGTTGAAAGTAGTAAAATGTTTTCATCCATTTTGTTTCAATCAGTATATAACATAAAACATTCATTTCTTTTTGTGTGTTTATTGAAAATATATTTTAATTTGATCAGTGAATAATAATAATAATAATAATAGTAATAATTAAGTCAGTGGGCCTCGCCAGGCTCTTGAATGATCAACACGGAGGATTATATAAACTTTTAAAAATTAATTTCTGGGGTTATTGATTAGATATTAAAAAAATTTATAGCTTATGTTACTCTAGAGCAGTGGTTCTTAAACTGTGGTCCGCGGACCCCTGGGGGTCCGCGAAGCCTTTACTGGGGGTCCGCGGTCCTCGGAAAAAAATCATCGTAAAAATATATACATATATAAATATTTAAAGTTCATTGTTTAACTATATCCTCCTAGAGAATTACGGCTATAATTTAATACTATTAATAATACTATTTTATTTTATTAAATTGATAATTATGTCAATTAATTTTTTGTGAATAAATAAACATATATAAAAAACTATATATAAAATTTGAATTTTCATCCATTCATTCATTTAAAATCATTTTTCGATTGTTCTTTAAAATAACCCCTCTTAGGGGCTCGGAAGGGGAGGCATATAAGGGAATTTTCTTTCACTTTGTTATTGGGGAAAACCAGGGGAGGGGACAGTCTTACCCGGAAAAACCCAAATTGTAAGCGTCCACTCTGGGGTTTTAAACAGTTTTAAAGCAAATGTTAATTATAAGTTCATTTCTCAACGAGTTGTATCTTTAAATTATTTTTATTAATGTTAATTATAAGTTCATTTCTCAACGAGTTGTATCTTTAAATTATTTTTATTAATTTAATTAATTATAATTAAATTATAGCTAATAATAGTTTATTATAGCTAATAATTTTTTTAATTTTTAGTGTAATTTGCATGATCATTATTTTATAAAAACACTAAACACATTTTGCAATTTCCCAGAAAGGCTGTTTTTGAGAGTAAGTATAAGTTAGTTTTATGAATAAAAAATATTTATTTTAATAATATTTTAGAATCAAATTACGAAATTAATAATATTTTAGAATCAAATTACGAAATTAATAATATTTTAGAATCAAATTACGAAATATATTTATTATATAAATTAATATTCATTTAAAATGATATTAAATCATTTATTTAAAATGATTTAAAACATTTATTAAAATGATTTAAAACATTCATTTAAAATGATATTAAAACATTCATTTAAAATCATATTAAAACATAGCTAGTAAATAATAATTCGTTATATTTATATTATATTTATATTATATTTATATTATTGTAGTTCAATGTTAATAAATTACTCCATAAAATGGATCGTTGGCTACAAACTGGTTCAACACAGAAACGGAAAGAATCAGATGATGAGGCATCAACAGCAAACTCTACCAAGAAACGCAAAACTAGAAAATATTCGGATGATTATTTATCATTTGGATTTACTTATATTTGCAACAATGATGTGGAAAGACCAGTCTGCGTTCTATGTCAGGAAAGTTTATCCAATGAAAGTATGAAACCTGCTAATCTCAGACGTCATTTACAAACAAAGCACAGCGAGCATGTTAGTAAGTCTATCGAATTTTTTAAAATGAAAAAAGAAGAACTTAATTCAAGTCAGAAATTGATGGTAAAGACGGGATCTGGTGGTATGAGTAAGAAAGCAGTAATGGCATCATATGAAGTAGCTCTACTTATTGCTAAAGCAGGAAAGCCGCATAATATAGCAGAGCAATTAATTCTTCCTGCTACAAAAGTAATTACAAATATAATGTTAGGAACTAAAGCAGCAAACGATATAAATTTGATTTCATTATCAAATGATACGGTTAAGAATAGGATTGAAGACATGTCATGTAATATAAAAGAAGAATTAATATCGAGAGTGCGCAAAAGTCACTATTACTCATTACAATTGGATGAAAGTACTGATGTCACTAATAATGCCAATTTGTTAGCTTTCATTAGATATGAGTTTGAAAATCAAATACAAGAAGATGTATTGTTTTGTGATTCACTACCTTCACGAACGACAGCTAATGACATATTTAACAGTTTGAATAATTTTATAACCGAAAATGAAATAGAGTGGCCAAAATGTGTTGGAATTTGCACTGATGGTGCTCGTGCAATGTCAGGTACAAGAACTGGATTGATTGCTCTTATTAAAAATGTTGCGCCTCAGGTTGTTTGGAATCATTGCTGCATTCACAGAGAATCATTATAAGCCAAAAATATGTCACCAGATTTGAAAAGAACATTAGACGAAGTAGTTAAAATTGTCAATTTCATTAAGGCTCGTCCACTTAATTCCAGAATTTTTAAAATTTTGTGTGAGGAAATGGGTAGTCAACATACACATTTATTATTACATACAGATGTACGTTGGTTGTCCCGCGGGAAAGTACTCATTCGCCTTTTTGAGCTTCGAGATGAAATACGATTGTTTTTAATAGATGCGCATTTTGAACTGACCGAATGTTTCAATGATTTTATCTGGTTAGCTAAGGTGGCTTACTTGACTGATATTTTTACAAAATTGAACGAACTTAATTTGAGCCTGCAAGGTACTGTTGTAAATATATTTAAAGTTGAAGATAAAATAGAAGCAATGATTAAAAAAATCGACTTGTGGTCGAAACGCATCCAGAACGGTGTATATGAGTCTTTTCCAACTCTCAATGATTTCATAGAAAGCTCCAGTGAAAAATTGCTTAATCAAACGCGTCAATTATTTGTTGAACATTTAATTACTTTGAAAAGCAACTTCAGGAAGTATTTTTCTACTCCTGATCCTTGCAATAACTGGATCAGAGATCCATTTAATATGGAAATTACAAATGCTAAACATTTATCTGCACCTGAACAAGATATTCTCGTGGAATTATCATGTGATACAACTTATAAACTAAAATTTAACAAAACTGAATTGAGCAACTTTTGGTTACTTCTCAGGTCAGATTATCCTGCGCTTGCAAATAAAGCACTTCAACACTTGATTCCATTCTGCACAACATATTTATGCGAACAAGCTTTTTCGGTACTATTTTATATTAAGTCTAAATATAGAAACAAATTAAATGTAGAGCCGGATCTTAGATTAAAAGTTTCCAATATTAAGCCAGATATTGAGATTCTTGTTTCAAGAAAACAACTGCATACATCTCATTAAATATGTAAGTTATATTTAATGAGATAGATGCAGTTATTTTTTAAAATATTTCTTATTTAATATTTTCTGAAAAAAATTATAAAATATTTATATGAATTTAATGTAAGTACCCATTATAATTTGTGAGATTTGTTGCTATGACAATGTTTGTATTTTCTTTCTTCAATATTATAATTTCTAATAAAATGTGTTCTACAATATGCAAAAAAATCGTTATTCACCAATCACTGTTAGAAATATTCATCATATATCCTTGTCCTTATGAGATCGTAAGCCAGAAATTAATTAATAAAATGACGTAAAGTACCTAAAGTTGTGATGGGGGTCCGTCAAAAAAAATTTTTTCAAGTGGGGGTCCGTGGAGTACATAAGTTTAAGAACCTATGCTCTAGAGGTATATAAGAATATTGTGATATAATTTCATAGAAATCGGTTCAGCCAATTTTGAGTCTATAACATCCTTATTTTCCGGACAGACAGATATGAAAAATTCTAAAGTCAGTTTTTGATTCTAGAGGTCATGAAACGCGAAGATATGCAAAACATTTTAAATTCTGAGCAATGTGCAGACAAAAAACCTTTTTATATATATATAGATTTAATCCTAAAACCATTAACGAATTATTCTACTCTACTTTCTTTACGAATTCTAGTCTGTTTTTATTTGATTATCAAATTTTCGTAGAATCCCTCTGTTTATTTTGATTAATAAGTTTGTTATCCCAATCATTTGTCTTTTTATGAAATATTTTTATTGATTTCATCATAATTTTTATTATAATAATAATTATAAATATATAAACCTATTTTAGAAATTTTATTAATAGTTGTGATTGGAAATGTTGATCATAATAAGAAAAAATGTATAAAAAAAATAAATTACAATATTTTTACACAATAACTAAATGTTTTGAAAACTAATTTCTGGCTGACATTTGTTTGTATAATATTATTTTAGAAACTAGATTCTATAATTATATATAAAAATTTTTAAGAAGCGGATAACATTAAGTTTTGAAATCTCCGATAAACAATATTAAAATATATATATTATGAAATTATCTTATAAGTATAGATATCTAAAATTATTGTTCTTGAAAGGAAAATTACATACCTTATTAAAAAATAAATAAAGATGGATGATGGCTTTTGGAACATTCTGAAACAAAAAGAATTAATTAATTTATATCAAAGTTAAATGTGTGTATAAATATTCAAAATTAAATATAATGATTCCTTATATATTTTATTTTTACCCCAGAACGAAACAAAATATAATTATTTATTCTTCTTTACTTTAGTTCAGTTTAAATTCGATTCTATTGATCAGTTTTTTTAAATATCTTCCTTTCAATTGAACAACTCGAACTTGAATGGCCGACTAGATTAGAATACGAAAGTTTCGACTAGATTAGAAAATTATAATAATTTTGTTTTGCTAATTCGAATTAATTGAATGCCCGTGGAAACCCCAGAGTGCCATTGAGATATCATTAAACAAGTTTGCCAACTGTGATCGTTAACATATTTGGGTGACTATCAGGAAAGAACTTGGGCCTTTAAGTGCTCCCTCGACACTCCAATTGCTCTCTCATTACACTTGGAAGGTAATCCAAAGCATGAAATGTTTCCCTTGACCTCATGAATACGATGGATATTTTTCTCACACTTTGATCTTTAAATAAAATACAAAACACAATATTTTTTAAGTAAAATAAAATAGCATTAAGTACTTAAAAAAGTATTATTATTATTATTATTATAATTAACTAATAAATAAATTTATAATTTAAAATAGATAAAATTTAAAAACAATAATTGATTATTTGATGATGACTTAATCTTAAATACAAATAATAAAAAAATTATTACTGAATATTGGTCTGTTTGATATCCTTTCTAAAAAAATGTGTAAATTGTATTACATGATTTAAAATATTTAATACTTTCGAATTATATAGTATAGCTTATAGCATAATAGAAATGTAATTTAATCTTTGTCTAACAGTGCCCTGGTGAAATAATTAGAAGGGTTCTCCCTAATATAAGTGAAAATGAATAGAGTTGGATCATAGATGATGATATTTACTTTAAATAATAATAATAAAATTTAAAATAAAAATAATACCTAAATTTTTATCTGTGAAGTATTATTAATCTAAATCTAAAATTTTTTTATAAAATAACGTTTTTCCAACTAAAAAGAATAAAATAATTTTTCTATAAGCCTGACAAAGTTTATGGATGAATTGCTTCATATTCAACGAAACACGTTGGGCGCATTTAGTTTTATTTATTTATATGAACAATCAAGTCAAATTTTTGTAATAAGTAATACAAATTTTATTAAACACATAAATTGACAAATTTTTTTATAATGCAATAAAATTGATAGTTTAAGAGCTAAGAAATTAATCTTTTATTATTTTTCACTATAATATACTTTTATCAAAGTATGCATCAATAATTTTTATTAAATTTATATATTATCAATCAAATCCAAAATGGTTGATTATATTAGAAGAAATAATGTTACTTGTTAATGGACTGTTTTAGTGTGGTATCTTAGTATATATATATATATATGATTAATAGCTCTATAAAGGAAGTTAATTGCATAGAAATCAAATGAAAACTAAAAGTGGTTGTCTTTAATTATATATATTATATATATTTTTGAATTTGGTCCTCAAAATTTGTATCAAAAAACTATACCAAGGGAGATTTCTTTCACATATAATTTTTTTTAATATTATTGAACAAACTTTCATCGAATGGGAAAAATAATTTAATATCTGTTTTATAGTAAGAAATTTTGTTACTTATATATATTTATGCATTAAAGATTCAGATTGCAATGATCAAGATAGCTTTATCATTAATTGGTGGTAGTTTATTTCATTTCAAAGAGGGAAATCCCTGTCTGCTTCTTGTGATGGGAATAAAACACATCACAGGAAGAAAAAACAGTGTGGGGTAATGATATAAAAAATATAAGAGTAAGTAGGGAGAAGACAAATTAAAAGAAACGAGGAAGTAAAAGACCCACGGGTTATATCCAAGAGCGGAGGGATAGCGCATCTGACAATTGTGACTGGGGACAAGGAAGAGGAGGCGGGGGCGCTCGAGGTTGTGACTCCCCAAAGACACGCTGAGGACAGACGGCGTGGTGAAATCTAAGCAAAATAATACCCTTTGTTCAAAATGCATGAAGATGAAGATATCTCAGCCAAAAATGACTCTGGCAGCCTATTTTTTATTTCCATCACCCCCGAAAAAAAGACAGAATTAAGATAATGAAGGAAAAAAAAGTTCATTTAGTTATTTTTATATTGTTCCGAGTGTTTTATGTCTCCCCTGATCTTTTTAAAATAAAATAAAAAAAAATTGAAATTCCCCTCTCATTTGAATAATGTTTTGTTTGAAAGACTTGGGCACTTATTAGAGAGTTTAAATGCTAATTTATATTATTCATCTTAATGTGCCTTCTAAAAGAACCTTTTAAATATAAACTAAAGATAAGAGATGGGTGACCGTTTTTTTATATTTTCTATTTAGATGAAACTCGACATAAAAAAATGTAATATATTCATGAAAAAATAATGTTTAATTCTTAGAAAAACTATATAATATATATATATATATATATATAAATGATATTAAATACAATACATATTGCCATCGAATATGCTAAAATTGTTTTGTTAAATTTTGCCCTCTTTTGAATAATTATTATAAATACTAAAAATAATACCTCAGAAATGTAGTTACATACTCCAGCATCTATCTATCTAACATTCTAAATTAAATTCCGGAAAGAAAAAAATATTATATTTAATATGCTCATTTTTCTTTTTTCATTTTATCAAAAATTGATAAATGTTTAGAAAATGCTATTTTTGTATAGTATTCCCTCTCTATAATAGGTAAATGATTAAAACACGAAATCAAAATTTTAAATTTGAATTGGATTTAAATAACATATATTATATTTAAATTAAATTTAATTAATTATAAATTATAAATTAAAATTAATAAATAAGATTTATTAAACCAGCGCGTTTTTAGCTCTTTGTTAATGGAACACCACGTCACGTGCTGGCGCGTGATTTGCAATCGTGTTAAAAAATTGATTTCGGTACTCTCAGCAATTCAATCAAGCTGAAATTCTATATTTAGAAGTTTTATACAATTTTTAATCATGTGAAAAACTATCAAACATATATCTTTATTTTTACGGTCACATTAGAGGAAAAAAATCAAGACATGGTAGGTAATGACCCTCTTCCAGATGTACTACATTTCTCAAAAGTTGATAGAAAACTCTGAATTTTGAATAATGCCCATGTACCAAATTTCGTTATTCTAGCTCAAACCGTTTTGTAATTTTGTCTTAATACACACATCTACATACAAACACACTCCTCAACCTTAGAGAAAATTACTCAGGGACCTTCAAAACGTATAAAGACATCAAAATCTCGATATCGAAAATTTTCGTGATCGCAATTCTATCTCTGGCGAGATTGTAAAAATATATATATAAAAAAATATATATAAAAATATATATAGTCTTACAAATAAATATTATCATTAAATAAATTAATTACCAAACAAATAAATAAACATTTAAATGAATTTCTTCTTTTAATCAAAAATAAAATTGTTCTTTAATTATTTCAAATTAAACGGTACATTTAGTAGTTACCTTTTCCAATTTCAATTTCAATATTATTAAAAATATAAAAAACAATTTTTTGGTATATAAAAGGTGTCAATTTTTTCGACAATCTTTCATTGATATCATAAAAAGACTCGTTAATTTTTTTTTCCCTTTTATTCAAATTGAATGACTTTTTCAACCTAAAGAAAAGAGATTTTCCAAAAGAACTTTGCAAGTGATAAATAAATTGATTTAAAGTTTAATTAGATTTTTTTATACTCTCTTTTCGTTTAATTAGAACTCTGTTACAATATATTTTCGATTGGGTAAATTGTACAATTGTACTCTTGAGAACAAGGGAAAGGGAGTGAAAAAGGGTGATGTAGAAAGTGGAAAGAGTTCCTTCATCATGTTATCACTTGTTTAAAAGAGGAGGGGTGGAATGGAATGACAAATAGTTAGGAAATTTGTTGTGTCATAGCTAAGAACCATCATGATTGGATAATTTCTTAAAAAAACAAATTTTAAAACTTGGATGCCTCAAATATTTAGCACAAATTATTAGTATAATACCAGGTATAATATTTAGTATACATACAATCATAGTAGTAGTCAGTGGCGTACCTAGGGGGGTGCGGTGGGTGCGGTCCGCACCGGGCGGCACTTATCTTGGGGCGGCATTTTTTATATTTAGTTATAGTTGTAAAAAGCAACTTATTCATTTCATATTTATTTTTTTTTTCTTTCTTGAATAATAAATGATTATTATGATTATTATAAGTTTACTATTTGATTTATATAAATTATGATCAACTATATGATTTCGAATATTATTCCCCGCTGTAAATAAATGCATTTTAGTGTAAATTTTGAATTGTAATTCCAAGAACAGGATAATAATTTTATTTTATTGTATTCATTAAAATTCGTTGAATTCGTAAACGCATCTTTACGATTTTGTTCGGCAATTTTTCCTAACTAAAATTTTTTGATATCAGTTTATAAATGTCATTTCTTTTGAAAAGTTTATATGATTACTTTGAAGTGATATACCAATATTTTTTTAAATCATCGATTTTTCTTTTGAAAAGCAGGGCCGGCGGAAGGCGATCTGATAGGTTTAAAATTTACTCTGTGTATTAATTAATATTGATTAAATATCTTAATAATTTATTTATGTGTATTAATTTATAAAAACCACTATTTGATTGACTTATAATAGAAAGGGCGGCAAACTGGAGATCGCCCCGGGCGGCAAAAGTTCTAGGTATGCCACTGGTAGTAGTGATTTAGTAGGGTAATTTAAAAAGAAACAATTTCAAATAGTTATACATACTTTCTGTATTATATGTACATTGTATCTTTGAATCTTATTGTATTATAAAATATAATTTAATAACCGTTAATATTTTTAAACATGCATAGGAAATTAAATATAACAAATTTGTTAATTTCTATTTTATTAAAAAAAGTAGAATATTCTAAGTTACATAATAAATAAGTTGTAAGACGTCCACTGTATACGAGTCTTCTCTAAAATGGAATTTTATTACTCAATCTTATATTAATACTGTATTCTCGTTTAAAATTTGAATTAAGGAATATATTTTATGATAACATTCAATCATTCAATATATTGCCTCAAATCTTAACAATACAAATATTGAGAATGATTGCACTTAATTTCAAAGAATATTTTTAAGGTTAAGGAAAGATTTGAAATGAAAATTTTTTTACGTCAAAATATAATTTTATTTTTATTTATTGAAAGTTTAATTTCGATTAGGGTGAAGATAAGTAATATTCATCAAACTGGCACAAAATACATTTAATCTACCCAAAAAAAAAACAAACATATCATTTATATTTCTTTAAAAATAATTAATAAAATATCATTTTAATAGAATGAAATTGAATTAATTTTTAATATCATAATATGATTTTTAAGATTTCTTGATAAATTTAAAACATTTCATTTAAAAATTACAATTAAAATAAAATAAAAACGAATACTTTCAATATTTGTTATTTTTGATGAAATTTAATATCATTTACTCCCTGTTTTTCTTTTGATAATAAGCTTGAAATTCATTAATAGAGTCTCTTTTCGACTAAATACATCAAAATTATGACGCTTAGAATAACAGATTCTGCGAAAGAAGTTGCTTTGATCAAGAATGGGCGCAACTACAGATACGTAGCCAATGATCCTTGTACAACAGCAACAACTGTTTCACGGGTGGTAATACGGTTTCGAGAACTCATAAACCAGGGGCAACCCGAGTTCTTAGGCACAGATTCTGTACAACGGTACAAGCAAGGAATTGCGTTGAAGATGTTTAGGATGTAAATGTCCATCAGGACAACTAGACCTAAGTTATTATGTTACAAATAAATATTCAATCCTAAAAAATATGCTTAATTAAATATTTAAAATTTGTATTATAAAAATTATTTTTTAGAGAGTGAAAGGTAGACTCTTGATGTATATGTATATATATGGTATATATATTAACTAAAATTTTTCTTATACCTAAGTTATAAGTAATAAAGCAAAGTAAAACCAAATTTCAGAAATGAAAAAATTGTACAACATTCAATCAATTTTAAATCAATATATAGGGTCAGCCATGTAATATTTTTTTTTAAATGCAATAATACAAAAACGGTTGGATGAATTTTCAAATTTATTTTTTCATAGTGAAATATAGACCTTCCGATTATTTATGAAATACTATTTCATTCAAATGGCTGCCTCGGCTGGCCTTGCAGTACGCCATACGGTCGGTCCAATTTTTGAGTGCATTTGTGATAGAATACGGCTCTATTTTAGCTATGGCTGCACGAATGTTGTCCTTCAAAGCTTGAATTGTCTCTGGTTTGTCTGCATAACATTTATAATAGTCTAACGATGTCAAATCGCAGCTTCGAGGCGGCCAAACGACATCAGAAAATTCTTCTGATAATTCGGTCTCCGAAGACAATGGGCAAAAGATCGATTGTAAGTTTAGCTGTGTGACACGGAGCGCCGTCTTGTTGGAACCAAATGTTGTCCAAGTCTTCCTCTTCAAGTTTCGGGAACAATCAATCAGAAATAATGGCGCGATTAACCGTAACGGCGGCTCATGCCTCATTTTCAAAGAAGAATGGCCCAATGATGCCGCCAGACCAACATCCGCACCAAACCGTCACTCTTTGAGGATGTATTGTCTTTTCCATGATAACGTGTGGGTTTTCCGTCCTCCAGATGCGGCAATTTAGTTTGTAGACGTATCCGCCAATATGGAAATGCGCCTCATCCGAAAAGATGATTTTTTGGCCAAAATCGGCGTCTCCTTCAAGCTGATTGCAAGGCCAGCCGAGGCAGCAATTTGGATGAAATAGTATTTCATAAATAATCGGAAGGTCTATACTTCACTATGAAAAAATAAATTTGAAAATTCATTTTTGTTTTATTGATTGAAAAAAAAATGTTACATGGCGGACCCTGTATTTATTTAGTATAATAATTAGAACAACTCCTCTTTTTCGATTTTTTAAGATTGAATTTTATTGTTTTTAAATACTATTTATGTTTAAACATAAAACTAAATAAAACCATCGCCGGTTACAGTTAAAGACAAGCTATCAAACGCTTTATATATTTTATTGGAAGAAAAGAAGACCATATCTATGATATAGTTTTAAAGTAAATGCGAGTCCAAATAAAATGTTTTTACCATTCTTATTGAGGGGATACTTAATCCCGTTGCTATTAATCCTTTCAAGGCTCTACCTAATGGCAGTTCGAGAGATAATAACGGCTTCTTTTCGTAAAGAGAGAATTTCAAATATAAAACGAGTCAAAAGATTGGCTCACTTTCATTTGATCATTCATATTCTTGTAAATTATTGTACATTTTTTTTTTTATTATTTTTAATAAAGTATTTTTTAAAATGATCATTACTCTAATCGCAATCTAAAAGATATTAGAAATCAAATTGGTTATTTATATTTTATTAAATAATGTGATTATAGAGGGAAGTGTTTAATAAAATAATATATTCTCTAAGATAAACAATATAAAATACACACGACTTTCACTTACTTTTACTTTATATTCAAATTTGAATATTCATAAAGAATGCAAATAACGAACGTGACACGAATTAATTTTTTTTCTCTTTATAAATTGTCAATGAAATTGTATAGTTAAAAATTTAACTTTTAAGTTATACAGATTATCATTTACCTAAACAATCACTTATTATTAATCTATATATACGAGGGTGGTCTGACAAGTTTCCGACCTGACCAAGAAAAACGATGTTTTTCAATTTTTTGTTTGTTTTATTTATCAAAATTCAATATAGCTGAGACCTGTACGATGTCAGCTGAACGTGTGCGAAATATTTTGCAAAACCATTTCTAACGACAATTTGGCGCTTTAGGCGTAATCCAAACGAATTCAAAACTGTTGATGAGACTTAAATTAAATTAAATCAAATTTAATTAATTAATTAAATAATTTATTAATTAATTAAATTAATTAGAACACCGTTATGAGAAATGTATCAGGGTTGATGGAGATTATGATAAAAAATATAGCAAAAAAAAAATTTAAAAACATCGTTTTTCTTGGTCAGGTCGGAAACTTTTCAGACCACCCTCGTAAAAGAAGAAATATGTTTGTCTATTTATCTGTCCGCTATACATTTCCATTTGGTTGCACAAATAGCGACTAAATTTGGTACATAGGTCATTTAAGACTTCCAACATACCTAGTGTTACTTTTGGGTACATTCTTTGGGTCGTTTTCTCGTAACTCTAAATTGTAACAATGGACATGTAATGTAACAGCCAGGAACTTACGAGACCCACAATTACAGAATAGATTAATATTGACTTTAAATAATATATCAATAAATCTTTTAATATCAAATATTATAAAAATAGTTATATTATTTAGAGTTCGCGTACTGCGTAAGCATTTCGAATTTGCCTTCCCCTTTTTTGTATTATATATTTTTATTTAAATATTAATTATGTATATTACTTAATTGATAAGTATTTAATAACATTTATGTAATTTAAATATTATAAAAGATGATAATTAATTATGTAACTTTCTGAAAAGCAAAGGGAACATTCAGGGGATGATATTTATGAATAAAACTCCAACTCCTAATTTTTATAATCCAGTTGAGGTCATGAAATGGTGTCCTCTCCCTTTTTCATGGTTTAACTGTCTTATAGTTAACAAGTGTTGCCTCCCTTATGGGAGTACATTATAACATTAATCAAGGCGAGTTGCTTGGTTATAATTTTTGGAATTAATTTTATATAATTTCTGTATAAGTAAATCTAACTTTAGATTTACTATACAAAAGGCTTACCTATTATATTTGCTAACATTATTCTTTGGGTTTCAATTGATTAAACAAATTCTATTTTTTATTATCATAAATTTATTATTTTTATTATAATTTTCCATTGTTTTATTACGTTAAATCTTTACACTTTTCATTTGGAAAAATTATTATTATATCATTGTTTTGTCGGGTCTCTTCTAATTTTGAGAATATTTTTAAAATTTTTAAAATGTTAAATTATAATTAGAAGTTAAAGATTATTAACAACCTTTCCAGAGAGATTTATTAACTTTTTTAAAAAATTTAAATTCGATAGGACAAAAGGTGAGGGTTCAAACACGTATATACATAGACATCTTCAAATAACTATATTCCATACAAAGTTTGATCTCCTGGTTGGTCTAAAAGTCAAACAAACGAATATATGAAATAAACAATACCTCCCTTACTATCGTCGGTCGGTAAAAATAATTTTATAGATATCATCCCTCTATATTATTAATGTTAAGTAAAGATCCCCTAGTAAAAATCATCATAATATTTATAAACGTCTTGTTGTAGTGTTATGCAGTTAGGCGCACACAATTCTATGAAAATGGAAAGAGAAATTCTTAAATAGGAAAGAATTCTTCACAAATAGTTAATTGATAAAATTTCCAGTAACCATATCATCGAATAAAAAGATCTAACAATTAAATTCCAGTTCAGGCATTAAATCCAGGTGAAGTGACCAAAAGTTGTTCAAATATTGATTTTGTTATTCAAATTGAACCTAGAATTATGATTTTAACGTCCCTTCCTTTATTATCAACCCACCTTGGTCTTCCAAGCGGGCGTTTCCCACTTGGTCCCCCCCCCCCAATATATTTTTAGCCTTTCTTTCCTCTCCCATTCTAGCCCCACCGCAGCCTTCTCGATTTTATAATCCTAACTACTTATATCTGGAGATGCATAGAGGTCATGCAATTCCTCGTTATGCAGTCTCCGCCATTCCCCGGAGACCTTATCTTTCTTTGGCCCATAAATACTACACAGAATCCTATTCTCAAATACTCTAAATCTACTCTCGTCACCTAAGGTCATAGACCATACCTCACACCCATATATGAATATATACTTATATAAGATTAAAATATTATAAAAGCTTTTATTTATTCCCAAGAAGGTTTATTTAATTAATATGATACACAAGTTAGACAAGAAATTACTCTTTAATTAGTTTTCTTCTAATTGAAGATAAATAGATTTATTATTAATTATAGGTATGAAATATTGAATTTCTTAGTTGGAAACAAATGTCTAAGACAGCTTTAAAAATCTCAATCTTCGCCCGTAAGCAAGCAAGACGTAAAACTTTGTGATAGATCAGTTTTTAGGTCATAAAACTATCTGAAACTTTCCGAAAACATATACTCGAGTATTAGACCGTAAATTGCAAATTAAATATATAATTGGCACAATAAATTTAATCATTATGAAACAGAATGTTTAATTTTAAAATTATTTATAAAGTTTAACTATTATAAGTAATTAATTTTTACCGACCGTCGATAGGAAGGGAAGATACCTTTCAAACCAAATTTCACAAGTGGAGATTTGAATTTTCGAATTTTGCACTTTTTTAAGAGAAAAAAATGTTTTTAGCAACATATTTATATTCATATTTATTTGTTTATTTTACAGATAACGGTCTCTCGTTGAACCTGTGATATACTTTTTTGATGTGTTTATGTATTTATTTATTAGTAATAATGACCGAGCTTTAACTTGCCAAAGTAAATATTTTTCTACTCTAAGGATTCAACCGGGAGGCGTAAAGGTTCGGTCGATTAGGATCCGGTTTACTTTGTCCCAACGATAATAGCCCTATTCTGCCTGTTAGGATCATTTAGGTAGGAAAAAGGTAGGAAATTAAATACAATTCATGATGTATGATGAAGGCGGTACTAATTGGGTTTGTAGCTAGTGTGCTTTGGAAAGAGAGAGACTCCACTAATAACAATATAATAATTACTAATTCATTTTTTTTTTAATAAGAGGTGTTATATTTTTTATTCTCACTCAATCTTTTCGACAATAGATTGAACAGTTAATGAATTTTACTGGGCCAAATTAACACCTATGGCAACAAGTGTTTTGGGGTTTGGAAAAACCAACCACTCGAGCGCCCTCCACCCTTTTCATCGGATCATTCCATCCCTTCACTGTTTTTTGTCGGTAATTAACTGCAATCGTGTACGCAGGATGCATTTGGATTCCGGATGCATTTGGAAACTCTCCAAATAGCAAATTTTATTCCAATTATTTAAAAGAAGCACTGTTTAACCGAGTGGATATGTTATTCTATTTTAAAAAAAAAGAAAAAAAAATTAATTAGTTAGAAAAAAATTAAATGAAGTCTGTTTACCAGCTGTTGAGATTTGTGTGACGTTAATCGATATAGAAGAAACGATTCGTTTAAATTTGATATTTAGATAAAACAACATCGATATCCATACTCTTTTCATCCAATCCTTTCTAACGATATTGACTAAATAATTAATCAAATTAATTGAATTAAAAATGAAAGTTAATCTTGCGAATAATGGATTCATAGTAGTTACAAAACTTGATGGGTTTAAGTGGATTAAAGAAGTACATAGAAAAGAGAGGGGAAGAGAAACGAAGAAGTTGTTTTGATGAAAAACGGTAATCTCAGCTCATGAAAAGTAAATGGGGTAGAATATAGAAAAAAACAACAAAATTAATATATATATATTATTGTATATATTATGAAAAATTATTTCCAGGTCATAATCACGTTTAATTATCAGATTTGCATCTCCCAATTTCGCATCATTTTCAAGAGTTTATTTAGGAGGAATTTTTTTTGGGATTCTGGGTCATAGACTTTGTGTCAATACCCTGAACCCCTCTGTCGTCAGGTCCGTGTGTCAACGGGAATGTTAGTTCCTAAGAAGATTCTTCGGGACTTCGGAAGCCCAAAATCTAACCGATTCAAACCAAGGCCCAGAATCAAAAAAAAAAAAAATAAATTTCATTTTAATTCAATCAGTATTTTTTTTATTTCATTTGGATTTTTGTTTTCACTCAAATTTGCAAATTGCACTATTTTTCAAAATATTAATTTAAATTTAAATAATATTGCTTACTTTGTTAATATTAATCAATAGTCGAACCCGTTGCAAGCGGTATTTGTAATCTAAGTTTATAATTAATTTATCGTGGCTTGTAGCAATTAATTAAATAAAATTTGAATATGTATAAAAATGGAATGTATTCAAGAAGGATAATAATATTTGAGAAGAATTTAAATCGAGGCTGCAATCGGGAAAAGCCTGTTATCATGCAGTAAAGAGGTTTATCTCATCAAAATTATTATCAAAAGGAATCAAAATTAAAATATATAAATACTATGTACCACTCGGGGGTACAGAGGGCGGAGCCCCCGTCTAGGTGTGAAGAGCGCCGAAGGCGCTTTGAGCAAATAGTGTATATTATAAAAAAGTAAATTATCTGCAATATCATGTTGTTTTGAAAAAAAGTAATCTGTGAAATAATTTAAAATTTAAAATATGAAATATATTAATTACAATTATTTTATATAATTACTGAGTTAAGAGTCCGTTAGAGTGCGCTATATATATATATATATATGTATACAATACGAAATCTAGTATTCAATTAACATTTTTTTAAAACACATAAAAATCAAATTACCATTTATTTACAAAAGAATTTTGTTTTTTGAAAAACCCAAATAAATAAATGGCCGAATAAAACCGAATGTAACCGATTGAGCCCGATCGTTACGGTTTACGGAGCCAGCGAGTGAGTGAGTGACGTGAAATATTATATATATTTATTATAATTAAATTCAATAAAATAAACAACTTCGCGTTTTTTTAAATTAATGATTTTATGCGAGATGATTTTTTCCTTTTTATATATTAATATTTACTTTAATAAATCGTTTCTAATATTAAATTTTCTTCCTTAAAAAGTTTAATTTAAAAATAACAAAGATTAAAAAAATGGAAAAAATATGAAAATAATGAGGGAAAATGTCAAAACATAAAAAAAAAAAAATTATAAGGGACGCATTAAAAATATTCATTAAATTTTGACTCAGTAAATGTCAAAAAAATAAAGAATTAAAAAACATAAATAAATATTCTTATTTAAATATTTTCATTGAAATTAATTTATTTCATTCAATTCTCGCTTAAAAGCATTTTTAACATTTAATATAAATAGGGTGAAATTACTGTTTCTGGAGAGTTTCCTTGAATTAACATTACGTTTACTTACACAAAGTTATACAGGTAGATTATATTTATTTTTCTATTTTAAAAATATATATTACTCTGAAATAATAAATAAAATATATTTATGAAAAAATTTAACATATTCAAGGGATGTCTATATAATTTTTATCTACTACCTAAATAAATATAAAAATTAAATTATCTTATAATTGCCCACAAAAATGGCAAAAAGTACTGGATCGATGAATTTCCAGAAAGTGAATAGAAAATTATTATACTTGTTACGTATAAAACATTTTTATGTTTTTTGTTTAATTCAACCGCCTAATAAAAATAATTTTTGTTAACGGGTTATCAATATAAAATTTTAAACAATTGATTATGAATATTAAAAAATTCTTATTAATTAAAATTAAAAGTTATAAAGTTATTTATGAAATCTTATTCACAAAGCATGCCTCACCATATAAATTCCAAACATGAATTAATAATTTTCAATTATTTCAATATTTATTACGAATCTTATTCATTATTAGTTAAAACAGAAAATATTCAGTTATTCGAATTAAAATAATTGTTAATAACTTAAAAAAAAAATTCTAAAGATGAATAATTATAAAAAGAATAATATTCAAACAGATAGCCTAAAATAACTATGAAAAAAGTTTAATTTGAACTTTTTAATTAAAAAATTACTAGTATTTAAAATTGTCCAATGGACATATTTACATATTTATTTAAGAGAAGTAATAAATAATACCAATTATTTAATAATTATTTAATGAATAATCTTAAAAAAGAAACCAATAAAAGGTTATATGTCTTAAGAATATCAGGAGAAAAATTTGATCTTAGTCTTTCAAAAAATATTTGCGAAAAAAATTCTATATAAAGGGTGTTTCTTTTAGAACTTTAAATTTAAATAAAACAACGATAATTCGATTGACATGCATTTTATTTATACGAAAGATAATCTTGTGGCATTACATTTTATATAGGATTTCTGGCATATGACCGCCACGGCTGGCTCGGATGTAGTCCAATCTGGACCTCATATTTTCGATAACTTTTTCCAACATTTGTGGCCGTATATCGGCAATAACACGGCGAATGTTGTCTTCCAAATGGTCAAGCGTTTGTGGCTTATCCGCATAGACCAATGACTTTACATAGCCCCACAGAAAGTACTCTAGCGGTGTTACATCACAAGATCTTGGAGGCCAATTCACAGGTCCAAAACGTGAAATTAGGAGGTCACCAAACGTGTCTTTCATTAAATCGATTGTGGCACTAGCTGTGTGGCATGTTGCGCCGTCTTGTTGGAACCACAGCTCCTGGACATCATGTTTGTTCAATTCAGGAATGAAAAAGTTAGTAATCATGGCTCAATACCAATCACCATTGATTATTCGGGTCTTCCTCAATGCTACGCTCTATAGTAGCAATAGCTTCTTCTGTACGCACCGTACGGCGTCTCTGGGGATGCGAGTTATCAATAAGAGTAAACGTGGTGCGAAAACGTTCCATGGTTAATCGAATTAACTGCTCTGATGGACGATAAAATGGACGTAGTGCACGATACGTATTCCGCACAGAACCATTATTTTCAAAATAAAATTGCACTATTTGCAAGCGTTGTTCAGGCGTGATCATGATGAATTGCCAAACCAAACTGAGAATAAATCACATGACAGCTGTTAAATCGGTCGTCAACTTGAACAGTATAATGCCAACTTAAAGTTCTATACCACGAAAAAAACACCCTTTACATACCAATCAAATAATATCATTATTAGAACATACTCTGGATCTACGGTAGCAGGAGGGAGGGGAAGGAAGAGGAGGACTCTATGTCCGTTCATGTGTTGAAGCATTATTCAATTAATTAATTCCAAGGAGCATATAATCGTTTCACCGGAACATAATCAAATAATGAGGCTCATCATTCCTCAGGAGAATATCTAGAATAGAAAAACGTGTTCATTATTAGATATCAATTTATGATCAAATCATTAGAATTTTCCAAAAATGGAAAATTTCCAATTTTCTTAAAAATTCTCTTCATAAATTCAACTTTCTAATGTTAATTTAAATAAAAACCTCTGAAAATGAATCAACAAAAAAAAATTGTATATATCCAAGTATTATCAAATTTAAAATATTAGCAATGTAAACTTTTTTTTTTCTTTTAACGAAACTAATCCAGAGGAATGAGAGACCACGTTACATCTAGCGAAGTATAAAGATAAAAAATATAGATAGAAAGTTTCAAGAGAAAGAAAGATTATTTGGACAAATTAAAGTAATAAAATTAATTCTATTTTATGGAGGAAAAGACAGAGCCTTGCTCAGTCCTCAGATAATTTAAACATATACATAGTTATATACGCATATATAGACATTGGAAATAAATACATTTTTCCTCAGTAAAATGATTTTATAATAAACAAATTAAGATTATACATATATAATAATTAATTTATTAATTATAAAACCATCAATTATGAAATTTCTTGAGGGTGGGATATATATACATATAAACAGTCAAAATCGATGAAAATGGGGTAAAAATAAAATTAGAGAGATGAGATAAATTTGTATAGAGAAAAAATAATACAAATACACACTTCAAATTGAAACACTTAAATAGATAAATTAGTAAAATAAAGATCAAGATAGACTTTTAGAGAGAAAGGGAAATCATCAGAAGACAACAACGTAATGATATAAAATAGACCCTAGAGGCCAATTAAGTCATTCTTATTAGGATCCCGATAAAAAAGACTTTAAAGTCTTTAGGGATGCCATCTTATTTTCTCTTCTGGTCACGCAAGAAGAAACTAATTATACGAACCTATCCTATATCTAGTTTCATTAAAGGAATCCTTTCCTATTGAAATTCATTACTTAAATTAAGAAAAACCTTATTAATTAATTATATCTATAAAAGTGAATTAAGACACACTATTTGATCGCCAAATTTTCTAACTTCATATATCTAAGAAAAATGAGGTAAATTCTACACGTCTGGGTTTATTTCCCATCGATAAAATAAAACATCAACAATAAATAGTTGAATTGCAAACACGCAATCTTCGGGGAATGAAAAATGAGTGTAGAGCAGAGGTTCTTAAACTTATGTACTCCGCGGACCCCCACTTGAGAAAATTCTTTTTGACGGACCCCATCCCAACTTTAGGTACTTTACGTCATTTTATTAGTTAATTTCTGGCTTAAGATCTCATAAGAACAAGGATATATGGTGAATATTTCTAACAGTGATTGGTGAATAACGATTTTTTGCATATTGTAGAACAGATTTTATTAGAAAATTCAGCTAAATATGAAGATCGAAACGGTAGCAATAATTTTCTTGCACTTTCGTTGAATTTGGGTATTTGATCTGTTTCCTCACAAAGCCATGCCATCGCTCCTTTTATATTAAATAAAGTTTTAACTGACTCATCATTTTCTCGTGCACCTGTACGATGGCTTTGCGGACCCCCAGTAAAGGCTTCGCGGACCCCCAGGGGTCCGCGGACCACAGTTTAAGAACCTCTGGTGTAGAGGATGAGCAGCCTTTTACTTTTTATAATATTAATAGTTTATGGCAGTGGTTCTTAAACTGTGGTCCGCGGACCCCTGGGGGTCCGCGAAGCCTTTACTGGGGGTCCGCGAAGCCTTTACTGGGGGTCCGCGGTCCTCGGAAAAAAATCATCGTAAAAATATATACATATATAAATATTTAAAGTTCATTGTTTAACTATATCCTCCTAGAGAATTACGGCTATAATTTAATACTATTAATAATACTATTTTATTTTATTAAATTGATAATTATGTCAATTAATTTTTTGTGAATAAATAAACATATATAAAAAACTATATATAAAATTTGAATTTTCATCCATTCATTCATTTAAAATCATTTTTCGATTGTTCCTTTAAAATAACCCCTCTTAGGGGCTCGGAAGGGGAGGCATATAAGGGAATTTTCTTTCACTTTGTTATTGGGGAAAACCAGGGGAGGGGACAGTCTTACCCGGAAAAACCCAAATTGTCAGCGTCCACTCTGGGGTTTTAAACAGTTTTAAAGCAAATGTTAATTATAAGTTCATTTCTCAACGAGTTGTATCTTTAAATTATTTTTATTAATGTTAATTATAAGTTCATTTCTCAACGAGTTGTATCTTTAAATTATTTTTATTAATTTAATTAATTATAATTAAATTATAGCTAATAATAGTTTATTATAGCTAATAATTTTTTTTAATTTTTAGTGTAATTTGCATGATCATTATTTTATAAAAACACTAAACACATTTTGCAATTTCCCAGAAAGGCTGTTTTTGAGAGTAAGTATAAGTTAGTTTTATGAATAAAAAATATTTATTTTAATAATATTTTAGAATCAAATTACGAAATTAATAATATTTTAGAATCAAATTACGAAATTAATAATATTTTAGAATCAAATTACGAAATATATTTATTATATAAATTAATATTCATTTAAAATGATATTAAATCATTTATTTAAAATGATTTAAAACATTTATTAAAATGATTTAAAACATTCATTTAAAATGATATTAAAACATTCATTTAAAATCATATTAAAACATAGCTAGTAAATAATAATTCGTTATATTTATATTATATTTATATTATATTTATATTATTGTAGTTCAATGTTAATAAATTACTCCATAAAATGGATCGTTGGCTACAAACTGGTTCAACACAGAAACGGAAAGAATCAGATGATGAGGCATCAACAGCAAACTCTACCAAGAAACGCAAAACTAGAAAATATTCGGATGATTATTTATCATTTGGATTTACTTATATTTGCAACAATGATGTGGAAAGACCAGTCTGCGTTCTATGTCAGGAAAGTTTATCCAATGAAAGTATGAAACCTGCTAATCTCAGACGTCATTTACAAACAAAGCACAGCGAGCATGTTAGTAAGTCTATCGAATTTTTTAAAATGAAAAAAGAAGAACTTAATTCAAGTCAGAAATTGATGGTAAAGACGGGATCTGGTGGTATGAGTAAGAAAGCAGTAATGGCATCATATGAAGTAGCTCTACTTATTGCTAAAGCAGGAAAGCCGCATAATATAGCAGAGCAATTAATTCTTCCTGCTACAAAAGTAATTACAAATATAATGTTAGGAACTAAAGCAGCAAACGATATAAATTTGATTTCATTATCAAATGATACGGTTAAGAATAGGATTGAAGACATGTCATGTAATATAAAAGAAGAATTAATATCGAGAGTGCGCAAAAGTCACTATTACTCATTACAATTGGATGAAAGTACTGATGTCACTAATAATGCCAATTTGTTAGCTTTCATTAGATATGAGTTTGAAAATCAAATACAAGAAGATGTATTGTTTTGTGATTCACTACCTTCACGAACGACAGCTAATGACATATTTAACAGTTTGAATAATTTTATAACCGAAAATGAAATAGAGTGGCCAAAATGTGTTGGAATTTGCACTGATGGTGCTCGTGCAATGTCAGGTACAAGAACTGGATTGATTGCTCTTATTAAAAATGTTGCGCCTCAGGTTGTTTGGAATCATTGCTGCATTCACAGAGAATCATTAGCAGCCAAAAATATGTCACCAGATTTGATAAAGAACATTAGACGAAGTAGTTAAAATTGTCAATTTCATTAAGGCTCGTCCTCTTAATTCCAGAGTTTTTAAAATTTTGTGTGAGGAAATGAGTAGTCAACATACACATTTATTATTACATACAGATGTACGTTGGTTGTCCCGCGGGAAAGTACTCATTCGCCTTTTTGAGCTTCGAGATGAAATACGATTGTTTTTAATAGATGCGCATTTTGAACTGACCGAATGTTTCAATGATTTTATCTGGTTAGCTAAGGTGGCTTACTTGACTGATATTTTTACAAAATTGAACGAACTTAATTTGAGCCTGCAAGGTACTGTTGTAAATATATTTAAAGTTGAAGATAAAATAGAAGCAATGATTAAAAAAATCGACTTGTGGTCGAAACGCATCCAGAACGGTGTATATGAGTCTTTTCCAACTCTCAATGATTTCATAGAAAGCTCCAGTGAAAAATTGCTTAATCAAACGCGTCAATTATTTGTTGAACATTTAATTACTTTGAAAAGCAACTTCAGGAAGTATTTTTCTACTCCTGATCCTTGCAATAACTGGATCAGAGATCCATTTAATATGGAAATTACAAATGCTAAACATTTATCTGCACCTGAACAAGATATTCTCGTGGAATTATCATGTGATACAACTTATAAACTAAAATTTAACAAAACTGAATTGAGCAACTTTTGGTTACTTCTCAGGTCAGATTATCCTGCGCTTGCAAATAAAGCACTTCAACACTTGATTCCATTCTGCACAACATATTTATGCGAACAAGCTTTTTCGGTACTATTTTATATTAAGTCTAAATATAGAAACAAATTAAATGTAGAGCCGGATCTTAGATTAAAAGTTTCCAATATTAAGCCAGATATTGAGATTCTTGTTTCAAGAAAACAACTGCATACATCTCATTAAATATGTAAGTTATATTTAATGAGATAGATGCAGTTATTTTTTAAAATATTTCTTATTTAATATTTTCTGAAAAAAATTATAAAATATTTATATGAATTTAATGTAAGTACCCATTATAATTTGTGAGATTTGTTGCTATGACAATGTTTGTATTTTCTTTCTTCAATATTATAATTTCTAATAAAATGTGTTCTACAATATGCAAAAAAATCGTTATTCACCAATCACTGTTAGAAATATTCATCATATATCCTTGTCCTTATGAGATCGTAAGCCAGAAATTAATTAATAAAATGACGAAAAGTACCTAAAGTTGTGATGGGGTCCGTCAAAAAAAATTTTTTCAAGTGGGGGTCCGTGGAGTACATAAGTTTAAGAACCTATGGTTTATGGTATATTATTAGATATATTAAAATATGGTAATTAATTTTACAATTATTTCAATTAACTAATTTTCAAAGTGTAAGTGACAGCGCACTGATGCAATTTCATTTTGGATCTCACTTGATGTATTATTCTATTTTAAAGGCAATAAACCAGGCAAGTATTTTAATTTTTCTGATGTTATTAAGATAAATCATAAATAAGTAAAAATATAATAATATTAAATAGTTAAACACATATTAACATATTATATTTAAAATTGGACGAAAAAGTTAAAAAAAATGAGGGGAGAATATCGCTCCTAAAAAAGATAAAATTGATAAAAAAAATATCAAGAATGGTGATAATATACTTTAAAATATATCAGTTAAATTAGGAAAGTTCCTAATGTAGATATTAAAAACTACGACTTTACATGTAATGCATATTTTTACATATTTTACTAATTGTAAGTAGCTTTAATTTTGTTTGGATTTTTACCCAATATAAATAATCAAATGATTTTTTAATAAATTGTATAGATAAAATCAGAATTGAATATTTAGATTTGCAACATTTCATCAGTTAGATAAAATTTCAAGAAAGATTAAATTTTTAATTTCTATTAATATATTGTAATGATAAGAGAGAGAGGGACTTGATTAGCCACAATAAATTATAAATCAAAAGAGAATAATAATGAAGATATATGAGATAGATAATAAATCAATTGTCCTATATCAGCGTTTATTTTTAAACGTATAATAGGATATCTAAATTATATATCATGACTATAATTTACTATTAATATCTGTTATTACAATAATATAGGTATATGATAATGAATAAATTTTATACGTAAATAATTAAATAAAATAATACCTATATTAATTTGTAAAGATATATATATATATATATAGTAATGATTTTTTTGTATGGGTGGATAGCGACAGGGGAAAATTTAAGAAAAAGAAGGGTTGGTCTCAAATGTGTAATAGAAAAAGGTGGACTTTGAACTGCCCCGGAGATCTGGACTACAAAAAAGAGAAAAAAATTAAATTTATACATTAAGAATAAAAATTTATAATCAGATTTATTATATTTAATGTTTAAATATAAATCTTTTAAAACCTTTAGATGTAAATGTAAATCTTTCAAAATATAATTTTATATACAGAAATTTTTTTATATTTTTTATAAAAAAAAAGAGACGTTTTACAAAAATTATGGATAAACCAATATTTGTTGTGAAACAAATTTTTTTAATTCTTAGATTAAAAAAATTAAAAAAAAACAATCCTTCTTGAAAAACAATATTTTTATTAATAATGTAGCCTGTCCTTTTGTAAGCGATAGTCCGTGGACGACCAAGTGTAATGGTGGTCCTTTTTTCCTCCAATAAAGTCCATCTGCTCTCGACGGTAGCCCACCAACGAATGCCCTTGTCTGACTTTTCAACAACTATTCTCTTCTCGGGAAACGTATTACAATAATAATCCTTTCCACAAATAAATTTATTTTGAAATAAATAAATTTTATTTTTTCTTTTTTTTAAGGATTAATGATATTTTAAAATATCATTACAATATACAAATATTTATATATATTGTGTGTAAATATAAAATAGTATATCGTAAGATAGTGTGATTTATTGAAATATATTATACTTAAACATAAGAGATTATTTTAGAATGTAAACAAAAATAAAAATTAAATTATTCTAGAGAGATTTTACTAAAAAATACAACCTGATTGAAATAAAAAAAACATCTCGTATAAGTAGCACAATGTGGTATTTTTAATTGAAAATTAAAAATTATACTAGGTGATATAGTTGAGTTATGGGACTTTGGATCAGATCATTCAAACCTAAACAAGTTCACCAAAATTCAAAATTAAGTTAATAAGAAAAAAGTCAAAGAAATGGGTATGGTTATCAAAATCTATATATATAAAAGGGAATGTCAGTCTGTCTGTCTCTGTCTCGCTTAAACTCAAAAACTACCCGTCCGATTGCGATGAAACTTTCAGGGATTGTTGTGGGCATACCAAGGAAGATTTTAGTGTAATTAAATCCAAAATTAATTTATCCAAAATTAATTTAATTAGTAATATTTTGGTAAAAGTCTATTTATGGTTACCATGGTTACATTGAAAAATTTACAATAAATAAATAAAAATAATTGGAAATCTTTTCAACTTATTATTTTGATAAATTTTATTAATATTTTTAATTTTTTTTAAACTGTCAAATATAACATACCCATAATAACAGTTGTAATAAAAATAAAAATATAAATCACAATCTAAGTAAAATATTGAATCGTTTTATTTATATTGTTTCAATTATTGTTTGAATATTTATTAAATTTATATATAGATTTATTTACATATTTAAATGTATATTTAATAAATTTATTTGTTGATTCTTAATAATAATAATTCCAATTACTTTCTTCACATTTTTTTTTATTTAAAAGCATTGAGATTGCCATTAAATATGCAGGTAATTGGAACTCCAACATGTAATATTAGCAAATATTCTGGGATGGGAAAAATACTAAGATCATGTCATGTCCTATTAAATATTTTGAATTTTATTTTGAATCATACAATGGTAATGAAATATTGTAGGTAGACTTGTGAGACAAACCATAAGAATCTCTATAATAAGAGAATATACTTATTCCAAAAACTGTTAATTAAAATGTAATAACTATTAACAATTAATAATGTAGAAATAATTTTCCAACAAATAAACATGTAATAATTATTAACAAAAAAAAAATAAAAATAAAAATGTAATAATAAATAATAAAATTTCAATTATATTCATTTAATAAATTATTATTATTATTTTCACGTATTAAACGGTATATTATTATTATTATTATTTTTATTTGTAATAATTCCAATAAAAATAAATAAAAATAAAAAACAAAAAAAAGTCCAAAAAAAAACTAAAATTTCAATTATATTCATTTAATACATTATTATTATTTTTCGATTTTTACTATCTCGCCAGAGATAGTATTGCGATCATGAAAATTTTCGATGTTGAGATTTTGATGTTTTTATACGTTTTGAAGGTTCCTGAATCATTTTCACTAAGGTTGAGAAAAATGTCTGTGTGTGTGTATGTGTGTGTGTATGTGTGTATGTGTGTGTGTATGTGTGTGTGTATGTGTGTGTGTATGTATGTAGGCAAGATTACGCAAAAACGGTTTGAGCTAGAATGATGAAATTTGGTACATGGACATTATTCAAAATTCATAGTTTTCTATCAACTTTTGAGAAATGTAGCTCAACCGGAAGAGGGTCATTACCTACAACGTTTTGATTTTTTTTCCTCTAAAGTGACCGTAAAAATAAAGATATATGTTTGATAATTTTTCACATGATTAATAATTATATAAAACTGCTATATATAGAATTTCAGCTTGATTGATTCGCTGAAATTACCAGAATTAATTTTTTAACACTGAAAATCTCACGCGTCAACACGTGACGTGGTGCCATCAACAAAAAGCCAAACATGCGCTGGTTTAATATTTATTATTTATTATTTATAATTTATAATTAATTAAATTTAATTTAAATATAATATATTATGTTATTTAATCCAATTCAAATTGCGAGATAGTCGAGTGGAGACACTCCAGCTAATTTACACTTACTCAGCATGTAATGCTGGTAAATTTTCACCTATCCACTTTTGGCCTTTTTTTGGGGGGGAATAGGCTCGGACGATGTGAAGAGGGAGTTCACCCTGGCTCGAAGGTCGCGTAGGAATAATAATTACCCAAGGAACTTGCGGACTATGTGGCAGGTTTGCAAAATTATGGCCTTTTGCCCTACCTTGATTATGTTGGTTGGTATGTCAAGTTCCTTGATAGTTTTCTCGATGTTCTTTGAGACAATCCCTTCTGCCGATATTACCAGAGGATGGATGGTAACCCTTTCTAGTTTCCAGATATGTATTAATTGATACGCGAGTTCCTCGTATTTATTTCGTTTTTCGGATTCAGTTTTTATTATTATTATTATTATTAAGTGTTCAGTTATCACATACGTATATATGTACACAGACACACATGCAAAAGCGAAGCTTTGCCGGGTATGCTAGTATGTAATAAAAGCTAAAGAAATGAAAATAAACTTTTAAGATGCCAAATTATTAATTTAAATAAAGTATTTTTTTTGTGTAAATTCCACTATTTTTTTATCATCACAGAAGGGCTGAAGAATAAATCCAAGCACAAGTGTGTTCTATTGTATGTACAAAGATACCCGCCATTTAGAAACAGGAATTTTATATTCCTATTATTATATTCGTTCACCTGTTCTGTTTTGATTTTTGACAATTTACAATGAATGTCGAGTTTGATAATCGGATGTATTACTACCGGGACCCCTTTCTCCCAACATCTGTGTCCCTTTACCATTAGGATCATCCGGTTACGGTTTCAAATATTTTTAGTCTATATTTAAATGGGCGCGTGTTTTATAACGGCAGCTGCGCCCAAAAGGGTGTCGTCGGGACATCCACCCCGAAAGAGAGAAATTATTTTTCCTTTTTTTTTTCTCTTTAAGAAGAGGGGAGGCGATCTATCGAAGTTGGAAATTGTATAGGAGGTTATCCAAACCCCTACTCCTTTCTAACCCTCGATTCGAAAACCACCAAACGCTATTAAAAGCAGCCGCCCGGATCCCTGAGGGGATAATTGAGAACAAACTATAGAAACAAGGTGACCATTCGAAACACACCCCGGTGATAAGGTGTTGTTCGATTAATCAATGCTCCTCGCCTCCTTTTTTCTCATCCCATCTAATTACAACTACAATTTTATTACTTCTATAAATTATCATTGTATAGGATTATTTCCCTTTACATTTATTAAAAATTGTAAAATAAAATAAATCAGCAAATATGGTAATAATTAAATTATATAACTTTAAAAGAGACAACGCATTCACCTAGAGGAAAAAAAATAATTTATTAATTAAAATATCAATATAGAAAATCAAATATTAATATGAAATAATAAAATATAAAAAAATCCATCCTTCAGGCTGTTTTTTAATTAATTTATTTAATAATAACAAAAAATTATAGGTATTTTTTTTTATTATGCTTTGACTGAATACATTAATGGAATGACAAAGAAAGTTATAGCAATAAAAAAAAACACTTTATCCCCATTTAGTGATAAACGTTATTTACATTCATTTAAATATTATTATTAAAATATTTATTTAATGAAAAATGGACGGGTGCAGTATACTATTCAATTAATAACATTTATAAATGTATGCAAAAATAAATTGACTGAATTATTAAAACCATCAATGTGAAAATTTAACTATTATTATATACATATACTAAATAATTTTTAGTGTTTATTATAAAATTAGGTAATATTTCATTTAGAAAACTTAGATCTTAGGTTTTATTATTGATGGCAGGGACGTGCCTGGATATATGACCGCCTGAGCGCTAGTATATATGGCCGCCCTTCAAGATAACATCAAAGAAAATAAGTTGACCTGTGGCCAGGTCCGAACCGACCGACTGTTTGAAATAAATTAATTTCCAGCTACAGAAACAATTTCAAATAATTTTAATATATCTATTAATGTAATAAAAAACAGATATGGATACATAAATAATAAATATAAACATTTTTAATTTTATTTTATTTATAATATATATGCAAGACCAGGCTGTGACGTCATGAATGGCTGGATGACGTCATATAATTTTAAATCAAGAAAAAACTAATAAATATGATTTTTCTCGAGGATAAAACCAATACAAAGTGCATGATTCGTGGTGATATATAAAAAAATCTCCTTTGGTGTGAAAATAACCCTTTCCTTCCTATCGTCGATCGCTAATACTACCACTTCTGGTTTCCGGAATTGCACCAAAAGTTGATCAATTCATCCCACTGATGCATTAAGTAAATATACCAAATTTCATCAAAATCGGTTGAGCCGTTCAGGCTGTACACATCTATAGGGACAGACGGACGGACAGACATCATGCTAAAAATACTTTTTTCTGTTTGGAAAATGCATGATTCGTGGAGATATGTAAAAATCTCCACATGTGAAATTTGGTGTGAAAACAATACCTCCCTTACTATCGTCGGTCGGTAAAAATCAAAATTTAACTTTTAATATTTGTTTTATTATTTATTATTACACTTATATTTGTACAGTTCTAAGAATGAGATATTACTATCAAAAATTAACTCTACGCGATTTTTTGGAAGCAAAGTCTTCAATTGCTTCTTGAATACTCCAATTATCAGCAATTTCATTTTCAATCGCAATAATTGATAAATTACTGAGACATTCTTGAGCCATTGAAAACCGAAAACTAATGTTACAGTGTGCATTGATGCACGAGTATTATGTTTAAATTGGACTGAAAATGTTTTCAAAATTAACGTAGATTTTTTCAATTTTCAATAAAAGAGAATTTATGTTTTATAACACCAAACTTACTTGGCTTTGCTTTTTTCTCTTCGTTTGTTAATTAATAATTAATTGTTAATGATCATTAATCTCCAACGTGTGTCTAGGGTATTAAACAAGTTATTATACTATAATATAAACTATATTGACCTCAAACGATATACAAAACCGTTTTTATATGAGTTGTAGATATTATTCTCATACGAGTACGTATAACATTGTAGTCATATTATATATATAAAATATATTTAATCGAATACATTTTCAGCAAGTTCGTAATATAAAATAAATAGATAATACAAAAATAAACTGGGATGAAAAAAAAATTGGTGTCTCTAAATATGTGACATTCGGCCGCCTGCGTGCGGTGCACGCAATGAACGCAGGTCAGGCACGGCCCTGATTGATGGGTATGTGTAGATGTAGTATTAAATATCAATTTCGCGTACTAAAAACACAAATTTAGTTAATGGTTTTATGTTTAATAATTTTGAATATAAAATAGGAAATTAAATCTTAATTAATTTAAAAAAACAAATAAAAAAAAAATTATTAATTTTGTAATAAAGTAAACTTCAAATACAATTTACTACTTAGATTTTTAAAAAAAATAAAAATATAGGGAGTTCAAAATAAACCTAATCGTTAACTAAGTATATATAGTACTATTAATATAAGTATTTAATTCCTCAAAAAAACATATGTAATTAAATAACACACATATATATATATAGTTGTGGGTGATTATGAATGTATTTAAAATCCATAAATGTAAATATCTATAATAAAGTTATTCAATATTCTTTCAAAATAAATAAATAAATATTTATATCTTTTAAAATTTAAAATGAAGAAGTATGATTAAATATCAAAATAAATTCAAAGAAATTTGTATGAAATATAAGTGATTAAAATATTAATGGGGAATGGTCTTAAAAAGAAGTTTTTTATAAAGCTTTCTTTTTTCATATATTTTATGGAATCAAATTTGTTTTCATGCTTCGAATACATAAGTTATTTATCATTTCTCTAAAGAAATAAAAGAATCTTCATAAAGTTTAACTGTGTTTCTATTTATAATTAAATCTCGACATTTTCTGCTAAATTAATCTTAAATTAATATATATATCAACAAAAGGAATAGTATTCGTAATATTAAATAAAATAATGACATATTATAATAATAAAATAAGAATATTTTTGCATTCATATAAAAATAAATATCTTGGAATGCTAGGAAGTATTACTACGAACTTTTATTAATATTTATCACAAAATGAAATTGTTGTCTGTAAATTACAAGAATTAAAAATTTTGGATAAATGAAAAATATATATGGAGAGTAAATAGACATAGACACACATTTTCATAGGTAAATAAACAAAAAGAAGAATAACTTCGAGAAACACAATCTCATCTCCTACACATTTATACAATAAACAAACAATATAGTAAGTCCAAGTTTGTGTTAGTAATAAATAGAGATGTATACTCTGTGTAAAAAGTGTCACATTAGGAATAATTTAAATGTATTTTCCGATTTGATTGCTATAGTATTGTTAAACTTTTTTAGAATTTTTAAAAGGTATGAATTACCAATATATAAAAAATAATAATAATCATCATAATCATTTATCGAATATATAAAAATTTCAGTTCCGCTTCACGCTAAATAAAAAAAAAATATAAATAAAATAAATATAAAAATTTTTTATAAAATAAGGTTTTTCCAATGAACTAAAAAGAATAAAATAATTTTTCTATAAGCCTGACAAAGTTTATGGATGAATTGCTTCATATTCAACGAAAAACGTTGGGCGTGTAGTGTCAAACACTGATTTTGAATTTGGCGCCATTTTGTTGTTTTTTAGTTTTATTTATTTATATGAACAAAATAAAGTCAAATTTTTGTAATAATAAAAATTTTATTAAACACATCAACTTACAAATTTTTTTTATCATGCAATAAAATTGATAGTTTAAGAGCTAAGAAATTAATCTTATATTGTTTTTCACTGTAATATACTTTTATCAAAGAATGTATCAAAATTTAAAAGAATTTTTATTAAATTTAGATATTATCAATCAAATCCAAAATGGTTGATTATATTAGAAGAAATAGTGTTACCTGTTAATGAAGTGTTTAATTGTGTGGTATGTATGTATATATATATATATATATGAAGAAAAACTCTATAAAGGAAGTTAAGTGCATAGAAATCAAATGAAAACTAAAAGCGCCCAACGTTTAAAGTTGAATATGAAGCAATTCATCCATAAACTTTGTCAGGCTTATAGAAAAATTATTTTTTTCTTTTTAGTCCATTGGAAAAACGTTATTTTATAAAATTTTTTTATATTTATATTATTTTATTCTTTTTACTGCAATTTTAATATGATAAATTTCTTTAATATAACAAGATAAATCGAAAAGATGAAGTTATACGAAAATATACAAATTGAATAAAACAAAAAATATATAAATCTTCCAAAATTGATTTTATCCATTTATGTTAAGTAAATGTTATTATTTCTATTTTTTTTTTCTTTTTCTTTTAAACCTTTTATTATTTTTTTAATTTATTTATTCATTTAACCTTTCCAAACCCCTTTAACCCCCCTCATCCTTAACTTTCAACCCCTACAATAAATATTTTTGAAAAAAAACTTATAAAATTCTAAGAAAATGAATTTTAATCATATATACCGTATATAAATAAATATCTACATAAATTGAAATTTTCTATTTCTCGTAATAATAATGAACAATTTTTGATAAGTTTTCATCAAACAATTAAATTTATCCTCACGTTTTGAAATATTTGTTTCATTGGTCTGAAAATAATAATATAAACAATGATATTAAAATGATATAAAATTAAAATTTAAAAATACATTAGCAGGACATTAGAAACGTTTTATCTGTGCGATTTAATAATTTATTAATTGAAAAAGAAAAAAAAAAATAATTAATGCCAATAATTTCATTCCGATCCAAAGTTGCATTTCTATTTATGGTATATATAATAAATATTTACTGGTATATCTAGTGCAGATATTAAGATATTGGCATTAAGAATAATAATAACTAATTAATAATTAAACAAGTGATTGAAAAATAAAACATTCATATATATTATATTGATTCAACTTAATTAACAATTCTAAATATTTGATTAATAAGTAAATGAACATATATTAATTAGATACTAAAGAGAATAATTAATTTTAATATATATATAATATCTTTTATAAATAGATATAATAAAGTTATAAAATTTGAAATTTAAATTAGCTTATATATATTTACAACTTGTGCTGTAATGGATAATAATATTCAGTAATAAAAAGAGTGAAATGTTATGTAGTAGGAGATCATAAGTAGGGAAAAAAGTAGCAAGATATAAGCTCATTTTCAGATAATGAAGACGGTTAGTGGTGAAGCAAAGGAAGATTAAGTGACAGACGTAAATATAAAACGACATAACTAAGGATAAAAAAGTAGAGTAGTTACTCCTAGATTTTTTATGTCATCCGAAATATATATATATATATATAATAAACAGAAAGCACCTAAATATTTATTAATAAAAAATGGGAGTAAATTGTTCAAAACAGAAACTGAGATTTTAAAATTTAAAAACACTCAAAAATACATACGAATTCTTAATAAAATAATTAATATTTTAAGTTTAAAATAAATTAATAATATTAATTAAGGTAGAAATTTTTAAACAAATCTTTTTAATATTATTTCTTTATTGTAATTTAAAACAAAAATAAATATTCTTTCAATTTTTTTGAATATTTATTTTGATAGAATATTGAATTGAAATTATATATGATGGTGTATTAAATAATTAAATGGTTTATACAACAATGGCTCTATTTTAAATGAATACCTTGAATGGTAATTGTTATAATATATACTTGAGGGGATAATGCTCTTGGACATTGACCATGAAGGGCTTCAATATAGCCTTTAGCTATTAACATAATTCAATTCAAGTACCTAAGTATAATGCTAGTAGTACCAATAATGTTAATCATAAATATCAAAGAGGTGACTTTTGATGGATTAATTAAGAGAGTGAATAATAAGATTAATGATTGATTTACGTAAATATATATAAATACTAATTAAGAATTATAATTGGAAAAAGAAGTACCTATAAAAGCAACAGAATAAGGGGCCAGGCACAGAACCGAACGACGGTTTGAAATATATTAATTTCAAGCTACAGAAACAATTTCAAATAATTTTAATATATTTACTAATGCAATAAAAAACAGATATTGATATAATATAAATATTTTAAATTTTATTTTATTTATAATATATAAGGAGGCGCTGGTTGTGACGTCGTGAAGAGCTGGGTGAGCTCATATAATTTTAAATTAAGAAAAAACTAATGAAGATGATTTTTCCTGAGGATAAAACCAATACAAAGTGAATGATTCGTGGTAATATGTAAAAATCTACACATGTGAAATTTGGTGTGAAAACAATACATCACTTACTATCTTCGTTAGGTAAAAAAATCAAATTTTTCTATTTTAAATTTAACTTTAAGAAATAATTTGAAAAAATTGATGCACTATAAGAAAATCGAAAAGGCTAAGATAGACATGGGATTTAATAGAGTTGTAATGAAAAGTTTATGAAAAATTCAGTTGGGAATCTACTAGTAAATGGGTAGTGGAATAGTTATTGTAGGGATATAATATAAATTCAAATATTAGAAAAAAACAAAAATGATATGATAGCCAGGATAGTTATGGTTGATGAAATGTGGTTGTTGAGGTTAAGAACTGTAGTGCTAAGTAGTTTTATATTATATAGATATAAGTATAGTTAAAAAAACAAAATCAACAAACAATGTTTTGGGACTGGTGGAAGTAAAGATATTATAAATAAGCTGGAGTGTCTCCACTCGACTATCTCGCAATTTGAATTGGATTAAATAACATAATATATTATATTTAAATTAAATTTAATTAATAATAAACTGAAATTCTATATTTAGCAGTTTTATACAATTTTTAATCATGTAAAAAACTATCAAATATATATCTTTATTTTTACGGTCACTTTAGAGGAAAAAAAATGAAAACGTTGTAGTTAATGACATTTGAGCTACATTTCTCAAAAGTTAATAGAAAACTACGAATTTTGAATAATGCCCGTATACCAAATTACCTTATTCTAGCTCAAACCGTTTTTGCGTAATCTTGTCTACATACATACACACATACAAACACACATAAACACAGACATTATTCTCAACCTTAGTGAAAATGATTCAGGAACCTTCAAAACGTATAAAAACATCAAAATCTCAACATCGAAAATTTTCGTGATGGCAATTCTATCTCTGGCGAGATAGCAAATAGAAAAATCATAACATGTTTTAATATTCATTATTTATAGGTGTACAAAAGCAACTCAAACAATTTATTCAAAATATTTGTTAAATTATAAATATGAATTAAAATATAGAAAAAAAAAGCAAAATGTGCAGCATCGTACACGTGGCGGAAGTGAAACTTCTTACAATCTAGAGAATAAGAGAAATTTTAGTTGAGAGTGTGAGTGAGAGAGAAATAGAGAAAAATAAAGGGATCATTTCGAAAGACATATAACAGTATAAAATTTTCGTAACAAATATTCGCTTTATTATTATTATTATCTACTCTATCATCATATCTACATTGCCTGTACTATTGTCGGTTGGTGCTTCAATTGGTAATACTGATATTAATGGCTTGTGATAACTAAAATAAGATATATATGTTCGTGATTCGATATTTTCTATATAACGTGTAAAAACAGCATCTATTGTAGTTCCAGATTTTGTTGTTGATTCCTTGGGATCGTTATTTATAAGCAGACCAAATGTTTCTCGAAGAAAGTTGATCAACGGCAACGAATCATCAGATTCAAAATTTACATTAAAATCTCCCCCGAGAATTAGAGGGATTTTATCTTCGCCTCGTTCAAGTGCATTAGCACCTGTGTGGCTATAAACCAGTAGTGAAATAAATAATATCGTCTAAATTTTGGTCGTTATTTTTTTTCGGCATAGTGAAATCTGTGGAGTAGAGAAAAGCAGTTTTAAATGCAATAATAATTTTAAATTGATTTAGTAGTGTTAAAGTAATGTTGAGATTCGGATAAATAACGTGAATGGTCATCGACGCACATAACTGTATGTGTTGGCGTGTGAATCGCCGACCATGTTCACACACACAATTACATGCGTCGGTATGCGTGCACGCTGTATATTTGACTTGAGAATTTTAATTATTTCACGATATATATCTTATCTTATTATGCTAGCTAAAATTGTATATATCTATCTATTTATCTATCTATATATATTGGTTCTCAAAAACCGCTCTAACGATTTTTTTCAAATTCACACTAGATATAGTATTTATAAAGAAAAATTGAGTTTTATTGATTACATCTCTTGAAACTTACAGCTTCATTATTAATTTCTTAATTGAAAATTATATATGGGTGACGTAAATGGCATCCATTTTGAAATTTTACTCCCGCCTTTTTTTAATTTTGTATTAATATTTTTTTTATATTTAAAATATTTTAAAATTTATAATTTAATTTCGAAATAAAATTAAAAATATTTATTTTTAATAAAATATATATATATATTTATTAATCCCGCTTTTTTTTTAAATGATATTGTATTAACATTTTTTTATATTTAAAATATTTTAAAATTCATTATTTAATTTCGAAATTTTATATTTAAAATATTTTAAAATTTATTATTTAATTTCGAAATAAAATTAAAAATATTTATTTTTAATAAAATATATATATATATTTATTAATCCCGCTTTTTTTTTAAATGATATTGTATTAACATTTTTTTATATTTAAAATATTTTAAAATTCATTATTTAATTTCGAAATAAAATTAAAAATATTTATTTTTAATAAAATATATATATATATTTATTAATCTCTCTCAAAAAAAAACAACAAAACAAATAAATGTCTTTGAAAGATGGTAAAAATATCTTTCTAATTATCAAAATATATCATAGACCAGCGGTAAGAACAATTGTTTTTACTCCCCGAGTTCGAAGGATCGAAACTCGCCGCGTGCATTTTTTTTTTATCTATTTTCGTGATTTATTTATTCATTGTTCTTTTATTAATTAAGTTTTAGATAGTTTTATAATTTTTAATATTTTTTCAATAAAATATTATTTAATACATTTAATAATTGTAATAAATAATTAAAGAATTGTATATCAATATTTTTTAAAGGGTAGAGCGAGCTCGGTGTCTCAGGTATTAATATTACCAGCCAAATCCAATAATAATGAATCATTTTTTACTATCTCGCCAGAGATAGTATTGCGATCACGAAAATTTTCGATGTTGAGATTTTGATGTTTTTATACTTTTTGAAGGTTCCTGAATCATTTTCACTAAGGTTGAGAAAAATGTCTGTGTGTGTGTGTCTGTGTGTGTGTGTGTGTGTGTGTATGTAGGCAAGATTACGCAAAAACGGTTTGATTTTATATATGTTTATTTATTCACAAAAAATTAATTAAATTGTAATTTAAATTCTTATAGTTTTATTAAATAAATCATTTTTAGTTATAATTTTATATAAGCATTTTTTAATTGAACCTATTCAATCTTGTCATTCCCTAATCAGCATACGCGGTTTCAATAACCCTTTTAATTATTCTAAATTCAATCTTTAATTAAATCTAATTTAACACACAACAATTCCGTCTCATTATTGTAATACAAAGTTAGAAATATTAAGTTAATATAATTAATATTATTTATTTATTAATACCAATTAATAATATTAATTACTTATAAATAATTCATAATAATAATAAATTGTGATACCAACTTATAGGAATATTAAAATAATATAATTATTATTTTACATATATATGAATATAATATAAATATTTTTAATTTTATTTTAAGAATAGATATATATCTAAAAGGCGGTAACTGTGAGGTCACATACTAATTTTTATTCTTTCACCCAGCAGAGGCTAAGAAATATTATTCCGCGTCAACGTACTAGTGCGCATGCGCGCCGTGGACTTTCAACCTAGCGACAGGGTATTAGAACGAAAGACAGCATAAAACGAAGACGCAGATAGCCTCTTTCTCAAAGACGAAAGACCGGACAAAAGAAAGACCCAGATAGCCTCTCTCTCAAAAACGAAACACCGCACAAAAGAGAGACAGAGATAGAGGCTATCTCATTCTCACTCGTTATATCTCTATCTTTTTTCTCTCTTGCGTTTCGTAACGCGTTACGAAATTTCAATTTTTCAATTCACTCTCCATTCTCAACCAAATGTCAGGACGCCGCTAAAGAAGTTTCACTTCAATAAAAATAATTTAGAGAATATTAAATGATTATTGATTATTGATTATATATTGGTTATAACACGCTATTTTTCATGATTATTCAAGTAAAAATATTTTATATTACAAATGAATCTATTTTTCTTAATCTTTATGTAATGAATGTTTTTGGAAATTATCATTTGTTTCAAGCATTCCAATTTTATATTAATTTATTGCTACATAAAAAGGGAAAGGACAATGAAAAATACTTTATATTAAAGTTCATAACATATAGTCTATGTGAAATTATAGTACTAGGACACAAACAAGAAGATGATACATTTTAAATGATGATACTGGATTATTTTTTTTTATAATAAATAATATGTAAATAAAATACGATATACTTTTTTTCTGTATATGTTAAGTAATTATATAAAAATGTATTTTTTTCATTACTCTGGTTCTGACAAGAAGAGTGAGTGAGAGGAACGGAAAAATTCATTTTAAATAAATAATAAATTCATTTTTTTATCCAATTTTATTTACAAAACAATTTTAAAAAACATGAAATGGAAATTCATATCATAAATTCTATTAAAGCATTCTAATTGACGATGCTTTGGAGAGTGGAAAGGGTAAAATGGAGATACACTCTCTTCATCCTTTCCTCACCCGTATAATCAGTTAAAACAAATGGTGTTCATGTGGGTGGTGGGTATTGAAGGGGTTAAATATTTTAATTTCTTGTTATACTAAGAGAGATCAACTGGATCTGTCATTTGTATATAAATATATTCCATTGAGTCTTTATAATTCAGGCGAGGGTTGGTTTTATGGGACAACAGTCAGTGGGTGTCGTCATCCCCAGTCATAAACTCAGAAATCATAAACAACCTCCATTATATGTCTACATGTCTTATGCTGTATTCAACATAATTGCTATTCGTCAACTTGAAATTAAGCGACCCTTCTCTCTGCCTCCGACACCTGGGAAAGAAAGTATAACCAGGCACTTGGATCGAATAAGCATACGTTAATAACGACTTATTATTATAGAAACTCCTTAGAAACAAAATAAATATTTTTTTATTTATAAATTTATTATATGTACATATTACTCATACTAAATAATAATATGCATTTATTATAACGTTTTTCTTAACTTCACTTTATTGAAATAGACTTTTGAAAATTTTTATAATATTTCATTGGATCCCTAAACGGTATAGAAGAAATATAATTGAATTATACATAATTAATTAATTGTAATTAATTAGAGATTAATTACTTTTAGTAACTAACTCCTTTTGTATTGCACCGATTAATTTTTTTTCAACGGATTTTGAAACATAAATATTGATTTCAGGAAGGATTTTCATTTTGAACGTATTTAAAAAATTTTTATAGCATTAAAATCAATGATGAATTCTTATTAATCAGTTGTATCGCCAATAACGAGGGGTTTCTTCCTCTCAGATGGCATAGAGAAAAGATCTTTTTTTTTATATATGTCCTCTATAGGTCTATAGAAAGGAAACAAAACAATAGAATAACCTTTTTTTACGAAGACAATATATATATATATACATTTATAAAATCTCATATTAATAAAAATTATTTATTTATAAATATAATATAATAATTATGATTCAATAACATTTACTTAACATAAATGGATAAAATCAATTTTGGAAGATTTATATATTTTTTTGTTTTATTCAATTTGTATATTTTTGTATAATTTCATCTTTTCGATTTATCTTGTTATATTAAAGAAATTTATCATATTAAAATTGCAGTAAAAAGAATAAAATAATATAAATATAAAAAAATTTTATAAAATAACGTTTTTCCAATGGACTAAAAAGAATAAAATAATTTTTCTATAAGCCGGACAAAGTTTATGGATGAATTGCTTCATATTCAACGAAAAACGTTGGGCGCTTTTAGTTTTAATTTGAAAAATTATTTTATTTTTTTTAGTTCATTGGAAAAACCTTATTTTATAAAAAAATTTTATATTTATATTATTATTATTTTTTGTTTTTCCTTTCATTGAAATATTTAATAATTGTTTCAAAGATTTATTTGATTAAGACATGTAAATGTAAGATATAAATCTTTTAATCATTTTAATCATTTTAATAATTACTTAAATTAGAATTAATTTATTGTAAAGGGTGATTTTTAGGGGTATAGAACTTTGAAATGGGATAAAACAATATGATTTTTTTAAATTGACATGAAATTTACTTTATTCGGCGTAGACTAGCGACTTTACATATCCCCACAGTAAATAGTCCAACCACATTAAATCGCACGATCTTGGGCATCAGAAACGTGAAACTATGTGGTTACCAAAAGTTTTCTTCAATAAATCAATTGTGGCACGCGCTCTGTGACATGTTGAAACCACACCTCTTTCACATAGTTGTTCAACGATGATCGAAAAAGTCAGTAATCATGTCTCTAAAGCGGTCACCATTGACTGTACCTTTCTAGCCAGTATCGTTTTTAAAGAAGTACGGACCAATTATTTACTAGCCAATAAAGCACACCAGTCAGTTTTTTTCTGGATGCAACAGTGACTCAACATGCAATTGAGGATTATCATCACTCCAAATTCGGCAGTTCTGTTTGTTGACGTATCCATTCAATCAAAAGTGAGCTTCATCCCTAAACAAAATTTGCTTATGAAAATCGGGATCAACGGCAATCTTGTTTTGGACCCATTTGTCATATTTAAATTATAATGCCAGAAGATTATCTTTCGAATAAGGTAAATTTCATGTCAATTTAAAAAAATCTTCTTTGTTTTATTTCATTTCAAAGTTCTATACCTCTAAAAAACACCCTTTATTATAATTAACATAGTATAAAAAATATTTTAATTGAATAGAGAATTTTTTTTTAGGTAATAAATAGTATAGTCGACCGGGAGCATAGCCGCGAGGTTATAGTGGCCGGTCCGCCGACTCGAGTTCGAGGGTTCAAACCTCGCCGAGTGCATAGATATGTAAATATAAATATAAATAAAAAAAAAAAAATAAAAATAATAAACAAATCTGTGAAGGCTGGCTAAATAGAGATATATTCCGAAAAAGCAAAAAAAAAAAAAAATAATAGTATAGTCTAGTTCCGGCATAGGTATAGGTGATATCCTGCTAGTCAGAATATAGAATTGTATATTAGTATTAGTAGGTGGACATACGGAATCTTAACTAGTACTTGATTGCAGGAACTAATTTTTTTCTTTTAGCGCCTCGTAATTTCATCATTTACTTTTTTTTTAATTCTACAAAGGATCTTATTTTCTAGCATTGAATCTATTCCGTTTCTCACACGCATATAATTTAACCGTCAATATAATAGTTATAAATAATTTAATTTAAACACCTTTTGATAATACAAATATTTTTGATGAAATGAGCTCCTTTAATAACAGACGCTATCCTATTATAAGCCCAATTTTAAATTATTGCCGAATATTGTTATCCTTCATGAACTTTCATATAAATATACTATATATATATATATAAATTAGTTAATCTAAGTATTATTAAAATAATTCATTATATTTTAATTAAAATTATTCATTAATTATACTAATTAACATGAAACAAATTAAGCTAAATTAAAGTAGATTAATAAATTATAACATTTCAAAGTCATGCTTTTTTGTTCAATGATATAATTTTATAGTTATTGTCTGTAATATATTTTATAAAGACTATAAATAAAAATAATCTAGTACCTTAGTATAAAGACCCAGTTTAACAAGAGAGCTAAACAATGATAAATTTTCAATAAATTATTATTATTATTAATTTTTTTTTTATTTTAGAAATGGAATCAATTGGGGGCGAGCTGTTTGTTATTTATTAGTCGGGCTTGTTTTCCAGCTACTTGCCATTTTCCCAAGTTTGACATATGTCCTATGCGCAGCACGCTTCGTTGCCCCTATCAATAAACTCGTTGTGGTTTGTAGATATCTCGCTGGCGTTTTTTTTTCCAAACCACCACCGAATGACGTATGATCTTGGCAACTAGGGAAAAAAAAATTTGCGGCCCGCATTATAAATAAAATCAGGGAGGTTACGATAGCACTGACAAACTGCCCTTGATTGAAAACCAATAACTTTACCAACCAACTTGATTAATGAATTCTTTGATGTCGTCACTGCGTTTTTTAGGGAGAATGGGGTGAACGTGGGGTGTTCTCAATAGATTAAAAAAAAATTAAGAATATACGAGTAACCTTAGAAGTATTAGATTATCTACATGAAATTAATTGGGGTACAAGTTTTAATGGATTCATAAAAGACGATGTTATAGGTATTATATTGCAAAACATAACCAAATTCATAATTAAGCTTACTATATTCTATTTTGACGAAGTGTCAATCATATAGTTACCACAAAAATGTAATTTATAAAAATCTTATTATTTTTTCCTATTCTTTTAGAATACAGTAGGTATAAATCATAAATTGTTTTTCCAGTTTATATAGAAATATCCTTCAGCATTTAAAACTTGTAATTATTTCTTACGTGCTTGTGTGGACGTATGATTGAAAGCATTACTGAATGAAAAATGGTGACATTTCAAATAATCAATTTGTTAGTAATTTTTTACAAAAAAAAGTCCAAAACTTTCATGTAAGGCCAATAGAAAAATTAGAGTGAATAAAAAAATAAACAACGGCATATATTAAATTTAAGTTGAGACAATTTTTAACTCTTCTCTAGTTTGCTTGAAAAAGTGGGGCTTACCGCTCACCCCTTGATCTTACCCCAAACCTTCTTAGGTCGCACTCGTCAACTCCACGCCCTCTCCCATCCCATCTCTCATTCCAGTATGCGTCTTTTTCCAAACCCTTCTTGCAACTTTACAAAATGAAATGCAAAGTTGAGTATTAATTTCAAGTAGTTAAAGTTTATGTTTTAAAAGTCAAAGGAAAACATAATAAATAATTAAAGAAAGAGCGTTTTCGAAACGGATACAAAACAAAATTAGAAATGTCACCCCATAGAAATTAAATTTTGCTAATTAGATTGAAAAAATAAACAAATTACGGAAAAATTAAGAAAAAGATATTGAATATATATATATATATATGTAGGAATTGAAATTGAGGTCAAGGGATGTTGGCGACAAGGGTGTTTCAACCTCCTCAGTCCACTTCCTTAACCCTGGTTGTAAATGCAACCGTGGCCCTTCCTGTGGAAATTTACCACGGATGCTCGAACCCCCTTATCCCCCACAACCGATGCTTCAGTAGGGGTGGGATTAATATATAAATTGGAATGGGAACCCCCGCAAGGGACTCTTCTGTTTAGATTCGTGATGACTATGATGATTAGATAGTGTGTGTATTTGCCTATGTTTATTTATTGTAAATAAACCATTTTATAGAAAAACCCAAACAAGAAGTGTTGTTGATCTATCAAGATAATATACCCCTAGACAACGATCAAACCTCTCCCAAATCACTACATATATATATGTAGATGAATTTTCAATAGAAAAACAAGAGAATGGTTATTATAATCAATAATTTCAAAATTTCATTGAATTAATTTCTATATTGATTTAATTTAACTTTGATAAAAAAATAAACTAGACAATGATTTAAAAAATTCTTGTTTAAGCCACAAGTCAGATTTCTAAAACAAATAATATTTTAATAAAAATTTGATTAAAAAAAACGATTTCAAAAACCTTAAAGAATAGACCACATTGTCTAATAAATTATGAGTTAATACAAAATTATTTTTATTATTTCTGTTTACGACAATATATATTTCACTTCATTAGCTTTGTCTATTGTAACCACCTTCCCATTTATTTGAAATTAATTATTTCGTCTTAAATCTATGTGCAACATAGTTAAATAAAGATTATTAATTGTAATTATTTATTATAATGTTAAGAAAAATTTGTAAGATTTTTTTTCGAGTTTTTCTCACAAAAGACTTTAACGATTTTGATTAAATTCTATAAACTTTTCTTACTATAATTAGTTATGATTATGTAAAAATAACATTATTTTATACAAAATATATTGAAGTAATATTATTGTTTTATTTCGATTATTAATTATTAAAAAAATAATTATACATAAAATTATCAATTAAATAGATAATATTTTTTTATCTAAATGGAGGTTCTTGGCAACAGCAACACAGACCTTATTCTAATCAATTTCTATCTAACACCTTCTCTTCTACATACACTCAACAATTAAAATAAATTTTTAAACTATAATATGACAATAAATATTAAATGATTTAAATTCTTCATTAAATTGTTTTTACCGACCGACGATAGTAAGGGAGGTATTGTTTTCATACCAAATTTCACATGTGGAGATTTTTACATATCTTGACGAATCAAGCATTTTCTTAACAGAAAAAAGTATTTTTAGCATGATGTCTGTCCGTCCGTCCGTCCGTATAGATGTGTACAGATTGAACGTCTCAACGGATTTTGATGAAATTTGGTATATTTACTTAATGCATCAGTATGATGAATTGATCAACTTTTGGTGCAAATCCGGAAACCGGAAGGAAGGGAAGGATTATTTTCACATCAAATTTCACATGAGGAGATTTTTTACATATCACCACGAATCATGCACTTTGTATTGGTTTTATCCTCGAGAAAAATCATCTTTATTAGTTTTTTCTTAATTTAAAATTATATGACGTCATCCAGCCATTCATGACGTCACAGCCTGGTCTTTCATATATATTATAAATAAAATAAAATTAAAAATATTTATGTTATATCCATATTTGTTTTTTATTACATTAATAGATATATTAAAATTATTTGAAATTGTTTCTGTACCTGGAAATTAATTTAATTCAAACCGTCGATCGGTTCGGACCTGGCCTCAGGTCAACTTATTTTAATAAAATTGATTATAAGAATATTTGTTATTTCTATAAATATAATGTTCTTTATTACAGAATACCGTAAATGAAAGTAATTTGATGTTATCACATCATAGAATAATATTATTTTATATTTGTTTAATTGTTAATAAATTAAGTGTCTAAATTCAAATCAGTTCGAAATTTTTACTTCCTTGTCAATTTAAATTAAAAATTAAGAAATGGTCCCGAATTCCTGTCATTATTTTTCCGTATCTTGAATTTCTTCACTTTAATGTTCAATTGTAAGATAAAAAAGATTAGTTATTTGGTTTGGTTTGAGCCTCTTAGGAAACTTTTATTTGATATGACATGTATGTGTGAGAGTGTTAGAGATAAAGAAAACGTGGGAGTAATTTAATAGTCAGTGGATGTGAGAGAACGTTGGGTAGCTATGGAAACGTTTCGTTTGCGCGCCATTGAATCGCAACGAGGCGTTAGTGAGATTCTCAGCTCTCCGGTCATTCCGCTTGGAACAACAGGTTGATGGGAAAAACTCCTTTGGAGCCCGGGTTCCGGAGATTTGCATCCCTTTTTCTCCAAGATAAACAGCCACCCCATTTCTCACTCATACACGTAAACTAGACCATAAAGGTTTAGACGAGTCCGCTCGTGAACAAGTCAGGCGTTAATTTCCACCCAAGAGGCACCCACCTAGACCACGTTCTTTCTTTGCGCCCTTTTCACACTCTCGAGATCTCACAATTTTTTTTTTATTACCTATATAAAATAAAAACACATATTTCATTTTATACGGATTTTTTTTATTTTCAAAAGGCAACACAAGATATAAGAACATCGCAACGCAAAGCTGATTTTTTATGACTTAATATTATAAAAATTATTGCTTTGAAACTGATTTTATAATAGTATTTCACAAGAAGATTATATATGAACTTTAATAGTTTTACATATACGTAGTTTGATTATTTTGTTTTAATCAAGTAATACAATAAAAAACAACACTCAATTTAGTTATAATTAATTAGAAACTAAGGGTGATTATTAAAACATTTCTTAATAAATTATATAATGGGTGGTCGAAAAAGTATTTTCGTATTTTGTCCATAGATGTCGTTGGAATCGTATATCTCTAGTGCTACCAATCACATTGTGTCATACCAAATAGTGTTGGAAAGGTGAAATTTCAAGCTTCATTTAACCTTAAAGAAAATTAAATTTGGTGAAACTGAACAAAAGTTACAGCTTTTCAAAAATGAGTGAGAATAATGAAGAAATTCGCTATATTTTGAAATTTTTGTATAAAAAAGGGAAGAATGCCATGCAAGCCGCCAATGAAATTTGTGAGGTTCACGGAGACTATATCAGTTCGTGTAGCACAACAATGGTTCTGGAAATTTCGATGTGAAAGATGCACATCGTTCTGGTCGACCTATCGTTGAAAAAGTCGATGAAATTATGGAAAAGATTGACAAGGACCGTCACATAAGCAGCCATGACATTGCCAAGGAACTAAATATTCATCATCCAACGTTTTGGAACCATTTAAAAAAGGCTGGCTACAAAAAGAAGCTTGATGTGTGGGTACCACATGATTAGAAAATACGAAAAGACTTTTTCGACTACCCTATATATTATATAAAAATATGTTTTTCTTATATTATTCGATTGATACAAATGATCTGAATGTGCTGAACAAGAATCGAAACATTGAAATTTGTAACTTTTGTTACTTCTGTTATTGGAAAATTATAAATAATATTTTATTGGGATTAATTTTAACAAAAAGATTTTATTTTTGATTCGGAATCAAGAATCAAAAAATCTTAGAAATTAAATAAATTAGCTGGAGTGTCTCCACTCGACTATCTCGCAATTTGAATTGGATTAAATAACATAATATATTATATTTAAATTAAATTTAATTAATTATAAATTATAAATTAAAATTAATAAATAATATATTTATTAAACCAGCGCATGTTTGGCTCTTTATTGATGGCACCACGTCACGTGTTGGCGCGTGAGATTTGCAGTGTTGAAAAATTAATTCAGGTACTTTGAGGGATTCAATCAAGCTGAAATTCTATATATAGCAGTTTTATACAATTTTTAATCATGTGAAAAATTATCTAACATATATCTTTATTTTTACGGTCACTTTAGACGAAAAAAAATCAAAACGTTGTAGGTAATGGCCCTCTTCCGGTTGAGCTACATTTCTCAAAAGTTGAGAGAAAACTACGAATTTTGAATAATGCCCATTTACCAAATTTCATGATTCTAGCTCAAACCGTTTTTGCGTAATCTTGTCTACATACATACACACATAAACACAGACATTTTTCTTAACCTTAGTGAAAATGATTCAGGAACCTTCAAAACGTATAAAAACATCAAAATCTCAATATTGAAAATTTTCGTGATCCTAATACTATCTCTGGCGAGATGGTAAAAATAGAATGAAAATTATATTGAATGTTTGACTAATACGGGTGCTTAATGAGAAATGTTAAGCAAGTAAAACTAATTGATATTCAAGGGGATGGTTGAAGGGTTCAAAGACTGAATTCGTGGCCTCAATTCAATTGCTTCAAGTATTCAGACCCGAAAGGCCTCCCCTAAACAAGGAGATTAAACATTAAGACATCTTGGGGCAGATGGTGGTTGCTGACCTCCCAAACTAAATGAACTGGGATTAAGAATTAGTCCATTTAGTTAGAGGAGCAAATGACCAGGGACAATCAAGTCGTTTGTTACTCTAACCAACCTGAAGAGTTGGTTAATAAAATATTCCACAGTAATCAAGTAATTTTTCAAAAAAAAAATTCCTTAAGGAATACGTAGTATTGGTGAATTTAAATTTTTCAAATCCAAATATATTTTATTGGTATAAATTTAAAATTGAAAATTATAAACATATTGTATAAATGTAATAATTAAACTTTCTTTATTTGAATTTTTCATATAAAGGTTAATATAGTTATATTAATTAATTTATAAGTTTTTTTTTTATATTTTATGATAAAGTCTATATTCATTGTTCAATTATAGGTTATATCCGATTGCTGTAATAATACCCATAATAAATGGCCTACGAAATTTTGAGTCTATAGCCTTAGATCCATACAATATTCCCGATCAGATAGACACGAACATTTGTAACAATATATAGCATATTGGATTTTGTATAACATAAGGTTATCTAAAAATGTATCAAAATCTAAGCAATTTACAGAGAAGATATATATATTTTCCAGTTATCTAAATCATACATATATATATATATTATATATTTAGAATTAGAATTTCTTTATTTTTGTTTAGCTCTCAGTTCATCTTATCCTGTTTAGGAGCCATCAAATTTCTTACAATTTTAACATAACAGAAACATTGACATGTCATAAACAAAAAAAGAACAAAAAAATATAATATATATTTTGTTATTTTAAATTCTAATATTTAAATATCATTTCAATTAAATAATTTATTCTAAAAGTTCTCATTTTAATTAATTTAATAAAATATTTAGGTTATATTTAACTTAAATTATTTTTTATTTATTCTTTCTATATTTGAATATTTCTTCTTTTCTATTTAAAATTGAAGGGTATAAATTTTATCAATGTCTAATATAAAAAAACAGAAATTATTATTTTTAGTTGTTTATGAATACAAAAATATTTTTAAAACGTCAATTAAAATGACAAAATTATTTTATCTTTGTTTTTGTTTCAATTATTAATTAGAACTATATTTTAAGTGCAAAAATGATTTCTTGATTTTATAAAAATTAAAATATGATTTTTTAGAAAATGATTTTTATGTCTTTTTTAAATTGAGTAAATTTTTAAAAAAATTTTTAAATCGAAATTATTATATTATATTGTAATTTATTAATAGATTTCTAATTTTATTTTTAATTTTTAATAAATTCTCTTTTTTGGTATGATATTAATAAAAAATAATATTAAATTGTATATAAATTTAAAAATTAGAATATTTGAATTTCTTTAAATTATAACACCTGTAATAAATCATATGCAAAAAAAAAACAGAAAATTTTGAACATCTACTTGGTATAAAATTGGGAAATATTAGTGTAATTATAATACTTTAAAAGTTGTATATTTAATTATAATATTAAAATAGGGGTATTATCTGAGAATATTTAAAATAAATGTATGTTTATATTGATAAATAATTTTAAAAAAATACTTATGATTTTTATGTCTTTTTTTAAATTAATAATACATGGACTATTCGAATATATATATATATATATATATATATATATATAATTAGAATCTCTATCTCTCCCTCTATTTAAAATTTAAAAAAACTGAGTGTTCTAGCCAATTTAAGAAATTTAAATGCCTTATGTAACATGGATAGGTAAATGAATTGGAGACTGGAAGAAGAGACATGTGATTCGAGAAATTGGGGAAAAATCAACCGAAATGTAATTAAACAAAAAAAATAAAGAATTATGCTACGGATACGACTTAAATATTATAGGAGATTCGGCAAATGCAATCAAAGATAGCGTAGGAAAATTAATCGAAGCAGGAAAAGAGGTGGAGCTAGAAATGAATAGTGCTAAGACAAAGTATTTAGTAACAGAGAGGAATAGTATTAACACAGTCTTAACATACAAAATGTAGAATTTGAAAAAAGTATAAATATTTAAATGCTTAAGATCTGTAATCACGAATAATATTCGAGAAGAATTTAAATCGACGTTGTAATCCAGTAACACCTGTTATTATGCAGTAAAGGGCTTATCTCATCAAAACTATTATCAAAGAGGATCAAAATTGAAATATATAAAACAATTATTTTTCATGTTGACCGATGACTAGGGTGACCATATTTCGAAAACACCAAACCGGGGCGCCTAGTAATGAATACAAATAATACAGCTTGAAAATGATTTATTGAAAGAGATAGGACTTATTTTGTCCGCATAAAACAGCTCAACAAATCATTAAACAATACCAAATGATTTGTTAATGTTTTTGTAATACAATAAAGAATTACTTGTTAATCTGTAAAATTTCTTGCTTCTGTTTTTGTTGTGTAATTTATCCCAATTTGCTAAAATGAAATTTTGAATTTTTGAGAATTAGAAGTAAATAAACATAACCTGTGGGATGATTACATTAAAAAATGGGGAAAAAGGAAATAATAAATAAATGTAAAAAATGTTGTATTTATCTTTTCTTTTTTAATAAAAATATTTTATGCTTAATTCAGATTAATCTTCCATACAACGTTCTTTACTAATGTTGATAAAAGAAGATTCCCAGGGGGTAGAAATTATGTCTTTCAGGTTATCATCAAAATACTTATCACACACACACCCTACATTTAAATACTAAATTCAAAACTCATTCATTCTAAAAAATATCAAAGTCAAATTTATATTAATTGTATCAAGGTTTATACATATATATCCTTTTTATAGATTTACATATTTATTTAGAAAATTGGTGATTGCATTTTTATCTTTGACACATTGACATTTAAAATTTAAGTTTTCTACCATATTCTTCTAAAATAAAATTCGTTGATTGTATATATTTTAGGTTATTTATTAATATTTTTTTATAAAAAACCCTTAGTCCATTAAACTTTTTGAAATATTTTGATGTGATAAAAGATTTCTATTTTTTTTTCGTTATGCGAGGCATCACTGTAGTGCATAATTTTTACTATCTCGCCAGAGATAGTATTGCGATCACGAAAATTTTCGATGTAGAGATTTTGATGTTTTTATACGTTTTGAAGGTTCCTTAATCATTTTCACTAAGGTTGAGAAAAATGTCTGTGTGTGTGTATTTATGTAACAAGATTACGTAAAAACGGTTTGAGCTAGAATCATGAAATTTAGTACATGGGCATTATTCAAAATTGATAGTTTTCTATCAACTTTTGAGAAATGTAGCTCAAGCGGAAGAGGGTCATTACCTACAACGTTTTGATTTTTTTTCCTCTATGTTTGATAATTTTTCACATGATTAATAATTGTATAAAACTGGTATATATAGAATTTCAGCTTGATTCAATTGCTGAAAGTATCAGAATTAATTTTTTAACACTGCAAATCTCACGCGCCAACACGTGACGTGGTGCCATCAACAAAGAGCCAAACTTACGCTGGTTTAATAAATATTATTTATTAATTTTAATTTATAATTTAATTAATTTAATTTAATTTAAATTAATATATGTTATTTAATCCAATTCAAATTTGCGAGATAGTCGAGTGGAGACACTCCAGATTTTTTATATATGTTCATTTTTTCGAAAATATATAAATCAATCTTTTAAAATTTCTCATTTTTATTTTGAACGAAATCCACTTATTTTCAATGTTGCCAGTTAAGATGCTCACTCTTTAGCATGAAAAAAATTCAATTATAAAGATTTTTATTAGACATTTAAATCATTTTTAATAATTTCTGAGATTTTATCCCATATTAGGTGAATCACAGGGATACTGGTTTAATCAAAAATTATTTTTCTTATTCATTCAAAATTGTTCTTTTTTACCCAGTCTTTAAATTTATGCTGGCTGATCGATTTTTGGATTTTTACTGATCGACCAATCATCCCGGTTTATTATCCTTTAAGTATGAACAAAAGTATATAATTTTATATACTGTTTTAATGTTATAAAGTTATTTACTAATTTTTTTCATACATTTAATTGCGGCAGTTTAGTTACTGGAGTCTCATTTTTTTGCGTCTAGGGTCTCATATCGTCTTAATCCGCCCTTAGTCCAGAGGTTTTCTGCGTTCAATTATTAATAGAATTTCATTTGAATATGAATTAAGAGATGTTTCTTTAATGTGTTAAGGGATCAAGGAAGTTGGCCAATTAATTTTTCATAAGCGGAAAGGGAATGGAATTGAATTGGGCGGATCCATGCTAAGAACCTTTTTGAAGAAATAGGGTAGTTTGTTCTGTTTGGGGACCTTATGACTCTCAAAGACTGAATAAATAATATCACTGTGTACTTCTGTTACTATGCAAATAGAATTTGTAATGGATGAGAAGGTGTCAAATACGATGAATTACCAATAGTGAATATAGTTGGGTTTTTCAAACAGACATATCATACAGCTTGTTTAATAAAAAATAAAGGGTGGACCAAAAGTCCGGTAACATTTCAAATGGTTATAAAAAATACAAAAAGAGATATGAGAGAAAATATGTTTATTTATTATAAAAGTACAAAAATCAGGGTTTTATTTTTTAAAAATAACTTCGTCCAAATGTTCCCCTTGTTTAGTTTGGCACCCCCGTAACCTAGTGCGGAAATTTTCCATCACCGCCCGACAAGTGTTTGGAGAAATGTTCTGAAACTCCTCGCGTATATTTTCTTTTAATTCTTCAATAGACTGAGGTTTGTTATTAAAAACTTTAATTTTGAGGTATCCCCAAAGGAAAAAGTCCATTGGTGACAAATCCGGGCTGCGGGGTGGCCAGTTAATGTCACCTCTTTTGGATGTCTTTTTGCCCAAAAATGTAGTTATTTGGCCTTAATTTCTGTACAATTTGAATTTTATACAGGTGAAAATGTAAATCCTTGTGAAGAATACGATTGAAAGATGCCCTGGACACATTTAAAACACTAGACCGCTTTCGAGTAGAGAGGCCAGGTTGTTCTCTAACAGATGCTCGTACGCGCTCTATGTTTACGGGCTCTCTCGACGTCCTAGGTCGGCCGGATCGTGGTTGATTTAATGTTGAACCCGTCTCCTCGAACTTTTGTACCCAATTTTTAATTGCACGAGTTAATGGAGCTTGATTTTTATTTCGTATGTTGTACTGTGTACAAAATTCAGTCGCAGAATCGTTGTTGCGATAGTACTCGCGTACGCAAAACGCGCGTTGTGCTCCGCTGAACGACGCAATGGCACTGAATTCCAACGAGCCGCTCTCGCGTTTAGTAACGCCCCGCTCCCCCCTATCCCCCGCAATTCGAAGCAGCGCTCGATTCAAATGTTACCGGACTTTTGGTCCACCCTGTACATATACTAACATAGGCAAATTATATAGATTTTTTTTTATTTAAAATAGAAAGTCTAATAAATTTGATGACAATTGTTTTATGTAATATAGGAAATTTGAAATTAATTTTATTAAAAATAATTTTAAACAATTTATATTTAATTTATGAATTTCTATAATATTGTGGAAGACAATATTTCTTAAAATATACATATTTTAAAAATGTCAATGTCAAATTATTAAATAAATTTCATTTTACTTTTATTACTTAAATAATTTTCGTTATTTTGGTATTGATCTCTGTAACATTACTGAGTTTAAAAGTTCTTAGCCGCAGGGTCTTAATTTACGAATCTACGAAAGGTAATAAGTAAAATATATACTAAAGATTATCAAATAATTCTACTTACCAAGAAGGAAAGAATTAATTTCTACTTCTGCAAATGATTAGGATGAAATCGTCAATCTGAAACAAGAGTTAAAAATTTACTTTTAAATAGCTTTGTGGCGCCTTACAGCACAACAAAAACAAAACACTCAATGTATAGATTTATTAAATATTTCACCGCAATAAATAACGCGACACCCAAACCTACCATCAATTTCCTATTCTTTATAATTGTCAGTCAGAAGTGACGTATCTCACTTCTACTGATAATTATAAGATAACCAGGGCGAATTTTTATCGTGGCCTAGCATGTTCATATATATAGTCAAAGATTAATGACAAGTTCAACTATTAAAAATAATTTATCATAGATATTTTAAAAGTATTATTCGTGTCATTTATTAAGTTGTTAAATTAATAACGTTAAGAATTTACAAAAAGTTAAAGGTATTAGTTAAACATTTTTAAATATAATATATATAGCCTTAAATTGAGTTGTTGATTAATAAAAATAATATAATATTATATTTGGTATTTTTTTTTTTAATTTGGCGCTAATTTATTTAAGTTTTTCTTGCAATTTTTGAAATGAAATCTCGTATGTGAAACTATTTACCTAAATAACAATCTGTTACTTTGTATAAATTTATAGTCTAAACATATATATATATATAATTGCTTATTTATTTATTCAATTAAAAAAAATATTCAATAAACAAATAAATAATTCACGCTTTCGAGCATGAAAGGTGAAGTGAGAGCATTGCTATAACAAATGGTGGTTGTTTGTTTAGTAAAGTTGGAATAGAAAACCGTCTAAGTAGGACAAATTTACAAATTTATTTCCTTTACGAACTGCGTACAAATGAAGAAAAGAGAGGAGAATCTTAAGAAAGCCCGGAGGTCTTTCCGGAAGTGCTCACGGCTCAATTCTCTCCGAAAATGAATGTATGTATATGTATAATCACAATATACATATATACATATATATACTGCTGTTGTGGTATATATATATATATATATATACCACAACAGCAGTAACAACACCAAGCGACGAACGAAACAGTCATACATACATTTCTATAGCGCTCATTAATCTTCAATGGGATAAGCGTGATGTTTAGAGTATAGCGTTGTAGGTTGTGAAATGGAAATTCCTCCTCAAATATATAGAAAGATATAATAGCATGGAAGATAAATTTCAACGGGAGAAAGAAAAAGAAACCAATGAACTTTTCAGATTTAAAAAAAATATAATACAAATACATTATTATAAAATAAAAATGTATTTTTCAGCTAAACGCTTTTACATTAAAAATAAGTTGACCTGTGGCCAGGTCCGAACCGACCGACGGTTTAAAGTAAATTAATTTCCAGCTACAGAAACAATTTCAAATAATTTTAATATATCTATTAATGTAATAAAAAACAGATATCGATATAACATAAATATTTTTAATATTATTTTATTTATAATATATATATGCAAGACCAGGCTGTGACGTCATGAATGCCTGGATGACGTCATATAATTTCTAAATTAAGAAAAAACTAATAAAGATGATTTTTCTCGACGATAAAACCAATACAGAGTGCATGATTCGTGGTGATATGTGAAAAATCTCCTCATGTGAAATTTGATGTGAAAATAACCCTTCCCTTCCTATCGTCGATCACTAATACTACCACTTCCGGTTTCCGGATTTGCACCAAAAGTTGATCAATTCATCAAACCGATGCATTAAGTATATATACGAAATTTCATCAAAATCTGTTGAGCCGTTAAGCTGTACACATTTATACGGACACATTCAGAGGACAGACGGACAGACATCATGCTAAAAATACTTTTTTCTGTTAAGAAAATGCATGATTCGTGAAGATATGTAAAAATCTCCACATGTGAAATTTGGTGAGAAAACAATACCTCCCTTACTATCGTCGGTCGGTAAAAATATGCTTAAAAATTCTTAGATAATTCTTGTCAACATTTTTTACTAATTATTGTTTTATTTTTGTCTACACATACAATATATAGCAGGGGAAAGTTGATTAAGACTGAATCCTTTCTACTATATCAAGAGAAATACACTATTAGTGAAACCAATTGGGAAACGATCGGTATACCAAAAATAAATAAGCACACAATATTAAGGTATATATGGGATTGGAATAAGAATAGATAGATGAATGTGATTTCTCAGGGTAGTGCCACAGAGATGTACCTAAGTAGATAAAGTAACTAAATAACTCCGGAAAAACTTTTGAGAATTTATTTATATTTTAGTATTTATATTTCCATTTAATTTTATTATAAATATTAATTTTTTCATTTATTGATTGATTGAGGATTAAAAATCTGATAATTTTGGTATATTATTATTTTATTTTCACTAAGAATTTCTCCCTTACACACATGTCTGATTTAACCTTCAAGCTATTATGTACCATTTCTCATTTTTCGATAATCTTCTTAATTAAAAATTTATCTCTAATGTTAATGAATAATATTTCTGTTCATTTTCATTTTGGGATTATCTAAAATAAAATTAAATTAATGATATTTGAAATTTGATAAAACAAATTCTTTATATAATAAAGTGAAACAGTATTATCTTATGATACATATTAATTAATTAAATAAAAAATATCATTACCTTTGAGATTAGAGTACCTTAGGAAGTAAATTAATTAATAAACTTGAGTATCTTACTAGTGAAGTAGGTAACCAATATATATAAACCACTTAAATTTAGACAGAGAATATGGTATTATGAATCTATAATTAAACACAATTTGTGGAATAATATTCCCAAAAGACTTATTTGAATTAAAATATTCATCAAATAACTAATAGTTTCCGATATTTAGTGTTAAACAATTATTTTAATCATATTAGTCAAAAGTATGTATTTATAAAGGCTCCTGGACATCATGGTTGTTCAATTCAGGAATGAAAAAGTTAGTAATCATGGCTCTATACCGACTCATGGACTCATTCGGGTCTTCCTCAATTATACGCTCTACAGTAGCAATAGCTTCTTCTGTACGCACCGTACCGCGTCTCTGGGGATGCGAGTTATCAATAAGAGTAAACGTGGTGCGAAAACGTTCCATGGTTAATCGAATTAACTGCTCTGATGGACGATTTTGTCGACGATAAAATGGACGTAGAGCACGATACGTATTCCGCACAGAACCATTATTTTCGAAATAAAATTGCACTATTTGCAAGCGTTGTTCAGGCGTGAGTCTATTCATGATGAATTGCCAAACCAAATTGAGAATATATCACTTGACAGCTGTTAAATCGGTCGTCAACTTGAACAGTAATGCCAACTTAAAGTTCTATACCTCGAAAAAAACACCCTTTATAATCCAAATTGGACTTTGCTCATTGCCTAACCCTAAATTCTAGATGTTTCTATTGTATTATTTTATTAATATTTTTTTTGAACAAGAATTTGATTAAAAAGTAATAAAATAATAAATAATAAAATATACTATTTACTAAGATGTTTTAATGTTCTACTTAATAAAAATAAAAATGTTATTCGATATTTTTCTAGTTTGCTATAACATACAAAATAATACAGAATAAAATTAATATAAAAAATATTTTTTAGGACAACCAAGAGGGAATACCAAAGAGGAGTTAGGAGGAGGCTGTATCTACAAATGCACGAGAACTCTAGAATCTGGAGGGGTGGATATAGGCTGTAGAGCCATCGAAGAAGATATCATGATTTAATTAAAAAATAAATAAGAAAATATAAAGAAAATAATAATTTTAATATATTGTTTGAAATAAAATAAATAAAAAGTTGTTATGAACATATTGTCAATAAAATTCTAGGGGAGCATTAATTATGGTATAATAAAGTTTCTTTGTTGGTATTTTTTAGGTGGAATGAACGATATTTGATTTAAGATTTTTTTTATATACCTATATATAAATTAGTTTAATCTTTATTATTTTTTTTTTAATAAATACTTATTAATTAAAGTTTTATGGAATTTATTGTTTACTTATTTTTATCTCAATCATACAATTGTTTTAATTTTTATCATTACTCAAATGCAAACTTGGATAATAATAATTTATTCTTGGTTGAATTAAATATTAAACTAATAAGTTTAAAAAAGTTTGTTAAATTAAATTAATTAAATTATAAATTAAAATTAATAAATAATATTTATTAAACCAGCGCATGTTGGGCTCTTTGTTGATGGTACCACGTCACGTGTTGGCGCGTGAGATTTGCAGTGTTAAAAAATTAATTCTGGTACTTTCAGGGATTCTATTAAGCTGAAATTCTAGATATAGTAGTTTTATACAATTATTAATCATTTGAAAAATTATCAAACATATATCTTTATTTTTACGGTCACTTTAGTAGAAAAAAAAATCAAAACGTTGTAGGTTGAGCTACATTTCTCAAAAGTTGATAGAAAACTATGAATTTTGAATAATGCCCATGAACTAAATTTCATCATTCTAGCTCAAACCGTTTTTGCGTAATCTTGGTTACATACATACACACAGACATTTTTCTCAACCTTAGTGAAAATGATTCAGGAACCTTCAAAACCTATAAAAACATCGAAATCTCAACATCGAAAATTTTCGTGATCGCAATACTATCTCTGGCGAGATAGTAAAAATATGAAAAATAAATTTTAACATAATATTTTGTTTTATTTTAAAAATAATTGTATTCATATTTGAAATTTATATATATTTTATGGAATTTGACATTAATGAAAAATTTCGAAAATATCAATTTTTTATTCTTTGATTTTTTAATTGAAAGTAGGGTGATATTTACACAACAGTTATTTTTTTGTTTTACAAGACTCAAGGCTAATCATTTCTTTTTCCTTCATGGGAAAATTATTTAAGTAACAAAAGATAATGAATTGAATAAAAATAAAAAAAAAACTTTATGAGTTGTAGACAAATTGGTAAAAAGCATAAAATTATTTTTAAAAGAAAGAAAACATAATAATAGTCCATCCCATAGATTGACGGACCAAACAAGAAAATAAAAATAAGTGGAATCTAAAAATAAAAACAATGTAAACGAAGATAATTAAACTCATTACATAAAAAACAACCCCATGGGATATATTTATTTATAGACACGTAATTATATTCCCCCAGAATGTATCAACATTATTTATTAAAAATGAAATTAAATATTATTATAGCTGGTGCAATATATTTTCAAAATAACTCAAATTATAATTCTAATGAATAAATATTGAATTAAATGTTACAATTCTCTTTAACCATTTTATTGATATGATTTTTTTCATATTATCTATATTTCTATTTATAACTGATTTATATAATTATATTTTATATTATAATTTATATTTATATCATATATCGAAAAAAAATATTAATCATAATAGGTCATAATTATTTAATCAAATAAAAAAAATGACCTAATATAGAATAATTAACTAATTAATCTTTGTCAATTTGTTCATTTTTTATTTTATATCCATAATTAAATAATTATATAAATATATTATATCGACACACCTGTAATAATCATAAATGAGTCTTATAAATAAGTTATAATAATTATTATTCATTTAGGATTTAAATTTAAAAGCAAGATATATTAATGGTTTTTTTAAAAAATAATTATTAAAACGATAACAAGATTTATAAAAATATGTACTTTTATATTAGGTCTGAGAAATCCTTGCACACCTATCAAATTCAACCTATTATATGCTAAAAAGAACCATCCAATGCTTCAATCAATCATCTACTAATATAATCAGCCTCTTGTTAACTAAACCATCGACCTTTTGATAAATTGTGATGTCAATCTTATTAATATTTAAAGCTATGAGAAAGCATATAATATTAATATACCATTATTCGAGGGTATTCAATAGTTAATTTTGAATATGAGTTAATAACTTAAAAATCTCCATTAAATTTATTAATTATAAATTTTGTTTTAAAATGAATGAAAAGATTTTAGTTTGAAATTAGAATTAGATTATGAAATGGAGTTTCCTTTGAACCCCTGGAAGTTAGATAATCGGTACAACATTTAGGTATAAAATTTCGAAATTAATTACAAGAATATAAGATGGAAATCTTTTAATTTATTAAAAAATTTGATAGAAATAAAAATTTGTTTATAGCTCCATACTAAGCTATTATGGAAACAAGCTTTCTGGTTCGATTTTCTTTTATTGAAAAATTATTTTATTTCATTGATTGCTCAAACATATAATCCTGAGTAATGGAACTTGAGCTCCAAAGTTCAAAGATTGAAAGTATAATTGGACACACATTAAATTATTAGTAAATAAAATAATATTAATAAAATAATAATGAAATATATATAGCAATATAATAAAAATATTATTTTTAATTTGTTAACTATATAATTAAATCTAAATAAATATAAGTTTATAATTATTATTACTTTAACTATTTTTGAATTGTAGAAATTACAAGTTGGGTAATATATTTTCGATTGTAAACTCACCATTATTTGCTTTATATAATAGTAGTCAAATGCGGATAAATGAGGTCTTATGTATAAATCTATTAACTCATTTATAATAAATGATCATTCTTCACTAATAATTAAAAGTATTGTTCAAAAATATATAATAATTTTAAAAAATTACAAAATCTATCATTTTTCTTTAATAAACAAGTTATTATGCAAATATAACTGTTAACTCACTATGATATATGTACTTATGTTATGTAAATTAAATCTAAACTTTAATCTTAGATTTATAACAGTTTATGTTACATATTTAGACTTGCATATTCATAAAAAGACGGATAAGAGAAAATTATTATATTCGATTTAGAAACACATAAATTTGTTTGAAAATTGTCTTCTAAAATTTTGAACTTTAAATATTAAATTTGCGATTAAAAATACATATTATTTTTATTGTTTTATAAAATTACTAGGACAATTTAAAAATTATTTAAAGTAAATTTGCCTAGAGTTTTTTCCTCTCTTTCCATTAGAGAATCGTTTGTATTTGTTTTGTTTAATGATTTCCTGACTAAATTAAATTTGATTTGGATAACGGTTGAATACTTCAATTAGGGGCGCCGTTTTTATTCGAATAAACAATTCTTAATTAGAAATCAAAAGATTTAGGAATACAAACGAAGAGCGATCGAATCAGTTGGTAATTCCATTAAAAAAGTTCTTAGGCGTCTAAAAAAAACGGCTCGTTTTAGCTTATCCTGGCGAAATTCACAAAAAGGAAATTGCCCAGCCGTATAATATATATATATATATATATTCAAGGTGTACGAGTTCAGTCCGTTTTGGTGTCATCAACGACCGGAATCGCCAAAAAGGTCCGGAAACAGCCACAAGAAGCTCCTTTTTTTCGCAATTTTCTCATCCTCATTTACAATCGGAAAATATATACTTTTATACGTAGTACTTCACTTTTCCTCCTTTTATTTCCGGTAACAATAGATAATCTTTCACCCGATTGAAAAAAAATATTATTATTATTTCCAATAAATTTATTGATGTTTGTAATAGAAATTGTAGTATTTACTTTTTTATATTACAATATAAAAATATTTAATAATATTTATCCATCATTAGGGTTCACGTGTTTATGAAGATACTACTGAAACTACTTTAAAATGTGTACCGAAAAACATTCACGTTTATAAATTTATTCTGTAGATGAAATTGTAAAATTAATTATGAGAAGTAAAGCTATAAATTACAAAAAAATATGTTATAATTATATCTACATAACCAAGGAGACAAAATACTTAATCTTACTAAATTTTAAGATTGACAATTTCCATAACCGAAACTGATAAGATGATAGCGTAATAGGCAAAATATGGATAAAGCAAATAGATCAATAAAGTTAAAAATTGACTGAGTTATTAATTAAAAATTATTCCTATTTTATATTTTTTAAAGTTAAAGCCTAAAAGAAAATAATATAAATATAAAAAACCTTTATAAAATAACATTTTTCCAATGGCCTAAAAAGAATAAAATAATTTTTCTATAAGCCTGACAAAGTTTATAAATGAATGCTTCATATACAACGAAAAACGTTGGGCGCATTTAGTTTTATTTATTTGTATGAAATATCAAGTCAAATTTTTGTCATAATAAAAATTTTATTAAACACATAAACTGACAATTTTTTTTATCATGCAATAAAATTCATATGTTAAGAGCTAAGAAATTAATCTTTTATTATTTTTCACTGTAATATACTTATATCAACATATGTATCAAAATTTAAAAGCATTTTTATTAAATTTACATATTATCAATCAAATCCAAAACAGTTGATTATAATAGAAGAAATAATGTTGCTTGTTAATGGACTGTTTTAGTGAGGTATGTAAGTATATATATAAATTATTGCTCTATAAAGGAATTTGATTGCATACGAATAAAATAAAAAGCAATTAAAGACCAAATGCGCCAAACGTTTTTCGTTGTATATGAACCATTTCATTCATAAACTTTATCAGGTATATAAAAAAATTATTTTATTCTTTTTAGTGCAATTTTAATTCTATAAATTTATTTAATATAACAAGAGAAATAGAAAGGATGATGTTATACCAAAATTTGCAAATATGATTAAAGCAAAAAGAAATTATTAATCTTTTAAAACTGATTTTATGTATTTATGATAAGTAAATATTATTATTGAATGATAATTATTATATTATATATAAATAATTAATTAAAATTTATATAGGATATTGTACTCATATTATCTTTATAAAACAAGGTTTTCTTCTATTGGTTTATTTTTTTTTCTCTCCGAAACATATATAAAAAATTAATAATCTTTCCTCTATGCTATTTGAGGGGAAACCTACCTATTTCAATTTGTCATACGTGCTAACAGACAGACAGACAATCATGAAGCGAAGTTGATAAAAACGTCATAATGAACATCAGAGAAAAAAAAATATTATTTAAATAAATAAAATAGATATTATAACTTTTTAAATAAATAATATATATTACAAATAATTATAAATAATGGTATTGAATTTGCAATAAAAATTCATGCTAATTTTTTTTTTATTATCTTAAATAAATAAAATTAATTGAAATTAAGTGAACTCTATTCTTACAAACATTAATCTACAATAAATTATTCATCGATATAGGTATATATTATTATTAATTTATATATAATATATATAATTATATGTTAACATAAATAAAAAAAAAAAAATTAAATTTTCAATAATAATTATTTTTATGTATAAATACATAAATAAATATGTTCCTATATATTAATAAATATTTTCATTTATATTGTTATAAATATTCATGAAAATGAAATCATATGGCTTCGTGTTTTATATTTAAATTAATTCATATTCAAAAATAGTTAAAAAAAAAAATAACTCTCTAATGCATCAAATCTAATTTTTCCTATTTAAATAATTTCATATGGAATTGATATATATAATAAAAACAAAACACATGGTAAAATATTTAATAAATAATATTTTATTTGATGCAGGTAAATAATTTTTTACTAATTAGTTATTTATGTTAAAAATTTGCTAATTTTAACAATGTTTCAATTTAACATTTAATTTTGTCTGTATCAGGGTACAAATGAAGATAACATACTCCTGAATACATTTATCGATTATTTTCTTTCATCTGACAAATCGAAATAATAGTATTGTAGGTTATAGAATGGTACAGTTTATAATATTACATAACATAATCTATATTATCGATTAAAAAAATATTTTAAATTATATTTCTTAATAAATTATTTAGCATTCATTAATTATTAAAAAACTATTAATATGATTTATTAATTATATATCATTTGGCATATTCTGATGTTTTTAATCGATTCGTTTATTTTAGATGCTTTTTAAAAATATATTATAATTATTGTTACCCCATAAGCAAATAGTTTTTCGTTACAACACCATTAAATAAACAAATAATAAATGTATGTTTGCAAAAGTATAAATTATTATTAAAATATATATATATATAAACTAAAAGATATTATATAAATCTATAATTACCTTATAGATGAGTTAATAAAGCATTTCATCTCACTCTTTCTCTTTTAACATCACAATTATTCAGTCTAAACTGAATAAAATACCGTTAGAAAAAGATTAAAAAGGTGTTATATCTAATCTAAGAAATAGATATGGTGTTAAAATATATTTATAAAAATTTATTTAAATAAAAATTGCATGAACAATTATCTTATTAAAAATAAAATAAAATATTTTCTTGTAATTTTTAATCTTTTAGAACGAACTTTTTATTTTTATTTTATTTTAAAAATAATTTATTTTGATTTAATTATATATATATATATATACTCTATCTTATCTCACAATTGATAGATTAAAGTCGTATTTAATATGTATAAATTTCTTAGTATTCACTAAAATTGTAAAAATAATATTTTTCCAATAATATTATTTAATGATATTCAATTTTTTACTAATAAGACAATGAAATTTGATGTATATATATATATATATATATATATATATATATATTAATATTCCAATTTTGTTCACAATTTATTGCCTATGAAGAAGAACGGAATCGGACTCCAAAACATATCGGCATTCATTTATAAAGAAATTGATTGCATATTTTTTATAACGTTTTTTTTAATTTTTATCCTTCCTACCTCTTTCCAAAAAAAGTTTGACAAGTTTTTAATTAATTAATTAAATAATTACTTATTTTCTCCTGTTATTATTATTTAGAAGTTTATAAAATGATCCAAAAACGTATTACAATAGGTAGTAAAAAAAAATATAATATATAGAGCTGAAAAACTTAATAATTACTTATTAGAAGTGAGATCATCAGTGGCGGATTAAGTTGATTGGGGGCCCCGGCGGTAAAATTGAAATGGGCCCTCTGTTATTTATAATTATAATTGAAAGACATATTATTATATTATTATTTATATTATAATTTAGGCTGTTTTATACTTATAAATAAAGTACTTATGTAAAAAATACATAAATTTTACTGTACCTAAAATTGATTATTTTTTCTTAAGTTAGTCGGGGTTCAAACACGACCGAATAAAGATCTGTATCAAGAATAACTTGTTTTATTTAAACTCCGATTATCCATAAACTCAACAGTTTTTTTAAATTTTTTTTAAGGAAATATTTTTATTTAGGTTTCGGTGGGCCCCTCGGGCTGTTTAATCAGCCTCTGGAGATCATAATTAGTTATCTATACTTAAGGGATAGCATTATTGAAAAATTTAAGCAGTTTAAAATTAAAAAGCAAAAGTGTTTTTATAATTTTCCATAATAATAAACCTTTAAATGTTTTAAAAATAAAAAAAAATATTCTCTTATTTGATAATTATATAAAAATATTTTCCTCAATAACTTTATATATTATTATAAATATATTTTATATATATATATATATATATATTAAATATAGGTATATAAATTTTTTATTGGAATATTATTTTAAAATATTGGATTTTTTTCTAATATTATCTTTTCATTTAAAAGAAATCAATCATGTAATCGACCACATAAAAAAAATTAATATAAATAGAAAAAAAAATGGCATCAAAACATTTGTGCTATGTAACTTATGATTGTTTACGCTGTTCTTCAAACTGAGAGATAGAGTTAGAACGATGAACGAGCTTTTAGATAATTATATGTAAACAAATGTTCGTTCATTAAGCTACGAAGCGTTATCACAAACATTTACTCGCTTTGTGTGTGACGTCAAGTGACGTGTCTAAACCGAGCTAAGTCATGGATGGTGTTAATGCTGCAGATATTTATAAGACGTCATTGCAAAGAATCCCCTCCCTCAACCTTTACCAAAAACTCCGGGGAAAAAAGTCGACTATGAGTAATTTTTTTTGTAGATAAAAAAAAAGGGCAGATGTGGGGGAATTGGGGTCCAAGAGAGGATTTAAGGTTTAAAATTGCAATTCGTCTAGTCACACGTGGGCTTGTGATAATGATACATTGGATGTCAACGAGTATTAAATATGTCTCAAGGGATAGATCAACCTGAATAACTAAAATTTTTGGAAGATTTAAATAAAACTTCTTCACATATAATTATTATTAATTAATATTTATGAAAATATTTTTATTTTCACCATTGAATAATTATATTTTAATTACTATTATTTTTATAATTTATTTATCAAAAATAAAAATATAATATTATTAAAAAATTAACTCATGATATTTAAATTAGCTGGAGTGTCTCCACTCGACTATCTCGCAATTTGAATTGGATTAAATAACATAATATATTATATTTAAATTAAATTTAATTAATTATAAATATTAAACCAGCGCATGTTTGGCTTTTTGTTGATGGCACCACGACATGTGTTGGCGCATGAGATTTGTAGTATTAAAAAATTAATTCCGGTACTTTCAGCGATTCAATCAAGCTAAAATTCTATATATAGCAGTTTTATACAATTATTAATCATGTGAAAAATTATCAAACATATATCTTTAATTTTACGGTCACTTTAGAAGAAAAAAAATCAAAACGATGTAGGTAATGACCCTCTTTCGGTTGAGCTACATTTCTCAAAAGTTGATAGAAAACTATGAATTTTGAATAATACACATGTACTAAATTTCATCATTCTAGCTCAAACCGTTTTTGCGTAATCTTGGTTACACACACACACACAGACATTTTTCTCAACCTTAGTGACAATGATTCAGGAACCTTTAAAACGTATAAAAACATTAAAATCTCAACATCGAAAATTTTCGTGATCGCAATACTATCTCTTACGAGATAGTAATAATATTTTATATATATATCTTATATATAAAATTCTCGTGTCACAAAACTTTGAAATCATACTCCTCCGAAACGGCTTGACCGATTCTTATAAAATTTTTTATGTATATTCAGTAGGTCTCAGGGCATGTCAGACTTCCTTTAGAAAACCGCTAATTGGTAAGGTGTGTCCAGGAAATGCTAATTAATTAAAAATAGTTTAGTTACCATACTAGCTCATAGAGGCGCTGGTGGCAAAAATTTGAAATCTTATATATACCCTTATAAGAAGCTTCTAAACAAAAGCGGTTCCTGGCCGAGCGAGCTAGCGCGTCTTCTTATGACTTTGCACCCTGAGTTCGAAACTTGCAAAGGCACATTTTTTTCTTTAAGTATTATATATTTTTCTTTAAAATTTATTAATTTTTATTATTATTATTTTAATATTTTATTAAATTAAATTTTATTATTAAAATAATTTTATTTTATTAAATTATAATATTAAATTTTATTTTATTAAATTAATAATTATGTCAATTAATTTTTTCTGCATAAATAAACATATATAAAAAACTATATAAAATTTGAATTTTCATTCATTCATTTAAAATGATATTAAAATATTCCTTTGAAATATAATAAATAATTAAATTAATCCCTACTAGGGCCTCGGGGGGGGGGGGGGGGAAGGTAACTTTCTCTTTTTGGAAAAACCCATATTGCCATCCCCAGCTCGACTATCTATATATAAAAAAAAGGTTTTTGTCTGCATATTGCTCAGAATTTAAAAATTATTATAATATTTCACTTTTTATTTTAAATTCTAATATTTAAATATCAATTAAATTAAATAATTTATTCTAAAAGTTCTCATTTAAATTTATTTAATAAAATATTTAGATCATATTTAACTTAATTTTTATTTATTCTTTCTATATAATTGAATATTTCTTCTTTTCTATTTGAAAGTGAAAGCTTAAAAAAACTGAATATATTATTTTTAAACTTTTATCTCAATACAAAAATATTTTCAAAACTTCAATTAAAATGACAAAATTTTATTATTTTTGTTTTTGTTTCAATTATTAATTACAAATATATTTTAAGTGCAAAAATGATTTCTTGGTTAATTAAAATATGTTTTTTAGACAAATGATATAAACGAGATGTTTTAAATTTATGTCTTTTTTATATTGAGTATTTTTTTTTAAAATTAAAATTTGTTTTAAATCAAAATTATTGTATTCTATTATATTTTTTTATTAATAGGCTTCTTTTTTTATTTTTAATTTTTAATAAATTCTCTTTTTTGATATGATATTAATAAAAAATAATATTCAATTGTATTTAAATTTAAAAATTAGAATATTTGAATTTTTTTAAATTTTAACACATGTAATCAATCATATGGATAACGAATGGAACATTTTGAAAATCAAGTTGGTATTAAATTCAGAAAAAAATACTGATATATAGAATATAATAGACCATTCGAATATAATTTAAAACTATTTATCTCCTTTTATTTTAAATTTAAAAAAACGGAGTGTTAAGAAATTAAGATGCCTGGATAGGTAAATGGGCTGGAAGAGGAGGTAATTTATAATTTTCTTCTAATTCAGATTGAAATTAATGGTGATAAGAAAAAATATTTAGTAACAAAATCTATATACAAAATGTAGAATTTGAATATGTAGAAAAATTGAATGTAATCACGAAGGATAATAATATTTGAGAAGAATATATATATTTAAATCGAAGTTGTAATCGGGAAACGCCTGTTATCATGCAGTAAAGAGGCTTATCTCATCAAAATTATTATCAAAAGGAATCAAAATTAAAATATATAAACCAATTATTTTGCCTGTTGTATTATATGGGTGGGACGCAAGGTCTATGACCCTGGGAGATGAGAGTAGATCCAGAGTATTCTTTCCAGCATTTATTGGCCAAAGAAAGATGAGGTCACCGGGGAATGGCACATCGAGGAATTGCATGACCTCTATGCATCTTCAGAAATAGTTAGGGTTAGGCACGGGACGCGGCTAGAATGGGAGAGGAAAAAGATTTTGGATTGGAAAACGTCCGCTTGGAAGACCAAGGACGTGTAGAAAGGGACGTAAGAGAGATGGGACAAGGGCTCAGGATAGGGACACTTGGAGAAATGTGGTTGCTGCGGCCTAGAACTTTCGAGTTCCTTAGAGTCACATAGATAGATAGATATAACATATACAATAATAATATATATAATTAATTTAGTGATTAAATTAAAATGTATTTTAAATAAGAACACAAAAAGAAATGAATGTTTTATGTAATATACTGATTGAAACAAAATGGATGAAAACCTTTTACTCGGGGGGGTACAGGGGGCGAAGCCCCCGTCTAGGTGCGGAGAGCGCCGAAGGCGCTCGGGGCAGCTAGTAATTATATAAAATAAACTCAATTTTTTTACCGACCGACGATAGTAAGAGAGGTATAGTTTTCACACCAAATTTCACATGTGGAGATTTTTACATATCTCCACGAATCAAGCATTTTCTTAACAGAAAAAAGTGTTTTTAGCATGTCTGTCCGACCGTCCGTCCGTCTGTCCGTCCGTATAGATGTGTACAGCTCAACGGATTTTGATGAAATTTGGTATATTTACTTAATGCATCAGTTTGATGAATTGATCAACTTTTGGTGCCAATTCGGAAACCGGAAGTGGTAGTATTAGCGATCGACAATACGAAGGAAAGGGATAATTTCCCACCAAATTTCACATGAGATTTTTTTTACATATCACCATGAATCATGCACTTTGTATTGGTTTTATCCTCTAGAAAAATCATCTTTATTAGTTTTTTCTTAATTTAAAATTATATTACGTCATCCAGTCATTCATGACGCCACAGCCTGGTCTTACATATATATATTATAAATAAAATAAAATTTAAAATATTATGTTATATTGATATCTGTTTTTTATTACATTAATAGATCTATTAAAATTATTTGAAATTGTTTCTGTAGCTGGAAATTAATTTACTTCAAACCGTTGGTCGGTTCGGGCCTGGCCACAGGTCAACTTATTTTAAATTAAACTTATGTATGTAAATATTATTTAATTGGAGAAAGTGAAGTTGTTTAATTCGAAACCTACTGAAACCTACTCAAGTTTATAAAAGTAAAAACTAAAGAAAATGAAGTAAACTTATTTTGTAAATTTGAAAGCTTAATTAGATAGATAGAGAAAGCTACAATTTTATTTTCAAGGTTTATAAAAGTTATAAATATCAAAAATCTCGAAATTTATCATTTCAACAAAAGATTTATTTATTTGCTGTTTTAAATTGGTTTCCCTTAGAAAATAATCACCTTTCGGAGTATAATAAGTCTATTCAATGAAAGGAAACTTTAATTTATTTCAAAGTGAAAAAAACAACAACCAAACATATGAAAAAGAACACTAGTAGAGGGTGAGCGGGAGATAAATTGAAAATCTATTTGAAAGATGACATTTCCGGAATTTATAACCAAACGTAAATGTGACTATGATGAAAATCTATCTTCGAAATTCAGAGAATCAACAATCCTTTTTTTTGTTACTTTGTTATATTCAAAATGTTTTATATATATGTATATATATATATAATTCAAATAGGAACAAATACGCAAAATAATTTACTTAATGGTATTTATTGGAGAACACATATCATTTGTTGACAAATCGTATAAAATGCCGTTAGGAAATAAATTTTTGATTCTTAAAATTTCAATAAAAATTTAAATCTTTTGAAAAATAGAGAATGTACTAAATATTTAATAGCATAATATAATTTAACATTTCGACAAGTTAAATTAAAATAAAAGCAATAATTTAAAAAAAAAAAAATAAACAAAAATAATTATTGTAATAGATGTTTAACTCAGTTTATTTACTTTGACCTGGAAAATCTCAATAATCATGTTCAACTATGATCTTCTTTTCAAACTCCAAAAAATTCATTTTATCTTGATTTATTGGCAGCATCTTAAAAAAAGAATTCTTCGGACATAGGAAAAAATATTTTTTGATCCTTTAAAGCAGCGATCGGGGAACCGGGGTAAATTACCCAAATTGGGGTAAATATGAAACTTTTGTGAGTGAAAAGAATATATTTTTAATTTGGTATTTTATAATCCAGTTAGTATATTTACAAATTAAATTTTTAGTTATTGTTTTCTTTTCAAAATTAACATGGGGGGGGGGGGGTATAATAGGAAAAATGCTAAAAAGAGGCGATTTCGTTTTGTTTTGTTTTTTGTTGTTTACCATGGGGTAATATCAACTTACACAAAAATATTTTGGGGTAATGATTAAAAAAGTTCCCCGATCGCTGCTTTAAAGAAAAACAATTTTCAGAAAATTATTCTAATTTCAAACTTATTATAGTAATTATATAAAAAAAAAGATTTACATTTGTCAGTAGTGACTATAATAATAATAATATGTCCTAAGAGATTATTAAATAGTGACATAGTTAAATTGCCTGTACCTTAAAAGAAGAAGAATACATATATAATTACTTTTTTTTAAGTTCTTAAGAGAACAGATGCAATGGTAACAAAAAAGTGAAAAATAATAATTATTTTTTGCATTTATATTGCATTTTATTTGAGCAATTAGATATGATATTCGCCTTTGTTCTTCGGAATTAAAATTTGTTTTAAAATGACTCATATTTAAATTATATAATTAAACCACAAATAATGATATTTTGCCATTAAAGATTTTGGTTTGATTATATTATAATTTAAATTATTTCATTTTCAATAAAATATTGTATAAATTAAAAATATTGATTGATTCATTTTTTTAGATGTAATTTAATATTAAAAAAATCAAAACTTTTAATTTTTCTATTTTCATTTCGTAAAAATTATTTTATTTTATTATTATTTTTTTTAATAAAAAATTATGCTATTGCTGCATTTGGTTATTTCTTATTTTTATGTTTTATTTTACAAAGCAAACTATATATCCCGGATAAACTCCATTAAGTTAAGTCTATTTGCAATCGCATTGGAAAGCTTTGCCAAAGCCGTAATCGTAAACAAGAGCATTCCACTAATCGCAGTTGATTTTCTAATTAAAAAAAGAATAATCATAATAATAATAACAAATAATGAGAAAAAAAATCCTAAGCAAACAGATTTACTCTAAATTTTATGGCATAAAGGAAATATTAAATAAAAATTAGATAGTAGAAAAATACAGTAAAATACAATTAAAAAAATTACTAGTTGTTTATGATATTATATTTTTATATGAAAATCCAAGTTCATTGGATAATAACTATTCAATTGACGAATAGACCAAGGATGAACAGATAATATTTTAGAGACTTAAGAATATAGTGTGCGATGACTCAAAATTGGGCCGATTCGAAAAATGTAGATGCTATAGACAAGGATTATTGCCAAAATAAAAGTAAGTAAAATAAAAATCAATAAAATTTTAAAAAGAATAAGGAATACTTTTGAAAAAGTTTTAAAGAATTATATTTATATATTTTTTTATAATTATCTATCTCGAACATTAAATAATATTATATATTACAATTATTACAAGTATTTATCAATTTTATTTTGTTTTCATTGGAGTGCAGGTCCGAGACAAACACACCCGTGATTTTAATAAAATAAATATTAATTTAATTTTATTTATGTTTTTAATTCAATATTATGTACAATAATTCTTACTATAAATTATTAGAAAAAAAACATGTCTATAGATTATAATTATTATGTTAATAATAATGGTGGATTATTAAATTTTTTTGATATTTTTAAAATAATCATTCTATGATAACTTTATTTTCTTTAAATAATAATAATGATTATTTTCATTTTTCATTCTCGTCCCATAATATTCATCTTTCCTTTTGAATTATTAAAATTAGAATATAAAAATCTTACTGTTAAAATTTTATTGTTCTCCATGAAAGTGTTTTTATCATCAGACCAAAAACATAAAAATGAACATTAATCAATCAAGCAATTACATTAAAGAATTCATTGTTTTAATCTGAATACTTAATTAAATTCCTTTTAGCGAAGTAATGAAGGGGAGGTTCTCTTCAATTTTCACACAATACTTACAAGATATCTAAATTTTTTAAAATATCATTCATGTTTTATTAAAAAAGATATTTACGATTAAAGTGGATTTGCAATGTTATTTTAAAATTTGCAGAATATAAGATGTATTTCACCTTGCATTAATTTCTTTACAAATTACAGAATCCAACTTCTATGACTAAGAAGCCTAAGATTCAATTAAACATAATTCAAAGAAACTACATAAAAAATATAGCCGAGGGACACCCCTTTATAGTTGCGAACAAAAGCTTTAAGATATTTATTTATTTATTCGTTTATTTAGTTGTTATTAAATTGTCAATTAAAATATCGTTTAAATTATTTAGATATTATCTATTTATTAAACTTCCAATTATTTTTATTTATTTATTGTAAATTTTTCAATGTAACCATGGTAACCATGAATAGACTTTTACCAAAAAATTACTAATTAAATTAATTTTGGATTTAACTACACTAAAACCTTCCTTGGTATGCCCGCAACAATCCCTGAAAGTTTCATCGCATTCGAACGGGTAGTTTTTGAGTTTAGGCGAGACAGACAGACAGGCATTCCCTTTTATATATATATATATATATATATATATAGAAGATAAGATAAATTTCAAAAATTGATTACGATTAATGTATTAATAAGCCAATATGATGTTTGATAATAATAATACTAATCCTACTATTTTTGAAGGAAAAATGTAATAAAAAATAATTTTTTAGACGTATTTACTTAAAAGTTATTTGTTGATATTTTTAATATTAAATTTAATAATATTTAAAAAATTCGATTCTTACATATTACTTATGTTATATACATACCCACATACCATATACTTTTATATAATCTTTAATGATATAAATTTAATGAAATTTTTGTTTAAGTATATTTTGTTTTTATTTATATCAAGGTTGTAATAGAATATAATCATAATAAGAAGATAATAATAACGATAATTTTTAAAAAGAAAAATTCCAAGTGAAAACTTTTATTTTATTAAGATAGAGAGAATTTTTGTTCTTTTAAAAGATGAAGTACAAATATGCGATTTTCTTTTTACATAACTAATATCTAACTTCTCAAGGTTTTGTAAGAAAATTTATTGGTTAAGTTTTTCGAAAGGAGTATAAAATAATAATAATAGCACTAATAAATTTTACAATACTATGTGAATGTGGGTGGAAGATATATAACTATATCAATATTTTTTTTTGTAACAATCCCTCGGATATAAATAGTTTTTTGAATGGCTATTTTAAAAAGGATGACTTTTTCTCTAAGGCTTCTCTTACGAATTTCAAAGCGGACATTCTTTGAAATTCATTTTATCTGCTCGATTAAACTGCAAACTGGTAGATTAAGACAAGAAATGTAATTTCATTCATAAGATCGTGTCTCGCAAGATGCCCAATTAGTTTCTTTTTTTTTTTTAATGGATGGAATATTGAGTCGTTGAGAAATTTTTATCTTTAAAATGAAAGTTAAGAAATATTACTTCTCGGTATTGGTTATTGGCGGAGGACCACCACCCTCAAACGGATATACCCCCTTATCCTATTTGAAGTTCTTCCTTTGAGTAAGGTTAAATTAATAGGAAGAGAAGGGAATGGAGAAAAATATGAGAGGCGGATTCTGTGGCGATATTGAATATTGATGTTGATATAAAAAAAAAAAAAAAAAAAAATCGGAAGGTTACCTCAGCAATTTGTCTGGCTCATTGACCGAATAAATATTCAACTAAAAAAAAGTATTATTTTCTTGAATTTTTTATTTTAAAAATGAAGAATTTAAACGATTTGTGCTATATATTATATAGAAATTTATGTACATACATATAAGGTTTCTCTCATATAAATAAGATTAAATTAAGCTTGAGATGACATAATTAACAAAGTAAGTAAAGATTGTTTCAAAATAAATTAGAGAGATTAAATTTGAAAAATCAACTTTTTTATAAGAATAATTTAAATTTAAACAGCAAATTGACTTATATATTCGTTTCTTATCATATTTCTCTAGGTACAATATTTTCAATAATTTTTTGTAAACAAATTTCTAATCATGGTGTAACTACCGAAATGCACACTAAGAGAATAAACAAATCAATTTGAAATTATATAAAATGTTAAATTTTAAGCTATTATTATTAAACTGTATTATTAACGTTTACTGATAATTCTTATTTTATATGTTCTATATATAAATATATTAGGATAAAATCTAATTTTGAAGATTAAATGTGTTTTCCTTTATTTTAGTTTTTTTTTTACTTTCCATAATCATTAAATTTGTATGATGAAAGTCTTTAAGCATCTTATTTCTTTGACCCTTTCCTTTATACACTAATCTTCTTTTATTCCAGGATATTAAAACTGTCTAAAAAGGCATATAAGATATAAGCAAAAAAAATCTTAATTAATCCATTAATGTTTCATTTCATATTACTCATTTTTTTCAAATAAAAAGAATTGTTATATGACAAAATATTTTAGAAGGTGTAAAAATTCTTAAAAAGTATTTAACGACTTCTAATTACGCTTTGACTTTATTTATATTGCATTAATAATAAATAAGAATATTATGTTATCATTTTTCTTATATATTTTTGTTTAAAGACTTTTTTTTAAAAAAATTGTCAATTTTATCAAAAAATTAATTACCATTTACCAATAAAATTTAATACAATCAATACATAATTAAATTATTAAAGCTTTGGTGGTTGTTTTTATTTATAACGGAATTTTTTTCAAATAAAACCACATATTGATCTTTATTATTGTAAATTTATTCAAAAAATACAAAGATCAATATGTGGTTTTATTTACAAAATTCCGTTATAAATCAATACATAATGTTATAAATTTAATAAATGATACATTTGTAAAATTCGTATATTTATTAAAATTCATGTTCAATGATATATTAATAACGATATAATTTGTTAATCTATGAATTCTAAATTTAATTAATTAATTACACTTATGAAGAATGAAACAAAAATTTTTTTTTTGTTAAATAATTAAAATAATGTATAAGTATCTTTAATACATTTTTTTTAAATAGGTTTATTAATTAACAATGATATTAAACATGCATGCACTGATGGTTATATACTTGTATTTCTTGTATACATATTATAAATAAAAAATGAGATGGTTGTATAAATATCAGGCGGGAATTTATATATTTTACAACTGGTTATCCAGTATATTTATAGTTAATATATTATTTATTAATCTTAAATATTAACCAGAAAACTTGAAAAAAAATACAATCTTCTATAAATTAATAATTTTAAATTTTATATTTTATCTACATCTGCATCGTTCGTGAACTTGAAAGTTCTTGGCAGCATCAACCACATTTTCCAACTGTCATAAACTTGTCTACCTTCACTCAAATCCAATCGTCTCCAAGATCCATGCTTTTTATTTTCCAATTCTATTTTATTTTTTATGTTTTTAAATAAAATAATAATCAATGCGAAATAAAATATAAAAATTAATAAATGTTCAAACAAGTGTATGTTAAAATTATTTACTATATTAAATAGACTTGGAAGGGGGTTGTAAATAAATATTTTAATTCTGAGAAATGATAAATGAAAAATTATTATAAAAGTTTTTAATAAGATTAAAAAGATATTAAAGTATTAAATAAATAAATCTCTTCTAAATCAAATAAAAATAAATAAATTGATATTAAAATTGAAATATTTAAAGATGAATGAAATTGGAATTGAAAGCAGAATATATAAATAAAATAAAATTGATGGCATCTAATTATAATAAACCTCATATATATATATATATATATATATATATATATATATATTAAAATTCATTATTATTTAAATTTATTTATGCCCGTGTAGTAGTATATTATGGGAATATTTTCATATGGTCTTTCTGGCGATCAAATCGCTTTGATAAAAATATTATGAAAATTTTTAATATGTATTTCCGAAGAGAATGAAAGCGATGAGGTCTGAACACGCTTGGGTTTATAAATACTTTTACTATTTAAGATAGTAAATATTTTCCTAACGCTCTTTATTCACTAAAGTATAATAATAAAAAAAATAACAAATTAAAAGAGATGTTTCAAATGTTAATTAAATATAGAGGGAATTTATTTTTATTTATTTATATATTTATTCGTAAATAATAATGAATTTTATACATAAAAATAAACAAGTTTCAGTTAATGTTAAAAAGATTGTACCTATTAAGTAATTATCATATAATATAGAAATGAGATGGATAAAAAAACTAGTGTAAGAGAGAAATATACTATTGTGTTTAATGTTTATACAACATTGTCGAGATTGTTAAATTTGTAAAAGTAAATTCGTAATTTATATTATCTATATTTTTCATTTTACATTTATAATTGGCAATTATATTTTGAAATTAAAAGAAAGATGTATATAAAAAGAGAAGACACACGAAAAAAGTGTGTATATATATAAATATGATTATATATCCTAGAAGTTGTCTATAAAGAAAATGGCGCATTTTCAAAAATTAATAAGATAATCTTTTAAATAATTTATGTTGGCAATGAGATGTAGTCCATAACATTAATTTAATGTTTTTAGCAATAAAACCCTTTGCAACATTGATATGTCAAAAATGGACGATATTACTCGGGTATGACGGAGAATAGATAATGAAGAAATACATGAAAATATAAAAGAAAATGATATGAATGGTCGAGATTCATGATAGGGAGTATTGGAGAAATATTGATATTATACTATATATCAATTTAAGAAGAAAAATAGAAAATTTAAAGATGAAATGTTATTTTTCAATTAAAGGCACAACCAATTGTGAAGTTATTATAAAATCATTAGTTTGAAATGCATCCAAACCTCGGAAATAGAATCTAGGTGTTTTAGGATATTGTGGTGATTTTCCATTTAAGGTAATTATTTAGTGTTTAAATTAAAAAGTTATTTTTATTGACCATTTTTAAAACTATTTAAAATATTATCTATTAGTAATGAAATTTTTAATTTTTTTTTATCTATTATATCATAAAAATAAGTTGACCTGTGGCCAGGTCTGAACCGACCGACGGTTTGAAGTAAATTAATTTCCAGCTACAGAAACAATTTCAAATAATTTTAATATATCTATTAATGCAATAAAAAACAGATATGGATATAACATAAATATTTTAAATTTTATTTTATTTATAATAATATATATGAAAGAGGAGGCTGTGACGTCATGAATGGATGGATGACGCCATATAATTTTAAATTAAGAAAAAAACTAATAAAGATGATTTTTCTCGAGGATAAAACCAATACAAGTACAAATTCGTGGTGATATGTAAAAAATCTCCTCATGTGAAATTTGGTGTGAAAATAACCCTTCCCTTCCTATCGTCGATCGCTAATACTACCACTTCCGGTTTCCGGATTTGCACCAAAAGTTTATCAATTCATCATACTGATGCATTAAGTAAATATACCAAATTTCATCAAAATCCGTTGAGCCGTTCAAGCTGTACACATCTATAAGGACGGACAGACATCATGCTAAAAATACTTTTTTCTGTTAAGAAAATGCATGATTCGTGGAGATATGTAAAAATCTCCACATGTGAAATTTGATGTGAAAACAATACCTCCCTTACTATCGTCGGTCGGTAATTATTCAAAAATGTTTTTTATTTATATTCTTTTATTTTATTAATTTGATTAGTTTAATAAGTATTGTAGTGAGGAATTGCTTGATCTCTATGCATCTCCATACACAGTTAGGGTTATAAAATCGAGAAAGTTGCGATCGACAGGACATGTGGCTAGAATGGGAGAGGAAATAATTGTACGGAGATCCATTGAGAAACGTCCGTTTGAAAAACCAAGGGCGCGGTGAGTGAACATTGTAAAAAAATAGGAGTTGGATGGGTGTAACTCAGGATAGGGATACTTGGAGTATGTGGTTCCTGTGTGGCCAAGAACTTTCGAGTTTCCTAGAACCACAGAGAGAGAATTAAGTATTTTTATTCTGAAAATTAATCAATGAAAATTTAAGGATAATTTTGAATTTAACCTTTGTTTTGATTTCAAGTTTATTTATTTGCTTTATGAGCATTTAGGTAGTTAAAATTTACTCTATAGATATATATAACTTTTTGTCAATAATCTCGTGATTATGGAGTAACTACTGGAGCGTGAATTAAACAAATGAATCAATATGAAAATAATTTGAGAATTTAAATACAAATTATCATTTAAAATTTATTTAAAGTTGGGCTTTACGAACTCGATACCTAAAGGTATGAATTCCTATGATATAAAAATTATCAATCTTGACTATGTACTTTTTCAATATCATTTTTAGATTGAATAAAAAGTATTCAAAAACCTATAGTAAAATTGATTAAGTTCATTTATATAACAATTAAATATTTATAAATCTTAAAATAAAGAATTAAGCATAACATAACTGTAGTAACTGTAGTACCTTGGTTTATTCAATAATAATCATCGGTTATCAGATTTCTACATCGTTATTATGAATGTTGTAAATTAATTTATAATTTAAATTCATTTAAAAATTATTTTCTATTGAAATATAATTTCCTATAATAGCTTTTGAAGTATTTAATGGTAGTTTGCCTGCATGAATGGTTTAAAAAATTATGATCATTTAATGGAACAGTTGAAATAGCGACGGTTAGTGGTCGTTGAAGTTATAATTTGTCGATTATTGGGGCTGTTTTTATAGCCAAACGCCAACTGAGAATGAATCGAAACTCCTCAGGTATCGCTCGTTCATTGAATTGAATTCGCAATTGGTTCAGGAATATTATCATTATTATTTTATATTATTGATATTACTGCACGAATTTTTATATTTGCTGTTATGATAGTAGATTTTCATGCTAACTCTTCATTAATAATAAAAGCACGATATGGATATTAAATCTAGATTGGAGACGATTTGCAATATTTTATTGTAGATTGAAAATAAGAATTTTAGGCATGAAAGTATTAAAAAAAAATATTTCGTTTTATAAACTATCGGAATTTAATAATCTTAGCTCAATTGATATAATCCTAGGTAACGAAACTTGAATACGATCAAATTTAGAAAATTTAAAAATAAAATAAATATTATTAATTTGAATAATATAAATTTAAATTTAAGCTACACACGATTGCGTGTTTTAATATTAATATTAATTTAAAAATACTAATTTCTTTTTAATTAGTCTTAATTAAAACCTAACCATTGATTGATAGGATTTACTTTTTGTTTTTATAAATATTATTTTTACATGTATATTTTATTTATATTTATTATATACATTAATTATGTACAAATATTTACAGGTTTTATTTTAATCGTCTTCTTCTAATTTCTATATAGTTATTAGATTATTTATTTATTTCTTCTCATGAGTCTTGTGTTTATTTGAGAAGTCTTCAATGACTTCTGGAACAATTTTTATTTTTAGGTCTTTATGATACCGATTCGTTCTCATGTACAGCGGCGAACTATCCATTGATCTTAAGAAAGGATGGTTTTTTTTTCGAGGTATAGAACTTTAAGTTGGCATTACTGTTCAAGTTGACGACCGATTTAACAGCTGTCAAGTGATTTATTCTCAGTTTGGTTAGCAATTCATCATGAATAGACACACGCCTGAACAACGCTTGCAAATAGTGCAATTTTATTTCGAAAATAATGGTTCTGTCGTTCCCGATTTTCATGAGCGAATTTTGTTTAGCGATGAAGCACACACTTCTGGTTGAATGGCTACGTCAACATTTGGAGTGAAGCTAATCCTCAAGTGTATGTCGAATCACCGTTACATCCAGAAAAACTGACTGTTTGGTGCGCTTTATGGGCTGGTGGAATCATTGGTCCGTACTTCTTAAAAAACGATGATGACCAGAACGTTACAGTCAATGGGGATCGGTATAGAGCCATGATTACTAACTTTTTCATTCCTGAATTGAACAACCATGATGTCCAGGAGCTATAGTTCCACCATGTCACACAACTCGTGCCACAATCGATTTATTGAAAGACACGTTTGTTGACCGCCTAATTTCACGTTTTGGACCTCCAAGATCTTGTGATTTAACTCCGCTAGAGTACTTTCTGTGGGGCTATGTAAAGTCATTGGTCTATGCGAATAAGCCACAAACGCTTGACCATTTGGAAGACAACATTCGCCAAGTTATTGCCGATATGTTGGAAAAAGTTATCGAAAATTGGACGTCCATATTGGACTACATCCGAGCCAGCCGTGGCGGTCCTATGCCAGAAATCATATCTAAAATGTAATGCCACAAGATTATCTTTCGTATAAATAAAATTAATCTCAATCGAATAATCCATCGTTGTTTTATTGGAATTTAAAGTTCTATACCTCTAAAAGAAACACCCTTTACTTTATTTTGAAATTTATAGATTTTTTTTTGTCCAAGTATTGCATCCCCATAGTAGGATTCCGTACTTCCAAACTGGTTACAAAACTTGACAATATAATAATTTATTTTCTATGTTTACCTGTGAGCTTCTACCGAATAGCCAGTACATAAAAAAACTAAATAAAGTAAAATATAACTTTATGTCACAAGAAATTATTTAATTTAAAGTTGTCTTTAAGAAAAATAATCTTAAAATAAAATAATATAATACAAGTCCATAAATTATTGTTCATAAATTATAGATATAATTTATATTTAGTAAAATTACAAAATTATTTTTACACATTAATGGGGATAATATGACAAATAAAATTAATAATTTATAATTAAATAATATTAAAAAATATTCAAATACATATACTAACGTATTTTAAATAATAATAATATAAGATTTTCTATTTCTAATAAATGTTTTAATATAATCTCTTTATATCCTAAGGTCTGTCTGTATTCATATCTAGATAATTTTTTATTTCTGAATTTTAGCTATAAGTAATATACTAAATGATAATTATGAATTTTCAGTAGTATACTAATAATGGTTTATATAAAAACCCGTTTATATTAAAATGGATTACTATTTTATAAAACTACCAAAAAGCTTTTAATAGAATATTAACAAAATTAGATAATATATTGGTTGATGGTAGTTACTATCTTTTCTACTAGAGATTTTCTCTTTCATCAATCAAATAATATTTCAAATTAATTTTATTTTCTACTTGAAATAAACTATTTGATTAACCTTTCATTTTTCTATATGAAATAAAAAATATATAAAATGGAGATTCGGATTTTAAATGAAATAACCAAATCGATGTACCTAAATACAAGCAAATCGATTTTTATAGTTATTTGTTTTATCAATGAAATACAATATAACAAAACTTAATATTAAAAGATTTATAATATTAGAATGAATTTTCTACGAAAAGAAAAATTTATATCATATTATAATAACATAAACAAATTTGAGTCAGGCAACTTAAAATATACAAGAAAATTAAATAACTAAGTAATTAAATAATTCAAATTATACAAATGTTATTTAAATATATGTATAAATATAAATAGTTCAATAAAAAGAAATTTAAAGAATTCAATATAAAATAGATAGAAAAATTTCTATCTAGAAAATTCGTTACAATATTTCAGTTGAAAATATTCTTCGAAATTGGTAATATAAATAATTTTTTAAATAAAAATTTAATAATTATAAGATATATATATATAAGACAGCATCAACACACATGCCAATTAATTTGTTTTGCAGCAAAAGAAAAATGCAGACCAGAAAGATAGGAGTTGTTTGGGACATGAGAGTGGGAGTGGGTAGTAAAACTTGAAATTACTTTTCCTTTGACATTTTCAATTTTAGTTGCAAAAAGCTCTCTTTTCGCTTTCATCATCCGTTTAATCTACAAACATTTATATCCTCCAAAATATATATATTTAAATACTATAAAGATCTTGATAGAAAGTTGTCATTCATATTTTCGAGAGATGAATATCTTTGAAAACTTTAATTAATCGTTGGAATTAAAGAACAAATTAAAATATCAATAAATTGTTTTTCGTCAATATACCTATAAAAAAATAATTTTGTTTGCTGATATTGCTCAGAATTTAACATTTTTTGTATATCTTCACGATTTATGACCTGGAGAAACCAAAAGTCGAACTGTCTGTCCTGCAAAATATTAAGGATATAGGCTAAAAATTGGCTGGGTGGATTTGATATGAATTCTTTATTTACTCTATAATATAATTTAATTACCCTAGCATATAATTTCAGGTGTATTTTATATTCAAGTTAGATACATCGCAATTGAGGGAATTGATCTCCGGTAGTTAGGAGCGACAGAAATTTTTGCAGATCGATTTTTTGATTTCTATGCAATTAACTTCCTTTCCTAGCTATAATTCATACATACCACACTAAAACACTATTTCTTCTAATATAATCAACCAATTTGTATTTGATTGATAATATGTAAATTTAATAAAAATTCTTTTAAATTTTGATACATACTTTGATATAAGTATATTTTACATTGAAAAATAATAAAAGATTAATTTCTTAGGTCTTAAACTATCAATTTTATTGCTTAATAAAAAAAAATTGTCAGTTTAAGTGTTTAATAAAATTTTTATTATTACAAAAAAATTTGACTTAATTTTTTATATAAATAAATAAAACTAAATGCACCCAACGTTTTTCGTTGAATATGAAGCAATTCATCCATAAACTTTGTCAGGCTTATAGAAAAATTATTTAATCTTTTTAGTCCATGAGAAAAAAGTTATTTTATAAAAAAAATTTGAACAATGTATGGTAATGATAAACAAAAACGGATTTATTTATATATCTTATCAGTGCACAACAGTCAAGTGTTAATTCATTTCAAAGTGATTACCGAAAAGATAGTTAAAATGGAGTTGACACAAGTTTCAATGGATTCATAACATGTCAAGTCTAATTACAATTTGCTTTATTTTTTTATTTAGAATAGCTTAGAATTTCACAGGAATTATATAAAACCACTTAATATATATTAAGATATAATGTTCTAAATGAGTTTTGTAAAAAAATACTTTAATTTCATTTCAACTATTGTTCTTCTTAATTACTATAAAATTATTTGTAAGTAAATAGGCTAATCATCTGATAAATATGTCCATAGATAAGCTTTTTTTTATTTGTCATTGTACAGAAGGCAATAATACATAATATACAATTTATAATAAATTTAATAAATTATATAGGTGAGGGTAGGGGAAGAATAATTGGAAATTTGGATAGAAAAAAAGTTGAGGAAGAGATAAGAGAATATCAATGAATTATTTTAAAAATGCTGATAAACCCAAAATTTAGCCCTAGTCAGGTCACTATCAAATGATAATCTAAATCTAAATAATTAAATAGATATAACAATCATTAAAACTCAATCTACTTATTCAATTAAGCACCACAAAAATATGATTCAAATTATTTTTCAAAAATAATTATTTTTTTACATTTTTTTTATATAACTTCAAATACTATGTACTTTTATTGAGTTAAATATTTCTTAGTTATAATATTAAAAATTATTATTTTTAGATATATAGATAATTTTGAAAATAAATTTCTATAGTCTCATTTAATCATTCTATTCCAATTCCATTTTCAAGATAATTTCTAATATTTATTCATAGAAGTATATTCTCTTGTCATGTCATGTATGCTATATCAGTCTTTTTCATTGAAAAGTTGTATATTTTATTTATGTTATATGGTTATTTAGAATAATAATAATGAATAATAAAATATATTTTATGTATAATATCCATAATTATATATATAAAATGGAACGGGTGTCAATGGAAATCTAAAGGTAAAAGTAATTTGTGGTAACTCCTTATTTGTATTGTACTACTTTAATAATTACTTTAGAGGCCTCTAACCTTAATTAAAATATTATTCATAAAGAAAGTTATTATTTAATAAAATTTAATGTAAAAGGCTTCGTATGAGTGTGATTAGAATATTTATATTTAAAATATATTATAAAATTTCATATATACATGTATTTATATTTGAGAATGTGTAATAATTTGGTGAACTTTCTTCTTACATTTTTACCAACCGACGATAGTAAGGGAGGTATTGTTTTCACACCAAATTTCATATGTTAACCCTTCCCTTCCTATCCTCGATCGGTAATACTACCACTTCCGGTTTCCGGATTTGCACCAAAAGTTGATCAATTCATCATACTGATGCATACTTTTTTCTGTTATCAAAATGCACATGATACACACAATACCTCCCTTACTATGGTCGGTCGGGAAAAATGATTTTAGATTCCTGTCAAACAAGTTCAAAATGTGTGCTTATGTAAAAAAAATAACATAAAATTAATGAAATATTCATACAAAAAGAATAAATAATTTTCTAATGCTATTGGGAACTAAGCCATTAAAGTCAATTAAATGTTTTAATTTAGTATCATCCTCCCACTATCGAATTTTGATCACAAAGACTAAAAAAATTATTTCCTAAAGAAACTCTTTTGAAAATAGGGCCAAAGTGGGCTCAAAAACGCCGAGACCCATATCTCGCTATCAAACGTGAAAATAAACAGGAAATCATTTCTCATAATATATATAAATATAAGTATATATATATATATATATATAAATATATTATAAATCTTTATAAATAATATAAGTAAAAATAAAGTACTACCAAAAGAATTTAATGAGGATTTCATTAGTGAATTGTTTAAAAAAAATAACAAAAGGACAATAGAAAAAGACCTTGTCTTGTTTGTTTATTTTTTTTTTTATTTTGAAAACATTACAATGGAATTTGCTGAATAATTCATGCATTTCTTTAAAAAAAAAAGCATATCCGATTATTATTTTTTTTGCGAACCGACCGTCCTATAAACTAACCATCTATAAAAAAATCTATTAAATTATTGATCGTCTTCTTTTATTCAGCGAAGGGATTGTTTTGATTATAAACGTGAGATCGTTTGAACAATGCCATGAAAAAGGGGAGGCGGTTTGCACTTGATTCATATTAATTTCTTACTATTTCAACGAATGAACAATTCATTTGATTGATCACTACTGGATTGAAGTCAAAATTTATATAAATAAAATTTCTATCTATATATTATTTTCATTTATATTTTTATATTTAAGTAATACAATATAAAAAATTTTCTTAAAAGTTTTCTCTTCTCTTAAAAGTTTTTAATTAACTTTAAATTTTATTTTATTGTATTTTGTAATTAAATATTATAGTATAATAAAAATAATCATGAAATTCAATATATATTAAAAGATAAGGGTAAAATTAAATACAACAAAATGATTGTCTTCCCAGAAAATTTTTATTTTCAAAAAAAAAAATCAAAAACAAGATATTTTGATAATTAATTTTAGTAAAAAAAAGTTTTTATCCTGCACATTATTCAGAAAAAAAAGAGTTTCTATCTTATCTTATTATGCTAGCTAAAATTGTATATATCTATCTATCTATATATATTGGTTCTCAAAAACCGCTCTAACGATTTTTTTCAAATTCACACTAGATATAGTATTTATAAAGAAAAATTAAGTTTTATTGATGATATCTCTTGAAACATTCAGCTTCATTATTAATTTCTTTATTGAAAATTATATATGGAAAACGTCAAAATTGGCCTCCATTTTTATTTGTATTAATATTTTTTTTTATTTAAAATATTTTAAAATTTATTATTTAATTTCGAAATAAAATTAAAAATATTTATTTTTAATAAAATATATATAGATATTTATTAATCTCTCTCAAAAAAAAAAAAATAAAATAAAAAACATCAAATCTGCCTGCTAAGACAGTAAAAAAATGACAATTTTTTATCTAAATACATTTAGTCCAGATGGTAAAGTGATGTTTTAACGAGTGGATTTCGTCGGTTCGAAACTCTCCGGGTGAATCGTTATTTAAAAATGAAAATGAAAATGAAAATAATGAATTTGTTATTTTTTTTCTTTTTATCTATTGTTTACATTTTAATAAATTACTATTTTATATTTATTTATTCATTGTTCTTTTATTAAATTTAATATTTATTAATATTATTTATTATTAATTTATATATTGATGACATCACAAATGACATTTATATTGAAATTTGACTCCCGCCTTTTTTTAAAGAATATTGTATTAATATTTTTTTTATATTTAAAATATTTTAAAATTTTTTATTTAATTTCGAAATAAAATTAAAAATATATATTTTTTTTATATTTAAAATATTTTAAAATTTTTTATTTAATTTCGAAATAAAATTAAAAATATATATTTTAATAATATTTTATAATTATAAATTACGATATATATTTATCAATAATAATGAATTTTTTTTTTTAACTTAATTACAGAGCCGAGGCTCGGGGTCCCGGTATGATCTTAATATATTGTGAGAATTAGATAAATAATGTAGAGAGAAAAAAATATTTAAAAATAGATATTTATTTAAATGAAATAAAATTATTTAATTTACAGAATGAAAATGTCTATAATAATGTCTAAACATTTTTTCTTTATAATTTTACATTATAATAATACTAATTACAGTAGTTATAATATATGGGGAATTTTCAACTTTGACTGCCGATTTGACCATGTTCCCAAACGAATTTTAAAAAAACCAAGACCACTCTACATTTATTTACACATTTTAAGCTCTAATCGAATCCAAAATCAAAATTTAAAAAATCGAAAAACAAACTCACAGATATATAGATTTTATAAATGAACATTTATACAATTTATTTTAATTAATTTGAAACATTTTAGGAAACAAATTTTTAATGGGTCATTTTTAGAAATCCCATTTAACAATTATAATAAATAATTAAAAAATTGTAAAATTTTTAAAGTATATAAAAATAAATTGTATAAATTGGTTAAAGGGTCGAGTGATAGTTCGGTGTCCCAGGTATATATTTTATATTAACACGCCTACTTTTCTGTATAATAAAGATATAAAGAATCATATTTTAATTTTTATATAACCAAGAAATCATTTTTTCACTTAAAATATAGTTGTAAAGCCCAAATCTCCGATCCATATAACATCATCGACTGGGCCGCTACCAAAAGGAGTCTTCTCTTGCTCTGACTAGGGCCACCGGTATTTGCCATTAGTCTCGAAAAAATAATATTAAATTTTATATAAATTTATAAATTAGAATATTTGAATTTGTTTAAATTTTAACACATGTAATCAATCATATGCATAAAGAATAGAAAATTTTGAAAATCAACTTGGTATTAAATTCAGAAAAAAAAAATACTCATATATAGAATATATAGACTATTCGAATATAATTGAAACTCTTTCTCTCCCTCTATTTTAAATTTGAAAAAACGGAGTGTTAAGAAATTAAGATTCCTTATACAACATGGATGGTTAAATGAATTGGGCTCCCTACCTCCCTGAGAAATTCACATTAAAAATGTTTATAATATTTTAGTTTATTAAATCAAACTATTATTTTTTTATTTCAATATTTTTAATGTTAATACAATAATTTTTATTTTATAATCTATAAAATAATTTAATTATTTTTAAAAACAACGGTCTTCAATTACAATTTTTTTACTCTCTACTGACTGTTCATTTCATAACTGAAAATAGTGTCGAATAGAAATAGACGATATTACTTGGATTAATCTTATTATGCTAGCTAAAATTGTTTGTTTGTATTATTGAGGACCCCAGTTCAATTCATTTTAATCAGATTGATGCAATGATGCAACATTTAATAATTGTAATAAATAATTAATTGTAGATTAATATTTTTTAAAGGGTCGAGCGACAGCTCGGTGTCCCAGGTATTAATATTACCAGCCAAACCCAATAATAATGAATCATTTTTTTTAACTTAAGTACCGAGCCGAGGCTCGGGGTCCCGGTACTAATCTTTATAGCGTTAGAAAAGTTAGTTTTAGTTTTATAAAATGTCCCATATCTTTTTAGATTCTATTATATAAGTATGTTCATAGATCATTTGTCCAATTATAAAAAAAAACAAATAATAAAATGAATATTAATAAATATTGTTACTATTATAACATTTACAATAAAATTTATACTAATAATATTTAATTAACATACTAAATTAATTTACTTGGGCGTCATGAAGCGTTTGCTGGCAAGAATTTGTCGTTTTCGGCCAGGATATCGAGAAATCGGCAGTTGGACTCTTTTGCACGATAATGCATCGTTCGCGACTTGTAACTGAATTTTTGATAAAAAATGACGTTATTCCTTTGCATCATTCGCCCTATCCACCAGATCTGGCTCCGTGCGACTTCTATCTGTTCCCTAAACTGCATTTGGCGATGAAAGGAAAGTGGCACGCTTCGATTGAAGCCATTGAGAAGGCAACGACCGACGTCCTAAAGACCATTCCAATAAAGGACATGGAGAAGTCGTTTGACAACTTGTTGGAGCGTGCTAATTTGTGTATCGATGCAGAAGGGGAATACATTGATTAATAAAAATGATTTGTTCCAAAATGTACATTGTTTTTTTGTTTTTTTAAAAAGTTCGGTTTCTTTTGGAATGGAATTTTGAATTAATTAAAATCAAATGAAAAATTTTCTCAAATTTAACAATCTGATTATTTGATTCAATTAATTAATTTTAAATTTACATTGTCATTTATTTTTTCCTATATTATAATTTACATCATCAAATATATTATCCAGTAAATGTCAAAATACTTCCCCTTCCTTCCATTTGTATATACATCTGCAGAAAGACTTATTCTATGTTTTGTAAAAAGAGTTGCAAATGAACGAGCCAAGTTCCAGACCCTGAGCTGGGACAGTTAAAATTGCAGACTCTCACGCTGCACCAAGTGAAAGATGATACATATTGTGTAGGTCACAACTCTTTGATAATTAAAATTAGATATTTTTATATTAATTTACATTTCTTTGAATTTGATTATTTTTTTTCTTTATTATCGCATGTTGTAATTAACCATCTCGTCCAAAATTTATCTTTTTAATTATAACAATATCTGATCTTAATATTCTAGTAACAATTCGATATAAGTTAATATTTACATGTAAATTCAATTTAATTGTTTTTCTCTAAATAAATTGAATAATAAGAGGTGGCAATAAATGTTCAAATCAAAACATTACAATCAACCAAAGGATGTTTTGGAAAACATATTTATATTATATATTATTATTATTATTATTAGTAACAAAAATGTTGGTTAATTGGGAGACAGTCTCCTAGTACCAAATAATTAAATAAATAAATAAAATAAATTATTATTGACTTACACTCATATATCGCATATTTAACTTATATAGGTATTTTATTAAAATCAATTTTTTTTTAATATCCATTTAGAATTATAACTATCGATATCTTATATATAATAAAGTCTTTAATAAATATAATCTAATAAATTAATTAGTAAATTAATTAAAAGAAAAACTTTAAAAGTAAATAAAATAATTGCCTAGGTATTCATTTTAAACTTAATTAACTTAGGTTCAGAAAAATAAATTTCAAAATATTGACCTCAGTTAATTTGATAAATCTACCAAAGAGAATTCAAAAAGAAAATTATTTCAATCTATTTATCAAATAACAAAAATAAATAATGAATATTTGAATAATCTAATTTTTCTAAAAAGCATGCTATATAAAGATTATTATTTATATAGGTTTGATTTTTGTTTATTATGATAAAAAAAAATTGCCAGATGAAATCAATCTTCATTTTTATATTGAAAAAATAAAATAAAATATTTTTTTGTTTATTTCATTTATTTTTTATTGTATTTCAATAATGTCTATTTTATGCCATTCTACTCACTTATAGCGTGATCAAATTTACAATTTCAATTAAAATTAGTGGAAAAAGTTACAATTTTTAATTAAAATCAACACATTAATGGAAAAGAATGTTAGCTTAGATATGACGGTGAATTTCGAGACTTTGATTAAACATTTTAACAAAAACTAAAATTATATATATATATTATTTATGAAGGAAAAGTTTATTCAGAAGGACCTTGCAAATTAGAATTGGTTGATTTATTGGGTTTTATTTAAATGATTGTGTCAGCTAAAAAATTAAACTAAACTTTTTAGCACGTTGTTAACTAATTATAATTGGAAGGTTAAACAAAATTAGTGGAATTTTTTTGTGAAAAATATTTATCAATTAGAAGTTTTATAATTATAAAATGTAATTTTGTTTGAAAGTAATTAGAAAAATTAGAAAACAGGAAAAACATTTATATTAATGTCAAATTAGAATGTAAAATATAAAATTAATGTAATTTGAGAAAATAAAGAATTTAATCATTTTTATCATTAACTTATCATTATTACAATAAAAATTCTATGTCAGAGATATGAAGTTTATAGTGATTTTTGCTCGATCAATATGAACATATGATTGTTATAAGAATTACAGACTTAAAAAATAAAGGAGAGTTAAGAAGACAAATTAATATATTGAGAGAAATATGTAAATGGTGTATACATATATCTTGGACAAGTTTAAAGAGAAATACCGAAAGACATAAAGAGGTTGGAGGATAAAATATGAAATGAAGAGTTCAGATTTTACTAAGTTTATAAATTAACTAAAAATTTAAAAATAAGGTAATTGAAAAATACTTAAGATGAAAACTTAGTGAAATAGTCTTAGATCTGAATTACCTTAAAAATAATAACAAAACACAACAATCTAATAACTTTAAAAGGTGACAAGGACAGTAAAATCTTATCTTATTATGCTAGCTAAAATTGTATATATATATAGCCATGGGTTCTCAAAAACCGCTCTAACGATTTTTTTCAAATTCACACTAGATATAGTATTTATAAAGAAAAATTGATTTTTATTGATCACATCTCAGGAAAAATACATCTTAATTATTTATTTCTTAATTTAAAATTATATATGGAGACGTCAAAAATGGCTTCCATATTGAAATTTGACTCCCGCCTTTTTTTAAAGGTTATTGTATTAATATTTTTTTATATTTAAAATATTTTAAAATTTTTAATTTAATTTCGAAATAAAATTAAAAATATATAATTTAATAATATTTTATAATTATAAATTACGATATATATTTATCATTCACTTAGAAACATACCTAATAATACATATTTATGTATTATTGAGGACACCAAGTTCCATTCATTTTATTCAGATTGATGCATTGATGCAACATTTAATAATTGTAATAAATAATTAAAGAATTGTATTTCAGCTCGGTGTCTCAAGTATTAATATTACCAGCCAAACCCAATAATAATGAATTATTTTTTTTAACTTAAGTACCGAGCCGAGGCTCGGGGTCCCGGTACTATTTATTAAGATACTTAATACTTTTGAAATGTTGACCATAAGACAAATAAAAGCGTGGTGGTTTAGGAAATAAAAACAAGAGTAAAAAAAGGTCAAAGAGGACAAATTAACCAATCGAGAGAAATAAATGGTGTATAGTTATATCTTGTTTGTATGGTGAAGTTGAAAGAGTGAAACTCGATCTATCTATGTGATTAGATTTTTCACCGGAAACGTAGTCAAGTAGCTTCTTTCAAAGCGCAATCGGATAATGTTTGTTGTTAATATATATTCGAAAGGTAATTTGGATCTGATTTCATTTAACCAAAAGATTAAACCAAAAGAGTGGCATGTAAAAAAGGATTATTTTACTCTTTAATTACTTTCTTGTATCGTCTAGTAATTAGAAATTAATCAATTATTAAGAAGATGATAAATAATATATATATAGGGTCATTTAGGAACATTTAGGGACATTTTTAAGAAGCTCTCTTTGAAAAGAGGTCTGCACCCTGTACTCTAAACTATAAGGTACGTGCTTTATAGTTTACATTGTTTAAAGCAGGGGTGAGCAACCTTTTTAACTCACGGGCCAATTTAAATTTTAAAATTTTGTGGCGGGCCGCACTTACTAATAATTTACAAAGCTTTATATATATATACTAATAAACATTATAATATTGTTTATAAATAATCGAGACGAATAATAAAATTCTATTTTAGAAATGCTCGGCGGGCCGCAGAAAAATCTTTAAAGGGCCGCATGCGGCCCGCGGGCCACGGGTTGCTCATCCCTGGTTTAAAGCATGAGATATTGGGGAGATCTCGGTGATTTTAAGTCATGTCTGAATACTTTATTTATTTGTGTAAGAGCAAGCCCTCGTGTATGTATATTTAATTAACTAATTAATTAATTAATTAGGAAAGAACTCAACTCAGTACTTTGAGTGATTTCGAAAAAGGTGACAATTATTGTGGCAATCAACTCAAGATTACTTGCAACAAATATTCATAGTTTTAGGTAGGAAATAAATTGTTGTGTTTTTAGTATGTATGTAATGGTTTTTTTACTTAAAAAAATATATTGTCCTGAATTGCACTTGCTGCCCCTTTGGTAACTGTCCAAATCTACCCCATTTAAGGGAGAAGAAGATATGAAACTTATATTTTTTTATTATATTTTATTGTATTGAACCAAATGTTCACATTAAAATACTAATATACGAATAATAAAAAATTATTTAATCCTTAAATATTAACCAGTTATTAAATTTCTCATAAGGTGTTGAGATGTCCCTAAACTTGTTTGTATACAATTGTTAAAATGCTCCTTTTTTATCAATAACTTTTAAAAGAATTCTATAATATAAATAATAAAATAATAATAATAATAATAATAATAATGATAAAATAAAGAATAATTACTTGTAAACATTGTTTTTTTTTTAATTTCATCCATTACTAAATTTGTGAAATATTGATAAATATAGGTATATTTAAAATATTATTAACAATCCTTTGATGGTTTAAAAAAATATATTTGAATTTATTTTCTAATTTTTAGTATTGAGAAATTTAAAAACTTCTTTTAGGATAAAATAAAATATACAAACTAAGTTGTATCTCTGTACTTTAGTCATACCTAACTATGAAGATATTTTTATAATAATTTATAAGAAATATAAATTTATAAATTTAAATCTATGAGATATTTTTTTTAATTTGGTGAAAAAATATATTAATAAAGAAATTTTTAAAATCATTTTTCTATCAAATTTCGAAACACCATTGTAATTCATACAATTCAACTGCTAGAGTTAATGATTATACTACGAATGGGTTTAAGAAAGATTATCATTATATGTATCTTAATCAATTTTAAGAAGATTTAAATTTAATTTAATTTAAATTAATATTTATTATGCCCAAATACTGCAAATTCTACAACCTAATCTAAATAACAGGTAACTTCCTTTATTATCAATCATCAAATTTCATTGAAATGTAATTTATTGACGTATATTTTATTTTACCTTTTTAGTGAAATACAACTATTTTTATAGATTATTAGCATATTAAAAGACCATTTAATATAATATTATAAAAAATAACCAAATTGAAAAATTTTGATTTGATCGGAAATTTATTAAAATTTATACAATATTCCATCGAGGCAGAGTTAGTTAATATAAAGTATGTATTGTATAGATTTGAAATTCTAATTAAGTACTATAAAACGAAATAATCTAGACTGAATTAAAGTAATGAAAATTAATAAATTAGGAAAATTAAAAGGAAATAATTCATATTTTTTATTCAAAAATAGCTCATAGGTAAAATACTGAACTAAATTAATATGGTCTTTTAGAACATTAGAGCCAATAAAACAAAAAATTTTCTTTTAGTTTCTTAAATTAAAATATTATTTTTATCAGGTTTAATTAAAATAATTTAATATTATAGAAATCGAAAATTTAATAAAATTAATATATTCTACCCAATTTTTTTTACATGATTAGATATATAAATTGATTAATATATTATGTCAAATAGGATTTTTCGTAATGAGCACAGAGGGGCTTAACACCCTTCGAGATAAGAAGATTTTATATCATTTGGTCCAATTACAAAGGATTTTTGAAAAAGGAAAAAAAATTCAAATTAAAAGAATTACATTTTACCAGTGCTTGCAATGAAAACTAATAATCTGTAATATTTGAGTTGAGTATAACACAAAGAATTATTATACAGTCAAGGAGATTACATATTCCTTCATATAAGTTCATTTATTCATATTTTTAAAAAATGGTTTTGAGTGGCGAAGAGAATTGAACTTCCGTTATCTAACTTCCATATATATTTTATAATATCAATTATAAATTTCTATAATATGACTCTCATATTTGTTTTTCTCTTTTTTAATTAATTAAAATATAAAATAAATAAAAAATAATTTTTAAATTCTGAAGATCAAAATATTAAATTTACCATATAATTATATAAAAAAATTAATAATTATAATTATAATATAATATATTAAAATGATTATATAAATAAATTAATATAATAATATAAATTTAATTTTGCATTTATATTGAATCAATTTATTAATTTAAGCAATAGATATTCGAATGTAGTAAGTAGTCTATGTAGTAAAGCTATAACTTTATAAAAATACTTTATACAATTAGTAGTGAAAAATAAAACATCAAAAATGAATGAAAAAAATTATAGTTTATAAAATCTACTATAATAATTTTTATTATAGTTATACTCATTATAAAGAATAAATAAATATATACCTATAATAAAAATTACATATATGTATATATAACATTAGAAGTACAAATTGAAATAATAATAATAATATTAAATAAACTTAATAGATCAATAAATAAATAATCAAAATTGACAAAATACTAAGTTACAACAAAAAAAAAACATTTTATGATATAAATAATTTTAAATCTGTATATCAACTATTTAATATAAATTTCAATTATTTTAATGTTATTATTGAATTTCAAAATGTTTAATACTTTTAAAGACATTAAATAATGGTGAAAAAAAAATTACTGACATTGATGGATGGGATTAACTTGGAAGAAAGTCATTCACCAGAATCCCATTTGAAATCAAATCAGTGGATTGACTATATTATGAAGATCAATCTTGAAATTTGTATTGTAATATGAATATTCTCAATGTGAGATAGGTTTCGTTCAATTATCTTTATGTAGTAGAAAATATATTTTTATTGTATAAATGGTGTTAAACAAGTAATACTTATAATATAGAAATTGATATATATATATATTTATTTATTTGTTATTTAACAATCAAGTGATTGAATTAAGAAAAATTTCAAAATTATTATAAATATTATACAATTATCATTATAATTTTGATTGTTATCAATTTCAAAAAATTATATTAAATAAATTATGAGAAAATTAAGAGAAAAAGAGATCGGGAAGAAGTGGCCCAGGTTAGAGACCCAAGAACTTTCAAGTTCAGTTCAAAATGTTTGATTGTCTATTTAGTACAGGCCTGGCCAACCCGCGGCCCTCGGGCCGAATGAGGCCCACCGTGAAAAATTGTGCGGCCCGTCAGTTAACTTTATATTTCTTTTGTAACTTTCATTTCTCGTTTGTATATTCAAAAACAGAGAATACAATTGAAATAATTATAATTAATTCCTTTTTTTATTTAAAACATGTCCTACAATTTTTAAACTGCATATTTGATTCCATAAATAGGAAGAAAAAAGTTAAAAATAATAGTAATTAATAGAGAATATATTTTTTTTTATTTTAAATTGTTATTATTATTTTTATTTAAAAAAAAGTAGCCGAAAAATAATAAATAAAAACATTAAACATTAAGAAAGTATTAAAAGTGTTATTTAATCCATTGCATCCCAAGTTTAAATTCGTTTCCGTAAAATGCGGCCCCTGTAGCATTGCTCCTAATCAAAGAGGCCCATGGAGTCATTTGGGTTGGCCAGGCCTGATTTAGTAGTTTAAAGTTTTCCGATTTATTTATAAACAAAAAATTATTATTACCACTAACATTTGTTTCTATTCATTCATAAAAAAAATTAACATTTGTTGAAATTTGTAATTTTTATTGAAATTATTAAGCAATTAAACTTTTATTATTGAAAAGTTCTATATAATATCATATATAGGGAAGTTCTATATAGAGTTTATAATTGGTTTTTATTTTCGTTTAATAAATTTCTTGCCTCTATAGGATTATTTATGGATGAGATGAATGAAAACCAAGAAGAATTAAAATATTTCAAAATAATAAATTTGTTCAGCGGGGGGGGGGGGGGAAGCTGGTATAGTAAGAGTTCGAAGGACCTGAGATAAAATTTAACATTATAACTTTGTCTAAATGCGTCGGACTTATTCTAATATTATATTCACAATGTTTTGATCATTAAATATGAAAATTTTTCAAAAATTGATTAGCTATTAAAACAAAATAAATGTAAATTTCAGTGAACTTGGTGTGAGCTAAGTTTGAAAAATATATAACTAATCAATTCAATTGCCTTTAAAATAATACAACGTATTTATAATATTGTTCAGATTCTCATATAATTCCTAATCATCTTTAATTAAAGATTATTTATCGTGAACTCTTAATACGAAATGCAAAATCTAATCAAGCCAGGTAAGGGTTATAGGATATAATTATAATAATAATTTGCTTTTTAAGTGAAAATTAAACAAAATAATGTTTTATTAAATATTTATATATAGGTAAATAAATTATGATAACATTTCTTCTTTAAATAATATACAAATACAAATGTCTTTTTCGTTAAATGTTTCAAGGCAAATACTAAAAAAAAGTACCAGTAAATCTTGCCATGGAAATGAAATATTATAAATTCTCTTTTCAAATATCTTAATGTCAATATTAAAAGATTTTTTTTCTATTTGGAACAAGCTTGGAGTCTGTATAAATATAATATGCAGAGTTGGTGTTGGAAGAGCCAAGGGCCATTTATAATTCTATGTCCCTTCGGGGCGTTAAGATGGGATCCCCATGCAGATCCCCGGGTAAACACAACATTAAAGGGTGAGAAGTGAGCCCGTGGGGGTGGACAGGGAGGCAAATATGATGGATGACAAAAAGAACAAAATTATAGATAGAGGAAGCGGAATAAAAGAGAGAGTGAGAGAGAAGACAGTGCACGTCGAAAGGAGAAAATGATAAATGTTGCCAAGAGTCATTTGAATCAAGAAGCAATTAACGAAAGAAAAAACTTATTTAGGAAAAACAAGATGGACAATCATTTGTAGTAAATCGGCTGAAAAGAGTCTATTTTTTTAAGGATATTGAAAACTAAAATATCATAAAAGCTGACAAAACATATATAAAATGTTTTAATTTATTAAATTTTCTTATTTTTTTAATTCAAATATAAATACATATATTATTATTATTATTATTTGTGTTTGGACCATCTGGGATCACGCAAAGCTCCCACTTTGTGGTTGCTTATTTTTCGAAGTAATCCTGCTGGTGCAGGGTTATTTAAACCAGGCTTGTCAGTTCCTGGAGCGGGAGGCATGTGATGTTAAATTGAATTTATTAGAAAATTTTGTTCTTAGTTGGAATCGAACGCCGACTTCATGTGTAGAAAATTGCCACTATACACGCACGGCTAAGCTGCCTACATATATACTACTATATATATAACTTTTGAATTTGGATAATTCTTATTGTTAGTAGAAACTTGAGACAACGATGATATGTAACAGTATCAATTAAGAAAAATTTTTTATTCTAAAATTTTAATAATTTATGATTGTAATAGATTTTTAACAGAAATTGTCTGTGTAAAAAGGGAAATCATGTTAAAAGATTTGCCTACATTTCAGGGGTTCATAAAAAACAATTACTTGTATAAAATAAAGGTCGTGCTTAGAACTGGAAAATAAGAAAATAGGATAACTGACAAATATAAATAAAAATCTGTGCGTGAAAGTAAACTTTTTAAATTATATTTATATATTTTAGAGGATGTTTAGATAGATAAATAGATAGACACACACAAGGCTATATTATAGGAATTTATTTCAACAATATGCGAGTTCAATCACTATATCACTTTGACCTGTCAAAAATGCTGATTAATTTCTTTTTGTAAAATCTAAAACCATGAAAAAATAACAGGGATTTGAAACGTTAGACCTCATAAGTTGATAAAAATGTCTCCACTCGAGTATCTCGCAAATTTGAATTGGTTTAAATAACATATATTAATTTAAATTAAATTAAATTAATTAAATTATAAATTAAAATTAATAAATAATATTTATTAAACCAGCGCATGTTTGGATCTTTGTTGATGGCACTTCGTCACGTGTTGGCGCGTGAGATTTGCAGTGTTAAAAAATTAATTCTGGTACTTTCAGCCATTCAATCAAGCTGAAATTCTATATATAGCAGTTTTATACAATTATTAATCATGTGAAAAATTATCAAAAATATATCTTTATTTTTACGGTCACTTTAGAGGAAAAAAAATCAAAACGTTGTAGGTAATGACCCTCTTCCGGTTGAGCTACATTTCTCAAAAGTTGATAGAAAACTATGAATTTTGAATAATGCTCATGTACCAAATTTCATCATTCTAGCTCAAACCGTTTTTGCGTAATCTTGGTTACATAAATACACACACATATATACACACATACACAGATATTTTTCTCAACCTTAGTGAAAATGATTCAGAAACCTTCAAAACGTATAAAAACATCAAAATCTCAACATCGAAAATTTTCGTGATCGCAATACTATCTCTTACGAGATAGTAAAAATGAGATCTGAAAATAAATAATTCTAGTATCACTAAAAAAAAAATTGAATAACTAATCTATATATCTTTTAGAAATATTATGATTTTTAAAATTATTTTTTCTGATTATAAATTTGAAAACATGTGAAAAAATAATATAATTTTATTTCAACAAATTAAATGATTCCTTTAAATTAATAATAAAAAAAATATACTTTCAGTACTTGAATCAATAAAAGTTTAGGAAAAAAAATTGAAATTACATTTGGATTTATAAAATCATTTACTTTATTTGCATTTCACTCTCATAATTGAAATTTATTATAAAATAGTTAAATATAAAAAAAACTGTATAATCTTTAATATTCAATAAAAATTCATGTATTACAAAAGTTTGAAAAATTCTTCACAATATTTGGATTTGAATAATTAAATCATAATTTATGTTGATTTCTATAGTCCATTTAATAAGGAAAAAGTATTTTTTAACTCACATAGGAATTAATTATATCAGTATATATAAAAAATAAGTTAGAATTCTGAAGGGAGAGTGTTCTCTAGTCCCCTTACCCTCCCCGCCTACATATTTATTAAATTTATTCTAATGAATAATGTACATGTATGTATTACATCTAGAGAACAGCTACCCTTTGATGTCCTTAATTTAGATTTAGAATCTCTCGGTCTTATATTTTGGTTGATTGACTCTAGTCGATTGATGGACTAAATCTGTTAGAGTTTAATATAGGGAATCCTTATCCGTTGGGTGGATAGCTAAATTACGATGGATTAAAGTCGTATTCGACGAATTTGATGGTTTATTGTCTTTTACTGACTAAGATTAGTTGACTAGCATTATCTGTTTATTAATAAATTAAAAAAATTATAATTTGTTAAATTTAAAAATAAATAATTAAAAAAAAAAAAAATTTTTATAATATTTATTTGTGTAAAAGTTGATTGTAAAGAAAAATTTATTATCAAAAATGTTTTCTGAAATCGGTATATACAATTTAAAATTATTTTATATTTAATTATGCAAATTTTTATAGAAATAATATATACCTGTGTATTGTACTATATTTCATAACTACTTAATGCAGTGGCTTACCTAGAGGGGGGGGGGGGGTGGTCCGCACAGGGGGGCACTTATCTTGGGGTGGCATTTTTTATATTTAGTTATAGTTGTGACCAAGCCACCGAAAAAATGGGCTGACTGCTGGGCGTACTCTTCCCCCAAAAAAAAAAAAAAAAAAAAAAGACCTGAGGATAGTGAAGAAGAACAGGCCTTAGGCCTATAATAGAAGAAGAGAAGAGAAGAGTTATAGTTGTAAAAAGCAACTTATTCATTTCATATTTATTTTTTTTCTTTCTTGAATAATAAATGATTATTATGATTATTATAAGTTTACTATTTGATTTATATAAATTATATGATTAACTATATGATTTCGAATATTGTTCCTCGGTGTATATAAATGCATTTTAGTGCAAATTTTGAATTCTAATTCCAAGAACAGGATTATAATTTTATTTTATTGTATTCATTAAAATTCGTTGAATTCGTAAAGGCATCTTTACGAATTTGTTCGGCAATTTTTCCTAACTAATATTTTTTGATATCAGTTTATAAATGTCATTTCTTTTGAAAATTTTATATGATTACTTTGAAGTGATATACCATTATTTTTTTAAATCATCGATTTTTCTTTTGAAAAGCAGGGCCGGCGGAAAAAATATAAATATAAATTTTTTGGGAGCATTATACACGATTTTTCTAGTATGAAAGCTAGAAGAGTAAATATTATATTAATATGTTTACGAGTGCATACAAATATGTGTAAAAAAGTTACTCTCTGTGTATTAATTAATATTGATTAAATAACTTAATAATTTATTTATGTGTATTAATTTATAAAAACCACTATTTGATTGACTTATAATAAAAAGGGCGGCAAACTGGAGATCGCCCCGGGCGGCAAAAGTTCTAGGTACGCCACTGACTTAATGGCACTTATATTTAATTTTGTAATTTAAAATGCTATTTTGGCCACTTGCCCATTGTCTATAACTTTCCAGAGAAAGGCTTTTCCCGAGGAATCTATAGTAAAAATGAAATGAAAAAAAAAAAAAAAAATTATCGTACCACGAAAAAATTGTGGAACTACCGCAATCTAGAGAGTGACCTCAGATAATTTTTTGTCCGTTGTTTTTAAAACAAAAAGAACATATTAATAAACCCTTAACGTTAAAATGCCATAAAGATTTAATAAATGGTTAAAAAGTTATTAAATATGAAAGTTGCTAAAATTTCTACAAAAAAGGTCGCTGGAACCATCCAGGTAGGGTTTAGATTCCTGATCGCTAATTTATTCTAGGCCTCTGAGGTTTCTAAATTACCCCTATAGTATAGTATATTATGCATAACATATTTATCTACATTTATATAAATTTACCAGATGTTATGCGCCATTATGCTGTTATTATTTCCATCCCCTTGGTAGATTATAAATGCATATTGACTCAGACCTCGTCAACTGTCACCTTTGATAAAACTGTCTGATTCATTCATTAATATCTTCTATCTTTGATAAAATTTAAACAAAAAATCTGGAGTGTCTCCACTCGACTATCTCGCAATTTGAATTGGATTAAATAACATAATATATTATATTTAAATTAAATTTAATTAATTACAAATTATAAATAATAAATATTAAACCAGCGCATGTTTGGCACTTTGTCGATGGCACTACATCACGTGTTGGCGCGTGAGATTTGCAGTGTTAAAAAATTAATTCTGGTACTTTTAAAAAATAAATAAAGCTGAAATTCTAGATATAGCAGTTTTATACAATTATTAATCATGTGAAAAATTATAAAACATATATCTTTATTTTTACGGTCACTTTAGAAGAAAAAAATCAAAACGTTGTAGGTAATGACCCTCTTCCGGTTGAGCTACATTTCTCAAAAGTTGATAGAAAACTATTAATTTTGAATAATGCCCATGTAGCAAATTTCATCATTCTAGCTCAAACCGTTTTTGCGTAATCTTGGTTACATACATACACACACACACAGACATTTTTCTCAACCTTAGTGAAATTGATATATGAACCTTCAAAACGTATAAAAACATCAAAATCTCAACATCGAAAATTTTCGTGATCGCAATACTATCTCTGGCGAGATAGTAAAAATCATATAAACCTGTACAGTATTGTTTGAATCGGTGTCCTTAAGGATACGAGGATACGAACAGTGATGCTTTGGTGATAATATTGGCCATTAAGATAGACTTTTAAAAATAATTAATATGTAACTAATTTTAATTTATTAATTAAGTGATTAAATATTTAAACATAAAGAAAATTAGAATTAAAATAAAATGTTATTTACACAACCCTATTCGAATGTTATTTAATTATGTTTTTATATAATTGTGATATAAATATTTATAAAATTAGAAGAGTTCCAATTAAAAAACTGTTTGATTAAGTCTGTTTGTGGTGTCACCGACCTAATCATTTTATTAGAATCAATATCGAGAAATGAGGTGATTATTCTTGTATTAGTTCCACATCGAAGGACAGACACATTTACGCCTTGTCATTCCAGTCATTTCATTCTTATTTCTATTCATAAATGCGACATAAATTCAAATTGTTACCTGATTAATACTTTAAATATCTAATTATTTTTGTCAGTGATAAGAATTCATGTGATTATGAATCATGATATTGAAAAAAGGAAGGAGTATCCCTAGATAAGCTCCTGATGGCGATGATAAGATGCTGGACCCGTTAACACGTTTGGTATTCAAATTAGAGATATTATATATATACAAAAATTGATTAATCGTCCTCAAAAGAGGATTGAAATAAAATTGTAGAATATATAAAGATTTCTTAAATAAATAAATCAAATAAATATATTAGGCATGTGTTTTAATGGTTATAGTCCAGGCGTGTCGAACTTAAGAATGAGAGATCGACTCCAATCAAATTCAATAAATCAACAAAAAACTTAATTGTATCAAGTTATTTAGAAATATTATTTTGATCAGAGTTAGATAGAAATTTTTTTTAGCATTTTCTAATGGTCACACCAAGATATTTTGTATTACCCTAAAAGTGTTTCTTGAAATAAATAATTTCAAAATACCTAGTATATATATATATATATATTTATCTTTAGATAAATCCACAAATTTAGGACTTTAATTTTTCAGCTTAACCCAATTTAAATTGATGAAATTCAATTTTAAAATATATATGGTAGTCGAAAAAGTCTTTTCGTATTTCTAATCATGTGGTACCCACACATCAAGCTTCTTTTTGTAGCCAGCCTTTTTAAAATGGTTCCAAACCGTTTGATGATGAATGTTTAGTTCCTTGGCAATGTCATGGCTGCTTAGGTGACGGTCCTTGTCAATCTTTTCCATAATTTCATCGACTTTTTCAACGATAGGTCGACCAGAACGAGGTGCATCTTTCACATCGAAATTTCCAGAACGAAAGCGAGCGAACCATTGTTGTGCTACACGAACTGATATAGCATCGTCTCCGTGAACTTCACAAATTTCATTCGGCGGCTTGCGTGGCATTCTTTCCTTTTTTATACAAAAATTTCAAAATATAGCGAATTTCTTCATCATTTTCACTCATTTTTGAAAAGCTGTAACTTTTGTTCAGCTTCACCAAATTTAATTTTCTTAAATGAAGCTTGAAATTTCACCTTTCCAACACTATATGGTATGACAATGTGATTGGTAGCACGGGAGATATACGATTCCAACGACATCTATGGACAAAATAAGAAAAGACTTTTTCGACTACCCATTAATTAGAAAATTTGTATTTATTTTTTTAAATTCATATATTTTTCATATTAAATTTATTTCAAACCGTTTCCTCTTACACATTTAATTTAATTAAAAAATAATATTGTCTCAGGAAGAAATGGAAATACTCGTTCTTTTTACTTTCCCGCATACTTCGTATAAGGGAAGTATTGGAATCGTCAAAAATTTCGACTTCGAGATTTTGATAGATCTTGACGTTTTAGACCTCCCTGAGTCGGAAAATACCATTTTTGGAATTATGTCTGTGTGTGTGTGTGTGTGTATGTATGTATGTATGTATGTATGTATGTATGTATGTAATGTCTGTAAGCAAATTTACTCAAAAACTAATCAAGCTAGGACTTCGAAATTTGGTACACCGATATTATTCACAGTTTGTAGATTTCTATCAAAATTTCGTCAAAATCGGTTAACCGGAAGTGGTACTTTACCTACAATGGTTGCGTTTACCTTTCAAGTAAAGTACCAGTTTGCTTCGAGATATTTGCTTCATATTTTGTATATAGATTTAAAAATATGATAAAAATTCAGATACCAAATTTCATCATGATCTGACTACCGGAAGTGACATTTTACCTATACAAGTAGCGTTTCCTTTTTACCGACCGACGATAGTACCGGGAGGTATTGTTTTCACACCAAATTTCACCTGTGGATATTTTTAGGTACATATCTCCACGAATCATGCATTTTCTTAACAGAAAAAAGTATTTTTAGCATGATGTCTGTCCGTCCGTCCGCTGTGTGTCCGTAGAGATGTGTACAGCTTGAACGGCTCAACGGATTTTGATGAAATTTGGTATATTTACTTAATGATGAATGGATCAACTTTTGGTGCAAATCCGGAAACCGGAAGTGAGGAAGTGAAGGGTTATTTTCATATCAAATTTCACGTGAAGGCATATCTCCACGTGTTATGCACTTTGTATTGGTTTTATCCTCGAGAAAAATCATCTTCATCAGTTTTTTTTTAATTTAAAATTATATGACGTCACCCAGCACGTCACAGCCAGCCCTAATATATTATAAATAAAATAAAATTAAAAATATTTATATTATATCCATATCTGTTTTTTTTTTACATTTAAAATATCAGTTAACCGGAAGTAGCACTTTATTACATTCTAAATATTCATTCACAACTCTTTATACCTATTTATATGCGGGAAAGTCTAGGGGAGGACACTCCCGCTTATTTATATATATAGCTATACATATAATAATTAATTACAAAATGATTATGACCTTTGTACACATGCGGATTATTAAGTTAATATTAAATGTTTTCACCGGCGACCATTCAAATAGAAGACGAATTATCAAGTAGGCATTTGTATTTGAGTCTTTTCGTTTGCCATTTGAGTGAATGTGGGCACCAATTGGCCTGGGTCGTCTATCCCACGCGGTAGGAGCGCCGCGAGGCCATCGTTTAATTTTACCATTAATATCCGTTCTTATAACCGCCTTCGTCTTAATTACATCGATTAAAAAATATAATTTATCTTGACTCCAACTTCTTTCTCGCAGCCCCTTAAGTTTTTATAATAATTAAATTTTAATCGAGTCTAATATTCTAACTTAGGTCGGTTCAAATTGATTAATATTCAAATTACTTTACATTACTCCATCTTATTTTCTATTATAAAAGAAAAATTATTCTATTAAGAAGAAAAAGATGCATGTATTATAAAATATTTGAGCAGAAGTGTAAGATTATGTGTATGTTTATCATTTAATATATCTATCATTAATTCATTTACAAGTATTTACAAGGTTTTAATCCATTAAGAATATAATTTAGAATGGGGCGGCATCCCCGGTCCAGTCTCAGCTTGGTCCTGGAGGTCGGCGTATCGGAATGGTTTTCCCCTTAATTTTTGCACTTTATCACACTTAACTTGACAGTAAGATGTAAAAACTATAAAAAACCATGTTAACATCCCATAAAGGAATCTATATAATCTTCTAGTAGGTTTCCCTCGAAACGGGGCGGAGGTGTTGTATGATCATTACAACAATGGTCATATCAACTAGAAGGTTATTTTTCCCGGAGTATTTTCATTCCCGGAAATCGGGAAATTTAAAAATGCATTTCCCGGGATTCCCATGAAATTAAAAAAAATCGGTGACGTCATATAATTTTAAATTAAGAAAAACATAATGAAGATGATTTTTTCCGAGGACAAAACCAATACATTCGTGGTGATATATAAAAAAATCTCCTCATGTGAAATTTGGTGTGAAAATAACCCTTCCCTTCCTATCGTCGATCGCTAATACTACCACTTCCGGTTTCCGGAATTGCACCAAAAGTTGATCCATTCATCCCACTGATGCATTAAGTAAATATACCAAATTTCATCAAAATCCGTTGAGCCGTTCAGGCTGTACACATCTATACCGACGGACAGACGGACAGACATCATGCTAAAAATACTTTTTTCTGTTAAGAAAATGCATGATTCGTGGAGATATGTAAAAATCTCCACATGTGAAATTTGGTGTGAAAACAATACCTCCCTTACTATCGTCGGTAGGTAATTAAAGAGAGAGAAAAAAAGAAAAGGAAAAAAAATTATAACAAAAGACAAATATATGTATGTACACTTATATTTTATATTTATTACGATTATTTCAGTTAATAAAGATTTCGCTGAAATTTCTTTCTCTGTGCACAAATCAATAGTAATTTCTAATTAAAGATCCTGAATAATAAACTTTTTGCTTTCATTCCTGCCAACAAGAATTAGGAATTTTAAATATCAATATTTTTAAAGAGTTTCAAATTTGTAACTTTTAATTTTATTTTATCTAATTAGTTTTAAAATAATTTTATTTATAAAAATAATTATTTTCAGGTCCTTCAGCTTATTATTAATTGTCATGCATGTAGATGATATGAATTCTAATTAAATTATTCTTTATAACTGTTACTTTCACATTATTTTAGCAAGTGTATTTTAGATAATTTTTTTTCTTTTCATCTTCATATTCAAAAGATAAAAAGCTACATAAGTAGTAAAACAAAAGTGAAATTTATAGATTTTCAAAAAAATATAGGAAAAATAAACAAAATGTAATTTTGAAAAATATTAAACAAACAAAAATATGTTTGTTATTCTTTTGATTTAGTTTATCGAAATAAATCTTGTTTGAAGGAAGTTGTTACATTCTGAGTTGTGGATTAAATAATATAATTGAAAAGGACTTATTTTGACTTGACATGATAAATCAGAATATTCAGTAAATATTTAAAGAACAATACTGAATTAAATATATTAATTTACGGGTTTGTTTGTCTTTCTTATTGGCATTTAATAATCTAAACTAAAAGTCTTCAATCGGAAATTGAAAATTTCATTTAATATAATATTTACTATTATAAAAGACAAAATATTTAGATTTCATAAATATTTTTATATATTAATAGATTTTATTTTCTGTTATAATTGATTTTTTAATAATTCAGAAGTGATATTTTAATAATATTTATACTTTGAATAAAAATTAGAATATTTATATATTTTTAATAAACATTTCAAAAACATTTTTAAACACCTGCTTTATAACATAAAAAAATCTTCAAAATACTTAGAATAAAATTTTAAAATATAAAAATTCGAATTAAATTTAAATTTGTGTATAATATTAATCGATAGAAATATAAAATTAGAAATTTATTAGAATAGTATATGGAAGTACAATATATATATATATATATATATATATATATATATAAGGGTGTTATTTTTTGAGGTATAGAACTTTAAGAGTTGGCATTACTGTTCAAGTTGACGACCGATTTAACAGCTGTCAAGTGATTTACTCCCAGTTTGGTTTGGCAATTCATCATGAATAGACTCACGCCAGAACAACGCTTGCAAATAGTGCAATTTTATTTCGAAAATAATGGTTCTGTGAGGAATACGTATCGTGCACCACGTCCATTTTAACGTCGACAAAATCGTCCATCAGGGCAGTTAATTCGATTAACCATGGAAGGTTTTCACATCACGTTTACTCTTGTTGATAACTCGCATCCCCAGAGACGCCGTACGGTGTGTACAGAAGAAGCTATTGCTACTGTAGAGCGTAGCATTGATACGGCCACAAATGTTGGAAAAAGTTATCGAAAATTGGACGTCCAGATTGGACTACATCCGAGTCAGCCGTGGTGGTCCTATGCCAGAAATCATATATAAAATGTAATGCCACAAATTATCTTTCGCATAAATAAAATTCATGTCAATCGAATAATCCATCGTTGTTTTATTCCAATTTAAAGTTCTATACCTCTAAAAGAAACACCCTTTATAATTTATTCTGAACAAATAAATTAAATTAAATATAAAACATTCCTATTCATTGATGGCCTAATTTAATTAACATTTTAATATAAAAGATTTTATTTTATTTTTATTAAAATATATTGATTTTATTAATTAATAGATTAAAAATAAATCTCAATTTCTTCTCAACCGTTTGAATTCAATTCCAAAGATCAATAGTAGTCCATTTGAACATGGAAATAATTATTTTATTCAAGTGTTTATTTAATGGTTTTATCAACACGTGGAATCATCCATTCATGAGTACACTTTTCTAACTCGTCAGTCTTTCTCTATCTCATAGATATATAGACAAGAGAGTGGGTGGGAAAATGGTCTCTATACATATGTATGTCAAGACTAACTCTATTTGCTTCAATTCGTTTATTTTCGTTAAGTCAACAACCGACACGTCTGTTGAATTTAAAACTGAAACCAATCCGTAGTCAACCTGCACAAGGATGAGAGAGTTCAATCTACATTTAATCCGACTGTCTATCTTAATCTTTATTTAATCCCTCCCCCCTTTTCATTTGTTCATCCACCCATATCTCTATGATTTTCTTACTCTTCTGTTCCTAATGGATGTTGAAATTTTATTTTTGTTTAATTTCCTAAATATCATTTTGATCCCTTTTCAACGTTGTTTATTTATCATCATTTTTTTTAAACCTAATGGTTGTTAATTAGTATTAATGGGATGTTGAGTGACAGAACAAATATATATATATATATATCAACAGCCGCAGTTATCTATCTATAGAGCATGAGAAATATATGGGGGTAGACTTTTTATTGATTGCTCATTTATCTCGCACTCTCTAAATTGATGGTGATTTCATAGTTTTTTTTTTTTATTTTTATTTTTCTTTTGAAAAATATTAAATAGCCTTTAAAAAGTTATATGAGAATTTTTAATGAAAGTTTTAAAAAAATCTGGAGTGTCTCCACTCGACTATCTCGCAATTTGAATTGGATTAAATAATATATATTAATTTAAATTAAATTAATTAAATTATAAATTAAAATTAATAAATAATATTTATTAAACCAGCGCATGTTTGGCTCTTTGTTGATGGCACCACGTCACGTGTTGGCGCGTGAGATTTGCAGTGTTAAAAAATTAATTCTGGTATTTTCAGCAAATAAATCTAGCTGAAATTCTAGATATAGCTGTTTTATACAATTATTAATCATGTGAAGAATTATCCAACATATATCTTTATTTTTACGGTCACTTTAGAAGAAAAAAAATCAAAACGTTGTAGGTAATGACCCTCTTCCGGTTAAGCTACATTTCTCAAAAGTTGACAGAAAACTATGAATTTTGAATAATGCCCATGTACCAAATTTCATCATTCTAGCTCAAACCGTTTTTGCATAATCTTGGTTACATACATTCACACACATATATACACACACACACACAGAGACAGACATTTTTCTCAACCTTAGTGAAAATGATTCAGGAACCTTCAAAACGTATAAAAACATCAAAATCTCAACATCGAAAATTTTCATGATCGCAATACTATCTTTGGCGAGATAGAAAAATACAAACAAAATGTTTCAGAATATTCACTATTACTTATATCTATTAAATTAATTTATTTTATATATCTGAAACACCATTTTATTTGAATATAAAGTAATTGTTTGTAGTTGTGATTCATTTTCTTAAAACTTATCTTTTGGATGACAAATGCATCAAATTAAAAAAAAAAAAAATTGGGAGTGGCGAGGAGGTATTGGGTAGGGGGAACGAGAGAGAGAGAGAGAGATCCGTTAAGAACAGAGAAAGAGAGATTTTTCATTTTCATGTTCAGAATTCGTGTGTCCTCTAGTGATCTTTTTTTGATGAAAAAAGGATTGGAATAAATGTCGTTTTCAGGAGGTTTGATGAACTGGAGTGGACGGAGGGCCTGTCATCAGGTTTCACTTGAAAACACTTTACCATTGCTAGGACAAAAAGTCTGTCGTTCTTTATTGGGTGGAGGATGTTGAGGTTGTCAAGAGGTTGGCCGGGTGTCATCTATAAGACGACGCGTAAATGTGCAGAGAGAATGCGAAGAAGAGGTGGAGAAAGAGGTCAAGTCAGGAGCAGATAGCCAACTTAGTTGAATCAGCTCGTAATGTTTGGATCATACCTATATATATATATATATATATATATATATTTCTCTATTTAATAAAGAGATATAAAAAAAATATTGTATCTTCAATTTCTAAGATTTCTTTCCTTCTTTTCACATTTCACGAAATATTATAAGTTTATTTTTTTTAATTTTCATTTTATGAACATTTTAATTAATAAACTAAAAAAATCGGGAGTGTCCTCCCCTAGACTTTCCCGCATATAAAAAGGTAATTAGGTTATTATTATTATGTTTTAACAACAATAAAAATAAACAAACTAATTAATTTAAATTATAAAGTAAAATGGTTTAACACTATTATATATATTTATAATTTACACCTAACGCTACTTGTATAGGTAAAATGTCACTTCTGGTAGTCAGATCATGATGAAATTTGATATCTGAATTTTTTTCATATTTTTAAATCTATATACAAAATAGGAAGCAAACAGTTCGAAGCAAACTGGTACTTTACTTGAAAGGTAAACGCAATCAGTGTAGGTAAAGTACCATTTCCGGTTAACCGATTTTGACGAAATTTTGATAGAAATCTACAAACTGTGAATAATTTCGGTGTACCAAATTTCGAAGTCCTAGCTTGATTAGTTTCTGAGTAAATTTGCTCACAGACAAACATTACATACATCTATACATCCATACATACACACACACAGATATAATTCGAAAAATGGTATTTTCCGACTCAGGGAGGTCTAAAGCGTCAAGATCTATCGAAATCTCGAAGTCGAAATTTTTGACGATTCCAATACTTCCCTTATACGAAGTATGCGGGAAAATAAAAACAAATATGAATATAATATAAATATTTTTAATTTTATTTTAAGAATAGATATATATCTCACAGGCGGTGGCTGTGACGTCATATATATATATATATATATAAATTAAAAAAAAAATAATGAAGATGATTTTTTCCAGAGATGTGTGATCAATAAAACTAAATTTTTCTTTATAAAACCTTCCTTGGTATGCCCACAACAATCCCTGAAAGTTTCATCGCAATCGGACGGGTAGTTTTTGAGTTTAGGCGAGACAGACAGACATTCCTTTTTATATATACCTATAGATTAGTGAATTGAACGATCACAAAATTTTATTCAAATGAAATATAAAAAGATTTTATAAATTTAATTTTAAAAATTAAAAAATTTGATTGAAAATTAAAAATAATAATAATAATTTAATTTAAATTTGAATTTTAAATAATATCATTCAACAAGAATTGATATATATATTTATGGTTTTATTAGATTTCATTAAAGTTTTGAGAAGCTATTTTAATCATTTACCTTTTCTATTGGATAGTTTTAATATGGTAAATATTACTATAAATAAAAATAATCCCCTAAAAGGTTGTATTCAATGTTCAACCCTTTTTAACCCTAACCAACAACCACCATACAATAGAATTCTCTTTTATATGTATATATTATATATACTATATACATACATATATATAAGTTTTTTTTTCATTGGCTGAGGATGGGTTTCTAAAATTAAATTCAATCTTTCATTATATAAAATAATTCTTCAAACAAACTCGATGGTAATCTACTACCCTAGATGCATTTTATTATTATATTCTTTTTATGACTCGTTCCTATTTAATCTAATGAATAATGTTTGTTAGTTTTTCTGCTGCTGATCAATGAGGATGCTCTATGAATTGAATGGATCATTTCATTCCCAGTTAGATTTGTTGTTGTTATACAGAAACAGAATAAAAGGAATAGAAATGCATAATATATAACTTCGTTTCTGACTCCAGGCACGCAAAGATTTGTTTTATGTTGATATTGGATTGGAAAAGAGAATCAGGTATCTATTAAGAAGCCATCTCAAAAAGCTTATTTCTTATGCTAATTCCCAAGATGGCGTGAAATAACAGAATTACGAGTCGTCTTTTCAAGAAGACTTTTTCATTCTCAATTTATCCAGGGTAAAAAAAAAAGAAAAAAAGCAAAGATGTATTAACTCGCAACCTCACGAGTAATCTCATCCATAATGGCCATTCAATTATAAATGACCTTTTTTATAGAAAGGAAGAATTTAAGAGATTATTTTATTCTTAATGATACCTAAGATTTTATTTAAATAATAAAAATTAATATATAATAAGAAATTTAGGTAGGTTTTGGAGTATATTAAATGAGATGGTGAGTGTATTCAGATTTAAAGAGAATCTCGTTTTGAGGGAAACTATATGGCGTAAAATGATCATTCTTAAATTATTAAAGCTTTGGTGGTTGTTTTTATATATAACGAAATTTTGTAAATAAAACCACATATTGATATTTGTTATTGTAAATTTATTCAAAAAATACAAAAATACACACAACGTTTCGATTGCTACTTATCAAGCGACTGCACTGTTCGAGTGTCCAGTGACGAGTGACGAATGATACTTAATATAAGACTTAGGTCACCAACCAGATGGCGCTCGGAACTTGCTTACAAATTCAAAATTACCATAAAATTCCGAAGTAGCAATCGAAACGTTGTGTGTATTTTTGTATTTTTTGAATAAATTTACAATAACAAATATCAATATGTGGTTTTATTTACAAAATTCCGTTATAATTATCGTTCTTTTTTCATTTGAATGTCTTCGAAGTTCAAAAAGATTATATGTCCATATGTAACAATCTTGATTTAAACTCCAATTTATCAAGCTTAGTAATTTAATTAGATTATTTTAATTATTGAACTTGGTGGGATTAGAATCCTAGGCTATATATTCTAAGGTTCATCTCCATAGCATTTAGCAAAGCTTTTCTTGTATGAAATGTTTATAACAAAATTTAAAATACTATTACTTATAATGTTGACATTTTATATTTAATTGAGATATCTATTAGTTATTTTACATTTGCTGCAAAATAATTGAAAGTATTTTCAATAATTAAACAAGTTTTAATTTTTTTCAAAAATAATTTTAAATTGAAAACTATAAAAGAAAACCTGAAATAATTATATTTATCATTTTGATGAAAACGCTGAATGAAAATGTATGATAATTATTTAAGCAAATGATGAAATAAATTTGAATAAATTGTAAGAAAAAAAGATAATATAAAAAAATCTTAAAAAATAGTCAAATGCATATTAGGTAATTATAAATAATTTTTAATAAATTCTTTTGGCATGCAAATGTTCGTGATATTATGAAATTTAAAGATAAATATTACTAATCGTTAAATGAAATTAATTCAATAATAATTTAATAAAAATAGAGAATAGAAAAAAAAAATAAAATATAAAATAAAACAAAATTTAATTTAGATAGAAACTAATTTTTATCCACGTAAATTCTAAAATGAAATATAATTAATACGTAATTCATTTCTTAGAAATATAAGTGAAATTTAAAAAGCAAATATTAAAAAAGAAATAAAAAAAATTGTATGTAATTTTTAAAATTAAAGAATGAAATTATTTAAATTTTTATTTACTTTTGTAATTTGAATTATTATTTTTAATTGTACTAAAATACAAGTATATTTTGTACATCAATTTTATTGCTATTAAGTTGGTTGAATTGTTAAACTGTGGTACTTTCCCTTTCTTCTTCAAATTTTAATGAAGATGGTCAAGAAGTTTTTAATGGCTTCTTCTTACTTACTTTAAATTATATAATACTATTTTTATTAATCCTAATAAAAGAACAAAGCACGTAAGGGAGAATGTAGAATCTGTTCCATATAACATATAACAAAATAACCTCAAAAAGAGTATCTTATTTTAGGCTCTTGGACAACTTGTAAAATTCTTTCTGTTTATTTTTATACATTTATTAGATTATTTTTTATAAGCATGAAAAGTACAATAAACCTATTTTATGATTGGGAGTTCAAGGCCATTTCAGCTTTCAAGGTCAGTAGTGATCTTTAAACATATTCATTAAAATCTTCATATGTAAAAAGAGTTCTTCGGGTAAATCCAGATTATCGTAATACTGACAAATTCCATTGTCCCAATCTATTAATAAGATCTCTGGAATAGAAATTTGCAATTATATTATAACGCTACTGAACTTAAAGTTTAAACATAAAAGCTCCAAATCCAACTCTATCCTTAGACACTTCCATTCCTTGTTAAACATCTATTTTTATTATATACTAGCAGACCCGGTAAAGCTTCGCTTTTGAATGTGTGTCTGTATACATAATAATATATACGTATGTGATAAATGAACACTTAATAATAATAATAATGTATTAAATGAATATAATTGAAATTTTAGTTTTAATTGGACTTTTTTTTTGTTTTTTATTTTTATTTATTTTTATTGGAATTATTACAAATAATAATAATAATAATATACCGTTTAATATGTGAAAATAAAAATAATAATAATAATAATAATAATAAAAATAATAAGTTGAAAAGATTTCCAATTATTTTTATTTATTTATTATAAATTTTCCAATGTAAACATGGTAACCATGAATAGACTTTCACAAAAATATTACTAATTAAATTAATTTTGGATTTAACTACACTAAAACCTTCCTTGGAATGCCCACAACAGTCCCTGAAAGTTTCGTCGCAATCGGACGGGTAGTTTTTGAGTTTAGGCGAGACAGAGACAGACATTCCCTTTTATACATATATAGATAATATCTTACAATTCCTGGTCTACACGGTGGTATAAAGAATTATTTAAAAAAATTCAATATTAATCTGAATTTCCTAATCTAGTACTGTAAAATGGCCCTAATTAAGCACGACTTAAATAAATAATGACAATTAAAACATAACAAATAAGAATATATCAATAATAAAAATAAAAATGTTAATAAATCGTAAATATTTTTTTAAATAAATCTTTGTCAATCAGAATTATTGAAATAAATTTTTAAAAATTTTAAATCTCAATAACTATTAATAACTTTAATTGAATAAGTTAATTTATCTATAAATAGAAAAATATTGATTTAGTAATAATTTAAAAAAAAAATGTATTATAATGGGTGTGAAATAATTTTTGTGGGAAATAAAAGATTGGGAACAGGCTCCACTTGGGCCCTAGTGACATTTATGATGATTATTATGAATGATTCGTTAATGGCACCCTCTCACGAAACTAGACCTTTTATTATAAAGCAAAACTACATTTGAAAAGCAATTGAAATTTCTTTATTCATTCTATTATGACTGATTGCCAATTGCATACAGATCGGTGGTGGATAAATATCACACTTGAATAACAAATCCATTTGTTCAGAAATGTGATTAGGATTAAAAAGATCCTGTCAAAAGGGATGTGGAGGTAATTACCTCCCTCTCAATAATCAGAGCTGCTCAAGAAGAAAAGATTTCAATCGGTGGTTGGTGGAGAGGGAAGTATCTTGTCAATCAGTGTCTGGGGGATATAATTGAATCGGTAGACGCCAAGGGAACGAGTACACCTGCTGTGACGTAATCAGCCACCGTAGGAATCTGTTGTAACAGTCTGTGACAGGCGCAAGACCCCCTGTGTCAAATACAACTCCCCCCCTCCTCCTTATGTCGATCATATATCTGGTCAGGTAATTTACCCCTTTTATAACTATATATGTGTTCATTTAGAAGAAATTAATCTCAAATTTCACAAAAGATTTTATTATAACAAGTCAAATATGTTGAAGAAATAATTTGATTACTGTTATAAGAAATTAAACAATTGATATTTTAAATAAAATTATAAGAAGACAATTAAATGATATTTGAAACTCATCATAGTAATTTTATTTAGCAAATTCATGAAAAACTTTTAAATCTAATTCAATGAGATAAAAATAAATTTTACTTAAATATTTTTAAAATTTAACTCATATTAATAAAGGGTGTTTCTTTTAGAGGTATAGCACTTTAAATTAGCAATAAAACAACGATGGATTATTCGATTGACATGAATTTTATTTATACGAAAGATAATCTTGTGGCATTACATTTTATATATAATTTCTGGCATAGGACCGACACGGCTGGCTCGGATGTAGTCCAATCTGGACGTCCAATTTTCGATAACTTTTTCCAACATTTGTGGTCGTATCAATGCTACGCTCTACAGTAGCAATAGCTTCTTCTGTACACACCGTACGACGTCTCTGGGGATGCGAGTTATCAATAAGAGTAAATGTGATGTGAAAACGTACCAAAACGTGATATTAGGCGGTCACCAAACATGTCTTTCAATAAATCGATTGTGGCACGAGCTGTGTGACATGTTGCGCCGTCTTGTTGGAACCACAGCTCCTGGACATCATGGTTGTTCAATTCAGGAATGAGAAAGTTAGTAATCATGGCGAATGGACTCATTCGGGTCTTCCTCAATGCTACGCTCTACAGTAGCAATAGCTTCTTCTGTACGCACTGTACGGCGTCTCTGGGGATGCGAGTTATCAATAAGAGTAAACGTGGTGCGAAAACGTTCCATGGTTAATCGAATTAACTGCTCTGATGGACGATAAAATGGACGTAGTGCACGATACGTATTCCGCACAGAACCATTATTTTCGAAATAAAATTGCACTATTTGCAAGCGTTGTTCAGGCGTGATTCTATTGAATTGCCAAACCAAACTGAGAATAAATCACTTGACAGCTGTTAAATCGGTCGTCAACTTGAACAGTAATGCCAACTTAAAGTTCTATACCTCGAAAAATAACACCCTTTATATTAGTACATTAAATTTAAAAAAAATATTGATTTTTTCTAAATACAGAAAACTACTAAAATAATAATAATATTCTTGGGAATAAAAATTTATAAAATAGTATCTAATATAATATTTAATATGATGGATCAAATAAATTAGCAAACTAAAATGAACTTAAATCCATTAAAAAAATAAACACTATTATTAATTTCATTTTTTTATGAATATACATTTTTTTTCGATTTTTGCATTTGTTGAAGTTTAAACACTCGTTCTCAAGTTTCGTAACTCAGCAATACACCATTGAGATTTTTTATTATACGTTTACATATAAATGATAAATTTATAAATTCTTATTTTATATAATTAATTATTATTAATTATATTTATATAGATTATTGTAATAATTTGTAGTTTTTGTAAATTCGCTAATTAAGAAAGGTTTAATTTTGCTTTGGATAAGAAAAATTGTAGTCATCGGTATATCAATTCTTTTTTTGACTTTTATTTTTTTAGTATTTATTTTAGAAAACAAATATTGTTAATATATTATATTATATTTACTAGAAATATAATTTATATGTAATAATAATGATTATAAATTTATAGAATACTTACTATTAGTATTTTTAATAGATTATATAAAGATGCTTACCTAAAACAAAAAATAAACAAAAATTAGTTTATAATCAATAAAAATATATAAATATTTTTAATATGCTAATTGTACATATGTAGATTTCAATCGAAATTTATTATTAAAAATTATAATTTCTTTGCATGTTAAAATTTTCATAAATTTATAAATAGAAAGCATATTGCATATAATGCATACCATTAATGAAAAAAAGAGAATGGATTCGTATTTCTAAATAAAAATTAGAAATGAAAATAAATTAAATCTATTCATGATATATGTACTATATAAATTTGATATTATATTTTTAAAAAATAAATTATAATAAATTTATTTATTTCAATGCGCTAAGATTTACTTAATCGTCTGAAAATATAATATAACAAAACAAGTTAAATTATCATTTTTCATTTCTGTTATGATGTAAACTTTTTTATACAAAGATTAATCCCGTGTCGCCTGAAGCTTATGAAACCCACTTTTCCTTTATGAATTATAAAAGATACCTGTACAAATATAAACTTCTACACAAGCACTCCAAAAAAATTATGATAATAAATGTTTGTTAAATATAATATAATTATTTATAAAAAAAAAACAATATAAAAAATAAATATAAAAATGAAAGAGTTGTACATTAACACTCGTATAATATATGAAAATTTTCACATATAATAATTTTTTTTCCAAAAAATATAATACATATTAAACCTATTTTGAAATTATTATTATTATTTTTTTTTTATTTTATTATAATTTTATGCAAACATATGATAAAAAATGCAATAAAATAAATTAAAATTAGATCTTATTATTTCATTTTGTTCAATTATATTATCATTTGAATAAAATTTATAAATTTATATTTTTACTTTTTATTATATCATATATATTATATATATATATAGGTACATACATAAATATTAAATAAATAATTTAATTTGAAAGTATAATAATTATACTTTTAATTAATCAATTAATTAAAAAACGATATAATTGTATATATATACAATTATTTCTATAGACTATTTATTGTATTTATTTATTTTTGAATTTACGTTTATTGTTTATATACATATATTTGACTTAGTTTTAATTTAATTTAAATATTCTCTTTTTTTATTTGTTTTATAATTTTTTTTTATTTATTTATTCGGTTTATTTAATTTATTCATATATTTCCTCCAATAATAAATTAAAAAAAAAATAAAAATTAATAAAATCTAATTTAGAAAACCAAACAATAAAATTAAATGTTTGGCCCCCACAGTATGTTTGGTTAGTATTTCAGAAATTCTTGCCCATTGAGGTTACCATCTGTTAATGGTTGGCGCCAAATGTCATCGCACATATACAATAATTAAATATACATTTTTCTCATTCATTAAAAACATTACAAAATATATTCATTTAAGATAATACAAGAATGATATTAATAAAAATTAGAACAAAATTAAATTCTCGTTAAACATATGATACATAATGTATAGGTTTAATTAACATTTAGGTATTTTAGTTATTGAATTTAATTATTAAGGAGAATAAATATAATAAAATGTACTAGATTCATTGTCAATATATATATATATATATATATATATATATATAGTGATCTGTGTTAAAAATGTAATTAATAAAATGTTATATAAATTAAAAATATAAAAAAGTTATATATATATATTGGTTGACAATATATAGGTTTAATTTTATTTTTATTTTTTCAATTTTTATAATATTTTATTAATTTTTTAATTTGTTAAGGTAATCTAATCTCTTATCATTAGTTCATTTTCTCAGTACCATTTTATTAATTTTATCAACACTTATCTTTATTTTTGTCATAAATTTTTATTATTATTTTAGAAGGCTCTTCAATCAATGCGATATTAATGACTAAATCAAATAAGATGCTTTGTCATTGCTATCACCTTGGGAAAGCCTCTCCCTGATTTAGATTTAGTTATTTTATTATGAATTTATTTTTATATAATTTTATTAGTTTTTATTTTTATATATATATTTATATATTTTATATATATATATTTTGAAAAAAAGTGAACCTAACTTTTCCTTTGCAGATCTCTATGTTAGAATTGGATATTTTTGATTAATTTAATTTGGTTATTATTTCTTTCTGATCTTGGTTCTCCAAGGCGAAACGCCTAAGCACTGATAGTCAAACGTACTGCACTCTTTCGGTGAAATTTATTTCAGGTTTCCTTTCCCAATTAATTTTATTTTACTCCCCGTGTGAAAGAGTTAAGAGAGAATTCATTTTTTTTAACTCCTTCACTAGTGGCACAGGTGATCCGACAGGCTCAACAATATTTTATTTTGTTTCGGCTTGTCCACACCTACCACCTAGTGGTATAAAAAAAAATTAATTTTGCATGTTATCAAATGGACGCTTGTTGCTGTTGTTTTGTAACGAATTTTAATCAGTCTACCAATCTGCTAAACAACAGCATCAAGCTTAAATTTGGTAGAAGTAGATTAATGGCCAAAAAACTGCCATCATGAATCGTTTAAAATTCACTCGTTAGATCGTGATAAATCACGGGCATCAATAAATATCGATTGTGGTCAGTTAGGGCCCAATGACAAATGATACCAGCATCGGTAATGACGTTCTGATGAAGTCTTTGACGATAGAAAGCCAGATGGGCAATAGATGACCGACCATTCGAATATTCAATTTGTATCCGACAATTTACTAGTTTAATACTTGGTCAACATTCTAGTCCAATATATAGGCACACACAATAAAAGATTTTATAGTTTAGAAAATACATTTTTACTGGTATTATATGTACCAGCTGGTCAGAGCGCCTTCGGCGCTCTTCACAGCTGGACGGGGGCTCCGCCCCCTGTACCCCCGAGTGGCACATCGTATTTGGTTAAAAGTAGTAAAAGGTTTTCATCCATTTTATTTCAATCATTATATTACATAAAACATTCATTTCTTTTTGTGTTCTTATTTAAAATATATTTTAATTTAATCAGTAAATTAATTATATATATTATTATTGTATATGTTATATCTATCTATTTATATAACTCAAAGATACTCGAAAGTTCTTGGCTACATTTCTCCAAATGTCCCTATCCTGAGCCCTTGTCCCATCTCTCTTACGTCCCTTCCTATGCGTCCATGGTCTTTACTGCATGATAACAGGCGTTTCCCGATTGATACCTCCATTTAAATTCTTCTCAAATATTATTATCCTTCGTGATTACATTCAATTTTTCTACATATTCAAATTTTATATTTTCTATATTAATTAATACTGTTCCTCTTTATCACTAAATTTTTTTCTTATCACTATTAATTTCAAACCTCCATTAATTTTTCCTCGCCATTCAAATAATAACATACAAACAGAAAAGTAGGCGTGTTGATATAAAATATATACCTGTGACACCGAACTATCACTCGACCCTTTAACCAATTTATACAATTTATTTTTATATACTTTAAAAATTTTACAATTTTTTAATTATTTATTATAATTGTTAAATGGAGTTTCTAAAAATGACCCATTAAAAATTTGTTTTCTAAAATGTTTCAAAATAATTCAAAGAATATTTTGTTTATAAGTTTATTTTTTTAATATTTTATCTTATCTTATTATGCTAGCTAAAATTGTATATATCTATCTATCTATATATCATGGTTCTCAAAAACCGCTCTAACGATTTTTTTCAAATTCACACTAGATATAGTATTTATAAAGAAAAATTAAGTTTTATTGATGATATCTCTTGAAACATTCAGCTTCATTATTAATTTCTTAATTGAAAATTATATATGGAAAACGTCAAAATTGGCCTCCATTTTTATTTGTATTAATATTTTTTTTTATTTAAAATATTTTAAAATTTATTATTTAATTTCGAAATAAAATTAAAAATATTTATTTTTAATAAAATATATATAGATATTTATTAATCTCTCTCAAAAAAAAAAAAATAAAATAAAAAACATCAAATCTGCCTGCTAAGACAGTAAAAAAATGACAATTTTTTATCTAAATACATATAGTCCAGCGGTTGGACTGATGTTTTAACGATTGGATTTCGTCGGTTCGAAACTCTCCGGGTGAATCGTTATTTAAAAATGAAAATAATGAATTTGTTATTTTTTTTCTTTTTATCTATTGTTTACATTTTAATAAATTACTATTTTATATTTATTTATTCATTGTTCTTTTATTAAATTTAATATTTATTAATATTATTTATTATTAATTTATATATTGATGACATCACAAATGACATTTATATTGAAATTTGACTCCCGCCTTTTTTTAAAGAATATTGTATTAATATTTTTTTTATATTTAAAATATTTTAAAATTTTTTATTTAATTTCGAAATAAAATTAAAAATATATATTTTTTTTATATTTAAAATATTTTAAAATTTTTTATTTAATTTCGAAATAAAATTAAAAATATATATTTTAATAATATTTTATAATTATAAATTACGATATATATTTATCAATAATAATGAATTTTTTTTTTTTAACTTAATTACAGAGCCGAGGCTCGGGGTCCCGGTATGATCTTAATATATTGTGAGAATTAGATAAATAATGTAGAGAAAAAAATATTTAAAAATAGATATTTATTTAAATGAAATAAAATTATTTAATTTACAGAATGAAAATGTCTATAATAATGTCTAAACATTTTTTCTTTATAATTTTACATTATAATAATACTAATTACAGTAGTTATAATATATGGGGAATTTTCAACTTTGACTGCCGATTTGACCATGTTCCCAAACGAATTTTAAAAAAACCAAGACCACTTTACATTTACACATTTTAAGCTCTAATCGAATCCAAAATCAAAATTTAAAAAATCGAAAAACAAACTCACAGATATATAGATTTTATAAATGAACATTTATACAATTTATTTTAATTAATTTGAAACATTTTAGGAAACAAATTTTTAATGGGTCATTTTTAGAAATCCCATTTAACAATTATAATAAATAATTAAAAAATTGTAAAATTTTTAAAGTATATAAAAATAAATTGTATAAATTGGTTAAAGGGTCGAGTGATAGTTCGGTGTCCCAGGTATATATTTTATATTAACACGCCTACTTTTCTGTATAATAAAGATATAAAGAATCATATTTTAATTTTTATATAACCAAGAAATCATTTTTTCACTTAAAATATAGTTGTAAAGCCCAAATCTCCGATCCATATAACATCATCGACTGGGCCGCTACCAAAAGGAGTCTTCTCTTGCTCTGACTAGGGCCACCGGTATTTGCCATTAGTCTCGAAAAAATAATATTAAATTTTATATAAATTTATAAATTAGAATATTTGAATTTGTTTAAATTTTAACACATGTAATCAATCATATGCATAAAGAATAGAAAATTTTGAAAATCAACTTGGTATTAAATTCAGAAAAAAAAAATACTCATATATAGAATATATAGACTAATCGAATATAATTGAAACTCTTTCTCTCCCTCTATTTTAAATTTGAAAAAACGGAGTGTTAAGAAATTAAGATTCCTTATACAACATGGATGGTTAAATGAATTGGGCTCCCTACCTCCCTGAGAAATTCACATTAAAAATGTTTATAATATTTTAGTTTATTAAATCAAACTATTATTTTTTTATTTCAATATTTTTAATGTTAATACAATAATTTTTATTTTATAATCTATAAAATAATTTAATTATTTTTAAAAACAACGGTCTTCAATTACAATTTTTTTACTCTCTACTGACTGTTCATTTCATAACTGAAAATAGTGTCGAATAGAAATAGACGATATTACTTGGATTAATCTTATTATGCTAGCTAAAATTGTTTGTTTGTATTATTGAGGACCCCAGTTCAATTCATTTTAATTAGATTGATGCAATGATGCAACATTTAATAATTGTAATAAATAATTAATTGTAGATTAATATTTTTTAAAGGGTCGAGCGACAGCTCGGTGTCCCAGGTATTAATATTACCAGCCAAACCCAATAATAATGAATCATTTTTTTTAACTTAAGTACCGAGCCGAGGCTCGGGGTCCCGGTACTTTATAAAAAACACGAAAACATTTAAAATTATATGAATAATTGATCTCATAATTGGATTTTTCATTTTCAATTGACGATTTGAATTCATAAAATATTAAAAAAAAACTTTTAAAACTTTTTAAATTATATTCAAGTAAGTATATAAGAATATAAGATATATTATGGGTGAATTCAAAATGTATGAAGGGACACATAGATAGATATAACATTTACAATAATAATATATATAATTAATTTACTGATTAAATTAAAATGTATTTTAAATAAGAACACAAAAACAAATAAATGTTTTATCTAATTGAATATTTGATATTGTTTGAATATTTAGTAAATAATATTTTATAATATTTACCGGAGTATAATAAATTGATAACGTCATTTAATTCTCCTACTATATATCGAATCGAATATAAAGATAAATCTTCTTTTAAACGTTGTGTGAAACAATTTCAAATAATTTAAATGTAAAACTATTAATGAAATTAAAAAATCAAATATATTAATATAATATAAATATTTTTAATTTTATTTTAAGAATAGATATATATATCTCACAGGCGGTGGTTGTGACGTCATCCATATATTATAAATTTAAATTAAGAAGAACTAATAAAGTTTCGTGAGATGTGATCAATAAAACTCAATTTTTCTTTATAAATACTATCTCTGTTGTGAATTTCAAAAAAATCGTTAGAGCGGTTTTTGAGAACAATGAAACAGAGAAACAAACAGAGAAACAATTTTTACTCGTATAAGAAGATAAGATAAGATAAAACATCAATCACTCTCCTGTTCGGTTTATAGCTAAGTATATGTCTAATCTTCAAACGTTAGATGAACTACAAAACTACACGACATTTTGACAATTAGTTTAAAGAGGCTTTAGTAACCACAATTGTTAAAACACTGGTTAAATTGAATGAATTCCTTCCTAACCAAGCCAACTCTACAGCCGGATTGTCAGCGACTACTACCACAATAATTAGAGGATAATTTATCTGTAACATATAATTTTTAAGGACACATAATATTAAAGGAAAATATAAATATATGTTGATGAAAATATCATTTTTCTATTAAATGAATAAATTTTAAATGAGACTAAAAAATTCTTATATTTTTAGATTTTTTTTTTTGTTTTTAATCATTCATTATTAACTTTGATAAAATAAACTTTAAGTCTTTGAATTGTATAAAAAAGAGGAAATGATAAATAGAACATAGATTTTTTAGATAACTTTTGATAGGTCTTTGTCAAGTGTAGTTTGAAACATGTTATTTATAAAATAAGGGTTAAAAAAGGATGTTCATAATTAAAGTCCTTTATCTCTTTAAGTATAAAAAATACTAGGTCCATCCTCTTGAAAACAGATTTAAAATTCTTTCTGATAAAAGCTTCTTATATTATGATTATAATCTAACTTGACCATAACCCTAAAACCTGAATCATACACATTTTTATAGGATTTGTTTTGAAGAAGAGAATGGATTTAAAAAAAAATTACGTTCTTACATTATAGTTTATAACATAAATTTTGTTCAATAGTAATTTTTATAATGGAAAATTATTTTACAAAAATTAATAAAAAGATTTCTTTTGCTAATTACTTTTTAAAAGCTTACAGTGTACATCGAATGGGAGGTCATCTTACTAATAACATTATTTAAAGGTTAAATTGATATTAATATATTGGGTCCATATGAGTATACTCTCAGATAAATAAAAAAGAAAGAATTTAAATTAAAAAAATTAAGTATTCTAATATTTATTTATCTCGGGTGTAGTGAAAATTCATTAATTAAAAGTATCTTAAAAATCAACGAGAGAAAACATCATAATTTCAAATTTGAAAAAGAGAGCTAGGTATATTATTATTATTTAAATAAACTTAAAAAAAGTTAAAAAAATTTAAAAAAAAAGTTAAAAAAATTTAAAAAAAAAGTTAATTAAATAGACCACGGCTAGAAATTATAAAATATTCAAGTTATGTAAATATTTAATATAAATTTATTAATTAATGTAAACATCAGAATAATTTTAAATACATATCTGATGCTTAAAATATGCAAAAATTAATAAATGCAAAAATATGTACACAAAAATTATATATCATTCATATCAAAGAGAATTTTCAGGATAAATAGAGACTTTTTTAAGAGTCAGGCATGCAGAAAACTGTCAATTATCTAAATTCTAATATTTTTGTAATATTGTTAACTAATGTATGTCATTATTTTAATAAGTTGACCTGTGGCCAGGCATAGAACCGACCGACGGTTTGAAATAAATTAATTTTCAGCTACAGAAACAAATTCAAATCATTTTATTAGATGTATTAATGCAAAAACAGATATGGATATAACAAAAATATCTTTAATTTTATTTTATTTATAATATATAAGGAGGCGCAGTCTGTAAGGTCATATAATTTTAAATTAAGAAAAAACTAATGAAGATGATTTTTCCTTATGATAAAACGAATACAAAGTGCATGATTAGTGGTGATTTGTAAAAAATCTCCTCGAGTGAAATTTAGTATAGTATAGTATAGTATTTAGTAATTTGGTATAGTCCTTTCCTTCCTATCGTCGATCGGTAATACTACGACTTCCGGTTTCCGGATATACACCAAAAGTTGATCAATTCATCATACTGATGCATAAAGTAAATATACCAAATTTTATCAAAATCCGTTGAACCGTTCAAGCTGTACACATCTATACGGACGGACGGACGGACGGACAGACATCATGCTAAAAATACTTTTTTTGTGTTAAGAAAATGCATGATTCGAGGTGATATGTAAAAATCTCCACATGTGAAATTTGGTGTGAAAACAATACCTCCCTTACTATCGTCGGTCGGTAAAAATCTGGAGTGTTTCTACTCGACTTAAATGGATTAATTTCCATATATTATATTTAAATTAATTTAATTAATTATAAATTAAGTATATAATTAGTTAATTAATTTAAAAAATTAAATTTACTTTGTTATTCAATTAAATTAATTAATTAACATATATTAAATTTAAATTTAAAACCTTTATCTCCATTTTTATGTTAAAATTTAAAAATTTAAAAAATGAATTCAAGTGTTTGGCACCACGCCACGTGCTGGCGCGTGATTGGCAGTCAAACGTGTTAAAAAAATTAAAAAATTCAATTCTGGTACTTTTAGTGATTCAATCAAGCTCAAATTCTATATATAGCAGTTTTATACAATTTTTAATCATGTGAAAAATTATCAAACATATATCTTTATTTTTAATGTCAGTTTAGAGGAAAAAAAAAAATAAAAACTTGGTAGGTAATGAAGCTCTTCCGAATGAACTACATTTCTCAAAAGTTGATAGAAAACTACGAATTTTGAATAATGCCCGTGTACTAAATTTCATTATCTTGTCTACATAGACATACACACACACATAGAGACATTTTTCTCAACTTTAGTGAAAACGACAGCCTCCAAAACTTATAAAAGCATTAAAATCTCGACATCGAAAATTTTCATGATCGCAATTCTATCTCTGACGAGATAGTAAAAATGGATCATATTATATTAAAGATTATTTTATATTTAATAAAATAAAATAATAATAAATCCCATAAAATTAATTAGACTTTTATTGACAGTTTTATGATATATCAGAATCGATATTTATATTAATTTATATTAATGTCCAAAGTTATTAACTTAATAAAATATAAATATAATATTTTAAATATAACAAAAAAGAAAAATGTATTGCCTGATAAATGTCTTTATTTATTGAACAAGCTTAATGAAAAAGTTTTCATATAAATTCCACAATGCATGACAGAGTGAAGAGAAAGAAAAGCATATCGTAAAGTTTTCGCTCGGAAAACACTCTAGATTGCCATAATGGCCTCTACTTGGATTCAAGTGGCTCAAGAGGAAGCAACCAACGAACGAGGCTTCAAGTGCAGTGAGTCTCGTGGATGCAGAGTATTTTTGGAATATTAATCCGGCTCCATTTTAATCAGTCAACTACTCGAGATTATTTGCATTTTCATATGAGTATTTATATATATGTACATATATATACGTAATTGCGTATATATTTGGTAGATGCAGTTTTATTTATATATATAAATACCTATACAATTGAATGTATTTGAATCCTCGTTGGTTTAATACTCTACTCGAGTTAAATGAAAATGAATAAATATATATTTGAATTATAAATAATGATTTCAATAGGTTTTTGTCAAGAAATTAGTGCTCTTTGAATATTTTTTAGGGATTTTACTGAAAGAAGTCTTTGTCAAATCGTTTAGTAATGAATTTTAAAAGTAGCTTGCTTATTATATCATATAATATTAATGTTTGCCTTAAACTAGGGATGGCGAACCTATGGCACGCGTGCCAAAAGTGGCACGTTTGAAAAATTTCATGACACGCATAAAGACAAAAATTTTTTTTTTAATAATTATAACTTTTTACAATAGAAATAAATTAAAAATGAATAAATCACATTCAAATTAAAATTTAGGAAATTTGAAATACTGAATATTTATTTATCTATCTTAGTAGATGTGTGTGTGTTTGTGTGTGTGAAACCGGCAAATTATCCATTTTATTAAGCTGAAATATCGCTTGAATTCCCTCGCAGTATAAAAACATGCATGATAGAGTGACTCAGTGTATGTATACCATTGCGTGTTGTTACCGTACAAATAGCATTTTTCAGGATTTAAAATTTTTTGCAAATCTTTACTCTTTATGTGACCTGGGGAACCCAAATATGACTTTTGTATTTTTCGTGTCTGTCATTTTATTTGTCTGTTTGCCTGGGAAATTTGGAAATTATAAACTCCAAATTGATTGGGGCGATGAAATACACCTATTACCAGAATATTCATATATGCTCTTATTTTAATAAATGCTGTAAATTTTATCAATATTTATTAAAAAAAAGAGAAATTAATTTTATAAAATTTATATCAAGCTTTGCTTTACTTTACGCATAGGACGGTTGTAGAATAGTGCCAGAATCGCAATCGTTTTCTAGAATTTAACATATCATTATCAAAACAAGAAAATGTAAGTGGTTCACGGTATCAAATATAAATTTTGCTTTTTAGTCATTATCTACAACTAAAAACTACAAACTAAAATCAATTAAAGAATTTCCATACAATACAAATAAAAAAAAAATTTTAGGAAAGATATATTTTTACCAAAAATAAATTCCAAATTTTTTAATAATCATTTTATTTTTTTGAAATAAAGTTTAATATTTAAAATTATAACACTTTTATACAGGATAGTTAGAAGTTATACAAAAATATTCGATTATATATTCAAGCTAAAAGGGGTACAGATGGTAGAGAAAAAAATGACAATTTTGTGGCACGGACATTGAAAAAGGTTCGCCATCCGTGCCCTAAACAATAATATTGCGGTTTTGATTAGTCCAAAAGATTTGCAATCGACCATAAGCTATGGCAAAAACAATTGATGGTACAATATTCAAAATTTGTATTTAATAGTCAATGTGATAGAAACATTTTCATTAAAATAGTCCAATTAGAAGTATTGGTTTGATTTTGAGATTGTTTAAAAATCACCTTTAACAATTTATGTAAATATTTTATGAAAATCTTAAGTGATTGACTTATTTAATCGGTAAATCTTTTAGAAATTGAATTACTAGAGTTTTAAATATGGCTTCATAACCTTTATTTACAAAATTATTATAAAATTTCAATATTGATAAAGCGTGATTAATTTTAAACTAGAAAATTTATTATGAATCGAATAAACAAAAAAAAAAGTATTTTTCTCTATAAAAGAACATAAATTGTAATTTTTTTTAACTCAATAATTATTATTATTAAAACATATTATAGATATATAATTTATAAAAAAACAAATAGGCTAAAGGAAGATGAGGTCATAGGAGGATGGCGGAGAAGGCATAACGAGGAATTGCATGATCTCCAGATATAGTTAAGGTTACAAAATCGAGAAGGGGACTTGGCTGGAATGGGAGAGGCTAGAAAGATCGGCGAAAAATATATTTGGGAGAAACCGATTGGGAAACATCCGGTGGAAGACCAAGGACGCGGTGGGTGGACAATGAAGGAAGGGACATGGGAGAGATAGGACAGGGTAGGATTTGGTTGTAGCTCAGGATAGGGACGCTTACACAAATGTGGATGCTGCGGCTAAGAACTTTCGAAAACTGTATAGACACAGAGTTAGATAAATATAACATATATACAATAATAATATATAATTAATTTACTGATTAAATTAAAATATATTTTCCAAGAAAACAAATATATGTCTTATCTACTTATACTGATTGAAACAAAATGGATGAAAACCTTTTACATACAGACTTTCAACCAAATACTATGTACCACTCGGGAGTACAGGGGGCGGAGTAATTAATAAAAATGTCATTATTTTAGTTATATATTATCGGATGTCACATAAATAGAAGTAATGTCGTAATATAATATTTTTTTAATAAATACTAATATATTAAGATTAATAATAGTAATACTTTTCCTTTGGAATTTATATTCAAGAAAATGAAAAAATTAATGAGGGACTCGTCATCGAGATGAGATCACACCAGGACGGAGTAACTAATTGGAGGGAATTGACATTTCTAAAAGAGAGACATCTTTTCTTTTTAACAAGCATCGAGTGGGGGAGCGAAATATCTTAATTGACTCTGAATAGCACTGATTTTCTAAAACAGATTTTTATTGTTAACATTTATGATGGGTTAACAACTCAATGAGTTGATATTCCTTTATTTTCTTTGATAATAATAATTCAAAAATAATTTCGTTATTTCATTGTTTTTTTAAATACATATATGTTATATATATATAACTATCTAATTACTTATAATTATTTTTTATTTTTCAATATTTTCAATTTTATCACTTTGCAAAAGTATTTTTAAAAGATTTAAGTAATTAAATAGATTATATAAATAACTTATGATTAATGAGGAAAAATAAGAAGAGGGGAATATGGTGTATATGGTTAGACAAATAAATGAATCATAAAAAATTTTCAATTAATAATTGTGAGATGTTTTTATATATTGATATTATATAAAATAAAAAGACGAAAATTATAAAAAAATAATAATCATTATTAAATTATTGCTTTATAATTTTTACTATCTCGCCAGAGATAGTATTGCGATCACGAAAATTTTCGCTGTTGAGATTTTGATGTTTTTATACGTTTTGAAGGTTCCTGAATCATTTTCACTAAGGTTGAGAAAAATGTCTGTGTGTGTGTATGTATGTAACCAAGATTACGCAAAAACGGTTTGAGTTAGAATCATGAAATTTGGTACATGGGCATTATTCAAAATTCATAGTTTTCTATCAACTTTTGAGAAATGGAGTTCAATCGGAAGAGGGTCATTACCTACAACGTTTTGATTTTTTTTCCTCTAAAGTGACCGTAAATATAAAGATATATATTTGATAGTTTTTCACATGATTAATAATTGTATAAAACTGCTATATATATAATTTCAGCTTGATTGAATCACTGAAATTACCAGAATTAATTATATAAAACTGCAAATCTCACGCGCCAACACGTGACGTGGTGCCATCAACAAAGAGCCAAACATGCGCTGGTTTAATAAATATTATTTATTAAATTTAATTTAAATTATATATTATTTAATCCAATTCGAATTTGCGAGATAGTCGAGTGGAGACACTCAGGATTTTTTTTTTAACTTTTATTAAGAGAAAGATATCTTGTCTGAGTATTAATTTTTCTATAAGTGTAGAATTAATGAATCGAAAATTCATAGATGCAGCAATTTCTAATATTTTCTATAATCTTAACTATCTTCTCTCTCTCCCAATAAATATTTTATAAATATTAAATAAAAAGTTATAATTTTTAAAAAAATAATTTTGTCTTTATGCGTGTCTTGAAATTTATCAAACGTGCCACTTTTGGCACGCGGGGCATAGGTTCGCCATCCCTGGACTATAATAATAACAATAATAACTTGAATATTAAGTGAAATTAGCTTCTTTACCACATAATGACAATCTTTACTTCCATTTTCAATATTAAATAACAAATTATATTTATTCCGTAATTGGGTAACTAATGTAATCTCTTCTCTTTAATTATTATCAGTTAATTCAATATTATGAATAAATATTTGCATTAAAACACATATTTTAAATGAAATTTATGAATATATATATATTGTATTTTTAATACCTTTATTTTAATCGATATTGCAATACCAGAACAAACAATAAATTAAAAAAAGTGAAAATTTAATTATGTAGGAGACAAATTTGTATTTTTTTTTGTTAGCATATTTTTCTGTTAATAAATATAAATCATTTATAAATGATAAAAAAGTCAAAAATTTTCACCCTCCTATTTCTTATTATTAATATGAGACACTTGTTGACAAAGATCTCATTATATAGTTCCATTTGCTCCATTCATACTATTCAATGAACTTGTGTGAAAATAGCAAAAAAAATATCACCGATTTTTTTTTCTTCTTTAATCTAATAATTCTATTTTTCTTCGTTCGGTTAAAAAGAATGATTAAGGTTAGAAAATCTAATCCGTGTGGTTTTTATACATTGAAAGACCTCAGAGGTTTTCTGATACGCAGTCATTTGTCTGAAAGATTTCAATTGATTTAAATTGTCCGTAAAAAGAGAGGGAATCGGGCCATTAGTGATTGAATGCAATGAGGCGGAAAAGACATTCACTGATCGACGACATATGGGTGGGGAGACCCTGAACCTTTACCACCCTTACCATCTAAATATAATCATGAATTTTCTTAAAACAATCCCGTATCATGATATTTGTGTTTGTTTGCGGGGTTGTTTGTCTAATTTGAGATCTTCAAACTTTCCAGAAGATTGGATCTTAGATCAAAGCGTGGATCAAACAGAAACCCACCACCATAACTCTCTTAATATAAATACTATAAGCTGAATTTAATCATTCTATATTAGCCAGAAAATTATTTGTTTATCATTTGTTATTTCATATCATATTAATATATATATATACATATAACTTAGAACAAAAAGTATTTATTTATAAATTTGACGATTCTTTACAAAAATAATTGAATAAATAAATTTTCTATTCGAAAAAAAATTTAATAAACTATACTACTATAATTTGTAATTTAATTTATTCAATTGTAATGATTAGATAATATTTTATTCTTTAAACAAAATAAATATTTACAATTAATAAGATACATGTAAAATAAAATATCTCTAGCCAGATGTCTAATTTAAATAAAAAATCCCAACTTAATAGTATATTACCGACCGACAATAGTACGGGAGGTATTGTTTTCATACCAAATTTCACATGTGGAGATTTTCACATATCTCCACAAAAACACGAACAACGTATCAACCCCGACCGAGTGCTATAAATTATTAAAAGAGGCTTACGGTGAGAGTTCTTTATCACGTGCGCGTGTTTTTGAGTGACACAAAAGATTTTCTGAGGGTCGAGAGAGCACCGAAGATGACCAGCGCCGGGGTCGTCCTGTTTCCATTTCAACTCCAGTGCTGGAACACCCTCCTTACTCCCCTGATCTAGCACTCTGCGACTTCTACTTGTTTCCGAAAATCAAGTCAGCACTAAAGGGAAGCCGATTCGAGTCGATGGAAGAGGTGAAAAGAAAAACGGCGGAGCTTCTGAAAGGCCTAACAAAAAACGACTTCGAACACTGCTTTGAGCAGTGGAAAAAAAGGATGAAGCGGTGTGTGGCTAGTGGAGGGGAGTATTTTGAGGGGGCAAGTTCTATTGTACCATAATTTTTTTAATTAAACCATTTTTTGGAAGCAGTCTCGTTATTTAATAGCCACACCTCGTAGATATGTACAGATGTATTTACTTAATGCATCAGTATGATGAATTGATCAACTTTTGGTGTATATCCGGAAACCAGAAGTGGTAGTATTACCGATCGACGATAGGAAAGGAAGGGTTATTTTCCACCAAATTTCACATGACGGGATTTTTTACAAATCTTGACGAATCATGCACTTTGTATTGGTTTTATCTTCATTAGTTTTTTCATAATTTAAAATTATATGACGTCATCCAGCCCTTCATAACGTCACAGCCAGCGCCTTCTTATATATTATAATTAAAATAAAATTAAAAAGATTTATGTTATATCGATATCTGTTTTTTATTGCATTAATAGATACATTTAAATTATTTGAAATTGTTTCTGTAGCTGGAAATTAATTTATTTTAAACCGTCGGTCGGTTCTGTGCCTGGCCACAGGTCAACTTATTTATAAAAAAATAATTCTAACTTTCTATGCTGTATTCACTAAATATGTTTATTACTTAGAGTTAAGAGAAGGTAAAAATAACATTACATTAAGATCAAATTTCCTAACCAATAAATAAATGTTATATATAATATCTTTATTATATTATTATATTATATACAACACAATAATGCACTTAACCCTATAGTATACTTTAACTTCTTTGCTATTGTAATCTTTGCTTTAGTGATATAGATATAATATATATTATAATTATCTTAACTCTCCCCCTCAAATAATAAATTAATCTGGCACGAGTAATCCATTTGAAATATAATACTAATTAAAGAGGTAAATTTAATGAAATCGTTGAACTGTTAAAACTCTAAATGAAAAGATAATATGTCTTGGGAATCATTTCAGAATAGATTGCACACTATTGCAGTAATATTGTATTTAAACATTTTGAAATATTATATAGAAATTTTTTAGAATATAAAAAATTATTAAAATTTGTTTTGATTTCCTCGTTATTCAGTTCAGCTGATCAAAACTATAGCCATTAAGTTATTTTCTTTAATATATTTATATAAAAAAAATTACAATTTGATAATACAATATTAAATTTGGTTTAAAACCTTTCAATATATTAAAGCATAGGTTCTTAAACTTATGTACTCCACGGACCCCCACTTGAAAAAATTTTTTTTGACGGACCCCCATCACAACTTTAGGTACTTTACGTCATTTTATTAATTAATTTCTGGCTTACGATCTCATAAGGACAAGGATATATGATGAATATTTCTAACAGTGATTGGTGAATAACGATTTTTTTGCATATTGTAGAACACATTTTATTAGAAATTATAATATTGAAGAAAGAAAATACAAACATTGTCATAGCAACAAATCTCACAAATTATAATGGGTACTTACATTAAATTCATATAAATATTTTATAATTTTTTTCAGAAAATATTAAATAAGAAATATTTTAAAAAATAACTGCATCTATCTCATTAAATATAACTTACATATTTAATGAGATGTATGCAGTTGTTTTCTTGAAACAAGAATCTCAATATCTGGCTTAATATTGGAAACTTTTAATCTAAGATCCGGCTCTACATTTAATTTGTTTCTATATTTAGACTTAATATAAAATAGTACCGAAAAAGCTTGTTCGCATAAATATGTTGTGCAGAATGGAATCAAGTGTTGAAGTGCTTTATTTGCAAGCGCAGGATAATCTGACCTGAGAAGTAACCAAAAGTTGCTCAATTCAGTTTTGTTAAATTTTAGTTTATAAGTTGTTACATGATAATTCCACGAGAATATCTTGTTCAGGTGCAGATAAATGTTTAGCATTTGTAATTTCCATATTAAATGGATCTCTGATCCAGTTATTGCAAGGATCAGGAGTAGAAAAATACTTCCTGAAGTTGCTTTTCAAAGTAATTAAATGTTCAACAAATAATTGACGCGTTTGATTAAGCAATTTTTCACTGGAGCTTTCTATGAAATCATTGAGAGTTGGAAAAGACTCATATACACCGTTCTGGATGCGTTTCGACCACAAGTCGATTTTTTTAATCATTGCTTCTATTTTATCTTCAACTTTAAATATATTTACAACAGTACCTTGCAGGCTCAAATTAAGTTCGTTCAATTTTGTAAAAATATCAGTCAAGTAAGCCACCTTAGCTAACCAGATAAAATCATTGAAACATTCGGTCAGTTCAAAATGCGCATCTATTAAAAACAATCGTATTTCATCTCGAAGCTCAAAAAGGCGAATGAGTACTTTCCCGCGGGACAACCAACGTACATCTGTATGTAATAATAAATGTGTATGTTGACTACCCATTTCCTCACACAAAATTTTAAAAACTCTGGAATTAAGTGGACGAGCCTTAATGAAATTGACAATTTTAACTACTTCGTCTAATGTTCTTTTCAAATCTGGTGACATATTTTTGGCTGCTAATGATTCTCTGTGAATGCAGCAATGATTCCAAACAACCTGAGGCGCAACATTTTTAATAAGAGCAATCAATCCAGTTCTTGTACCTGACATTGCACGAGCACCATCAGTGCAAATTCCAACACATTTTGGCCACTCTATTTCATTTTCGGTTATAAAATTATTCAAACTGTTAAATATGTCATTAGCTGTCGTTCGTGAAGGTAGTGAATCACAAAACAATACATCTTCTTGTATTTGATTTTCAAACTCATATCTAATGAAAGCTAACAAATTGGCATTATTAGTGACATCAGTACTTTCATCCAATTGTAATGAGTAATAGTGACTTTTGCGCACTCTCGATATTAATTCTTCTTTTATATTACATGACATGTCTTCAATCCTATTCTTAACCGTATCATTTGATAATGAAATCAAATTTATGCTTTAGTTCCTAACATTATATTTGTAATTACTTTTGTAGCAGGAAGAATTAATTGCTCTGCTATATTATGCGGCTTTCCTGCTTTAGCAATAAGTAGAGCTACTTCATATGATGCCATTACTGCTTTCTTACTCATACCACCAGATCCCGTCTTTACCATCAATTTCTGACTTGAATTAAGTTCTTCTTTTTTCATTTTAAAAAATTCGATAGACTTACTAACATGCTCGCTGTGCTTTGTTTGTAAATGACGTCTGAGATTAGCAGGTTTCATACTTTCATTGGATAAACTTTCCTGACATAGAACGCAGACTGGTCTTTCCACATCATTGTTGCAAATATAAGTAAATCCAAATGATAAATAATCATCCGAATATTTTCTAGTTTTGCGTTTCTTGGTAGAGTTTGCTGTTGATGCCTCATCATCTGATTCTTTCCGTTTCTGTGTTGAACCAGTTTGTAGCCAACGATCCATTTTATGGAGTAATTTATTAACATTGAACTACAATAATATAAATATAATATAAATATAATATAAATATAACGAATTATTATTTACTAGCTATGTTTTAATATGATTTTAAATGAATGTTTTAATATCATTTTAAATGAATGTTTTAAATCATTTTAATAAATGTTTTAAATCATTTTAAATAAATGATTTAATATCATTTTAAATGAATATTAATTTATATAATAAATATATTTCGTAATTTGATTCTAAAATATTATTAATTTCGTAATTTGATTCTAAAATATTATTAATTTCGTAATTTGATTCTAAAATATTATTAAAATAAATATTTTTTATTCATAAAACTAACTTATACTTACTCTCAAAAACAGCCTTTCTGGGAAATTGCAAAATGTGTTTAGTGTTTTTATAAAATAATGATCATGCAAATTACACTAAAAATTAAAAAAAATTATTAGCTATAATAAACTATTATTAGCTATAATTTAATTATAATTAATTAAATTAATAAAAATAATTTAAAGATACAACTCGTTGAGAAATGAACTTATAATTAACATTTGCTTTAAAACTGTTTAAAACCCCAGAGTGGACGCTGACAATTTGGGTTTTTCCGGGTAAGACTGTCCCCTCCCCTGGTTTTCCCCAATAACAAAGTGAAAGAAAATTCCCTTATATGCCTCCCCTTCCGAGCCCCTAAGAGGGGTTATTTTAAAGGAACAATCGAAAAATGATTTTAAATGAATGAATGGATGAAAATTCAAATTTTATATATAGTTTTTTATATATGTTTATTTATTCACAAAAAATTAATTGACATAATTATCAATTTAATAAAATAAAATAGTATTATTAATAGTATTAAATTATAGCCGTAATTCTCTAGGAGGATATAGTTAAACAATGAACTTTAAATATTTATATATGTATATATTTTTACGATGATTTTTTTCCGAGGACCGCGGACCCCCAGTAAAGGCTTCGCGGACCCCCAGGGGTCCGCGGACCACAGTTTAAGAACCACTGTATTAAAGAGTTAAAAATGTTTGGTATTTATTTTAAATTCGTCGAAATATTTATTTTTGAGAAACAAGAACAAAATAGATTTTCAATTTGCCCTTTAAATCTTTATTATTACGATATTCAATTTTTTCAGAAATCCATATTATAAATTTCATTGTATAATCCAATTTTACTATAAAGTCATGTTGTGCTCATATGAGTATTTTCTATTTTAATATATTAACAAAAAAAAAAAAAACAAACGTTATTTTTTTCTTTTTTAAATTAAATTTCCTGGAGATTAATTTACCCCACAAGATTGTATCTTGTTCTATTTACAGCCGTGATTCCATGAATGGGAAATGTTCCTTGTTGGACAAGGACATGAAAAAAAAAAATCGCCGTAAATGCATTCAATTGAGATAGGTCGCCAGGTTGATTCATACTTCCGCTAAAGTATCCCCTCTATGAATGGATCTCGTTGAGTGGCCGGGAATCACGCTCTAATGAGACGGAAACTGCACCAATCCAGCCTCGAAACCATACATTAATATTATTCGATATTCCATACATAAGTCTCCCCTCCCTTGAGGATTTAATATTTTATTAGCGAACATCCAATCATTCCAATGGTCTAATTCGATTATATCTAGGTCAATGGTATTAATGTCTATCAATCAATCAGTAGACCATCCGAGTCGAATAAATAATTTTATTCGAATGCGTTTGTTATTCTTATATAAATAGAAAAAGGAAGATATTAAAACCTTCAAAAATGAGTTATTTAACCGGAAAAGATAAAGCCCCTTGTTTATTGCGGGGTTAATGGGAAAATAAATTGTTTATGATCAAAGATAAAGACAAAGAGTTGAGGGTGAGTTGTATAGCCTTAAATAACCATATATTTAATAGAAATATCACTTATATGCAAATAAATATACATATATATATATATGTGTATATACAATTGTGTAAAATATAGAATCAACAATGTTTGCTTAACTTCCCGTATTCGATTTTTGTTTTCTATTTTAAATCCTTTTTTTATGCATTAGAATAGAATTTACGATAATTAATTAATGTATTAAGTTAAATTTGTAAAATATAAAATTTATATTTTTATTTTAATTTATTCTCCACTAAATTTAAAGATCATAGTTTTAAGGTCAAAGGAGCGTTTTAAATTTATTAAAACTTGTGAGAATTGGAATGTGTAGGGAGTTTCCTAAAAGAAACTAGTCAAAGAGTATTGATTTGCAAACGACACAAGTGTAAGTTATTGGGTAATGAAAGAGCATTTTGTCCTATTGAGACACGACTATGGAGAGATGAATTCGAGCGAAACAATCAATATAATGGTAAACATAAGGGAATTAAAATGAGATAACTTAGAATAAAAATGATTTGTTGCTGCAACAAAGAACTTTCGAGTAACATGGGCAAAGATAGGATCTCTCTAAGGTATCCAAATATGATAAAGACAAGTATCCTTTTATATTAGAACAAATGAATTGAAAAATTCAACAAAATTCAGTCGAAGAATTTAATGAATAATTCTAAAATTAAGGAGATAAAATATCATTTAAAATATCGCTGTTGTGTACCATATTTTTGAGTTAATTTTTAATATATTATTATTCTTTTGTTTTTACTTATTTTTATTAACCCAATATTTTATTAAGTCAATTCCTTTGGGACAACCACCTACCAAATAGAGAAAGTAAATCTAACTAAGAAAGTTGTAAATATAAGGGAAGAGATAAGAGAGGAAATTTAATGAACTCTCTTAGACGATATTTTCAAAGTGAGTAAGAAAAATGGCGTGAGGTGTATAAAGGCCAGAGAAAAGATCAGAATCAGGTAAACTCTCATATATAGGTAGATTGGGTCTTCAAAATTATAATAAAATAATAAATGGAAGTATTAAAATATTTTATTTTATTTAGAAGTAGAATCGATGATTTGATTATTTGAATGGCGATTCGGTGAATCAGGTATTAATATTATCAGCCAAACCCAATTGTAATAAATAATTAAAAAATTGCAAAATTTTTAAAGTATATAATAATAAATTGTATAAATTTGTTAAAGGGTCGAGCGATAGCTCGGTATCCCAGGTATATATTTTATATCAACAGGCCTACTTTTCTATTTGTATGTTATTATTTGAATGGCGATTCCGTGAATCAGGTATTAATATTACCAGCCAAACCTAATAATAATGAATCTTTTTTTTAACTAAATTACCGAGCCGAGGTACTGTTTTATAATTAAGTATAATTATATAGGAGATTGGTCATCGGGACGATAATCCAAGGTTAGGTAGGTAGGATAAGAAAATGGAAATCAGACTGATTGATTAGAGGAATAGGGACTGACTTTTCTTGACGGACAGTTCAGATCGAAGTCTCGGTCAACACACTATATAACGAACTGCACGCATCGAGTAGTATAATAATAAAATTGAATATGGACTGATATTCATAATTTTTATATTTACTTTTATACATACATATGAATAAAATGTATTATAATGTACATATATACCTGATTAAAGTTTGGGAATTCAATTTATATTTTTTTTACTGAGAGATAGATATATAATATATAAAACTTCTTCGACTTTCAATAAAAGTTTGCAATTTAAATACTTGTAAAAACAATTTATTTATTTATACATTTAAAATAATCAAAATCTAAATCTTTCTTGAAAGGAACATTTCATTCTCTAGGCGCTCAGGGTAAATTTGATTGACACCTGGGCAAGATACGTCTTAATTCAATTGATCTTGCGCTCCAAAACTGGTCTTAAAGGTCTTAAATTGTTATCTAGTTTCAGATACCTAAATTTACTTTGTAGGAATTTTATAAGAAAATCATGAAATATAAAAATAATTAAATTAAAAACGAGTTCGGTTTAATTAACTCTGCTTTGATTATTGTTTAAATTTTCAATGATTTATTATTTGCTATCATAATTATCAGACATGGTTGTGTATTGAATCATTAACTCTAAATGCCCTTGTTATTATTTGTTATTAATTTAATTTAATTTGAATTTTGTTCTTGTTTATACTTAATAGGATAATTTTCACCATCTAGAAGACAAAATTGCTTCGTTTCAATATATATGTATTGTATTTAAAAAATTAAAATATTAAAATAAATTTTTATATGTGTGTCTTCTGAATGTGAAAGTTCGAATATATAAATATATATATAATATCACAAATACCAAGTGTAGTAGTATGAAACCGGAATTTCCCTATAGATCAGTTTAAAGTCCGTAAGACCGCTTCTGTAGAGCCATCTTCTCTCTCTAACAGCTGACGAAGTTTGCCAGCACATATTAACCCAAGTTTCATACACCGGTATATTTTTTCTAAAACCTCAAACATGTTGAGTTTTGTGCCTATGAATCATGAATTGCGGACAGTATTGGTTTTCTGCTATCATTTGAAGAAAACTGCTGCAGAATCTCATAGAATGCTTGTCGAAGCATACGTGAACATGCTCTTGACAAAACTAAATGCTTTGAGTGGTTTAAAAAATGTAAATGTGCTGATTTTGACGTGAGAAACGAGAAGCGTTGGAAACCACCGAAAAAGTTTGAAGACAAGGACTTGCAAGCCTTATTGGATGTGATGACTATACTTAGACTCAACAAGAACTCGCAGTACAATTAAATGTGACCCAAAAAGCAGTATCTCTTCGTCTAAAAGGGAAAGATTCAGAAAGTGAGAAAATGTGTATCACATGAACCAAATGAAAGACTTGTCAAATGCTCCCCGTCAGATGTAAAAGAAAATCATTTCTTCATCGAATAGTGACAAGTGATGAAAAGTGAATATATTTTCAGAATCATAAGCGTCGTAAATCATGGATGAATTCAGACGAACCATCAGCAGGCCAAATCGTTTTGGAAAGAAAACAATGCTGCTTTGGTGGAATTAAAAGGGTATAATATATTATGAGTAAGGAGCGCAAAAAAGGCATTTATCTTTTTTAAACTTTGAGTCTTTTCAAGATTTTTTTATAGATCTCCACCGATCTATAAAAATCAAACACACTGGTAGTTTTTAAAAAACGCCTTTTTCGCCTTTTTTGGCATTCCGCGCCTTTTTTCGATTTTATTAATAATTTTTTTAAAATTATAAAAGCTATTTATTTTTTTATCTTGAGACATTTTCTAATTAATTAATCTTTCTATATATTTCATTATTACATTTTTCCGACTAAAAAAATTTAAATTTCACTTTCAATGTTTTCAACGTAGGAAAAAAACGAATAAAAAGTAATTTAGTTGATGATAGAATTTTTTTTCATTTAATTTAATAATCTAATCAATTTCATTTTGCATCATGTCAAGTTTATTTGATATATGACCTAAAAATTAAAGCAATTAAGCATAAAAATGACTTTGGCCATAAGACAAATGGTCATATCTTTTCTTTAATCATTTCAATTACAAGAATAATCCAATTAATTATGAATTTTTACATTTTATTATCAAATCATAGTCTTAGTTAAGTCGATTATAATGATTGTGAATAATAAGTACTTAATAATAAATAATTTTATAAGACATAAATAAAAGATAAACTATCAAATTAAGTACCTTAGATACAGTGCCTCAAATCTATATCTATATATAATAAGTTGACCTGTGGCCAGGTCCGAACCGACCGACGGTTTGAAGTAAATTAATTTCCAGCTACAGAAACAATTTGAAATAAATAATATTTTTAAATTTTATTTTATTTATAATATATAAGTAAGACCAGGCTGTGAAATCATGAATGGCTGGATGACGTCATATAATTTTAAATTAAGAAAAAACTAATGAAGATGATTTTCCCGACCAATACAAAGTGGATGATTTGTGGAGATATGTAAAAAATCTCCTTATGTGAAATTTGGTGTGAAAACAATACCTCCCTTACTATCGTCGGTCGGTAAAAATTATACTTATTAAATTATTAAATTAACATTTAATTTGAAATTTCATGAAGTAAAAATAAAAATTTTCATGATAACAAAAAATAAAAAAAATTTAATAGAAGAATCTACATATATACATATAAAGGAAAATATTTAAATAATTTATCACATCGATATTTAGAATGAATAATCTTCAAAGAGGCTTTTGTAAATATTAGAAAAAAAGTTTTTAAAATAATTTTTTTTAAAAAATCTACTTTCCAAGTTTAGAAATTGTTAAATACTTTATGAAGAATTTCAAAGGCAAGGGGAGTGCAGGATAGAATCTGTATGCCGTAGATAATCTCGAAATAGATAATGAAAATTGATTCATGAATAATGCTTGTGGTAGTTTATAATTTTCAACTTTTTGGAGTGTTAGAATAAAAAAAATTACAATTCAGTTATTTTTTTCCGAATAATTCAATTTTAATTTTTACATATTAATTTTTATTTATTTATTTTATTTATTCTTTTTTTATTGAGCAAAAAGGATTTTTTTCTTTATGTAAATTAACTCGTCCTTTTACTAATGGTAAATCAATCTGTTTTAAATATTTTTTGTATTTGTTAACTTTTTTCAAAAAAAAAAAAAAAAATTAACTTTTTCTAACTCATTCTCATTTTTAGGAATTCTCTAATTTTCAAAGGTATGAACGAATTGTAAATTAACGAACTGAATTTATTTTATTACCTATCACTTCTTTTCAGCATCGCTTGTCGGAATTTAATGAACACTTTCTAGGTAAATTGACCCTCTTGCTTGCATTTAAGTTTTACAATATGCAAATATATATAGTTACAGCTACCTCAATGAGGAGAAGCGTTAGACATAGACAGTTTGTATCTCAACCCTTTTTTAACTATCATTTTTTTACTATAATATCTTTTTCTTACCTTCGTTAAGAATATTTAACAAATAAGAAGAAACTTAACACTTGGTTTTTTCTAAGATAAAAATAATATTCCAGATAAATAGCATTAAGAACAACTATTCTCAGCACATAATAAATTCAATTTTCAGTTAAAATATTTTTCTTTTTATTCATTCTGTAGCAAATAAGGAGTATCTAAAAATAAAATTCTATTGTAATTTTAAATTTATCAATAAATAATTTTTTCAAGATTGTTCTAAGAATATAAGATTAATATTATTTCTCTGATTTCGTAAATTATATGGAAATCAGGCAAATGAATAAAATAAATGATTTCATTTGTGGATTATCAATAACATAATAGATGGTTGTATTATAGATATTTAATCAAAAGAGCAAAAACATTGTTTTCTTCAAATTTAAATCCAATTCTTTTCGATAAAAAAAAAACGTTTATTTTTTCCTTTTTATGAGAAAAAAGCAAATTTATTTTATTCCTATATCTGAAATAACATATTTGCATAATGTAATATTTTTATTTTACAAATCCTATCTTCATTTTTTATCTCTTTCCCACATTTCTGTCTTTCTATCTACAAGCCAATGTTTAATATTTCAAATTGAAATTTTCTAATTTAAATACTTAATTCACATCTTTCTAATATAAAAAAATAATTTTTATTATTTCTCTTAATTATTGAATTTGGCGTTTAAGGTGATTTCTATATTAAGGAACATTATTACTTAATTAATTATATTTATAATAGTCAGTAAGTTCTCTAAATATCAGGTTAAGTACATCTGCACCCATTTTTGTGGATAGAATTTTTTTTTTAATTTAATTTTGTTGGCCAACCAAATTTTAATCCATTTAAGTCAGAGTTTGTAATTAATATTTAAAATAAAATTGGCAAGATTCAATTCATTGTTTGATAATTGACGGACCAGAACAAAAAATAAATATTAATGGAAGTATTCCCACACATCATTAATTATCTGACCATAATAAAACAATATGTAATTTAATATTTATTAGCGATCTAATAAAACAAGATGTCCTGAGATTTCAAATGCGTTTTATTGTATTCGTGTAATGGATTTTAGACGACTAAAGATAAACATTTGTTGCTGTCTAAATGGATTATTCAATGACCGGCCGACCCTCAACAAAGAAAGGAAACGAGGAAAAAGCTAAATGGAGAAACATTTGAACAAAAAGAGAAGTAAAGTAAGAGTAGGATTAGTTGAGATTGTCAAGAGAAGGAGGCGCATTTTTATTTTTCAGTTATAAGCGAGAACAATTTCTTATTAATATTATGAATGATTAATGGAAGAATAATGGATACAGACATGGGGGGTATTGGGGAGAAGAAAGAGGGAGGAAGAATGTAGAAAAGTTCTTAGTTATTTATTATCAGATTAAAAAATATATGATAATATGATTTTTATCGTTAGTGTTTATTCCTAATTAAGAGAATAAATTTCATTTCAATAGAAGAGAAGAGATTCCAAAAATGAACAAATTAATAAAAAAAAAAATCAAATTTTACAATTTACTTATCAAAAAAAATAAGTTGACCTGTGGCCAAGCTCAGAACCGACCAACGGTTTGAAATAAATTAATTTTTCAGCTACAGAAACAATTTCAAATAATTTTAATATATCTCTAAATACAATAAAAAACAGATATGGATAGAACATGAATATTTTTAATTTTATTTTATTTATAATATATAAGAGCTGGCTGTGACGTCATGAAGGGCTGGGTGACGTCATATAATTTTAAATTAAGAAAAAACTAATGAAGATGATTTTCCCGACCAATACAAAGTGCATGATTTGTGGAGATATGTAAAAAATCTCCTCATGTGAAATTTGGTGTGAAAATAACCCTTCCCTTCCTATCTTCGATCGCTATTACTACCACTTCCGGTTTCCGGATTTGCACCAAAAGTTGATCAATTCATCATACTGATGCATTAAGTAAATATACCAAATTTCATCAAAATCCGTTGAGCCGTTCAAGCTGTACACATCTACGGACGGACAGACATCATGCTAAAAATACTTTTTACCGACCGACGATAGTAAGGGAGGTATTGTTTTTACACCAAATTTCACATGTGGAGATTTTTACATATCTCCACAAATCAAGCATTTTCTTAACAGAAAAAAGTATTTTTAGCATGATGTCCGTCCGTCCGTCCGTATCAGATAAAACAATCGTCAAAATAATATTTTTATAGATTTTACCTTTTGAAAGTAATTTTGATGAAACATTTTTAAAATAAACTATCACTAAATCAATAAATTTAAAATTTTCCGATGAATGAAAAAAAAAATAACTTTGAAAATTGGGGTCGTATAAAATGTAAATCTATCTCTCTCTCTCTCGTCCTATGTAAATACATTAATTAACTAATGTCAATTTTCTCCCTTTTAGATTATCTTGGTGAATACAAATTGAAATGAAGTTCTCTTCCGTTCGAAATAATAAATAAAGCGTAGGAATGAGAGGACAGAGAAGATGGTAGGATGAAAGGCAGAGGGGGATGAAAGGGAAGAAACGGGTGAATTCCTACATGGCCAGTCGGAGTTTAGTTCGGTTTGGAAACCAAATCTCTTTTCCCTCTATTTGTTCGCGCTCAGCTGACCACGAATCAAACTCTTCATCAGTGTCTAATGGATTCAGAAACTTAACATCCAACCTGTAGTATTCATTTCATCTAATCAGATTAAAACTGGCAGAGGAAAACAGAGGCATAGAGAAGGTCGCCATTCATTTATTCTCTATCTCTGTCATTTGTCCTTCTTCTCCCCTATCAGCCGGTGTCAATTGAAAAACCAGACACTCTCCTACGTAAGTTGTATTTTATAGAACATTCGTTAAGCCTGATTTTTTTTTTTATTTTCCGAGCAATGAGAAGACAGCAAAAAAGAGATTAAATAAATCATGGTAAAAACCTTCTATAAGATTTTGGTATTTCTTTTAAGGTTCTAAAAATATGTTTCAAATATATTTTACGATGTGAATAAATATGAGTGCAAGATTATGTGGTTGAACACTCTGGCTTTTACACGGTTTGTCATATTAATATTTTTGTAAAAATATTATAATGGGTGGTCGAAAAAGTCTTTTCGTATTTTGTCCATAGATGTCGTTGGAATCGTATATCTCCAGTGCTACCAATCACATTGTGTGATACCATATAGTGTTGGAAAGGTGAAATTTCAAGCTTCATTTAACCTTAAAGAAAATTAAATTTGGTGAAGCTGAACAAAAGTTACAGCTTTTCAAAAATGAGTGAAAATAATGAAGAAATTCGCTATATTTTGAAATTTTTGTATAAAAAAGGGAAGAATGCCACGCAAGCCGCCAATAAAATTTGTGAAGTTCACGGAGACGATGCTATATCAGTTCGTGTAGCACAACAATGGTTCGTTCTGGAAATTTCGATGTGAAAGACTTTTTCGACTACCCTATATATTCCCAATTGGTCCACTAGTGTTATCATACTAAACCAAACATATTATCGGTGTCAATGTATAAAAAATGTTATTAATTAAAACTTAAAATTTCTACATCTTGACGTTTTCAAGATAAGAAAGTTATACCTATATGCTTTTAAATCTATATTAATATAATTCAAGTAAATCAAAGTAATATAAGCAATTGAATAAATATCAGTCATCTTAGTAATATCTTTACAAAGTGGATGATTTAAGATTTAACTAAACATCTAACATAAAATACAATTATTTTTATGATTAGGGTAAATTAAATATTTACTGAAATATCTAAATATGCCTTTTTTAGATATAAATTATAATCTATTCAATTAAATTTAAAATTTCTATAAATTTAATATTTACATTCATACGAGTATATAACATAATGAGTATTTACATAACAAATGGAATATTATTTCCATTTGAAATAATAATAATAATAAATTAAATTGTTGATTATTAATTTTTATTTGAATGCAAGTAAAAACAATCGTTTAAACAATAATAAACAATAAAATTTTAATATCATTATAATAAAAATAAATTTACACATTGAATGTAAATAAATTTATATCAATAGATTCAGGTTTTTATTTGCAATCCTAACCAAAATACGTAGATAGGATCATATAAACAGATTAATTAAATTCTACAAACTGATTCACATTTGACAAATCATATATATTAGCCGAGAATTGGGGAAAGGGGAAAAAAGAATCTATCTATAAAATAAGGAATTCCTTATTTGATTAAACACTATATGAGTAAATTTACATCCATTTTCAAAAACAAAATCAAAATATGTAGTAAATAATTTAATAGAAAAATAATATAAAAAAAAAATTATACAATCAAGAAAAAATAAGATTTTTTCAGCTAACCCCAAACAGATTTATCATCAAGGGTTTACAGTGATGTTAATATGTAGGTATATTTAAAAATGTATGATTGTGCATTAATTTTAGAAAATTTTAGGCTTAATTAGTACAATTAGTTAGTATAATATATCAGATTAATTTGTTGTTAACTTCATGTGACAACATCATAGTTTTATTTTAATTATATATTATTTTTTCAAAGTGTTATTTACAATCGACGAGTAAAAAATATAAATTCCAAAAAGAAATTGGATTTAAGCAATAAAATTTTGGCAAAGAATTTGTCTACTTTAACTCTTAATTTTATGAGTTTATCCAGGCTACAGGTTAATGGATGCGTGATAAGAGCCATTTCAAATGTGAAATAGTGGCATATTTATAACCGCTTTAAGCCTAGTTTACACGGGCTTAGTTCTTGTCATTAGTTCAGGTTCAGGCAAATACTTTTAAGCGCGGGCCTTTTGAACGCCCATCCCTGAACTAATGACAAGAACTAAGCCCGTGTAAATTAGGCTTAAGCCAACACCTTGTATGCAAGCATCAAGACTTTTTATGTTTACCAACTACTTATAGGTATGGCATATATTAATCTACTAAAATTATTTAATTGAATATCTTTTTAATAAATGACCTGAAATACACAACTATTAAATAGTAATCATTCAGGAATTTATAATAGAAATGAAATTTCAGAAATCGAAAAACAAGCTATCTTGAATAAGGATCACTATTAAATAATAATACGCATTATTTTTATTTCTTAATATTGAATATATTCATTATCTTTATAGAGAAATTTTCTTGGATAGAAAAATAAATAAATCTAAAATATAATTAATTTAAATATTGTTTTTATTTTTATTCAAGATACGAATAGTTGAAATATTCGCATTATTATAGTCAGTAGTAATTATCATGCTAAAAAAATCATAAAAAAATTAATAGGCCAGGGGTATGATGCTGATTTATTGCATACCTAAAAAAAAAAAAACAAACTAAACCAAAAAACCAAAAGTTAAAAAAAAACTAACTAAACTAACATAAACATATTGAAATGATATCCGTCACTATTTTAGTACTTATTTACTTAATTTTAAGTATTTTTATGTTAATTTTTTATATCTCTATCTCTTTTTAATTTTATTTTATTCGGTTCGGTTTCTTTTGGAATGGAGGGTGTATATATTGTAATGATTTTTTTATATGGGTAGATATCGACAGGGGAAAATTAAATTTATGATTAAGAATAAAAATTTATAATAAGATTTATTATATTTAATGTTTAAATATAAATTTTTAAAACCTAAAGATTTAAATGTAAATCTTTTAAATTATAATTTTATATACAGAATTTTTTTTATATTTTTTATAAAAAAAAGACGTTTTATAAAAATTATAGAGAAACCAATATTTGTTGTAAAACAAATTTTTTTAATTCTCAGATTAAAAAAAATTTAAAAAAAACAATATTTTTTGTTAATAATGTAGCCGGTCCTTTTGTAAGAGATAGTCCGTGGACGACTGAGTGTAATGGTGGTCCTCTTTTCTTCCAATAAAGTCCGTCTGCTCTCGACGGCAGCCCACGAACGAATGCCCTTGTCTGACTTTTTCAACAATTCGTCTCTTCAGGGGAAACGTATTACTATAATCTCTTCCAATGAAAATAAATTTATATTTAAAAAAATAAATTTTATCTTTATCGGATTAATGATATTTTTGGAATATCATTACAGTTTTATAATATGTTTCATATAGCGTTAATTATACTATATTTCAAATATTTTCAAATCTATATATAATAATTTATTTAAATTTATTTTGGTTGTGATTTTGTTAAATTGGATAAATATACTATAGATATCTAAAATGCATTCTTTTGTTAAAATGAAATTTAATCATACTAAATAAAAAGGATAAAATAAGAAAAAAATAAAAAATTCCATCGTTCTTTTTAGGAAATATTAAACTTTATATATCTTCTCTCTCGCTCTCTCTCTTGATTTCTTGAATTAACAATTTTAAATGACGGATCATTTTTCTCTCCGTTCCCTTCCCTTTCCTTCTACCCATTCACCCCTTGATTCCAAAGTGCATGCAAATGACTAATTTCCTTCCCAAGAAGGCAAATCCAATTCTTCAATTGGCTCGATGAACGTGGAGTTCGTCAACTAGCGACCCACTTAAAAAGAGGGATGCTTCTGATTATCATTTAATCATCTAGGAAGAAGAACGGGACTATTAGCATAATGGCCTTTGGTATCCATCTACTTGATGGACGACAATAGATGACGAAAATCAGGCCAAGTGCCCGAGGGACAAGGGCGCAGGTAGCCCCATCGGATTGCATATAAGCCGTTTCAATTAGTGGTTGGAAACGGAAACACCACCACCACTCCCCAGGAGAAAAGCGAACAGGATGAAATAGTGTAGTTTAACATCTTAAATCAGCCAGACCATTACTGGTTCTGGATGTAGGAAAATATATATATATGCTAAACTATTCTACAATAAAGTTATCTCACTCTCCCTTAAAGCCTGCCTTTCCACTTTAACATCAAAGAATAGAAATGAAAATTTAAAAGCACTAATCCCACAATTTTTCGAGGACTAAATTTTTTTTTAGTTTCTATCTATCTATCTATCTTTCTATCCAAGTGGCATTTTTTTAGTTTAAAAAAAGTTAATAATCTTTCTTTTAAACAGAATAAAATATAAATATTAAAAAATACTTGATTTTTTATTAAAAACTTAAAAATTTTACTTCTACAGATGAAAATTAAAACTTTCTTACTCCTCTATCGTTGTTACCGGGTAAAAAAGTAATCAGAGAAAGGAAATATTGAAACTTATCAATTATTTACTCATTTATATGTAAAAATAAGTATTCTCTATAGTCGACTTTTGCATACACAAGATAAATACAATAAATATTTAAGATAAATAAAATAAATTTTAATTACAAATAAAAATTTAAAACATCCAAACAATAAAATATATAACTTTAAACAAAAAAAAATACATTTTCATAAATAAATACTTAATTCTTAACAGAAAAATTTTATTTTTTTTTTATCTTTTGTTAAATTTACTAGATATATGTAAATATATATGCAAAAAATATGTATAAATATATAAATAAGATTTAACATTATTTTATACGATTCTTTGAAATAAAGTCATATTGTAAAATCAATTGCTTATTCAATAAATAATAATATATTCTTATGAACACTAAGATAAGATTTCTTTAAAATATCCAAAAAGAAAAAATAAATTTTCTTATAAAATATTTCATATATAATTTGAATTTTTGAATAAATTATAAACATGATAATTAATTGGAATTAACTTTTGGTTTATAATAATTATATGATAAATTATTCAACCGAAAGATTGTAAGCCATCATATGGGAATATGCCCCCAAATGGGATGATAGGGGATTTAAATTTCATTTTATTTAAATAGAACATCAGGAATTAAGTTAACTCTGTGAATGAGTTAAGCTTATTATCTTATCAATTCAGTGACATTCCTACCAACAATGTTATTTTTATGTATTCTTTCTCAATTAGAGTTTTGAATTAATAATTTGAAAAAAAATACAAAGCAGGCTTTGTGTAGTCAATATTCTAACATTAAGAACGTTTGAAGTTAAAAACATTTATTATAATTTATATGGGTAGATTATTTTTCAAAGATGAAAAATATGCTTTAACTAAAGTTAGCTAATTATCTAAGGAAACTTTCTCTTGTGAAATTTTCAGAATATAATTGGATTTGGTTACAAAAAAAAATAAATAAATAAATATTTTTTATTAAAATGGAAAAACAACTATTGAGAGAGATAAATGCTTGGTTTAAGACACAAACTATAGCATAGAATATAGTAAATGTAATAATAATAATATAGTAAATAATAAAATATTATACTTTGTGACAGCAAAAATCATAACGAGAGTAGTTAAAAAATCCATCAAGTACAAAAAATTTATAAATTAAAATGGGCTTGAAAGTGCCTTCAAAAGTACATACTTACAATGTTTAATATATAGATGTTTAATGTTCTTATTAATCTTGATACTAACTCAGTAGGAAATACGAAGAACTCAGAAACCAAGAACGCAAAGCTTCCAGGATCGACTATTCCTCTTAGGATAAGTGGAAGGCAAAGAAGTTATTCTGGATCTGAAATTAGCAATAAAAGAAGAGCTTCAAGTAGTCCGATAGGTATAGCAAAAAGGCGTGAATGCCCTATCGCCTATGAAATAACGGAAGCTGTCAGTGACGCTCGATACCAAATTAGTATGCTAAGTAAACTGGTTGAAAAATATCCAAACACAAGCAGGGACATCAAATCTATGATAGAGAAGCTCAGTAAGGTGGGAGAAATATTTAATAGAGTAACGGTCAAGGAGTGGCTGGAAGATCACAAATGGGAGCGAGACAGTTTCGTGGTTTCAGGTCATAAAGGCGATAACGACACTCAAAAAAAGATAATAAAAACTTGCGAAGCCTCAACGCAAACCATAGCTTGGAATAAAACAGCAGACAAATTAACTTCCCTGGATGAAGTGAACACTTTCGAAAAATGGATCCAGGCAGAGAAGCAGGTGTGGGATGAGGATTTATTCCGCAATACTAAGTTTATTGTGGGAAATCCTCTAGATGCACCCGATGAAACAGCGAAAATAATTCTCGTAGAAGCAGATGACCCGGGTATGCAAAAAAGCATTCAAAAAATATATATGAATAGATTTCCTGAACTTGATGGCACTAGACAAGAAGTTGAGGTTATAGAACAAGCGACGAAGTTAAGATCTAAAGGGGTGATAAAAACAGTCAACAGGAAGGTTATTAGAGCATCCCTCAAGGGAACAACTGAAGATTTATGGAACAAGATGCAAGCAGTCAAGGGTGAACTCAGCCCCGGCGAATCCGTAACCATTCATCATGTAAATGGTCTGACCCTTAACAGCTGGAGGAAAATGCTAGAATGCACCTTCCATGGCGAGGGTAGGGAAATTGATATATACACCACCAAACGGAAGATGAACGAGTTAAATGAACCAATCAAATCTAAGGAGCCGAATAAATCTAAAAGAAAGACTTTTGCCCTTGTGGTAGAACAAGAAGGCAAGGAGTTCAAGACAGTCTTGAATAGCGTAAAGGACTGTATCAAGAATACCGAGGCAGGAAAATCCATCACGCGACTGAAAAGTACTAGAGAAGGAAGGTTACTCATTATCACTGAAAAGAACTTGAGTGCGCTGGAAACAATCCAAGAAAAGATTGCCTCGGGGGAAACAAACCTCAAGGTAAGAAGAATAGGAGCCGAATCCGAATCGGAAACTCTCCTAATAAGGGGAATAGACGCAACAACTTGCAGAGATGATGTAGCTGGAGCTTTGGCGGACAAGTTTGGTGCTCAGCTGGCCTTTAAATTGGGACAGCTGCATTTCAGTAGAAGTAATACTCAGGCAGTCACCATCACCCTAAACAAAAAAGATGCTGAAACCCTAATAAAATGTAAATATTTCAGGATAGGATACGTCAAATGTGAAATCGTGAGGAAATCCCTAATAACCAAGTGCTACAAATGTTGGTCCTATGGTCATGTGAGGGCTCAATGCAAAGGTCCGGATAGATCTGATCTATGCTACAAATGCGGAAATAAAGGACATACAGCTAGCACATGTGTGAAAGATGAATACTGTGCAGTGTGCGCAGAGTCCGGACATAGGGCCGGTTCAGGAAAATGTCCCGAATACCAAAATGCTGTTAGGAAGATAAATAAGGGAAGTAATCCTAAAGAGAGCAAAACCTTTGAATGGCCAGAATCTTACAAGTAAATCTAAATAGAAGCCGCGCAGCACAGGACCTGCTGTACAGTACGAGGAACAAAATGCACATCGATATCCTTATCGTTAGCGAGCCTAACAGGCAGCATCTACGCACCAATAACAACTGGACTGTTGATGAGGCTGGGGATGCTGCAGTTAGGGTATATAACAAACCAATTTCAGACTCGGGATGCGGCAGGGGAGTTGCTTGGGTCGAATTAAATGGAGTTATAATCATGTCATGTTATAAGTCACCAAATACCACAATCAGAGAATATGAGTTATTCCTTGAGGGTATTGCGGAAATTATACGCAGATACCCAAACAAAAAATTTGTAATTGCAGGTGACTTCAACGCAAAAAGTCATTTATGGGGGTCAGCGGCGGAAGATGCTAGGGGCACTCGGCTAGCTGACTGGCTTGCCACCCACAACCTGGTCGTGGCCAATGTTGGCAACACGCCCACGTTCTCTAGAAGAAGACAGGAAAGCGTGATAGACGCTACATTTACGTCTGCCAGCCTGGCCGACAGGGTGGTTGACTGGAGGGTTCTTGATGAGGAATCGCTTAGTGACCATAGACTGATCAGGTTCACCCTCAGGGAGACTGATAGATTACCTGAGTTGAATGTCGGAGGGGAGGGCCCGCGATGGCGCTACTCTGCTGACAGACACGAACGAGCGAGCCTCAAATGTGATGAGGCTTTTAAGACCCGAAGCATTGGATGCGCAGCTGATCTTATCAGGGCCATCCAGTGGGCTTGCAAGGGTTCACTGCCGGTAGCGGCAAGAGGTAAGAAAAAACCTGTATACTGGTGGAACCAAGAAATAAAAAATACTCGCAAAATCTGTATCGCAATGAGAAGAAAATGGACTCGAGCTAAGAGGAGATGCATGCAAGATGTTGATATCGATCCGATTTACGACGAATACTGCACAGCTAGGAAAAATCTAAAAAACTGCATAAGGAATGCAAAAACAAAATGCTGGAATGACCTAGTTGATTCTGTAGAAAAAGATGTATGGGGAAACGGCTATAAAATTGTATGTAAAAGGCTGGGCGCGCAGCGCAATATCAGAATGGAAATAGAGGACAAAATTAAAATAGCCGACAAGTTATTCCCCGAGAAAGAGGAGGTCCGATGGGAGAGAAGAGAATCCTTTGATCTTCCTTTGCTTTCTACTGGAGAGGTGGTAGAGGCGGCCGGCAGGTTGAAAAACCTCAAGGCGCCTGGTCCCGATGGCATTCCACCGGAAATGACCAAGCTGGCGATCAGTCAGCACCCGGAGGTCTTTACAAAGCTGTTTAACGGGTTACTCAAAGAGGCAACTTTCCCCAGGGAATGGAAATCTGCTACGCTGGTTCTGATCCCTAAACCAGGAGGACCGGCGGGCACGGCTTTCAGGCCGATCTGCTTAATTGATACTGTGGCCAAGGTTTTGGAACGCGTGATCGCTTCTAGACTGTCGGATGAGATTTCTAGGAGAGGAGGTCTTTCAGATGATCAATACGGTTTCAGAGAGGGCAGATCGACTACGGACGCCGTGCTGGAGGTAGCGCGCGTGGCACGCAGTGCGATACAGGGCAGGGGCAGAGACCGAGAGCTCTGTGTAGGGGTCGCTCTGGACGTGAGGAACGCTTTTAATATGGCGCAGTGGGCGCACATAGTTGAAGAACTCTCCAGAAGGGGGATCTCTGATTATCTGGTGGAAATAATAAAGAGTTATTTCACGGAAAGAAGTCTGATGATCGATGGCAGAACAAAGGTTATCACGTGCGGAGTACCTCAGGGGTCTGTCCTGGGCCCTTTACTATGGAACATCCTGTATGATGGAGTCTTGAGGCTGCAGATCCCTAGAGACTGCAGGATAATAGGTTTCGCCGATGACCTCATGCTGGTGGTCATAGATAAGACTAAGCCCGCTCTCATCGAGAAAGCCGAGGTGGCGGTCGGCATGGTGGCTGCTTGGATGGAGAGCAGAGAGCTTGTTCTCGCTCCTGAAAAGACCGAGATGGTCTCAATGAACGGCCGAAAGAGAGTGGGCGAAATCAGTATAAGGGTCGCCGGTATAAGAGTGGTAGCAAAGGACTCCATCAGATACCTGGGAGTTATACTTGACAAAAGGCTAAGCTGGGGTGAGCACATTAACATGGTGGCCAAAAAAGCCGATAGCACAGCCATGATGCTTCAAAGGCTGATGCCTAGGGTGGGTGGTCCGACGGGTAGCGTGAGGAGAGTTCTCTACTCTGTGGGAAACTCGATCCTGCTGTACGCTGCTCCTGCGTGGGCGTCTGCCCTCCGATGTAAGAGAAACAGGGACAGACTCCTGAGGACGCAACGGAGGTTCTTAATCAGGATCTGCTGCGCATATAGGACGGTGTCGTGCGTTGCTGCCCAGGTGGTGGCGTCGGTCCCCCCTATTGATCTGTTGGCGCTCGAGCGGTCATATAACCATGGAGCCGATAACATCTCTCGGGCGCTGAACAGAGGGTGGCTAATGGATAGGTGGCAGTCAAGGTGGCGCGAGTCTGATGGTGGGAGGTGGACTTACCGGCTTGTCCCGGACGTCGGACTATGGTTTTTGAGAGTACATGGAGAGACGGACTTTTATCTGACTCAGATCCTCACTGGCCATGGGGACTTCGGTGCGTACCTCACGAGGATTGGGAAGACGACCGACGGTCGGTGTGGTCTGTGCCGGGTACCCGAGACTGCCGAACACCTCCTGTTTGAATGCGGAAGATGGTGTCGACTGAGAAGTCGACTTGCATTAGAGCTAGGCGAGGAACCGTCGCCTGAAAACCTGATAGGGTTAATGCTGGGCAGCCCAGAGAACTGGCGCGCGGTCGCCGATGCGTGTAAGCGGATCCTATCAGGTCCCCGAGGGTAGATGGGCCTCCCCCCTGAAGTAATACCTTACGGTGGTTCCAGGGGGGCACCTGCAAAGGTCCAAAAAAGGGGGGGTTTTTAGCCGGTTAGAGTCCGGCACTACCCCGTTGGAACACCAACTTACAGCGGGGTGTCCGCGTGGATTTTCCCCTCCATATAAAAAAAAAAAAAAAAAAAAAAAAAAAAAAGATGTTTAATGTTAAAGGTAATTGCCAATTATTTTGATTTTTAAATTTAACTTTTATTTTATTTATTTAAAGAAAGAAAAGAGTTTAGCATTCAGAATGTCTATAAAAAAATTTAGTGTATTTAAAATTTAAGAATTCATATTTAAATATTAACTTAATAATACAAATAGATAAAAAAAAGTATTTCCAGTTAATATTATATGGAAATAAATTGATATTTATTTAGATAATAATAATTTCCAATAATATTTCCTATATATAGGATATATTAATTAAAACACACTTACAACATATCAAATTCTATTATAAATTATATATGAAATTGTTTATTAAAATAATTTAAATAATAAGTGTTAAATTGAACAATCATTAATGAATAATTATCTTATAAATTTTTGTATTATATTTAAAATTCAGAGACCGTATCAATGAACAATTCAAATAGAGAATTTTATTGGTATCGATCATTATTTTATTTATTTTTTTTATTCATTTATTATGAGAGTTAATTACAAATCCCTGTTGAACTAATCAACAAAACTAGTGGAATGGAATTAACAACACGGATGTGATTATTAGTTATTTGATTGGTAGCTTAGAGAACAAGCTAATCAATTTGGATTTTAAATATTTTGTTTATTTATTGTCAATGCAGGATTATTTTGTAATAATTAATAAAAAAAAAATGTTGATATAGAAATTTTCTTTTCAATCAAGAAATACTTACATCTGAAATATTATGTGTATATTTCAAATTATATATATTATTATATAGTATGAATTAAATTGATATTTGTACATATAATATTTATATTTATCAAATTAATTATAGAAGTGTAAATTGTCCTTTCAAATATTCTTTTTGAATTAAAATAATAAATTATATATACATAATTCGAATATGATATTATTTCACAGATTGACACTTTCACAGATTAAATTGCTTGTAAATTATCAAAAGGGATATAAACTTAGTTTAATTTCACTGAAGGGTTGGTCATTTAAATAGAAAATTATTATTATCCGAGTTGTTGCACTTACTCAGTATTAGATACTGGTAATTTTTTTACCTATCCTGTGTGATCTTTTCTTTAATGGGATTAGGCTCAGACGACGCGAAAAGGAAATTCATCCTGGCCCGCTCGCTGTTTACATAATATTCATTTGTTTAGGAACTTTCGAATGATGTGACAAGTTTGCAGTAAAACCGCTCTTAAGGTGTTAGTTGGGATCGAAAGTTCCTCTAATGATTTTTGTAGATGTTTTTAAAATACCCCTTCTGCTGAGATGACGACTGGGTGGATTGTCGCTCTGTCTAACTTCCAAATATTTTTTAATTGTATAGTTGGTACTTCATATTTTGAACGTTTTTCGTTTTCAGACTTTTTGATGTTGTGCGTCAAGGGAACTGCTATATCTATAATTTGTGCTGTTTTGGAAGTTTTGTTGATGAGGAGTATGTCGGGTCGATTGTAGTCAATTGATTTCTCTGAAAGAACTGGACGGTCCCAATAAAGGATGGTGTTTTTGTCTTCTATTACTGGTTGGGGAACGTATTTGTAATAGGGAGGTGTTGTTTTGAAATCATGTAGTTTGTATTTGAATCCTAGTTATTGGTGTATCACTTTTACTACTTGGTTGTGTCTGCCAAGGTAGGCTGGTTCAGTCAGTGCTGAGCAGCCCGCCATAACATGTTCTATAGATTCACCTGACTTACCGCTCTTCCGGCATCTATCTTCCACATTCATTTTTAGGACTTGCCTCTCATAATTTCTTGTTTTTATGACTCTATCCTGGATGACCATCATGAAACCTTCAGTTTCGGAATATAGTATCCATTGAAGAGAGACTGTTTTGTCAACACAAAGATCGTCAATTAAATTGGGGAATTTCCCATGCAGCACCTTCCCACGCCATGTATCTCGCTCTTCTATCTGGGTGACCTGGTTTTGTTCAGATAACTTTAACGGAGTGATTTCATTATCAAATTCAATTATTTGTTGCATGAGCCTGTCCTGAGATTTTTAGGAGGCTCTCTTGCATTTTGATTTCTTGCGATCTGCAGAGTGTGAAGATGTTGCTTAGGCCGCGTCCGCCTTCTTTTCGTGATAGGTAGAGCCGGGTGGTTGAAGAATTTGGATGTAGACATCTGAATTTCGTTAGAAGCCTTCGGGTGGTTCTGTCTAGTTCGTTTAAATCAGTATCGCTCCATTTTATTACTCCAAAAGAATAAATGAGTACTGGTATTACCCATGTGTTAATGGCTGTTATAGTGTTTTCCCCCGTCAATTTAGCATTTAAGATCTTAGGGACTATTTTTTTTTTATATTATTCGGAGAATATTGTTTTTTGTTGACTGTGGTTTATTTTAGAGTCCTGTAGAATCCCAAAATATTTATATTTTTCTGTTTCCTTAAGTTCATCGATCTGCATTATTGACTCTCCCTTGTATTCGGTTTTTGTTATTATTGTTATTATTAATATTATTTGAAAGGAATGATAAGAATAAAAATGTAAATTTACACTTATAAATAAATCTTTAATGTATATTTTGTGTGTTTTATTTTTAAAGTTGTATTTTTTTAAAGTTCAAAATTTATTATTTTTTTTTTATTTCTATAAATTAATTTAATAAACGTGAGTAGTTAAAAATCTAAATATACAGTGTAAGATAATACATCTACCATTCATTGATTACATTTCAGATCAATATCATTAAAACCTATAATTTTTCGATTATCTAAAGATCAAACTTAAAAATCAAATTATTGAATTATTTTTCTTGTAAAAAATACAAGAATTGTTCTTAAATTCAAATATTCTTAATTAAAATTGTATTATTTTGTTTTTAGTGACAAGTGCAGGAGAAATTATTATATTTGTTAATTCATTATTCGCTTTCACAAGCATTTATTAAATTCTGATGAATTATATCTGTGTGTTTACCTAGAATGTAAGTTATAAATTCCACTTCAAGGCTTATGCTTTTCAATTCAATTAAACAGATCCACTGGCGATATATGACCTTTTCGAGAAATAGGATTACCTACATAATTAATAATTATCAAAATTAATTATATAAACCAAAATTTAATATTTTATATCATAAACATAGAAAATGATATAATGAAGTAAATTAGAGAAAATATTATATATTTCATTAAGATCATTCATTATGTATATTCTTATAAATATTTATTTCATGTTTTTCTATTAAAGAAAAAATAAGCTAGTTTTTTAAATATATTTTCATTAGTTAATAAATAGTTATGTTATTATAATAATTATTAAATAGGATTGGATGATATCCTATACGTTCCATAGCCAGCATCGTATAAGTATCACTTTTAAGAAAACATTTTCATAGGCAAATATGTAAATAAATAAATAAACAAATATTGAACAAATATTTTCATGTTATTGCATGTAAAGAGGACGGATTGAGTTTAAAAATATAAAAACTTGTCTTGTCTTATATATAAAATTCTCGTGTCACAAAACTTTGAAATGATACTCCTCCGAAACGGCTGGACCGATTCTAATGAAATTTTTTATGCATATTCAGTAGGTCTCAGGGCATGTCAGACTTCTTTTATTAAACCGCTAATTGGTAAGGTGTGTCCAGGGGGAGGTATTTAAATAAAATTTGTTTAGTTACAATATGCTAGTTCATAGAGGCGCTGGTGGTGATAATTTGGCGGTAATTTAAATTCTGAGCAATGTGCAGATAAAAATTTTATATATATATATATTAAATAATTTTATTTTATTAAATTAATAATTATGTCAATTAATTTTTTCTGCATAAATAAACATATATAAAAAACTATAGAGATGGGACAGGGTAGGAGTTAGATGGTTATAGCTCAGAATAGGGACACTCTGGGGGGTACAAGGGGCGGAGCCCCCGTCTAGGTGTGGAGAGCGCCGAAGGCGCTCGGAACATCTTATATATATATATTAATAAATATAATAAAAATATATTAAATATCAGCAACATTAGAAATCAATTGTTATCCCAACTGAAGTATAATATTTTGGCTTCCAACATCTTAATCTTCATAATTATAATACTTTTTCTTATCATTAGAGATAATTAAAATTAAAACTAAGTGTAATTTTTAATAAAGAGCCCATTAAGAAAAAATTTAAATTAAAGTTGTGAAATATTATTTTTTTTATTGTAATGATGGATAAAATAGATTTACCAAATAGAATAATTAAATATTCAAAGATATATAATATATTTTGTCAAAATATGATAAATAAATTAATTCAAATTATGAACAACTACAAACTTGAAGATATTATTTTAAAATAATAAAGTTTTTGAAAATCTATGCAAATTATAGGTTTTATTTATTTAAAAAACAAAAGGTCCATAATATAATCAATTTTGTTATATAAAAAAAATTAGCTGATGAATTAAAAAAAAAATAATTTATGTTTATAATTAATTTTGGTATTTTCTTCAAATACTTTATAATCACAAAAGAAACCCTTCTTTTATTAAAATAATAATCTGATTATAATCATAAATATTCATATTCTTTTTCAAAATATACCTATTCAATAGATAATAATTAGAAGAATCGAAAAATTACATTATATAATATGAACTTGAAGATAGAAATTTTAAACTTCATGAACGTCAATGAATTTAATTAATATTGTATTATAAAAATGTTTTAATTATATAAATTAAATTGTAGTGTTAAAATAAAACCTAAAACAAGAAAGGGAACTAATAAGTAAAATATTAATGTGGAATTGTTTTTTTATCAAATTATCAATTATCAATTATTAATTTCCATTTTAAAAAAATTATTAAATAATTATATCTTGGATATTTTAAGAAATCCAGGGATAATTTCAGCAGTTGGGGAAGGTAAAGTTATAAACATAAATAAAAAATCTTTTAAAATATTAAAGCAAAAAAAAAGCACCTCTACGCGCGTTAAGAACGTTATTTCACTTTTAAAAAATTAATTTTCATATGAAACGACATTTCTTTGAACAAGTTTCTTACGCTTTAACTTACATTTCTTTTTTTCAATTATTATTATACTAATATTGCTTTTCATTTGTAATAAAATATTACTTTTTTCAATTTTTTTTTCGTCCTCCGTTTTTTTTTTTCACTTCCTCTTCTGTATTAATATTTAATTTTTAACTGTTACTTGGAAAAACGCGTGTCACTTTATTATTTTTATCTGAAATTTTCTATTTAAATATATTCTTTATTAACAAAATTCGATGTTTAAAGGTTTTGTTCGTTCATTTTTATGTTCAGCGTTTATATTTCTTTTCTTTCTTTATGAATTATTGATTGAGATCAACTGACAAGTATTGTATTTTTCTATTTTTATTAATTATTAACAATATTAATTAAAAAAGCCTAAAATTATGTTATATGAGATAACATGATTAATGTTCATTTGAATTTTATTTTTATTGATTCAGCTCTTTTGAACGGCAAAAGTGAAAAGGTTCTAAAATTCTGAATGAAAATTTAAAATCGCTTGTAATCCAGTTGGCACGATGAATAAAATATGATCTATTTTTTATTATTATTAGTAAGAGAAAGGTATTTCTATTTATATGGGTATGTTCATTTAATAATATCTATTTTATATATTTAATTGGATAATATATGTAAAATATATTTTAAAAATATCTTTAGACTTTGGCAGGAAATTTCTGACTAGAGGTCCAGCAAGCCTTCCTAATCAACATTAGGAAACTACTTGAAATAAGAAGTAGTGACTACAAGAAAATCAAGTTTTAAAGGATCCATTGTGCTGATCATATAATAACTCTATCCCGCTTAGCGTCCGTCTTTTCATAAAATGTACGGATGTCTGACTTTTTTATATTCAACGAACTTAAGTGAGTTTATAAAATCGTTCAGTCTGTCGTTCTGTCCGACATCAAACTCAAAATTTTGAAATTCTGACTTCAGAATCGGAAAGAGCATCGAAAAGTAGTAATGTAAAGTGCCTTTCATTTTTTGATACCCCCTCGGGATCATGATCAAAATGGCGTCCAAAGTTGAAATTTTTAATATTCAAAATGGCGTCCAAAGTTAAAAATTTTAAAATTTATATTAATCTTTTTTTTGTAAATATTCAATTAAATATGTAAATAAATTGAAATTTATTATAAATTATATAAATATCATTAAATTCTAATAATTATAAAATTTTATCTATCGACATTGTTTTTTAAAATAATAAAATACATTTTTAAATAGAAACATTTTTTGTAATTTAATTTATACTACAAATTTAAAATAAATAATTTTATTCAATAATATTTATATTTAATCTTGACTTATTTATAACTTAAATTAATCCGAACTTAAGTTCGTTTTGGCAATGCAAGCTTGCGCATTCCCAGATGTTTTTATAATGGTTTTTACACATTTTTTGTAAATTTGAAATATAATAAATATATAATTTGTTTTATTAAATTAATAGACTTAACCATAAGCACTCATTAAAACATTTTTTTTTTTTTTTTTTTGTAAATTAAAAAACATCTTATAAATTAAAATTAAACTTAAAACTTAAAACTTATTAAAAATGAATATGAATTAAAAAAATAAGGATATTTTCTTGTTGATTGTTAAAGCAAAAACTATACCATTTTTACTTGGACACATGAGACATAATATATATATATATATAAGTGTTTCTAAAGTTGAGTAGTATGCTGCCAATAGAAATGGTAAGATTTTAATTTAAGATGTTTTTTAATTTCCAAAAAAAAAAAAATGTTTTAATGAGTGCTTATGGTTAAGTCTATTAATTTAATAAAACAAATTATATATTTATTATATTTCAAATTTACAAAAAATGTGTAAAAACCATTATAAAAATATAAAAAAGTCAGACATCCGTACATTTTATGAAAAGACAGACGCTAAGCGAGATAGAGTTATTGTATGATCAGCACAATGGATCCTTTAAAACTTGATTTTCTTGTGGTCACTACTTCTTATTTCAAGTAGTTTCCTAATGTTGATTAGGAAGGCTTGGTGGACCTCTAGTCAGAAATTTCCTGCCAAAGTCTAAAGATATTTTTAAAATATATTTTACATGCAACCTGTCCTTAAAGCCTTTTATTTTCAGTTGCGACTATGCAAGGCATAATTGTTTATGATTCCATCGGAGATTACAAAATGACTGAGTTCCTGCATATGGTACATTCATATGATAGGTTCATAATCTTTAAATAGAAGGGTCAATAATGAAAATAATGACCTTTAGATGTGAATGTTTGCTGCGTACGAGAGCGTTGAAAGGGTTAACTAACCATCAACAGAACGGATCCTCTAACTAAATGAAGACTACACCGCTCTGCTCCGTGCACTTTAAATCAGCAGTCGTTTTGTAAATCAGATTCTGTATGGCAAATTACATTAACATCCTTGCAAATAAGCAGTTCATCAGAAAATTAATATAAGAGATTTCCCTCACAATTGAATTTTTCACAACAAATCCTTGTTATGTTTTGGTAGTATGTATGATAACGGATAAAGATTTTAGATTTAAAATCAGAGCATGAAATTTTGCTTGGGGTTTGAATTACAATTTATAACTTTTATATTGTTTAATTTTAATTTAAGAGATGATTTTAATATATTTTCAAATATATTTGTCCATATAAAATGGTATTTCATATTATTTATTTTTAATTGTTAATGCATCATCCTATTTTAATATGTATGTAGATATCAGTTATGTTTCAAATTTATTCTTTGATCTTCTTTCACACAAAGACACTGATTTATGAAAATAATTATTGGTTTCTGGTTAATTTTACTATTGGGATTATTCTCGGATGAAAATATAATTTGTATCTTAAAAACATTGTTTAAAAAATTTAAAAGACTCTATGAAAAGGCGATGGGGCGTAAACAATTGTTAGGAAAAAAGGGGATTTTCAAGGAACGTGCAGATACATTTTTATTTTTGTAGTTCTTATAGGCCTTGCTTGAACAATTTTCTTACTACTGCTCTGTTGGATATTTTTTTCGACCTCCAGAACCAACTATACCTAGCTCGTCACTGTTTACATTTAAATTTTGGAATACTATAATTGAAAACACTTTAAAATGTTTGTAGTATCAATGTAAAATGAAATGTAACAATGTAGATTGGCCCTCTTTTAAAATATGAATATGACAGTTCTGCTGATTGGCCCCAACAGTCACTGCAGATTGGCCCTTTATGATTTTCCCGTAAAAAACGATAATCCAAATTGGCCCATGAGATAAAAATGCAGATTGGCCCTTTTTACAAAACACCATCGATATGTTAAAGAGCAAAGGACTCAAAAGAATACCCCTTAAGGTGATTTTTATTTTCATAAAATTAAAATTAAATAAGCTGGAGTGTCTCCACTCGACTATCTCGCAATTTGAATTGGATTAAATAACATAATATATTATATTTAAATTAAAATTAATAAATAATATTTATTAAACCAGTGCATGTTTGGCTCTTAGTTGATGGCACCATTTCACGTGTTGGCGCGTGATTGACAGTCAATGTGTTAAAAAATTAATTCCGGTACTTTCAGCTATTCAATCAAGCTGAAATTCTATATATAGCAGTTTTATACAATTTTTAATCGTGTGAAAAATTATCAAACATAGGTATATCTTTATTTTTAAGGTCACTTTAGAGGAAAAAAAAATCAAAACGTTGTAGGTAATGACCCTCTTCCGGTTGAGCTTCATTTCTCAATAGTTGATAGAAAACTATGAATTTTGAATAATGCTCATGTACCAAATTCTAGCTCAAACCGTTTTTGCGTAATCTTGCCTACATACATACACACACATACACACAGACATTTTTCTCAACCTTAGTGAAAATGATTCAGGAACCTTCAAAACGTATAAAAACACCAAAATCTCAACATCGAAAATTTTCGTGATCGCAATACTATCTCTGGCGAGATAGTAAAAAATTAAAGTGCTAATTAATACTGTGTATGTAATAATAAATGAATTAAAATGTCGTTTTGTCTTTAGAAATAAATTAATAAAAATTCAAGAGGGAAGATGGAGTGTAAATTGACCTTAGGAATGTGCGAAAGGTAGATTATTAAATCAAAGATTAAAATCGTGCAAAATAATTTCGTCAGTTATTCGATACAATAACAGGTTACATTTAATAGAGAAATTATTTTAAGAATTTCCATTTAGACAAGAATGTCGGGAATGAATTCTATTGAGAATGAATGTGTACTGGACAGATGGGTGGGATAAGGAATGAGGGCACGACCGAGTCAAGGGGAAAAAAATTATGTTTTAGACTCTCAAGCAAATTTAAAGAGTTTATAGTTGATTTCTCTATCTATCTATCTATCTATATCAGGGATGGCGAAACTATGGCACGCGTGTCATAAGTGGCACGTTTGCAAATTTTGATGGCACGCACAAAGACAAGATTATTTTTTTTTTAATAATTATTACTTTTTTCATTGTGATGATATCTTAATAATTTCTAAAAAAATTTAATAACTTCTAAGATAGAAAGAAAGATATTAGAATAATAAAACTAGAAGGATTTCTTTCAAAATGTCGAAATGTAAATTTGCCTAAAATTCAGTTAAATAATAGTGAGTCCACACTACGATAATCTAAAATTAATTAAAGAATTTCCATAAAATAAAAATAAAAAAAAAATAATAAACAATTTTTTTAGGATAGATATATTTTTACCACAAATAAAATCCAAATTTTTTAATAGTCATTTTTTTATTTTTATTTTTTTTCTATAAAATTTAATATTTAAAATTATAACACTTTTCTATAGTTAGAAGTTATACATAAATATTCGATTATATACGCTACTAACGCTAAAAGGGGTACAGATACTGGAAAAAAATCATGACAATTTTGTGGCACGTTAGTTACTTCAAAAATATTTTTTATAATTTTGTGGCACGGACATTCAAAAAAGTTCGCCATCTCTGATCTATATCTATCTTTTCGTATAGATAGATAGATATATAAAGTTAAAATCACAATTTATATAATTATTATTTATATTTATCTAATATAAATAAATTATTAAATTTTATCTTTTATTAATTTAATTATTTTTGCAATGTTAATAATATATTATATCTTCAAATATGAATAATTATATGAATTTAAAAAAAATGTTTATTCAATTATTAAGATTTAATTAAAATAATTATAAAATATATATTATATTAAAAAAAATATATTCATATAACATTCATTTAAATTAATTATTTTGAAAATAAGAATGGTGGTGGATAGATTCATTTAAAAAAATGTTGACTAGATATCTTTCCTTTGTATAATAAATTATTAAATTGATTTAAAAGATTTTTAATAGAAAAATACAAAAATATTTATGGATTAATTATTTAATTGAATTTATAATAACAATTTGTAAATACAAAATATTGGTTAAAATGTGTAGTAATATATATGTATGTAATAAATATAAATAAATTAGTAAACTTAGTATTAATTATAATTAATATAATTTAATAAATGTTAAACATAAATTTCTATATGTATATTTACTTATATCAATATTTCTTTTTTTTTTTTGTAGTAATAATATATATATATGTGATTTTTCCTAAACAATTTATTAATTGTATTTATCTTTTTACTATAGATAGTATTGAGATCATGAAAATTTTTGATATTGAGATTTTGATGTTTTTATTCGTTTTGAAGGTCCCTGAGCATTTTCACTATCGTTGAGAAAAATGTCTGTGTGTGTATGTATGTAGACAAGATTACGCTAGAATCATGAAATTTGGTATATGGGCATTATTCAAAATTCATAGTTTTCTATCAACTTTTGAGAAATGTAGCTCAACCGGAAGAGGGTCATTACCTACAACGTTTTGATTTTTTTTCCTCTAAAGTGACCTTAAAAATAAAGATATACCTATGTTTGATAATTTTTCACACGATTAAAAATTGTATAAAACTGCTATATATAGAATTTCAGCTTGATTGAATAGCTGAAAGTACCGGAATTAATTTTTTAACACATTGACTGTCAATCACGCGCCAACACGTGAAATGGTGCCATCAACTAAGAGCCAAACATGCACTGGTTTAATAAATATTATTTATTAATTTTAATTTAAATAAAATTTATTATGTTATTTAGTCCAATTCAAATTGCGAAATAGTCGAGTGGAGACAGTCTAATTTTTTTCTAAAATAATAAATAAAATTGGAGAAATAAATCCAAGGGCCTTCTTGTCATTTGAATGTTAGCCCGTATGCGCCTTTGACGTCATCTGCATCCCACACGTGTTACGATGCATGCATCTCATCCATCCATACGTCGACCATTGAAACGGAGATGTCAGGGTAAAAAAAGCCGGATATTCTAACACATTTCCAGCCAAGAAATACGAGAGAATGTAAAAAGAAAAAGAAGGTGAGATGGAATGAAGAAGAGAATGAGGGAAGGGAGAGAAGGGTTACTTATATACTCGACTTGTGCAAAAATACAACCAATGAATTTCAAAAAAAAAAAAAAAACACCACCAAGACGTCCTTTATTGCAAACCAGTCTTAAGAAGATTGTGGGGGCAAGTTGCCTAGTCGATTTTTGTTTTTCAACTGTTTATCCAACGAGACAAACATAAAATAAATACAAATCTATATACATATATGGAATATACGAAAAATCCCTGTGGTACCCTTTGAATTAAATATTTTTCTTGATTTTTTTATTTACTTTATCTTAAGGAAAATATAAATAAATATAAAACAATTTTGTAAATCGTACATATGATAGATAATTTAAAAATTTAAAAAAAATAATTTAAGAGCTAAGAGAGCTTATTTCAATTTTGAAATTCACTAAATAATGCAGAGATACGTTTGGATTTTATTAAAAATTTTGAAGAATATTATCTCTGTATATATTTACATATACAATATTTGTAGATACATATTTCTTAATCGATTTATTTGTATTGATAAAATAAAAAAATAAATTATTTTTCAAATAATCCATATTAATTCTGAAAAATTATTCTAGAAAATAATGATTATTTTTCAATATTAAAATGTTACATAATTTTTCTTAATTAACTTGTACTTTACTAAATATCAAAATTTTAGTAGAATAAATATTGTAATGATTTTTTTATATGGGTGGATAGGGGAAAATTTTAAGAAAAATAAGGGTAGGTCACAAATGTGTATTGGAAAAGGGTGTACTTTATATCGGCGTAAACTGACCTGGAGATCTGGACTACAAAAAAAGAAAAAAAATTAAATTTATCATTAAGAATAAAAATTTAATATCAGATTTATTATATTTAATGTTTAAATATAAATTTTTTAAAACCTTTAGATTTAAATGTAAATCTTTAAATTATAATTTTATATACAGAAATTTTTTTTTATATTTTTTTATAAAAAAAAAATTAATCGTTTTATAAAAATTAAAGAGAAACCAATATTTGTTGTGAAACAAATTTTTTTAATTCTTTTAGATTAAAAAATTTAAAAAAAACAATCCTTCTTAAAAAACAATATTTTTTGTTAATAATGTAGCCGGTCCTTTTGTAAGAGATTGTCCGTGGACGACCGAGTGTAATGGTGGTCCTTTTTTCTTCCGATAAAGTCCGTCTGATCTCGACGGCAGCCCACGATTAAAAATTGTATAAAAGTGCTATATATAGAATTTCAGCTTGATTGAATCGCTAAAAGTACCCGAATTAATTTTTTATCACTGCAAATCACGCGCTAACACGTGACGTGGTGCAATCAACAAAGAGCCAAACATGCGCTGATTTATTAAATATTATTTATTAATTTTAATTTATAATTTAATTAATTAAATTTAATTTAAATATAATATATGTTATTTAATCCAATTCAAATTTGCGAGATAATCGAGTGGGGACACTCCAGCTTTTTTTATTTATTTATCGAATGAATAAATCTATTGGAATTCATATGTATTGAATAAATTGGTTTATTCAGAAACTGTTTGGAAGGTTGGCCTGGAACTTTCGGTGAAGATTAATGGATACAACTTACAATAACCCCCAGAAGACTTAGTAGACAAGCTTCTTAGGATAAGGCAAACACAGGACCCGATTTTAGTTCCCTTAAGAACTATAATAATATATATATTATCCCCGCTTGAAATTTTCACGAGCCATTATTATTGGTCAGTAGAGAATATTTATATGTAGTTCAAAGCTTCATCTAATTTCATTTGCGAATAAGAAATATATATATATATATATAAAATAAAATTTATTTTTTTAAATATAAATTTATTTTCATTGGAAGAGATTATATAGTAAAACGTTTCCCCTGAAGAGACGAGTTGTTGAAAAAGTCAGACAACGACATTCGTTTGCGTAATCTTAGTTACATACATACACACACACACAGACATTTTTCTCAACCTTAGTGAAAATGATTCAGGAACCTTCAAAACGTATAAAAACATCAAAATCTCAACATCGAAAATTTTCATGATCGCAATACTATCTCTGGCGAGATAGTAAAAATTACACTTATATAAATATTTTTTTTCAAAATTTTTTAAATCAATTTGGTAGAAAGGTGAAAAAAATTATATCTTAAATGTACTTCAGTGAGGTTTTTATTATTTAAGTATTATTTTTTTTTATAGCATTAGTCTTTATAATAATATTAAGGCTTTTCTTTAGACATATTAATAAAATGAAATATATCTAAATAATAAATATATAGCTTTTGATTAAAGTTAGATTTGATTAAATATTTATTTTGTATTGTAATAATAATAACGCTATAAATTAATATATTTTATGTAAATATAGTAAATGATTTGCGTTTGTATAATTGATCTAATATTATAATATAAAATTATTGAAATGAAAAAAAAATATTGTTATAAATTTAAATAAATAATAATTCATCGAAGTTTACTGATCATTTGTTTGTACTGTAGAAGGCACACTTGAAATAAATCTGTATTTTTTATTTATTTAACAACAGCACAGGAATTGTATCATGAATCACAATCTTATTTAAGTAGGCATATGTATAAGGCCATTCCTATATAAGGTTTTCCTCAATAAATATACAAATATATTTTAATTAACCAATATTTTTGGAATCATTTTTAATCAATTAATTATTTTAATTTATTGAATTTAAATTGAAATAAATGTGATTAATTTTTTTTTCAAAATTTTCTTTGAACGACATTTATTGGCCATTTATTCTATTTCGCCGATGTTTAATTTTATATAAATATTACAAAGCTTTAGATGAGGGAAAGAATTTTATAAAATAAGATAAATACATATAAATAAATTAATCAATATGAGAGATGGGATTATTCCTTGATTTATGAAAAATATTACATACATTATAATAAATTTAAGGATCCTGTATTGTATTACTTTTAGAAATATATTATTATAATAATAATATTAATTATATTTTTAATATTTTTTATACATATTTTGAAATTTTTTGTGAATATGGATAACTTATATTTTATCTTATAATTAATTAATTGAACATAATGTATTCATATCAATTTAATTTAATGAATGATTAAAATAAATGAAATGTATGTGAATTAATGAATTATGGGTTATAAGTCATGAATTTGTCCCCCATTTCTCTTCTCTCTCTCTTTGTTTCGCGCCCTCTCGATATGAATGCACATCCCATTATTTCATTAAATAATGTAAAAAGCATTCTTCATACAATTAAAAGGTCATTCGGAAATTTTATATAAAAATTTCCTATCATTTTTTAATTTTAAAGGTTTTTAAAACATACACAATAAAAAAAATAATTTATGAGTAAAATTTTTCCGATTTTCGATATTTATCCTCTGGCAATATTCCACGCCACATTTATCATTTTTTTTTTTTTTAAAAAAATATGTTTTTATTATATTTATTTTTCAATATCTATTAATTTATTATAATTTATGTGTTTCAAGGGAATATTTTAATTAATATTTGCAACTTTGAAAAACCAAAATGTAAAATTCAATAACAATTAATATGAATTCATACAAATGTTATAATTGGATTTCATGATAAAATTGATTGCATAATGGTCATTTAAAAAAATTAGTTTAAAATAAAGTAAATATTACAATAAACACTGATAAGTTGAAATGAAGTTATATTAGTACAATTTATACTAAATAAATTCATTCATTTTGATAGAGAAAGGAGCGCCAATAGCTATGTCAAAAATATATAAAGATTATATCAATAAATTTAATGTTAATATCTATATATCAAATCTAATGATATTAAAAGGAAATAAATATAAATAATCAATTAGAGGCCATTTTAATTAACAAATTTTCAAATGTATAAAATTACATACCTAATGCGAATTTCAAAAATATTGAAAAAAGAGTATTAATTTAAGAAATTCGCATGTTTATTTAAAAAATAAAAATTTACTATCTAGGAGCGCTGGTAGCGTTCCGACCCCGCCAAGTAAGAAAACAAGCGTATATAAATACTGGACGTGGTAATGTGGGAGGTACTACCACTATTTGAAAAAGTTTTATTGGAAATGCAATTAAATACACTATTCAGGAAATGAACGTTTTAAAAACAATTAATATTGTAAGGTGAACTTGGCGGCCGCCAAGCTTTGATTTCACTAATTTTTTTGGACGACAACTTTTTTATTTCCTAACTTTTTAGGGCCCACAACTTGGCGGGGAACCTCTACCACGAAGTGGTTTTTTGTCAGATTACTCATACCAAAGGAAGTGTCCCCTTTTAAATTCATCACCTTTCATTACTACGTTATGATTCTAAAAATTCTTACAATATCTATTAATAATATTATGTTTCTAAATTTTAAAAAAAATATAATTTAAAGAAATGTAGCTATTTATGGTTATTCTACATATTAAATAAATAGTTTATTTTGTTAATTTAACTATTTTTTTTATTAATTACAACAGTAGTGACTTAGTTAACAAGTTTACAATTAAAATTTATTAATTTATTTTGTTCTAATAATATATAAAAGAAAATCTCAATAAAACGATAAATAACAGTTTTTCAAAAAAATAAATATTATCTAAATTAATTATTCATTTGTTATATTATTAAAGATTTTGAAGACTTATGGTGCGGAAAATTAGGTTAGAGATTATTATTTATGATAAATATCAAATTTAATATAATTTTGATTTTTTGTAGCGAGTGTAGTAAATATGAGAAAATATTTCATTGATTGAAGATACAATTCTAATATTTATTTAGAAAAAATAAAAGTTTTAATTTAATGAATTAATCAAATCAAATGGACAAGGCAAAAATGGGAATCGAATGCTAAATAGATATAAATTAATTAAAATATATTTTTTTTTTAAAATAAGTAAAAAAGGTCATCCGCACTTGCCATGAGAATATGCTCTTAACTAGAGCTTCGAATTACCAAATAAAAAAACGGTTAGAACAATTGCTAAAATATATTAAAAAAATAAAAATTGATATAACTAACATTACTATTAGAATATACACAAAAATAATATTATACTTTTTTATTCAGAATATATAATAAATTATTTTTTTGAAATTAAAATATCATCAACAAGTAATAATTATTTTATAAATAAATTGACTTAAACAACCAATGCATTACTCTAAAACAAAATTAAACATCAATTTCAAATTGACCTACAACCAATAACAAATTCTTCTCCGAAATTTGACATATTTGAGGATTCTGTGACTTTACATAAATTGAGTATAATAGAGTATTATAGAAAACCTTGAAAGGAATACTAAAGTAAACTATGTTAATATCTTGGTCCGTGTCCGGATTGCCTTTGAAGGGATCATTCCCTTAAGGTCCCACTTCAAAGCAAAGAATTTGAATTATTTCCATCACGTTTAGGTGGTTAGTTTTTGATCAATCATTTTTATCCGAAAATTTGCTCTTTTATTCAATATATTCAAAAGCAAAATAATAATTACATAATAAATAATACAATAATAATTATAAATTCCTGTATTAAAAAAATAAAATTAAAATTTAATGTAATTTGAAAAATAAATAAAATAAATTAAAAAGATTAGTTTTAATTAATTTTAAACATATATCTCCTTCCATTTGAACTATTTGATAACTTGTTTGGTAGTGCATTTTTGGAATCTATCTATATCTATCTCTGTGGCTCTACGGAATTCGAAAGTTCTTGTCCGCAGCAACCACACTTCTCCAAATATCCCTATCCTGAGCCAAAACCCTCCGATATCTACCCTCTCCAATCTCTCTCACGTCCCTTCCTACATTATCCACCCACCACGTCCTTGGTCTTCCAAACGGGCGTTTCCCAATCAGTCCCCCCCCCCAATATATTTTTTGCCATTCTTTCCTCTTCCAATCCACGTGTCCTGCCCACCGCAGCCTTCTCGATTTTATAATTCTAACTATATCTGGAGATGTATAGAGGTTATGTAATTCCTCGTTATGCAGTTTCCGCCATTCTTTGGTAAATGCTGCGAAGAATCCTATTCTCAAATACTATAAATCTACTCTCGTTCCCTAAGATCATAGACCATGCCTCACACTCATATAAAACAATCGGCGAAATAAATGCTTTATATATTTTAATTTTTATCCCCTTTGATAATAATTTTGACGCGATAAGCCCCTCTACTGCATGATAACAGGCTTTTCCCGATTGCAACCTCGATTTAAATTCTTTTCGAATATTATTATCCTTCATGATTACAGAGCCTAAGTATTTCTACATTTTCGAGTTCTAAATTTTGTATGTTAAGACTTTGTGTGTTAATACTGTTCCTCTCTGTTACTAAATATTTTGTCTTAGAACTATTAATTTCCAGCCCCACCTCTTTTCCTGCTTCGATTAATTTTTCTACGCTATCTTTAATTCCAATTGCCGAATCTCCTATTATATTTAAGTCGTCTGCGTAACGTGATACTTGAATTTTTTTTGTTTAATTGGAGTCCGTTTGAATTTTCCCCAATTTGGCTAATTACATATTCCAGTACTAAATTGGTGATATTGCTTCTCCTTGTTTTAACCCATTCTGAATTTTGAATGTTTCTGATAGTTGATTCCCGCATTACTCTCCTTTACTACCTACAAGTCAAATTTGAATCATACGTACTATTATTTTTGGAATTCCCATTAAGATCAAGATTTGAAAAAGTTTTTAACCGGTCTATTGAGTCATTTGCTTTTGTAAAGTCTACAAAAAATTGGTGAACAGAGATATTGAATTCGCGTTTTTTTATAATATCTGCCTTAATGAGAAAATCTGATCTACAGTTGATTGGTTTGGCCTGAACCCGCACTGATATTCTCCTAATATTTCCTTTGCATATTCAGAAATTCCCTTGTAGTTATTTCAGTTGGTTCTATTACCCTTCTTAAAGAGTGGGATATTACTGCCTTACATTTTTGTAATCATAAATTAAAAATTTTTTCTGATTGATTGAAATTCAGGAGTAAAGTAGCACTCAAGATGCTCTCGCTTTAATAAAGCGGAAGATGAAATAAGCCCATTGAGCTTTTGTTTACTCGTATTAAATATCACCCTTTTGTATACAAATTATATCTTTAGAAAATGAAATACCGGATTATATTTCGTCTTTTCTAACTTATCTTTTAAAATAACAAGTGAATAAGTGTATTCATAACATAATGATCATTTAATATATATGAAATTATCATCTAAGATTAGTTCCAAAGATAATATAAATAGTATAAAATAGCAATTTTTCATAATTTTATTATATATATATATATAAAAATTTAATTTTTTTTTTCATTTATTTTTATATATTATATTAATATAAACACAATTAGAAATAATAAAATTAGAATATCTCAATATTTTTATTATATATTAGTATATATTATTATATTATTATTATTATATATTATAATATTATTTTTATTACATCCACACCGGGAATAATTCATTTTATCAAATTATATATTTATTTATTTATTATCTCAAATTATTGTTTTTTAAATGTAAATAATTTTCTAGAATTAAATTAATAATAATATATTTTAAATTTGAGAATAAAAATTCTCCAATATCTAAATAATACTAGGAGTTATTATATTTAAGTATATTACAAATTTATATTTAAAAACAAAAATATTATAAATTCGAAATAATATTTGTTTAAAAAAACCTCTATCAATCTATCTCTGTGGCTCTACCAAACTCGAAAGCAGCAACCACACTTCTCCAAGTATCCCTATTCTGAGCCACAACCCTCGAATCTCTCTAACGTCCCTTCCTACATTATTCACCCACCGCGTCCTTGGTCTTCCAAGTGGACGTTTCCCTCTCAATCTACTTACTAATATATTTTTCGCCATTCTTTCCTATTCCCATTCTAGCCACGTGTTCTGCCCATCGCAGTCTTCTCGATTTTATAAATCTAACTATATCTGGAGTTATGCAATTCCTCGTTATGCAGTTTCCGCCATTCCCTGGTGACCTCATCTTTCTTTGGTCCATAAATGATGAGAAGAATCCTATTTTCAAATACTATAAATCTACTCTCGTTTCCTAAGATCATAGACCATGCCTCACACCCATATAATACAATCGGCGAAATAATTGTTTTATATATTTTAATTTTTATCCCCTTTGATAATAATTTTGATGCTATAAGCCCCTTTACTGCATGATAACAGGCTTTTCCCGATTGCAACTTCGATTTAAATTCTTTTCGAATATTATTTTCCTTCGTGATTACAGAGCCTAAGTATTTAAGTTTTTCTACATTTTCAAGTTCTAAATTTTGTATGTTAAGACTTTGTGTGTTAATACTTTTCCTCTCTGTTACTAAATATTTTGTCTTAGAACTATTAATTTCCAGCCCCACCTCTTTTCCTGCTTCGATTAATTTTTCTACGTTATCTTTAATTCCAATTTCCGAATCTCCTATTATATTTAAGTCGTCTGCGTAACGTGATACTTGAATTTTTTTGTTTAATTGGATTCCGTTTGAATTTTCCCCAATTTGTCTAATTATATATCCCAGTACTAAATAAAATGAAATTGGTGATAGTGCGTCTCCTTAAAAAAACCTCAATTGAGACAAAATTATCTGAATTTTTTACTTTTTAAAATTATCATAAATGTTTTTAAAATTATGATTTTTGCCGTTATGAATATCTTAACATTTTCTTTATATAAATATGAAGGTTTAAATAAAAAAATAGAAATGATTTATTTTGATTTATGATTATCAGTTCTTTCCCAAACCATAACTAATTTTATGAATAGATTCCACTTAAGGGATGAAAATGAATTTTTGAGTGTTAATTCAATAGAGTAGTGGTGAATAAGGTTTAGTTAGAAAAAATAATTTAGGAAGGGTGGGTTTTTCGTTAAGGGGTGTGTTTGTGTGTGGAGGACAAGATCAACACTAATCCAGATTATTGTGCGAGAATTATTTTATCGAGCGTTAAACTAAAAAAATAGATCAATATCAATAGATATTTATGAATTGGAATGGTTCTTTTTATAGGAATGAACTTTAATATTCATTTCCCACGAAAATAGAATTTTTCTAATTTAACTGTTTTTTGTCAATCAAACAAATGCATCACCCAATAACTCTTCACTTTCAATTAATTAAATTGTCTTCTAAGTGGTTTGAAGATTTAATTAATTTAGCTTTTAATATAGAAAACAATAAAAATAATAATATATAATATTAATAATAATAATAATAAATAAATTAAAGATTTAATACAATTGCTTTTTTTTAATATTTGCAAAAAAACTAACTGTATTTAATTTATTATCTTCCTAGAAAATTTGATTTATATAAGGTAAACGATATATAGGCTACAACATTTACACACAAACATATACACCCCCACTATGGTATATTAGTAATAGCAAAATCTCATAATTGTTTTTATCATGATTGCAATACTCACCCTCTTGATAAATTCCAAACACTCGGAAAGTAAAATGAAATTTATATAAATACTCCATTTTTTTAATTCAATATTTTTTTTTTATTTTTTTTTATTTTTTTTTATTTTGATGTGAATTTATTGAAATTGTGATTCTTTTTTTTATATTATTTTCGATTCCATTCGAAATGATTTTCGATGGTGATAATTAAGATTTCAATTCATTTATCTGAAAAATACTTAACTTCAATTTTCCATTAACTTTGTTATTATATTTAAAATCGAATTCAAACTGAATGAAATGCTTTTCTTTCATCATTCGTTGTTTTTTCCATATTTTATTTTTTTGATTTTACTCTGTCGACTATTATTAAAATTCAAAAGCCATCCGATGCCTTGTTCTTACTTTTTATCCGATCTATTTATATGAGATATTAACCCTCTAGCAACCATTTTTTTTTTTAAATCTCATTTTTCATATATTTAGTTTGTATTTTTGTAATTTAATATTTAGAATATATGCATATGGTATTATATTTTTGTTTATTTATCCTTACATTAGTATATTAATTAAAAAAAAATACTATTTTTAGAGTTGTCTGAATCATTAAAATATATAAATAAAAAAGATAAGGAAATAATAAAATATCAATTTTTTCTATTCTTCTATTTATATTTATATTAAATATTTTATAAATTTCTTATATAATATATAATAATCATTAATCAATAATAATAATATAAATATTAGTCTTAAACAAATAAAATATGATTTTTACTATCTCGCCAGAGAAAGTATAGGGATCACGAAAATTTTCGATGTTGAGATTTTGATGTTTTTATACGTTTTGAAGGTTTATGAATCATTTTCACTAATGTTGAGAAAAATGTCTGTATGTGTGTGTATATGTATGTAACCAAGATTACGCGAAAACGGTATGAGCTAGAATGATGAAATTTGGTACATGGGCATTATTCAAAATTCGTAGTTTTCTATCAACTTTTGTGAAATGTAGCTCAACCGTAAGATGGTCATTACCTACAACGTTTTGATTTTTTTTTCCTCTAAAGTGACCGTAAAAATAAAGATATATATAGATAATTTTTCACACGATTAAAAATTGTATAAAACTGCTATATATAGAATTTCAGCTGAATTGAATAGCTGAAAGTACCAGAATTAATTTTTTAATACTGCAAATCTCACGCGCCAACACGTGACGTGGTGCCATCAAAAAAAAGAGCCAAACATGCGCTGGTTTAATAAATATTATTTATTAATTTTAATTTATAATTTAAAATTAATTAAATTTAATTTAAATATAATATATTATGTTATTTAATCCAATTCAAATTGCGAGATAGTCGAGTGGAGACACTCCAGCTAATTTTATATTTCTCTTATAAATTTAAATTTTATTAAGTAATTTGTTTTAAAAAAAAATTATTTTAATTTTTATTTAGTTTTTAATGGCATGCCTTTTTTAATAGGAATAAGATGGCGCTAATATTCGAGGAATAGAATGTTCACACAAAAAACATATCAATTCATCTTATGAGATTTATTATTCATTACAAAAATTCGAAATAAATTAGACAAATAGTTTTCACAGTGTTAGAAAAGTAAAATATATATATATACTCGTATGTATATCCAATATTACAATATAAAATATCAAATAGTAATCGTAGAATTGATTGGATTGAGTTAATGGTTAAGTAAAATAGAGTATTTTAAATTGGTATAGGAAAGAATTATAGAGTGGATATAGGAAGTGAATTCACTGGCCAAAGAGGGGCGGGGGACATTTGATTGACAGCATAAGAAGGGGAGCATAATGCTATGAGGGAATGTTATAAAAATAAAATTATGAACACCGACGTGGATGAAGAGACTGAGTAAATTTAATCTACATACAATTATATATATATATATAAAAATGACTCGTAAATTTAATTTTGATCACATAATGGTAATAATAGAATTAAAAGGAATAATTAGAAAATAATTTGAAAAACTACACTCCATATTCTAATCTCATTTGAAAATAAATTGAATATTTATATACTTTTATATATAAATTATATATAAATCTGATTTATATTCATTAATGAAATGTTCCTGTATTTAAACATTTTTTTGATATAAACTTTAAAATTATAAATATTTTTTTCTCTTAACGTCTCTTAAAGAATTATTAATATACAATAAGAGAGACTATATTTTGGAGAAATCGTAGTTTTAAATAATTCAAAACTATATATTTCCAATTATATTTATTATATATATTTATTTGTTTATATAGCTTAATGAAATATATTATATTAAAATATCATTAAATTTAAAAAAAGATTATACTTTTATATTTCGAGATTAGATCAAATATTAATCATCGAAAATCGCTTTATTGTTTTTCAAAATATTCCCCATGCTTCTTCAGAGGTTGAAAAACGTTAACCTCTCAGTTTGTTTTTTTACGTACGGGAATAAAAAGAAGTCAGGACTATATGGCAGACATCATATCGACGTTTTGAGTGCTCAAAAATGCAGTTGTTTGAGCCGATGAGTGAGAGCTCACATTGTCGTGAAGAGTGATCCGTCTTGGGCGGTTAGTTTTCATGATTTCATTGGAAGACAATTGACAAACAAATGATTGTGAACCATCCAGAATTAACTGTTCTGCGTTGTTCTAGTTGCGACTTGTCCAGTTTTTCAGAAAAAACAGGAGACCATTTGCTTGGAAGAAACAAATTGTGTGGGATCCAACTCGAACAAATTTTTTTGACAGTCAAATGTTTATGCAGGTCCCACTAATGCCTTACGATAAGTCACATGTCACAATATCAGTTCGCGCACAGTATCAAATGGTTTCCGGAACAACAACTGATTTTGTATGACCTTCACGAAATTCGTCTTGGACTGAACTACGACCTCGATTGAATTCACCATACATACCATCGATAAACACTCGTCCTTGAAGGAGCTTCATCGCCAAAAATTGAATTCAGTTTATCCATGCACTGTTGCTTAGTTAATCCAGGTCAAAAATTGTAAAAAATAATCACACGAAAATGTTCACGATTGAATTCCATTATTTTGTCGAGATGAATCTGAATGAAGTTACTGTAAACAACACAAATAGCGCTCGTATGTCACCTCAAAAATGTCAAACTTTACGATAAAGCTGTGAGTTGCCAGATTGCAAAACTAGGGTTGTCCAATCCCGAAATATAAAATGCAACCCTCGTAATATAAAATAAAATTTTAAAGAGTTTTAAGTCTCAATATTAAATTTATTAAAAATGTATTCTTAATTTTATGTTGAATTTAAGATTTATAGAATAAAATTGAATATAAACATATTATATTTATTAATTAAATTAATTCAAGAGTGAGTAAAAGTTTTAGTAAAAAAATAACCCAATTTTTAATATCCCTTTTTTTATTGTAGTATAATAGTGAGCTAAAAAAATAATGCACAAAGAAATGAAATAAGGGGGAAAATATAAAAAAAACTATTGATATATATATATCTATATTTCAATTGTATATTTTTTTTTGTTTGTTTTTTTTAATACAATTATGGACATGATAACGGTTTTAGAATGAGAAATCGAAATATTTTTTTATTTTTTTTTTTTTTCAAAGAAAACATAAAATATTTGTTCCATATATATACAGAGAGAGAGTGAGAGCGAGATGACTGTATATAGAAAAGGCAATTACCGTTCCGCTTAAACATACATACATTTGACCAGGTGCTCAGTGGTACTAGAGGGTGCAAAAGCGCGGCACGAGTCAACGGAGGTTGAAAAAAAAATATAAAAAACTATCCAAGTAGAGGCGGTGCAGACCCTTTTGAAGGTTGTTCCCCTCTGCAAATCTCGCTCCCTATGGATAGAGAGGGTGGTTCGCATGAGGGGAAGGGTGGTTGGGGTTTCAAAAGCATATGAGAGAGGCAAAGGGGGTCGTAATTTTTTCCTATTCACTCTCTCGCTGGCGCACAACATTTTCGACCTTTAAGCTTAATAATAAACCAAAAGAATGTTATTCTTTTCTTTTTATCATAAAAATTATTATTTTGTTGCATAACAATTCAAAGAATTCAAATTGAAAAGAAAAGAAATCGAGAATGTTTAAGGTGAAAAGGGTTAAGAAGTTATAATTGGCTATTGAATGGAAAAAGTTGGTTGGTAAGTCAGTGTCTACAATTTTGTTTTTTGTTTTTTCTTAAAAATTTAAATATTTGCTTTAATTTTGATTAAGTTAAAAAAGTATAAGGTAAACACAAAATATGCGAAATAAATACTTACTTGTTTATATTTAAAATAAATTAAAAAATAATAATAATGATATAAATTAGTAAATTAAAAGTAAAACGAATGTTCACACAAAATGATTGTTTAATATAAGGTAATGGCACCTATAGATGACATGGCACCTATAGATGACACTTTTGAATTTAAACTAAAAAAATAAGCAAATTTTAAAACATACGCGGAAATTTTTTTTTTTAAATCATAGTTATGCTTTTCCACCACCTGAGATATCCTACAACAATACAATAAGTCGCCCTATTTTTTTTCTTTTAACTTGAAATGCAGACCGAATCTTCAACAATTGATTTTTTCTACAAATCTTAAAGATAACCTTAAGGTAACTAATGTTCTTAATTAGTATTTTATATGTTTATTTTCATATTTATCAAGAATTTAATAACTACATTATAAAATAGACTTAATATAGATATAAATCACTTCAATTTAAACACCTAATTTTTAAAAGTATCTTTTTTATCAACCGTGTTATCTATAGGTGCCACTAAAAATTGTTTTTCCTATAGATGACAGCAATGTCAGCTATAAGTAGGTTTTTAAAAAAATTGTCTATTATATTAATAGCTGTAAAGAGGAGATAATTTTATATAATTCCACCAAGTTGCATGTCTGAATTGATATAGGAACCTAAAGGTGACGCTGTGTTTCTCATTGTCAGAAAAATTTTTTCTGTTCCAGAACTTCATACACTATTTTTTTGAAATTTTTTTTAAATTACTCTGTTCTCAATGTATAATTAAAAATGCATAATTAAAAAAAGATTTGTTTAAAATCAATTTTTTATTTTATTATAATAATCAGCTAAAAATAAAATCAATCCCAATAAATATATCTAATGTATCATTATATGAAACCTGATTTTTTTATTATAACTAAAGTTAAAGCAGCAACAAGGTGTTGGAAAGATGTTTTACTTTGTAAATAAATAAGTTGAAGATAAAGAGAGCAAGCGAAGTGAAAAAAAGTAGATGTCATCTTTGGGTTCCATAATTGTCATCATTAGGTTCCACCAAAATTTTTGGTGTCATCTATAGGTGCCATTTGATTACTTTGAAAAAAAAATTATATTTCCTCTTAAACTCACATAAAAGTTTAAAATATTTATCCTGGTGATAAAAGGTAAGATAAGATTTATAATAACCAAAAGATTTTTTTTGTGAGACGTATAGTTTCAGTTTTATAAAAGAAAATAGTGGCAAGAGCGCTTAAAATGTCATCTATTGGTGCCATTACCTTATGTATATATAATTTTGATTTTTATATAAAATAATAATTTATAAAAATTTATAAAAATTAAAAAAGTTATTATTAATGGTTATTAAAATTTATATATATATATATATATATTACGTTTACGTTTGTTCGTATAGGTTATAGTGGTATGAAAATATTTAATAAAGATAAATATAATTTTATTAACAAATAATTTAGATAAATTTCTTAAACATTGCAAACAGATAAATTGGCTCTATTTTTTCTCCTAGAATTTGTTCGGCCACTTAAACGAAACATATGTACATTTTTCAGCAAATTATGTAAAGGTTTTAATTACTATTGCAATGACCGCAATAAAGAGTATTAAAAAATATAGTATTTCAGATGGTATTATTGATTACCTGACCAGCTAAAATTAATTTATTTTACATATTTAATAATGGATTAAATTAATTAAGTTGATGTTGATTAGGTGTTCTCAATTAACGTAACTGAGATGCATGTTGAAAGGGTAGTTTGCACAAATTAATCAAACAATTAATGAATTAATCAACATATCAAGTCGCAAATAATAATAAAACGCTATATTTTGGAATACCTTATTCAATTATTTTTGAATTTACATTATAATAAATTAATAGAGAAGGCTCAATCACCTACATTTAGTTATCATTATTATATATTAAGATATTATTAAAATATTAAACTTTTATATATATTTTCGTTTGGGTGAGATCTTTGTGCAAATAAATTGACCATACCATGGAAGGACAGTTACTAACCAATCGGTTGCCGTCTAAGCAGTATCGAGGTGTTATGATTAGAATTCAGAATGATCAGTTTGTATGATCAGAACAACGAATTGTTTAAACCTTTAAATTTATTTTTTGATCAGAGGCCACTAGTTATTAATTCAAGTAATTTCCTGATACTGAATATGGCTGGACCTCATACTTTAGAAAGAAAAAAATTCCTTTGTCAGACCCGGGAATCGAAAACGGTTCCACCTTGAAAGTCATACATACTGCTAATAAAATGAACTTATATATATATAATATTTGTTCGATAGTCTGTTATGGAAACAGATAGCCACTTTTCCCAAGAGTTCGCCATGGACAGGAACAAGTGGTAATCACTTGGCGCTATGTCCGGGCTATATGGTGGATGGGATAAAACCTCCCATCCGAGCTCCCGTAGCTTCTGACGAGTCATCAAGGAAGTGTGTGGTCTGACGTTGTGTCCTGGTAGAACACTACACCCTTCCTGTTGGCCAATTCTGGACGCTACTGGTCGATCACCTGCTTCAAGCGATGCAGTAGATGGTAGAATTAAGCGTCTGGCCATATGGGTGCAGCTCATAGTGGTTGATTCCCTTCCAATCCCACCAAACACAGAGCAAAACCTTGGGGTCGTTTTAACCGGCTCTGAATCGTCGAAACCATTCCTCCGTGGTTCGAAGTGATAGAGTACCATCCCCCAAAACACCATTAATCTCACGGAACGTTTCTCTAGCGGAATTCCCTTTAACGAAGGAAAACTTTGAAATAGCGCGAATTTCGACGTTAGTGAACTCCATGTTTACACGTCTATAACTGTTGAACGTAATATCCAAACTAAACATCCATAGCGTCGTTTTATAGGTTATGTCAAGACCTTTCAAATAATGTTATAGTATTGCCAGATACGAGCTCTGTAGCGCTTTGTACATAGCCGCGAAAAAGGCGGAAGGGAGATATTTGACAACCTATTATAATCAATTACTGTCTAAAGTCTAAAGAATACAATGAGCTCTTTGAAAATGTTAATATTTTTTAATTATAATAATATAAAAATTAAATTTTGCTAAATAATATTTTTGTTTGCTTACCACTTATATAATTAATTTTATATTATTGTACTAAGTCACAAATTAGAATATATGAAAAATTATGTAAAAGATTTTTCAATAAAATATCTAAAAATAAGTAGTTTTATTAATTTTGTCATAATAAATTAGTTTTAGTTTATTAAATTATAACATTTGAACAATTAATATAAATTTTAATCTATGTATTTAATTAATTTTTCCAACTTTATTAATATATATATATATAGTGTTAATTTTATTTATTCAATCCCTTAGAGTGAAAGTTAAGTGAAGATAAAGATTATTTTATCTTAGCAGTAGATTTTCTCGTAAGTAATAACAAGAGGAAGGTGTGAGTGGGGGAAATGTAGGGAAGGGAAGAAAACTTTAAAGAGGCATTTAAAGACGTTAAAGTGAGAGAGCATTAAGACAGTTGAAGAGAACTTTAAATATAGTTCAATATATATTGATTGAACTCACTATATAACATATACTATATATATATATCTAACAATTCTATATAATAGGGAAGATTTGTTAGTTTGATGAGAAGTGTGTAAATGTTGAGTTAGGTTCTATAAAGACAATTTTAAACATTTCTTCAAAAAATTATTATCGATGAGTGTTAAAATAAAATAATAATAATAATTAAAAATTAATATAATTAATAGTGAGAGTTTTAAAAGTTTAAAATTTGAAAACAGAATTTTAAGAAAGAAATTTAATTTTAAGAAAATTATAAATTGTAAAAATAACAAATAAATATTATTTTAAAATTTAGGGTAAATTATTTCTTTCTTCTAGATATTTTGGGCTTTAATTAATAGTTCTAGAATAATTAACTGTTAATTATTAATTAGAATAGAATGTGTTAAATAATTAAAATAAATTTTAATTAGATGAACTTTTGTATTTACCTCTTGATACAATTCTATTTAATTAATCCTTTTCAATTTTACATTATATATATACTGTTAATAATATTATTAAAATATGTATGAGTATTAAATAAATAATTATTAAATTATATGAATGGAGATCTCGGGAATTTAAGGCCTTATGCCCTAAATTATTAATTTTTAATTAAATAAAAATCAATATAACAATATTATATAATATTAAACAAGGAATATATTATATTAATTTTTTTGTTTTGTTATCTATATATTACCTATATTAAATCGACTTTACAAATCTTTGAATTGTACTTGTGGAAGAGAATTTAAATTGATAATTTGTGAAGAAATAAATGTATTAGAGTTGTATTTATTTGAATTATTAATTTCTTTTTCATTCTAGGATTAACTTTCACATACTTAAAGGTCCATCAACAACCTTAATATGCAATTTCAACATGCTATGTTTTAACCCTTCACCTATTATGTCTTTAAATAGTTTTGGGATAAACATAACACTTATTATTTTTCCTAATTACTATAATTAAAAATATTATATTTCATATCAATTTGATTAATATTTAATAAAACTAGAAATAAAAAAATTTTTAAAAAATCAATACAATGTTGATGAATATTATTAAAATTAAAAAAAGATATAGCCTGAAGATAATTCATTCAAATTATAAAGCAATTCTAATATTAAAATAACAATTTGGCGACTCTGAGTTAAGATGATTTAAGAAAGTTGTGTTCCAAGTTTATTTTTGCTTTTATTCTTGAATAAGATAAAATATGCAAAAATTGTGGATATTAAAGTAAATCTTTTTAAAAATTAAATTATTATTTTGAAAAAATATATATTATTTTATAATATGTTGTATAATATATACCTATAATAATGAAATACTTGTTATAAAAGTATGGATCTTTGTAAAATATAAACTAAGAGAATTTAGGAAAATAATCTTTAAAAACCTTCAAATTGTAAGAAAATATTGTGTATATAATCTTTAAATAACACCAAAAAATGAGATAAAGGATATTCATGTAAAAATCAGGTATTATATCATAATCAGATGATAGATTTTTCGAAGCAGTATATTAATTCTTTTCAACGCTGTTTTATTATATTATTCAGATATATATTCATAAAAATCCAAATACCAAGTAAACATGATATATTTTAATGCTTTCAGACAAAATTATTGTGACAACGGTGAATAAAATTCTATTATTCAATATATAAATAAAATAAATTAACGCATGTGCGAAAAGAGCCATTTCTGGCATCTGACAAGTGTTTAAAATGGCATATGTTCGAGTTTATGACACATAAGATGTATATTAATTAATAAATTATTATAAAATTATCAAAATTTACTTATTTCGATTTTTTTAATTTTTACTTTTAACCATTTTAAATATTTAATTTATATATTTTTTGTATTTGTTGCATTAAAAGGGTTTAAACCTTTATCTAAAACTATGATATAGATATAGATTTGGAATATTTGCAAATAAAATTCTATGCTCATAAGGTCTAATGATCCACATTCAATTACGATTCAATCCACATCAATAAATAGATTAAATTCACTAAATTTAAATTATATAATTATATGAATTAATAATTTATCAAATTAAATGATGTAATATATTTATTTAAGTATCAAACGATTCAATATAATAAATGTACTTATATGTTGAAAAAATAAAATAAATTTATATTCATATTTTTTTATTTATTACAAATTTAGATTCATATTTTAATTTTAATTATAAAAATATAAATTTTTATAATTAAAAAGAAATATTTATTTAAAATATCAGCCTTGTTTTTTATATTTGATAAATCTTGTAGTGGTACAATTTCGTAATATATATAAATATCCTTAGATAAATAATAATTATTTCTCTTTTAATATTAAAATTTTAATTCACTTTTAGATTAATAAATATTATTATTATTATTATTATTATTAATAGTTCTAAAACATAATTATACATATTTTCTTTCAAAAATCACATAAAATGTCTTGGTTTTAGACTAAAAAAATTTAGAATCACTTCCCCTTCAAAAAACAAAAACAACTCTACGCCTTCAAGATAGAATAATTACTTATATTAATCCAAAGGAGCAAAAAGGATAATAAATTATTTATATATGTATATAGAAGATTATATTATATATAAATATATCATTTTTTTTTGTTTGATTTATTATGTTATCTACCAGTTTAATATTAATTTATTATTAGTATAATAATTATTAATTTGTTATCTTATTTAGAGAAATATATTAGCATTCAGAAAAAATACTAAGAAATATATTTTTATATAATAGATGTATAAATACCTATTTTTATATATTTATATTATTTTAAAATGTCCAAACGATAAGAAATGAAAGGCCCAAGTGATATAAGTTTGCCTAAAGTTGTTAATAATAAAAATTACACTTAGCATGGATATAAATAAATAAATACATATTGTATTAATTAAATTAATAAGTGTATAAAATGTATAATAGGATCTGCTTAGTAATATATAAGTATTTTACTTAAAAATAAAATACAATTATAAATTGAAAACAAGTTGATTTTTAAAAATAAACCTACATATTATGTAGCTATGTAGTACTTGATTAATTTCAAATAGCATTCAATTTTATAAATCAACTTATTTGTAATTTTAATCACCACTTTAAACATATCGATTACAAAGATAGACACTATAGGAATAGAAAAAAATTCAACTGTATCTCTAAGATGATGCCTTTAACATTACCTTTACGTCCTAGAGGTAAATATATAAACTCTAACGCGCGCGTTATCATTTTTATTTTTATTATTATATTTTAATTTATATTTCATATTTTCCAAAAAAAAAAAATGTTTAATATTTTTATTTATTATTTTATTGAATATATAATATAATTAATAATTAAGAGTAATTAATTAAATTATCAATTTAATTATAAATTTATATTTATCGTTTTAGTTATTATAACTAAAATATTTTTTGTTTTTTAGTTTTTTGAAAAAAAGAGGAAGTTAAATAATATATATATATATATATATTTACATACCGATTAGAGAGGTGATCCCTGTCTCCGGTGGTAAATTTCACGTCACTGTAGCGTAGCCGCACTTGGCCTGTGAGCCATTCAATGCACTGGCATAGGAAGTCAGCCGCTGACTGAAGCCGTCGGCCGCATCGCACGGGAAACTGCGTTGTCTCCCCACCACCGGGCTTCGGCGGTGCATCAGCCAGCGCATGTCCACCCCTCCTTTAGCACCCTTAACTTAACCCTTCGCACTCGAACCCTAACCAGACACAACCCTCAGCGCACCTGAAAACAAAAATTCATCATTTCTTTTATTTCAATGTAATATTTATTTTTTTTTTTTTTTTACAAAAACACACAAATATGAATATTTAAATAAATTTTAATAATGAAAGTAAAATTAATTTCAAGTTCCAAATACAATAAAAAGTCCTTTAATTTTTATATATCAAGTGCAGTTTAAAAATACAAAACTTTTCTCAACCTTTTAGTATTTTCAGCCCAATTTTCGACCATAATTTTCATCGCTCCCCGAATACAATAAAATGAATACAACAATAATGAATAGTGAGTATTTTGGATTCTATTTTTACTTTCTCGCCAGAGATAGTATTGCGATCATCAATTTTCGATGTTGAGATTTTGATGTTTTTATACGTTTTGAAGGTTCCTGAATCATTTTCACTAAGGTTGAGAAAAATGTCTTTCTCTCCCTCTGTGTGTGTGTGTGTGTATGTATGTAACCAAGATTACGCAAAAACGGTTTTAGCTAGAATGTTGAAATTTGGTACATTTGGGGCATTATTCAAAATTCATAGTTTTCTATCAACTTTTGAGAAATGTAGCTCAACCGGAAGAGGGTCATTACCTACAACGTTTTGATTTGTTTTCCTTTAAAGTGACCGTAAAAAAAAGATATGTTTGATAGTTTTTCACATAATTAAAAATTATATAAAACTGCTATATATAGAATTTTACCTGAATTGAATCGCTGAAAGTACCGGAATTAATTTTTTAACACGTTGACTGGCAATCACGCGTCAATACGTGACGTGGTGTCATCAACAAAGAACCAAACACGCGCTGGTTTAATATATATTTATTAATTTTAATTTATAATTTATAATAAATTAAATTTAATTTAAATATAATATATGTGTTAATTAATCCAATTCAAATTTGCGAGATAGTCGAGTGGAGACACTCCGGGATTTTCTTGATATTCTCGCTCGGGCCCCACAGATTGAGAATCTCTAGTCTATAATGTATTTACCACAATTATTCAATTTTCAAATAGGAAGTAATTATATCGTTTAGTCTCTAGGCCTAAAATATAATTGAATTAAAAGGCCCTCTATTTGTATGTTTGTGTGGATGATAAGAGATGAACAAATTATCAATAATCCAAAATGGAAAACATTCGTGTGTTAAATGGAGTATAATTTGATTACAGGTTGCATGCAGTTCGGAATGAACAAACTCATTGAATTTCCATAAACATGTTTTTATTTAAAACGGATATAATGAGAAAATGGAAAAGAAAAATGAATTTAAAAAAAATGATTAAGTGACTAAATTTGTATTCAATTATGATATTTGTGTGTGTTATGTTAAATAAATAATAAAGTAATAGTTTAAAAATTTCAACTTTGATAAAAGTTAAAATTTAATCATGGCCAAAATCATATACTGTAAATATTTTAAATGGATTTAAATTAATATAGAATTTAATACTGGCCTGTTTTATATAATAATAAAATAAGAAATTCATTATTTATAAACGTAGATTAGGAAAACTAAAATCAAATAATATAATAAGCATTTCTTTTCCTTTTTTTAAATTAATGGTAACGTTTCGGACTCAAGTCGCGACTTTATCAAAGGTAAAAAATTGAAACATTCTAATATTAATTATAAAATAAAAAATATAATATTGTTATAAAATAAAAATATAATAAAGGGTGTTTCTTTTAGAGGTGTAGAACTTTAAATTGCAATAAAACAACGATGGATTATTCGATTGACATAAATTTTATTTATACGAAAGATAATCTTGTGGCATTACATTTTATATAGGATTTCTGGCATAGGACCGCCACGGCTGGCTCGGATGTAGTCCAATCTGGACGTCTAATTTTTGATAACTTTTTCCAACATTGGTGGCCGTATATCATCAATAACACGGCGAATGTTGTCTTCCAAATGGTCAAGCGTTTGTGGCTTATCCACATAGACCAATGACTTTACATAGCCGCACAGAAAGTAGTCTAGCTGTGTTAAATCACAAGATCTTGGAGACCAAAACGTGAAATTAGGCGGTCACCAAACGTGTCTTTCAATAAATCGATTGTGGCACGAGCTGAGTGACATGTTGCGCCGTCTTGTTGGAACCACAGCTCCTGGACATCATGGTTGTTCAATTCAGGAATGAAAAAGGTAGTAATCATGGCTCTATACCGATCACCATTGCGAATGGACTCGTTCGGGTCTTCCTCAATGCTACGCTCTACAGTAGCAATAGCTTTTTCTGTACGGCGTCTCTGGGGATGCGAGTTATCAATAAGAGTAAACGTGGTGCGAAAACGTTCCATGGTTAATCGAATTAACTGCTCTGATGGGCGATTTTGTCGACGATAAAATGGACGTAGTGAACGATACGTATTCCGCACAGAATCATTATTTTCAAAATAAAATTGCACTATTTGTAAGCCTTGTTCAGGCGAGAGTCTATTCATGATGAATTGCCAAACCAAACTGAGAATAAATCACTTGACAGCAGTTAAATCGGTCGTCAACTTGAACAGTATAATGCCAACTTAAAGTTCTATACCTCGAAAAAAAACACCCTTTATTATTAAGAAATAATTAAAATCCCATCTTTTCAACTTTAGATGAATACTAAGACTATCGAATATCAAGAATACCATTTTTTTATAAATTAAAAATAAAAGTAGGTTAAAATATAGAATATTTATGTAAATATTGATTTTTTAAACACTTCAATGGATAATATAACAAAATATTTACTCTTATCTGCTCATATAAAAATTATTGAAATAACTATTTGTGTATATTACTATAGAAAAGAAGCACATAGAAACTAAGTAGAAAAAAATATATTATAATAATTTAAATATAATATATTAATGTGATATATTAATTTTCCATAAGTATTAACAGATATTAATAAAATTATAAGAGTAATTATATTCAAATAATAATAATTATAATATTATATAATATCGGATTATTTCGCCTCTAACTCTTTTCTATTTTTATATATAAATTACTAGGTGCTTCGAGCGCCTTCGGCGCTCTCCACACCTAGACGGGGGCTCCGCCCCCTGTACCCCCCCGAGTGTCCCTATTCTGAGCTATAACCATCTAACTCCTACCCTGTCCCATCTCTCTCACGTTCCTTCCTACATTGTCCACCCTGTTCACAATTGGTCTTCCAAACGGACGTTTTCCAATCGAACTCCCCACCAATATATTTTTCCTCTCCCATTCTAGGCATGTGCCCTGCCGATCCCAGCCTTCTCGCTTTTATAACCCTAACTATATCTAGAGATGCATAGAGGTCATGCAATTCCTTGTTATGCAGTCTCCGCCAATAATAAGAATAATGGACGAGACTTTCCTCATAGTCAAAGGCGGTGGATGTTTTCAATAGTCAAAAGACAAAATTCTTCGATGGCAAAATATTTGAACGTCTTACCGAGAGGAGAGTGTTAGTAAGGAGGGAGGGGTTCTTGACCGCAGGAACCCCATTTCTCCAAGTGTCCCTATCCTTAGCTATAACCATCTAACTCCTACCCTGACCCATATCGTCCACGTCCCCTCTCATATTGTTCACCAACCGCGTCCTTGATCTTCCTTCTCGATTTTATAATTCTAACTATATCTGGAGATGCTTAGTGTTTAAGCAGTCTCCTACAATCCCCGGTGTCCTCATCTTTCATTGGCTAATAAATGCTGCGAAGAATCCTATTCTCAATTACTCTAAATCTACTCTCGTCTCCTAAGATCATAGACCATGCCTGACACTCATATAATACAATCGGCGAAATAATTGTTTTATATATTTTAATTTTTATCCCCTTTAATAATAATTTTGACGCGATACCCCTTTACGACATGATAACAGGCTTTTCCCTATTGCAACCTCGATTTAAATTCTTTTCGAATATTATTATCCTTCATGATTACAGAGCCTAAGTATTTAAGTTTTTCTACATTTTCGAGTTCTACATTTTGTATGTTTTGACTTTGTGTGTTAATACTGTTCCTCTCTGTTACTAAATATTTTGTCTTAGAACTATTAATTTCCAGCCCCACCTCTTTTCCTGCTTCGATTAATTTTTCTACGCTATCTTTAATTCCAATTTCCGAATCTCCTATTTTATTTAAGTCGTCTGGGTAACCAAATATTTGAATTTTTCTGTTTAATTGGATTTCGTTTGATTTTTCCTCAATTTGTCTAATTACATATTCCAGTACTAAATTAAATAAAATTGGTGATATTGCTTCTCCTTGTTTTAACCCATTTCGAATTTTGAATGTTTCTGATAGTTGATTCCTGCATCTTACTCTTCCTTTTCTACCTACAAGACAAATTTGAATCATACGTACTACTATTTTTGGAATTCCCATTTAGATCAAGATTTGATAAAGTTTTTCCCGGTCTATTGAGACTACAAAAAAATGGGTGAACAGAGATATTGAATTCGCGTTTTTTTATAATTTCTGCCTTACTGATATTCTCCTAGTATTTCCTTTGCATAATGAGATAATATTCGAGAGAATCTTATACGATGTCGTCTAAAGAGAAATTCCCCTGTAGTTATTGCAGTTGGTTCTATTTCCCTTTTTAAAGAGTGGGATATTAACTGCCTCTAAATTGTATCGTTTTTGGTAAATTTCTCGGTAAATTCTCCGTGTTACTTGTCGACAGAAGTTCTCTTAATTTTATTATAATGATTCGAATCACAATCAGCCCCCTATATACCCTGACAACCAGAACATGATCAATTTGATTACATGTTTGGCGAGTTCCATGTACTCTTATGGATATCTCTATGTTTAAAATATGCACTTTTAATTATTAAATCTTTTGAGGTCCCAAAACTTATTATCCTAACCCTGTTGCCGTTGCTTATTTCATGGAAGCTCGCTTTTCCTATATATGGTTGAAAAATTTCCTCTTTCCTAATTTTGGCATTAAAATCACCTAATACAATTTTATTATTATAATTTGGGACCTGATCTATTATGGCTTCTAATTCCACATAAAATTTATCTCTAATTTACCTCTCTTTATCCTCTGTGGGTGTATGCACACATTGATTAGTATCATATTATAAATTTTGCCCTGAAGCACTAAAGTGGTTATCCTATTATTTATGAATTCTATATTTTTAATCGCGGTAGCTACTGATTTTCTAATAATCAGATACGCCCTATAAGCAAATATACTGTCCTATCTCAATCCTCACCCACCTCACTTTCTGTAAGACAATTATGACTAAATCATACTTTTTAATTTCCATTCATAAGTTTTGGATTACATCTGGCCTATATAAGCCTCGTATATTTCATGTTCCTAATTTTAATTATATTCTCTCTCTCTCTCTCTCTCTAAATAAATAAATAATTAAAACAATATATATTCAATATTTCATGCAACAAATTATAGTGAAAAATTAAGCAAAAATAGCATGTGAAAAAAGACAACAAAATCAAAAGAATCAAATTAAATGGTTAAAGGGTAAAATCAAAAATAAATTCAAACTATATTAATAAATAAAAGTTTATAAAGCTTATGATTATTTAGTAGAAGTTATAAAAGAAAAAGAAAAAAAAAATTTTTAGGGGTCGCTTATTCTCGGACAACAGAATGATGACTTCCCTAGCGAATTGATATTCGTATACACCAGATGTTCTTAAACTTATGTACTCCGCGGACCCCCACTTGGAAAAATTTTTTTTGACGGACCCCATCCCAACTTTAGGTACTTTACGTCATTTTATTAGTTAATTTCTGGCTTACGATCTCATAAGAACAAGGATATATGATGAATATTTCTAACAGTGATTGGTGAATAACGATTTTTTTGCATATTGTAGAACACATTTTATTAGAAATTATAATATTGAAGGAAGAAAATTCAGCTTTGCGGACCCCCAATAAAGGCTTCGCGGACCCCCAGGGGTCCGCGGACCACAGTTTAAGAACCTCTGGTATACACAATTAAACGACTATTATATTTAATATAGTTCGTAGTGTTGTATAATTTGTATCAATGAATTAAGCGACACACTAACAACAAAAAGAAAAAATTATTATGAGAGAAAGAAGAGATGGAAAAACAGGAGCATCAACTGCAAACGACTCTGCTCTTTCAGAGCTGCGCGCTCACCTTATTATAAAATTAAAAATTTAACATTTAATTAAAATATTATTATTTATATTACTTAATTATAATGTTTCAATAATCATGTATACACATGTACTTTTTATTATGTATTCACTAATATCGGCTCAATAAAATACAACTTTTTTTAATTTCTAATAACTTACAAAAAATTGAATTAAAAATATCTATATGTTTTCCCTCCCAAAAATGTGGCTTCATGAATTATGTCATTTTTTTTTATTTCAGAGAAATGAAAATTAAATTATTAATTCAATAAAACTTCTTTAATATATATATATATATAAATATATATATATATAAATATATATATATATACAACGTTTAAAAGGAAAAGTTTTCTAATCTGTTCAGTTTGTGTGGTCAAACGTTTTTCGTCCCTTTTTCCTTTAGAAAATCGCATATAAAAAAAATAAATAAATAAATCACTTTTACATGGAGTATTGCAAATTTAATTTAAAAAAAAAAAAAACATTAAAAGGCGAAAACTTTTTTAGAATTGTTTCAGGATTTTTTTTTCTTTTATATATATATATCTATATATTGTATATATAGTAAATAAGAGAGGGGAATAAAAAATACAGACTTTCTAACATGCTTTCATTCATTCATTGATAATAAAAATGATTTTATAAATACATACATATGTACTATGTAGATAGATATTAACAAGACTATATCAATATAATAATATTCTTGATTCAGATAATTAAATATATTATACATAAAAAAATTTAAAAGTTCTTTAAATCTATCGAAATTAGAATTAATTTTACCAAATAGAATTTATATTATAATTAATAAAATTAAAAATTTCTTGATAATAATTTAAAACTAATATGAAATTTCATAACAAATAAATATATAAATTGATAAGAAAATGAAATAGAAACAATTTACTTTTTATTATATTATATACTAGGTCTATCGGTATTTTTTATGAAAATGAAACAATAATTTTGAATAAGAAAGTAAAAAAAAATTGATTCAAACTTTTGACCTGACACATTTGAACGTCTTACTGGCATATTTGTGAAAACCAATAGAAATGTTCGTTTTTTGGAGAAACTAACCAGAAACCCATTTTTCGACTTCTTCATAGGAATTGAAGTTCTGCTCAGCCAATGCGTGTCGTATCGATGAAAAAAAAATAGTAGTCGGAAGGGCCCATCTCTGGTGAATACGGTGGGTGGGGTAGCAGCTCCCGGCTAAGTGCTTTGATTGTATCTTGAACAGGTTTTGCTTTGTGTGAAGCTGCTTTGCCTTGTAATAAAATTACTTTTCTTCTAACCTATTTTGGTAGTTTTTCGATCAATACATTGTTTAAACTAATCATTTGTTGTTTTTAGGGATAAGTATTAATAGTTTCACTAGTTTTTACAGGCTTTTTATAAACCACACCTTTCTGGTCCCACCAAATACAGAGTATTGCTTAAATAATCGACCAGGTTTTGCAGTTGATATTGATGGTTGTCTCGAATTAACCCATTATCTTTTACGTATAGGATTCTTAAAATAAATCCATTTTTCAGTAGCAGAAACAATTTGATACAAAACTGATTTTCTTTCGGGTCTTTCAAGCAAAATTTCACAAGTGTTTTGTTGTCTTTCCTTCTATTCATGTGGCACCCATTTTTCAAATTTTTGAATCTTTTCCATAGCTTTTAAACGGACAGAAATTGTTTGTTATGCAACATTTACCATTGCTACCATTTGTTCTTGAGTCAAAATACCATCTTCATCCAATAATTTGTTTGCAATTCACCTTCTTCAAACTTTTTTGGTGGTCTTCTACGTTCTTTATTTCATAAATGAAAATCATTATTTCTGAACCGTTGAAACCATCTTTTGAATGTTGCTTCTGATTGAGCATGATTACCATATGCCTTAACAAACCTTCGATACGACTCTGCAGCACTTTTCTTCAAATGAAATCAAAAAATTAATGCTTTCCGTAAATCATCAGTTTCTGGTACAAAATTCGATATTTTTAACATGATGATAAATTTAATGTTGTGTGTTCAATGACTTGGAGACCTAGGTTTTATTTTCTCCAACTAATTGGTTGGAGGTCTCTTCAGTCGAGGCTGCTAAAGGAGTTGTTTGTGGTTATAGGCTCACTTAGCCAGTAATCTAATATCTTTTATGTCTTACATTTCTTGTTGTTGGACTTTTTGTGAGACGTCTTTTATTGTTGCTAACTGTAGTCCAGTTATCACCTTTGCTTGATGGGTATGGGGTAGATAGAGTTAGTTGATGTGTTTGCGTTTGTTGTTGAGGGAGAGAGAAGGAAGTATTTAGCGTTTGTTGATCATCATTATCATTTGTAATGATTCGGCTTGGCGCTGAAGGTGACCGATTCAAAAATCTTTTTCCCTTGAATGGGTTGACCTCTGCTTCACACTCCGAAATATTGTTTTCATTCGGCATTTTAATGTTTTTTAATTTTATTTTATTTATATTTTTTTTTATTTTATTTTAATTTATTTTTATTATTGGCAAATAAATAGTAGGAAAACGTTTGATAGGTATTTTTTCGCCTCCGAGGTCTTTCGGGGCATTATTGGATAGACAAAGGAAAGGCCCTGGAAAGGCTGTTAGTAATTATATTCACTTAATATTAATATTAATAGGAAATTATATTAGCTTTATAAATTATAATATATATTTAATTTAAATTTAATATTTAGTTTAATACACTCACCAAAATTTGAATAATTTGAAAGCATTAAGAAAGCATTCGAGAATTAAAAGTTAAGCTGACCCGGCCGGCTCGGCTGCCAGATAAGAAGTGAAATGAAAAGATAATACAGAACAGACTGCAATAATAACAGTGTAATCTTTCTATTTACAAAAATCTCTATCGAATAAAAATTACGACTATATACAGAGAAATTGTTAGGTAAATAAATGTGGATTCATTTCTCTTCTGATTTAGTATGTAGCAATGCATATTCAATAATAATGCGATAACATATATCAAAAGAGTAATTAAAAAATATGCTAAAAACAAATATATTCAAACTTAAATGATCATTTGGTATTTATTAAAAAAATCAAGTTGGTCTTTCATTTTCATTTGTTAGTCTTAAATTTACATTTGAACTTTGTAAATCAACAGATCATTAAATTTAAAGCGAGTGAGTATAAAATTCTTATTTTCAGAAATAATGGGGTTAAAATACTACTGAAGTTATTTAGAAAATGGGATATTGTCGAGAAAGCGTTAACTAGATTAGAAAATTTCAACAAATAAACATTCATACCACTTTGCGTTGCTACTTCATTTGAACTAGGAGATTAGATTAATAACAACAGTAATCGTAAAGGGAAGAAATATCATATACTTTTAACACACCAGTCGTACATTGTAAATTTTTCCTTATTACAACAATTACATCCTATTTTAAATTTTTGGCAATTTTTTCTCAAAATACTATATATAAATAATTTCTCACTTCTAATATAATTATTGTTTTTTACCGTTTAAAATTATTTAATTTGATAATTTCGATAACCTTATTTGATTTCTATGTTTCATTATACATTCTAATTTCTTTTAAACATTTTAAATGTTCTCATTTTATTTTACGTTATTATAAAGAATTTGTTTTAACCATTTTTTTACCGACCGACGATAGTAAGGGAGGTATTGTTTTCTTTAGATTGCTATATATTCTTTCTATATTGTGAACATTCCATTAAACAGCGTTTATCAATCTTTCCGTATTTCTTGCCCAATTTTCGATCATAATTTTCATTGTACCCCCGCATACACTAAAATGTATACAACAATAATATCTAGAGAGATTTGGGATATTCTGTTTTTAAATCATTTTTAACAAACTGTCAAATCAAGAGTTCTTCTATGTGAGGTAAAGTTTCCTTTCAATCAATTAATCAATTTTTAGACATAGACATAGACATAGTTATCAATTATAGTAGAAAAGGAAAAAAAAACAGAAAGGATTGTGGATATACATTGAAATGTCCTTAGTATTCTTTTCCTTTCTCTGCATGTTTGGCGTTCACGCTTTCATTTTTTAGACATGATTAATTGAAAGGAAATTGTGGTGTGTATGGAGAAATTATTTAAATAAAAGCGTGTTTTTAAAAAGTTTTTTTTTTATATTTTTTTTATTTCCTAATTTTTAGTCTTGATAGAAATTTCGCCCGGTTTTATATTTCAGGTTATTGTGTGAATGTTGAAAGAATCTAATTCAAGTTGATTCTTCACCTCAAAATACTATATATCAAATCGGTGGTATAGGGGGCTGATTATTATTATTATTATTATTAGATTATACATATATCTTTTCAAAAACAATATCGCCATTACTTTAATTGATATTCATTTAAATTAAAAAATATTTTTACAAAATAATTAAACATGATTTAAATTTATATTATATTAATATTTAATTACTATTTTTCAATATTATGCAATATGTACTTAGTATTCTGTATCAATATTATGCAATTTGTAATTATTAATTGATAAATATAATACCTCCTAGGTCACCTATGACCTAAGTTGAATCAGAATATTGCATTGTCATCGAAGTTACATATGTATCCGAAATTTCAGCTCATTCGAACATTGGGAAGTGGGTCAAATTAACGTTGCAAGATTTGACGACACGGAAACGGGTGTAAGCTAAATAAAAGCGTGTAATTATTTAATTTAAGAAAAGATTTGCTTAACTCAAAGTGCTTTAGGGCATGGACAAGCTTATTGAGATAATTCTAAATTAAAGGATTTCGTTTATTTTTAATTAATGTTTTATTCAAATTTTTGTTTTCACTTTCTCTCTCTCTCTCTTTCTCTTTCTCTCTCATTTATTTTTTATGGAATCAAAGAAGAATTTAGATGAATAAATTGTAAATAAACGTAAATAACATTTCACATAATACTGTCAATGAGGAAAAATAATTGGGAATCGATGTTAAAGGGACTTTAGTTTATAGTAAGATATTAAATTCAGTGAAAATATTAAAGGAGAGAGTAAGAGTGAAGTATACTTTACTAAAGAGCAATTCAATTTTGTGTTATGTCATTTTCTTATTATTTTTTCTTAATATTAGATTTAACAAAAAAGAATCATACAATACAAACAATATACCAAATCTTAATCTTTGTAATTAGATAATAATAGAAAATAGACAGTTATTTTTTTTTAATTTAAAATTATATTAAGGCTTTCTAAACTTTTTAATTATTTAACTTAGTGCTCAAATTATTTAGGAATGTAAATATTCTCTTCCAATTCTCATAATTAAATTAATAAATTAAAATATGTATAAGGAATATTAAATATAAATGATAATATAATAGATGTTATTTTTTTCATTTAAAATATATAACTTAAAAAGAGAATTTTAGAAAATTTTAAAAAATGAGAGAATAAACCTTTTCGTTTCTTATAACATGTATTTCTATATTTAATAGAAACTAAATATTAATTGATATGTGAAATAAACCTCAAAATCTTTGAATCTATAAATTTATTATATTATTTTTCATTATAAAATACTTATCTCCAATAAGAAAATAGATATTCCATACTTTTTTATGTGAAAATAAATTTGATAGATCTTTTTTAAAAATATTTTGGTATTATATTGTATAAAAAATAATTGAATAAATATTAGAAAATAACTATAGAATTGTATATTAATATGATTGATATATTTTTTAAGTTGGTTAAATTTAAATTTTTACCTCGGGCACTAAGTTCATTTTAATTATTATCACTCTAGTGCTGACTGTAAATTATTTAATAATCACTTATTAACTAATCATTTTATTTTAATCATTTCGATTAATTTAAATTTTACTTAGTTTTATTATATTATTTATTTTTGTTTATCGTATAAAACAGTGGTTCTCAACCTTTTTTTCAGGCGTACCCCATAGTTTTACATATTTTTGTAATTACACTTTTTCTATTAGTTTTTTTAAATGCAAGATTAAGGTTCAAATAAAAATAACTAGATTTTTCATTTCTGGAATTTTATTTTGTGAAATTAAAAAAAATATAAATGTATGTTTAATAGTGAAAAATAATGAAACAATAAAGAAAAATGCCAATACATGATTAAATTATAAACATATAGAAACAATAAATATAAAATATATAATAAACAAATAACTAATTACAAATATATGAATTTAATTGCTAATGAGAAACTTGCTGTGTTAAATTTTCAGCAATTTTGTCATAATTTGGTTCCCAAGACGTCAATTGACATCGAATGCCCGCTGATGCGTTTAATTTATTTCTTTTTTGTTTTTTTTGTTTTTGTATCACAATATTTTGCAAAGCCGCTTTCACATAAATAAGTAGTGACAAACGGCAAAAGTCGTATAATGGCCTTTTTAGCAACATTTGGAAAAAGTTCTTGAAGTGTAATCCAAAATGTCGATACAGGCACACAAGAAAATTTTTCTTTATGTGTGGAGTCTTAGCAAATTTCAATCAGTTCTTCTTCTTCTTTTGATTATAAACCCGAATAGTTTTTATTTTTTGAAAACGGATCTGCTATCCGCATATCATTTTCAAAGTTTTTGTTTTTTGGAAAATACTCTATAAAAGAGCTTGACAAATTTGAAAAATGTTCTAAAATTTCCTTTTTTAAATTAAAATTTATTGAAGTATTGTTTTCCAACAAGTAAGAATCAAACCAATTAAAACAATCAAATTCATGTCTCTTAACTCTTTCTATCCACATACTAATTTTTGCTTGAAAAACTCAAAGGTAAGCGATTATACTACTTTATGTTTTATTAAACTTATTAAAAAATCTAGAAAATTTATTATTATCACAAAAAATTAATAAAATTCGCCATTTTATACAGAAGCTAAACTGTACCCCTCGGACAACGGACGTACGCGTATCCCTGATTGAGAACCACTGGTATAAAATATTGTAATATTTTTAAATATTCTTAAATAAAAAGTAATAAAGAATTCGATTTGAAGTTGTCAATATTATATTATTTGTTTCCATATATAATACACATTAATTAAATGAATCAACCATTTTTTTTAATGATCTTGATCGTGAAATTAAGTTACAATTAACTAACAATAACTTTCATATAACAATTTTAAATGCTTGGTACACAAAACTTAATTCAAATATGGCATCCGACTTGGAAATTAATTAGATACTCTGTTAGTGTAATGTCGTCGTGGGATATGAAATCAGTGATTGCATTAACAGATGCCTTGCTTGCGTACTACGCATATGTTTATATAGCAAAATGACGTTGTTAACTGATTCTTCATTAGTTTACCATTTATTACACAGTAAACAATACTTGATGACACTATTCATCAAAAATCGATGAACAAATTAACATCAAAATTCGTTTTCATTTTGTTCACTTACTATTAATATATATAATACAATTAATATAATAAATTGATATTCAACAGCTATACTAATACATAAGAAAAATATTATTAATAATATGAATAATATTTAATTAATTAGATTTATAATAGAATCATTAAAAGTTAATTGCCATCTAAAGGTATAAATTTTTTCTTTAAATAAACTAAAAAATATTTCTTTATTTAATTTAATTTTAATTTATTTATAATATATAAGTAAGACCAGGCTGGATGACGTCCTATAATTTTAAATTAAGAAAAAACTAATAAAGATGATGGATAAAACCAATACAAAGTGATGATATGTAAAAAATCTCTTCATGTGAAATTTGGTGTGAAAATAACCCTTCCCTTCCTATTGTCGATCGCTAATACTACCACTTCCGGTTCCGGATTTGCACCAAAAGTTGATTAATTCATCATACTGATGCATTAAGTAAATATACCAAATTTCATCAAAATCCGTTGAGCCGTTCAGCTGTACACATCTATACGGACGGACAGACGGACGGACAGACATGATGCTAAAAATACTTTTTTCTGTTAAGAAAATGCATGATTCGTGGAGATATGTAAAAATCTCCACATGTGAAATTTGGTGTGAAAACAATACCTCTCTTACTATCGTCGGTCGGTAATAATACTCCTATTAAATTGTATATAAATTTAAAAATTAGAATATTTGAATTTGTTTAACACATGTAATCAATCATCTGCATAAAGAATAGAAAATTTTGCAAATCAACTAGGTATTAAATTCAGAAAACAAAATACTGATATTAATAATATAGACTATTCGAATATAATTTGAAACCCTTTCTCTACCTCTATTTTAAATTTTAAAAAAGGGAGTGTTAAGAAATTAGGATGCCTTATTCAACATGGATGGGTAAATGAATTGGGCTAAAAGAGGAGGCAATTTATAATTTTTTTCTAATTCAGATTAAGGACAAATCGGACAACATTATATCAAATCTCGCTAAGAACATTCAATATTTCTGTACGCTCTGAGCATCTAGTTAGATATAAAACTTTAACGAAATTTCATTCATGATTATTATAAAATGTTTACTTTTTAATTAATTAAAGTTTTTAAATATAATCGTAATTTAATGATTTTTATATTTTCAATGAAAATGATTTACTAATTATATTAATAATACCAATGTGTAAAATTTTAATTTAAGCCCATATAATTGCGTACTTATGTATTTCCAGTTTTATAGTATAATAAATCGATAATGTATACTGTATAGGATAATATTTAATAGTTAAAATGTATTATAGTTCATTACAGAATTATTTTTTTATCAAAGTTAAAGTTAAAAACATTTCTACATTGATTTTTAACAAATTTTCACTCTAAAGCACTATAAATCTCTCTTGTGATTATGAATCGAATTAAATCTCTTTTCGGTTGGCGAATTGTCCTCCGCTATTCCATCAATCAATCGCAAAAATTGATTGTCCAAGTTATTCTCTCGTATTTTTCTTATATAAAGCCAATGTTAAGGAGATTATGTTTTTGACACTAGAACTAGGATAAAAGAACATATCAAATTTCTTGATGGTGTTGAATGGAGAAAAAAATTGCCTCTTTTTTTTCTTTCTTTCTTCAAAAGGAATTTATTTCCAATCACCCTGTATTGGCAGCTTTGGTGAACAGGCTGACCCCTGAATCTATCGTTTGGGATAGTGGATGGAGGAGGAGGGGTGAGGTTTCGAACATTAGAGCAAGGGAGGGAAAAGACAGCTGCACACCCCCTGTTTCTGGGATGAGGTCGCATCAATCGAGGGTATTCCCTTTCGTTGCATTTCCCCTCCCCCTCAACTGAGGTCGATTTGCATCAGCCAATACTAATTTTTAAATTAATTTGCTCTATAAGTCCTTTTATTAAGTTTTTTTTTTATAATTTTTATTTTTGTTTTAAATATACTTTTATGATTATAAATTAAAAAAATAATAATATAATATAATTAAATGCATAGAAACTATATTTGTATATATATATATATAATTCAACATATGTAATTTATAATACCTCATGACATACCAAAGATAAGGCATAAAAAATAAAACAAGTAAATATAGAATATCTATAAAAATATTAAATATTACAATTGAGAAATTAACAAAAATTTTAATTATATCCGAAATTACTATTAAATAAATAGAATCATACAAATTAATAAATAATATAATATTAAGTTAAAAAATCTGGAGTGTCTCCACTCGACTATCTCGCAATTTGAATTGGATTAAATAACATATATTAATTTAAATTAAATTAATTGAATAATAAATTAAAATTAATAAATATTATTTATTGAACCAGCGCATGTTTGGCTCTTTGTAGATGGCACCACGTCACGTGTTGGCGCGTGAGATTTGCAGTGTTAAAAAATTAATTTTGCTACTTTCAAGCTGAAATTCTATATATAGCAGTTTTATACAATTATTAATCATGTGAAAAATTATCAAACATATATCTTTATTTTTACGGTCACTTTAGAAGAAAAAAAAATCAAAACGTTGTAGGTAATGACCCTCTTCCGGTTGAACTACATTTCTCAAAAGTTGATAGAAAACTATGAATTTTGAATAATGCCCAGGTACCAAATTTCATCATTCTAGCTCAAACCGTTTTTGCGTAATCTTGGTTACATACATACACACACGCATACACAGACATTTTTCTCAATCTTAGTGTAAATGATTCAGGAACCTTCAAAACGTATAAAAACATCAAAATCTCAACATCGAAAATTTTCGTAATCGCAATACTATCTCTGGCGAGATAGTAAAAATGACTTATGAGAAGAAAAAAAATTGATTTAATGATATTTCGGCTCTAGTAATTGATAATTTTAATCAGTTACTTATACTCTCTTTTAAATTAATAAACATTTATTTATAGTTTTTTTTGTTTTGTTTTTTTTTAAAAAATTAGATTTCAAAATAAAATTAATTAATTGTAAAATGTAATTAGGTATACATTTATACATTCATTTTTTGATGATCCTCATCTCTTTGATCATTGATTGTGCATCGTTTTTGCTCTTTTATTATTAGTTATCCAATTTTCCATCTAGTGACGTGTTGAAAGAATCCCTTGCCGAGATATTCAGAATTGAAAAAGGGGAGAACCGACCCTCGTTTCCTAAAGCCGCTTATTTTCTGGTGTCTACTAGCACCTTTGATATACACCCTATAGTTGAGTTGTTGATAACCAGTGGCTGAAGCGCGTCGTACAAGTCGAATGACGGGTATCAGGTTTGCTGTTTTGTTATCAGCACGAAACTGGACGAGCGCGAAAAAATATACACGAGAGACTAGGGAGAAAGTGAGGGCTGGGATGGGTATAAAAAAAAATTCCGAACCAGATCAGTCAACTAGCTAATACGATTCTGAGTCACAGTTTACGATCAACGACATGAATGCTGAATATCAAATAGAAAGAAATGAGAAAATAAATAAGCTGGAGTGTCTCCACTCGACTATCTCGCAATTTGAATTGGATTAAATAACATAATATATTATATTTAAATTAAATTTAATTAATTATAAATTATAAATAATAAATATTAAACCAGCGCATGTTTGGTTTTTTATTGATGGCACGTCTTGGCGCGTGAGATTTGCAGTGTTAAAAAATTAATTCTGATACTTTCAGCGATTCAATCAAGCTGAAATTCTATATATAGCAGTTTTATACAATTATTAATCATGTGAAAAATTATCAAACATATATCTTTATTTTTACGGTCACTTTAGAGGAAAAAAATCAAAACGTTGTAGGTAATGACCCTCTTTCGGTTGAGCTACATTTCTCAAAAGTTGATAGAAAACTATGAATTTTGAATAATATCCATGTACCAAATTGCATCATTCTAGCTCAAACCGTTTTTGCGTTATCTTGCCTACATACATACACACACACATACACACACACACACACAGACATTTTTCTCAACCTTAGTGAAAATGATTCAGGAACCTTCAAAACGTATCAAAACATCAAAATCTCAACATCGAAAATTTTCGTGATCGCAATACTATCTCTGGCGAGATAGTAAAAAACAAACAATACCTCCCTTACTATCGTCGGTCGGTAAAAAGATATAAGAAGAAAATAAATATTAATATGAGTTTATCAAGTGTTTGTTTTCCACCATTTATTTTAATTTTAGATTTATATGCAATTAAGCCATTAATTTTGTAATTTTAACAATAAGTTAACATATTACAGGTAAACCTCGTTTAACATTGTCTCGTATTGCGTCATTTCGTTTTAACGTTGTAATTTAAAATCTAAAAATTTTTAAACTCTGTTATAATAATATGTTGTTTTATATTTATGCCAAACACAAAATTTAAATTTTTTAAACTGAAATTTTAATTGTTATCATAGTTGACTATGGTTTTGATGTTAATTTTAGTTAATTGTAAATTTATTTAGTTACAAAATTTTTTTAGAGAATATAAGTTATTTAAACTGTTAATATTATAAAGTTGCTGCTCAGAGCGCCTATACATAGTATTTGGTTGAAAGTAGTAAAAGGTTTTCATCCATTTTGTTTCAATCAGTTTATTACATAAAACATTCATTTCTTTTTGTGTTCTTATTTAAAATATATTTTAATTTAATCAGTAAATTAATTATATATATTACTATTGTATATGTTATTTCTAACTATCTATGTGGCTCAAAGATATTCGAAAGTTCTTGGCCGCAACAACCACATTTCTCCAAGTGTCCCTATCCTGAGCCCTTGTCCCATCTCTCTTACGTTCCTTCCTAAGCGTCCTTGGTCTTCCAAGAGGACGTTTTCCAATTGGTTTCCGCACCAATATCTTTTTCCTCTCCCATTCTAGCCACGTCCCTGGCCTATCGAAGCTTTTTCGCTTTTATAACCCTAACTATTTCTGAAGATGCATAGAGATCATGCAATTTCTCGTTATGCAGTCTTCGCCATTCTCCGGTAACCTCATCTTTCTTTGGCCCATAAATGCTGGGAAGAACCCTATTCTCAAATACTCTGAATCTCCCAGGGTCATAGACCATGCCTCCTTCCCATATAATACAACAGATAAAATAATTGTTTTATATATTTTAATTTTGATTCCCTTTGATAATAATTATGATGAGATAAGCCTCTTTACTGCATATAATATATCAATTAAAAAAATAATTCTTTTTTAATTTATTTTCATTATTATTAATTTTCTGTCTTATTAAAAGTATGTTCAAAACTATATTAAAAGTATAGAAACAGGTATATGTAGTAGAAGGTTTTATGTTTCAAACTTTATATGAAAGAAAATAATTTTTCAATTTATTTTTTGTTTATATTGGAAAATGTACTTCACACATAACATATCCAAGGGCTGTAAACGACATGACTTACCCTTGTTTATAATTCACAGACTTACCATAAGATTGATGATGGAGAAATAGTGTAAAAATTAAACAACGGATGTGGTAGTTAAAAGTTAAACATAAGACAATTAATTACGAGAATTTTTTATTAAAATATTTTTAATATACATAGTTTATATACATATATTATATTTTACATTATACACATATTATTTAGAATTTAAAAACTAATCGTCCTAATATCAAAAACAAAAATTTTGATATAAATATAAAATTGATGAATTTAAAATTAAATTTTATTTATTTATTATATTTTTTTCCTACGAAATAATCTATTTTATGGTTTTATTCGAAAGAAAATTCTTCAGATTAAAAACTTATACTCAATTAACTATTTATCTATATGTAATAATAAATTAATTGGTAATTCAAATTCAAATGAAGTCTCAAGGAAAATGGTTGCTCCATGTTACTTAATGTTAAAGAATAAGCTAGAAGGACAAAGGGAAATCATACTAACTAGTTCTATTATATTAAACTAATTTCATCGTTATTACAACTCAAAAAGTTATGAAAATATACATTCTCATATAATATATTGCTGTCTATTATTTATAACCAAATTAATTATAATCATTTGGGTCTTAAAATTATTTTATCATTTACATGGTACATTTCGATTGTCAACCATAATTATCAATCTTACTCATAAATTGAGTAAAAATTATTTTATCTATTACCTTAATCAGTCTGTGTATAAGTCAGAGGAGATATTAGCTTGTTATAGCAACAATTGTGATTTAGCAACTTGCTTAATGTGAATAATGTCATTTAATAATCAGATTTTTAAAATCTATGTATTTTTGTAAAATTTAAAATTGAATTAAAAATAAGGTTTATTTTAACCGTTTTGGATTTGATTGATAATATGTAAATTTAATAAACATTCTTTTAAATTTTGATACATACTTTGATATAAGTATATTACAGTGAAAAATAATAAAAAAAAATAATTTCTTAGCTCTTAAACTATCAATTTTATTGCATGATAAAAAAATTTGTCAGTTTATGTGTTTAATAAAATTTTTAATATTACAAAAATTTGACTTGATTGTTCTTATAAATAAATAAAATTAAATGCGCCCAACGTTTTTCGTTGAATATGAAGCAATTCATCCATAAACTTTGTCAGGCTTATAGAAAAATTATTTTATTCTTTTTAGTCCATTGGAAAAACGTTATTTTATAATTTTTTTTATATTTATATCATATCAAATTTATCTTCATATTCTTTTGGCATATATTTTTGATTTGTAATTTTATGTTTCTAGGTCACCTAGAAATGGTCGAAGGTTTCGATGAGTCAAAGTGATTAAAATCTACTCTTTGGACCTTAACTCGAGAACTATAATATGTTTATTCATGAAATTTAGGATTCTAAATATTCAAGAGGGTTTTATTAGACATGCGAAATTTCAAATATTTCTAATGTAATTGTTTTTGTGTTATGAAAATACTACACTTTCGTAGTGTGGCTGAAAATAGTTCAAAATTGTGAAGATACACACACTAACGTTATAATTTAAAGCATATTCTTAGTCATAAAGTCTTCATATCCAAGAAATTTCTATTACTTTCTTCTTTATCTGCAAGGAGCCTTTCCTCGTAGTTTTATCGAAATTTTCTCTATTATAATAATTTAAAAAAATATTTTGTAAAATTAAAATTAATCTTTATATTTATTTTCATTTCTAATAAAATTCATAATTTTTTGATTTTTCATATTTATAATAATAATTTATTTCTAACCAATTCAAATTTTCTTTCTTTCGTTTGTTTATTTCTTTCAATTCTAATAAACTGAAACTCCTGTCACTAAAAATAAAACCTGTCTGTCGTTCAAATGAAGTGCAAATACAATTTCGTGACCCGATCCTGTTGATGGCTTAGCCGGACACTGATTCGATCAAATCACATTTCGCACATGTAAGTTTTCTCTGATACGGATGTGGTGGTGGTGCTGGTGCACTGTGCATACGACGATTGATATGGATGTCCCTTTTTATCTATTCGGTATTTCATTTGGCTTCGTTTAATGCCAACATAAGCCTATCAAATGCTCGTTGGCTCTTTTCAAGGCACACACGTGTGCATATATATAATTTTCAAAGCTGATGCAGATTTGATAACACTTGCTCGGGTTTAATATTAATGCGTAATGACATTGGCTTTCATTCAACAGACTTTAATTTCAAAAAAAAAACTAATATCAAAATTGAACTTAAAATTACGTGAATTAATCAAGATTCGTTTGATTTTTATGTAAAAGAATTTGAAAATAAAATTACTTTACTTCTTAATCATTTTATCGTAATCGATAGAAACATTAATTGTATTTATAATAATAATTTTCAGTTAAGAACTTGTGAATTTTAGAAAGGTAAAGATAATTTAAATTATATGAGAATGGAACGCAAAACATAATAAAATAATATTTTTTTTAATAAATTATTTGATATTAAATTTTAAATTATTTTGAAATTAAAAAATAATTTTTTTATTAATTAATAATTACTAAACTGAAAACTTAAACATTTAATAAAAATAAATTTAAATTTAAACACTCAGTGTAATTTTATTTGTTTGATTAATTGGAGCATTTCGGTTGTTACACTATCAATACAAGTCTTCTTACAGTAAGTGTTGAAGTAAGTGTTTAAATTATCATCATTAATGTTGATTTTTTCACTTTAAATTTAAAATTAAAACATAAATATTAATCAATTTAAAATTAATAATGTAAGAAAATCCAACTATGGGGAACTTGTAATGACCCACGATGACTGTGAATTGTATTATAAGTAAATTATGGGCGCCAGACTTTGGGTAAATTGTCTTTATCTCAGAATACAAAAGGGTGAAAAAAAATTAAGGGAAAAGGAAAACAAATAATGTTCGCACTAATACACTTTAATTAACAAAAAAAATTTAAACAGATTAAATATAAGACGTTTAAATAAAAAAAAATAATATAATGTAATTCACTATTATTACAGGGAGTAATAGGAATAGTTATCACAGGGTGTGATGATAAAAAAAATAATTATATCACGGGACGTGTTAGTTACAAGGTCATATCAGGATGATATATCTTTTTCAACTGCCAATTCTCAACTGATAAAAATATAAAAACTTGGAGGGAGATGGTTCCTCCCCCCTTAGTCGAAATATTATATCTATATACATAATTAATGCGACAAAATAACTTTGTTAATATAATAAGAAAAATAGACAAACAAAATAAAATGAATAATAAAAAAAAAAATAAAAATATAAATACTTTGTCCGTTACAATAATAGGTATATAGTGCCAATAGTGCCAATGATGAGCCAATTAACGCCTACTACTAAAGTGGCTAGAGTTACGCCAAGTATATTACTCTCAAACTATCGTACATATGTATAGAAAGTGAGCCGAGCGCCGGCTCAAAAGAACTCCCCTGATATTAATGGCCCGCCAAGACTTGGGCGCTTATCTTTTATCATATCTAATTGAGCCGCTCATCGAAGTAATTTATGAGGGTACTTAATAAAGAGGGGGAGATTCGAGCCAGGCGAATATTTCATATGACTTACCAGTAAATTGGAAATTTTAAAACGATAATATATATCAGACAAACATCCAAATTTAATTAAATGAACCATAAAAATGGCAATTATTTTTGTTATAATGTTTTTACATTTTTATAAAAATTATCAAATTTTATTAATTAAGTTAATAATTATAATCATTGTTAATCAGAGATATAATATCCTGAGATTTTAAAATCAAACTAAGTACTTATCTAAAAAAAATTGTTTTATTGAATAATATATATAGTACCTGGGACACCGAGCTCTCGCTCGACCCTTTAAAAATATTGATATACAATTATTTAATTATTTATTACAATTATTAAATGTTACATCATTGCATCAATCTGATTAAAATGAATGGAACTTGTGATCCTCAATAATACATAAATATATAATATATATATACAATTTTTTTTTTATAGTGTGTTGAGGGAAAGCTCTACCACCCAGAGTGTGGAGCTTTCACTCACTAAAACCCCAGTCACACTTTCAGTTTCGCCTATGCTACCTAGTGATCTCACGTTGTAAGTCGCAATTCTTAAATCGTTTCCTTTTTGTCGTCATCTTTTGATCAGTCTGGGTTCCGAGGCTTTTTGTACATGTGCAATTAGTATATTTTTTACGGGAGAGGTAGTTAGCCTCGAGCCCAACCCCCTATTCTTCGGAGGGCCAATTAATTAAATGTTACATCATTGCATCAATCAGATTAAAATGAATGAATGATCCTCAATAATAATAAATAATAATATTAATAAATATTAAATAATATTTTAGTGAAAAATATTAAAAATTAAAAAACTATCTAAAAATTAATTAATAAAAGAACAATTAATAATTATAATTAATAAATAAAAATAAATTAGTAATTTAATAAAATATGCACTCAGCGAGTTTCGATCCCTCGAACTTGAGTTCATTTTTAATGTCGTGGATTATTTCATCGTTAAAATCAAGAATTTTTATAGGATATAATTTATTCCATTCAGGATGAGATCTTTTAATAAAAGCTTCTATATGCATTTCTATTTTTAATAATCGTTCATCTGTGGAAAAAGCAAAAGAATCTAAAATTTCAAATTTATTTATTATATTTAAATTGTCAGATATAATGAAATCGATTTCACTTTTGAAAATTCCATTTGGGGCTAACCAAGTCCATTTTTTGCCTGCTCTATTTTTTATAATAAGTATTAATTATTTTAAGTTTATTTTCTTGGCAAAAATGTATCAGCTTATTCACTCTATCGTTACGTTTCCCGTATCCATATGGTCTCATTATTGCTTGTTCTTCTTTTAATCTTTTTCCAATTTGACTGTTAAAGTCGCTCATTATTCAGAAATAATGTTACGGATTTTCAGATAGGGTAGCAGTAGTAAAACTTAAATTTAATGAAAAGCAAACCCTCACTCTGATACAAGTCTATGCACCAACAAACGAAGCTGATGAAAATACCTGTAATGAATTTTATAAAATACTCCAAGAAGCATTAGAAGAAAATCCAAATAATTATCAAAATAAAATTATAATACGTAATCGTAATCGTATAATTAAACGATAATTTAATAAAAATATAATTCAAAAACCTTTTTTAAATCTTGATAATTAAAAAAACTGTAGGCTAATAATGCTGTCTGTATTCGTGACTCAATCAATATTATCAGATGAAAAAATTTGATTTCCTTTTAAAAAACTAATTGTTCAAATAATTCGTCAGATAAAGAAGATCTAGAGGGGGCATGTATATATGATGCAAAAGAAAATAACCTTTCTACTGGCGCAGATGAGCATAAATAAGTATTAAATTTAATAAATAATTTTTTTATTGTCGGGTAATTTTTCCTATAGATTTCACATTTTTATTTTTGACTTTTATAAAAGATACAAATTCAAAATCTGAATTTGTTTGAAATTTTTCTTCTTTTGGATAAAATCATCTTCCTCTGAACTATCCTTAGAAGGCTCTTCTTTTTTTAATAATTGTTTATGATTTTGAATTATATTTAAACTTAAATTGTTTATTCTTATTTTTTTTTCATCTAAAATGTTCTGGAATCCATCTCATTTTGAAAGATAGACATTTTGTTCACTTTGTAAACGATCCAATGCTTGTGCAATTGGCTTCATTGATTTTATATATTCTTCTAAATAATCAAAGTCAATATCTCTAAATGCTTTTAGTCCGAGATCTTTGCAGAGTAAGTTTAGTTTTTCTTTATTCTTAAATATATGTTTAGCAGAATCTAGTTGGAACAGGATAAATATAAGAGAACAATTCAAAATTTTACTTATAATTTCAGACGTTTTTGGTTTTCACGAAATTGAAAAAAAAATCAGTAGGAACTTGTAACGTCAAAAAATGAGGAACTCGTTACTATTCTTTTTTTTTTTTTTTTGAACAAGTTACAGTTCCCGTTACAAAAAAGTAACGTGCTCGGGGAACGCCGTTACTTGTGACCCGTTACTGATCAGCCCTGTATATACCTGAATATATTGTATAAAGTGAATAATGCATATTCACATCATCACATCATAGGAAATATAATATAAACTATATAATATTTATTCCGTATGGATATATATAAATTAATATAATATAATACTTTCACTTTAGCTACAGGTGTTTTTATTTCTTTTTTTTCGAGGGTGGGAATTTCAATAATTATTTAACTAAAAACTGTACTATTATCATTTATGATCTCTTTTATTTTTAGATAAAATAAACTATAAATTAATGATCAAATATAGTTAATTTGGAATTAAAAAACAATTAGATATTTTAGTATTTAGTATATTTTTTAAATGGATTATCCGAGTAACTCCGATAAGATTTATTTTTGAATCATGGAATACCTTAATGATAATTTATTCATTTATTACGAATTATATAAAAGAAATATGATTTAATGAATTGAATTACATTCATTATTATTTCTTTCTTATCAGTTTGATTTCTTTCCTATGAACAACCGATAATTGAATCAAAAGTAACTTGGAATTGGTGTTAGTAACATTCCTTTCAATCCGTTCTTCCAATTGCAACTACCAATCAATTGAAAGATGAAAAAAACAAACATACTCTTGGAGGGAGTAACCAATCTAGAGAAAGGTAAGTGAATCGTGAAAAGGTCAAAACTTTAAGAGAGGGAGAATTTCTTTTTATTAATATAAATTAAAATCTTCTATCAATTTGTTTTAATATATAAATTCTTAAATAAAATGATATATAAACCAAAATACTAAAATCATTCAAAATTTAATTCAGTTTATTAATCAAACTATTTATTTTTATGATTTTAATGAATGGTAAAGTTAAAAGTTAGTCCATATATTTATAATAAATATTGAAATAAATAATTTTTAATTAATTTAATGTCATAATCCATAATGGATCTCAAATAAATGGAAATAACGAATTTCATTTGAGTTGGAGTTTATTAGCGTTAAAGAGGGAATTGAGTCGTGATGAAAGAGGGGACAACTCCCTTTTAACCATTTCTTTCTCCTATATTAGTTGGACAACATTGAAACAGTTAGCTCCGAAAATGAAAAGGAAATAACGTTAATTAGGACAAAAAATAGCAGCCATTTGTTAAATCCCGGGTGCTACATTCAACTCAAACAAGCTAATTAATTAAAGGATATAAATAACGAGTGCTAATATTTAAATATGAATTATTTATTTCATATTTTTATATAGAAATGGTTATGAGTTTATGAATCAATTGAATTTATAAATGAACAAATATAATTATGATAATAAATATTAAAGAAGAAAATTTCATTAATGTATAATAATTTCATAAAATAAATGAGTTTCGTTTAAACTAAATTTACAATTATTTAAATGATCTCTCACCAGAATATATACCTATATTATTTAAATTCATAGATAACCTATGTAAATATGAAAAAATAAGTGTGATATTATTTATTTCAAATTTTTTATAATTATAAAATATGAAATTCCATATCACTGAGAATTTTAATCTAAAATGGAATTAAAAACAGAATAATAATGTTAATTTTATTATTACAAGAACAAACCAAAAATCTGTACAAAATTGAATATGAATAAATATCTCGTCATTTCGAGTTAAGAACAATAAATACTACACTTTACAATACCCTTCAGCTATAAATCAATAATGCTGAATGGTATCAACTAGTTAGACAAGTGTTAACACTGCCTTTCAATGAGCGGACGCCATACTTGTTTCTGACTATGCTAAATGACCACCACACATTTTAACCACTTTATTTTCATATATACTTATTTCAGAAGATATTTCTGCTCAGTTTTTTTAGAAGGGAAAGAAATGGGATAATACTTACGTGATATTAATTACACTCAATTGATCACAGAAGTTTTACAATAATACCATTAACTCGGATGTAACAATGTCTTCAAATAAAGGGTGTTTCTTTTAGAGGTATAGAACTTTAAATTGCAATAAAACAACGATGGATTATTCGATTGACCTGAATTTTATTTATACGAAAGATAATCTTGTGGCATTACATTTTATATATGATTTCTGGCATAGGACCGCCACGGCTGGCTAGGATGTAGTCCAATCTGGACGTCCAATTTTCGATAACTTTTCCCTACGCTCTACAGTAGCAATAGCTTCTTCTGTACGCACCGTACGGCATCTTTGGGGATGCGAGTTATCAATAAGAGTAAAAGTGGTGCGAAAACGTTCCATGGTTAATCGAATTAACTGCTCTGATGGACGATTTTGTCGACGATAAAATGGACGTAGTGCACGATACGTATTCCGCACAGAATCATTATTTTCGAAATAAAATTGCACTATTTGCGAGCGTTGTTCAGGCGTGAGTCTATTCATGATGAATTGCCAAACCAAACTGAGAATAAATCACTTGACAGCTGTTAAATCGGTCGTCAACTTGAACAGTAATGCCAATTTAAAGTTCTATACCTCAAAAAACACTCCCTTTACATTTTATCCACTCCCATTTGGATTATTACATAACTTGTTTTAGTGCTATCATTGATGAACATGAAGAAAGATTTCATCAATATATATTCCCATGATATTAAGGTTGGAATGAAGCAATGCTTGCGCATTACTGCTGGTTTAAATGTAGGGATGTTTCAGGGATCACATACAAAAGATAAATGAATAGACAACGATCTAAAGAGCCTGGCGTTGATTCTTTGTAGATTCAACAACCTCTTAAATATTCTTTAACAATTTAGAATTTAAATTCCATTAAAACAACAACAATCACACTTTTAAGATGTTTACATATGTAGTTAATATTTATAATTTTCTTTAAAACGGACATCTTGATTATTATTTCTATTGTATTGTATTGTATATAATAAGAATTGTCCTAATCTATGAATAAAACCTTCAATATTTTTTTTTATTTTAAACCTAAAGGTTTATTTTCTAACCCAGAAAAAAATAAAATTAACTACCTATGCTGTTTAAGAAGTAATATTTTGGAAAATTTATTTTTGTTTGTTATGGCATAAATCAACAATTTTTTAAATGAAAAAAAAATAATCTTATTTATTTTTTAATAAATTATGTTATAATATTAATCAGATAAATTAATATTAATTAAATTACTTATATAATTATTAAATAAATATTTTAATATAATATTAAATTCAAATAGATAAATAAATGATAAAATCGTATTCATACAACAAAGTTTGGGATTATAACAAAAATGGCACATATAAGATGTTGAAAAAGAATAAAAAATTATTAACCTTATAAAAAGATTTTATACATACATATTATATATATTTAAGAACTAATAAAAGAAAATATAATCTTCTTAGGTCCATCTGTGTCTCAAGTTATGATTCTTTCTTCAAAATGTAAGAAGTATATTTTGAAGTGTGTATACCCTTATATATATAAAAAATAAATCTTAAAATGATTCTTACAAATAAAAGAAAAATATGAAAAATAAAATGTTCACAATTGTTGATTTAAAAAATATCTTTACTCCGAGTCATTTGGAAAATAATATATGAATTGATCTATTTCTAATGATCTTACTAAGATCCCAATATTTTCATCATTGGTTCAATTTAACTTGAATTCGAAATGTTAAAAATTTTCAAAATATTGTTGTTATAAATAATAAATACAATTTCTGTAAATGAAAGAGAGTTAGTAGATTACTTTTAAGACAAAATAATAAAAAAATGTCAATTTTCTCAAAAAACGACCCGAAAATAACTATGCATCAACCCAGTGATTCTCAACCTGTGAGGCGCGAGCATATCCAAGAGAAAATGTTATTTAAAAAATTGATTTAGATCAGTGAATGTAAAGAGGCTCTAAAACATTTCCGACATTTTTCAATTTGGTTCAAAAAGAAATAAGTTGACCTGTGGCCAGGTCCGAACCGACCGACTGTTTGAAATAAATTAATTTCCAGCTACAGAAACAATTTCAAATAATTTTCATATATCTATTAATGTAATAAAAAACAGATATGGATACATAAATAATAAATATAAACATTTTTAATTTTATTTTATTTATAATATATATGCAAGACCAGGCTGTGACGTCATAATTTTAAATCAAGAAAAAACTAATAAATATGATTTTTCTCGAGGATAAAACCAATACAAAGTGCATGATTCGTGGTGATATATAAAAAAATCTCCTTTGGTGTGAAAATAACCCTTTCCTTCCTATCGTCGATCGCTAATACTACCACTTCCGGTTTCCGGAATTGCACCAAAAGTTGATCAATTCATCCCACTGATGCATTAATTAAATATACCAAATTTCATCAAAATCGGTTGAGCCGTTCAGGCTGTACACATCTATACGGACGGACGGACGGACAGACGGACAGAAGGACGGACGGACAGACATGATGCTAAAAATAGTTTTTTCTGTTAAGAAAATGCATGATTCGTGGAGATATGTAAAAATCTCCACATGTGAAATTTGGTGTGAAAACAATACCTCCCTTACTATCGTCGGTCGGTAAAAAGGTAAAATGTTTTAAACATTTTCGACTTTTTCAATTTTTTACACTTATCTTTTTCTTTGTAGGAAACCAAATTTTTAAACCGTTAAAAGTGGGCCGCGGTAAAAAAAAAGGTTGAGAACCACTGCATCAACCTATTGCTTAATTCATAAGGGTCCTCTATAATTTTTAATAACATATATATTTAAATAAAATATATACATATGTCAATATATAAACATTAAAGTATCAGATTTTTATAATATGTATAGATTTATTAACTAATAACTTTCACCATTTTTAAAGAGGCTTTTTAAAACTATTTTATTGGTAGAAAATTTTCTAGTCTTGTAAGAGGATCCAACTATGGTGCACTTATAATGACCCTCGACGACTGTGAATTGTATTATAAGTAAATTATGGGCGCCAAGCTTTGGGTAAATTGTCTTTATCCCAGAATACAAAATGGTGATAAACAATTAGGGGAAAAGGAAAAAAAAAAGTTTAAACAAATTAAATATAAGAAATTTAAATAAGAACACATAAGATAATGTAATTCACTATTTTTACAGGGAGTAACAGGAATAGTTATCACAGGGTGGGATGATTTATAAAAAAAAATAATTATATCACGGGACGTGATAGTTACAAGATCATATCAGGATGATATGTCTTTTTCAACTGCCAATTCTCTCTCAACTCATTAAATTATAAAAACTTGGAGGGAGATGGTTCCTCCCCTTAGTCGAAATATTATACCTATATACATATATTACATTTTAACATTAATGCGACAAAATAACTTTGTTAATATAATAAGAAAAATAGAAAAACAAAATAAAATGAATAATAAAAAAAAATATAAATACTTTGGCGGTTACAGTCTGTAAGTTTTTTAAGTATCATTTGATTTGCACAAAGAGAATACATTTAATAGCTTTTTCCATTAATAAACACACCCAGAAGATTCTGTTTACTTCAAAATAAGACGCTTCTTTAATAATAAATGAATTATTTCTTTGATCTTCTTTTCTTTGAATATTTAGTATTAGGATGCTAATCAGAGATGTATTAAATTAACACTCCGCCTAAGATATCTATATATTTAATTACTAATCAAAAATATTTAAGAACTCCTTTCTGGTTTTCTTTTGCAAAGATGAGTAGGATATATAAAAAATGTAATAAATACTTTTATTAATTAAAATTGAAATAATGGGATACTGAATTTTACTAAAATTTTAAAATAGTAAGAATATTGAAAACAATGTAAACAAGCATAGTCAATGCTTTAATTTTAAATTAGAGAACATTGGCTAGAGAATTTTAAAAACAACGATGAATTATCTTATCTTATCTTATCTAATTATTCTAGCAAAAATTGTATATATATATATATATATATTGGATAATTTATTAATTAACCGCTAGGATTTTTTTGAAATTTACACCATAGATAATATTTATATATACAAATCGATCTGTATTGGTTTTAGCTTGGAGAAAAATCATCTTCATTAGTTACCGACCGACGATAGTAAGGGAGGTATTGTTTTCGCTCCAAATTTCACATGTGGAGATTTTTACATATCTCCACGAATCATGCATTTTCTTAACAGAAAAAAATATTTTTAGCATGATGTTTGTCCGTCCGTATAGATGTGTACAGCCTGAACGGCTCAAAGGATTTTGATGAAATTTGGTATATTTACTTAATGCATCAGTGTGATGAATTGATCAACTTCTGATGCAAATCCGGAAACCGGAAGTGGTAGTATTAGCGATCGACTATACGAAGGGAAGGGTTATTTTCACACCAAATTTCACATGAGGAGATTTTTTACATATCTCCACAAATCATGCACTTTGTATTGGTCGGGAAAATCATCTTCATTAGTTTTTTCTTAATTTAAAATTATATGACGTCATCCAGCCATTCATGACGTCACAGCCTGGTCTTACATATATATTTTAAATAAAATAAAATTAAAAATATTTATGTTCTATCCTTTCTGTTTTTTATTGCATTAATAATATTAAAATTATTTGAAATTATTTCTGTAGCTGGAAATTAATTTACTTCAAACCGTCGGTCGGTTCGGACCTGGCCACAGGTCAACTTATTATATATTTATTTTTTGTATTAATTTTTACCGACCGACGATAGTAATGGAGGTATTGTTAAAAATCAACTGGCACGTAATTATTTTATGATTTTTAAAGAGACATAAGAATAAAAATATCAAGTTATTAATTAAAAATTAAAATAAAATTAAAATATTTTAATATTAATATTAATATTTTAATTTTATAAATAATTTTATACAAATAATGTGGTCTTTTAATAAAAATGCTCTTAATAATTATCAAAATAACCACAAAAGCTTTAATAAATACATTTATGAGAAATATAACCTAAAAATATCAAGTATTAAATAATATTTTAAAATTTAAAAATATTTCGGAAAATAATAATGTTCATTTAAAAAAATATTTAAATAAATCAATTTAAGGAAATTAAATCTTATATATAATTTTTTGATGTATAAATCACTTTCATTTTACTTAGAAATTAATTGAATCCATAGAAGAATATGGGACCTTATATAATTCTTTTCAAAGAATATTATAAAAAATTTTTATGAATATATATAAATAAAAAAAATTAAATTAAATTTTTATTAAAATTTTTTTTTGGAATGTTCATTAATAAAATGTGCCTTTTAATGATGAAAAATAACTAAATTTCCATTAATTCTTGATTAGGGAAGGATTGGAGGGGTGATTTGAGTCTCCACCCAGAAGAGGACATTCGGTGTCTTCCAAGGCTGAACGAATGGCAAATGAATGCATTCGAGTCGCCCGGCAGCCCGGCAGCCAGGAGGAGTGGTCAGGCGGTGGTGGGGAAAGAGAAGCGGGGACGAGCGCTCTCCACCAATTTATTTTAATTGATTTTCACTTAAAATGATAATTAATTATTTATTAATTTATTAATAATTATTTCAACTAAAATATTCAATAAATTTGATCTAAAGATAATATTAAATTAATTAAAATGAAAACTTTGAGAATAAATTAAATAATTTAAATATTTTTTTATCTATTTTCGTGTTTATTTTTTATTAAATTACTAATTTATATTTATTTATTCATTGTTCTTTTATTAATTAATTTTTAGATAGTTTTATAATTTTTAATATTTTTCACTAAAATATTATTTATTATTATTGAGGACCCCAAATATCATTCATTTAATAATATGGAATAATTATAATAAATAATTAAAGAATTGTATATAAAAATTGATTAAAGGGTTGAGCGATAGGTCGGTGTTCCAGGTATTTATTCATTATATAAAAAATAATAAGAGACAATAGTTTATGAAAAAATATTAAAATAAAAAAATCTCTTCTTCCGCTTGTTCAATTCAAATGATTTGTATTTAATTATAGATTTTTTTTTAAATTTATATACAATTTAATATTATTTTTTATTATAATTACATCAAAAAACAAAATTTATTAAATATAATAAATAAAAAAAAGAAACATTTTAATAAATTATAAAAGAATATAATCTTGTTGATTTAAAACAAATTTTAAAAATTTACCCAATTTTAAAAGAGAAAAATTTAAAACAACTCATATCATTTTTCAAAACATCATATTTGATCTTTATAATCTATAAATTACGTATTCGCTCTTAAAATATACGTCAATGGCATTTAATTAAATAATGAAACTTAAAACAAAACAAAGACCGTTAAATTTATTCAATTTTAATTTACGATTAAAAATATTTTTGAATTTATAAAACATTAAAAAAATTAATTTCTTTTTTTATTAGGCATAAATAAAAAAATTTATACCCTTCACTCTTAAATAGTAAAAAGAAATATTCAAATAAAATAAGAATAATTTAAAAAAAAATAATAATATTTTAAGATAAATATGATCTAAATATTTTATTAATTATTTAATTAAAATGAGAACATATAGAATAAATTATTTATATATATAAATATATATGAAAGTGGTTAATTTTGTCTGTAAAGGCAAAAAAGAAATCACTGAGATACATTAAGGCTATTATAAAAGACAAAAGGGAAAAAATAAATAGCATCACGAGTTCACTATTTCATTATTCAGGTGACTTTTTTAAGGACTCTATTTTATGACATCCGAACTCTCTTAATTAAGAAGTTGAAGACATATCCTTTTTTTTAAAAGCCGACTAATGGCCCCCCCTTCACTAAAAAAAAGAGGATAGAGAGCTTTTTGAGCATCTGCGTCACGTCCCTTTTATCTAATACACAAACCTATAAGTTAAGGGTAACCACCCTTCTTATTTTCTTTAATGATCTTCGAATGTCAGTTAAGTAGCTATTCTTAAAGGTACACTTCGGAAAAATCATTTCTTTTGAAGTTAGGAAATTGTATCTTCAAACAAACATAAAGGTTTCTTTATGTAAATTTTCACAAATAAAATTAATATTTCTATTATAGATCATTTATATTAGTAAATTTCATAAGTCAATTTGATAAAATATTTTAAATTATATTATTATGAATTTTATTTACTATCGGAATCAAAGTGATTCTTAATATATATTATTATATCTTTATATCTCTGCCCCCTCTACCCTTGGAATAATATGCATTATTTCGCTGGAAGCCCGTATACAGGGTGGGGCAGAAAGACCTATCCGATTTCAAAACGTTATAAAATTAAAACCACTTAGCTTGTCAAAAAATTTATTTTATTAACATATCGCAAATTTTATGCCATTTTTAAATTTAAGTTTTGAAAAGCACATCACTCAAATGTCGTCTTTGGGAGCGGATACACTGATTTAGGCGCTTAGCTTTCCATGACTTTCACCGTCATTTCCACAGGAATTTCTTCAATTGACCAAGCAATTTCCCTTCGTAAAGCAAGAAGGGTCCTTGGTCGATGCTGGTAAACCTTCGATTTGAGGAAACCCCAATGGAGTGAGATCCGGTGAGCGCGGCGGCCAGCCAAAATCACCTCTCAGAGAAATGAGGCGACCTGAAAACATTTCCCTGGCGACTTCTTTTTCAATGCTGAACCCGTCTGTCGAAAATTTGACAACCACACTGTAATCGTAGCGTGATGTGGAACAGGATCATGACGCCCGAGTCCGAAATGAATTCGAAAAGCACGTTGTGTAGCAATTATCGAACCGCCGTTTTCGATAAACCGCTCAATAACAAAAGCACGATGTTCACCAGACCAAGTCATGTTGACTATTGACAAATGGCATAAAACCGGCTTTCTAAGGCTTTTTACCCCACTACTCTACCTGCTCCCTCTTTTGAGAAAAAGGGATTTGAAATCCGATAGGTTTTTCTGCCCCACCCTGTATAATAGGTTGTTATCTATTTGATTTATAAAACCAAAACTAACATATTTGGTCTCCCCACAACCATACAAAATTTAAATAAATTCAAATATTTATTTTTTTAAATTTAATTACGATTTAATTTGTTAAATTGTGAGTCATAATAAATGGTATACAGAAATATTGAATGTTCTTAGCGAGATTAGATTTGATCTAATGTTGTCCAATTTGGTCTTAATCCGCATTGATATTGATTAAATTGGAAAATTAGATTAGCAAAAACTTATAAATTGAGCCCTACCCCAGACCAATTTGTTTCCCCATCCAAGTTGTATGAGGCACCTAAATATTTTCAAATAATACCTGTATTCAGTGGCGGATTAAGTTGATTGGGTGCCCCGGGCGGTAAAATTGAAATGGGCCCTCTATAATTTACAATTATAATTGAAAGACAAATTTTGTTTATATTATAATTTAGACTGTTTTATACTTACATATATAGTACTTATGTAAAAAATACATAATTTTTACTGTGATCGCCGAGACCCAAAATTGATTATTTTTACTTAAGTTAGTCGGGGTTCAAACACGACCGAATAAAGATCTGTAACAAGAATAACTTGTTTTATTTAAACTCCGATTATCCATAAACTCAACAGTTTTTTAAATTTTTTTTAAGGAAATATTTTTATTTAGGTTTCGGTGAGCCCCTCGTGCTGGTGGGCTCCGGGCGGCCGCCCGGTCCGCCCGGCGTTAAATCCGCCTCTGCCTTTATTTTAATATTATAACTAAATATACAAATTTTAAAGTATTATAATTGAACTTATATTTTATACAAGAATAAAATATAATAAACTTTATTAAATTTTAATAAGTTAAATTTGTTGGAATAGTTCGAACTTGAAAAGGAAGATCATCAGTTAAGTAATACTCCTTCACGGATAGTCTTAACTTTTCAACGCTTTTCTTCTTTCTGATTATTCCTTTCAGTCGACTTTCCAATTAAAAAGATTTCTAGTTATTCTAAAAAAAAAATAAAAAAATTCAAAGTATTTCATTTATTTTGTAGTGTTCATGGATCACCGTGGGTTCCAAAGCCATGTGATTGTATTTGTAGCGAACATTTCATAGGAGACCAAAATTCAGAAGCAGAGTCAAGTCCAAGTTTTGCTCTTCTGTCTTCTATCTACAAGTATCAAAAAAATTAATTAAACCTCAGCTATAAATAGGTTGAAAATTGTCCATAAAAAATAATAACAATATTCAATGACATTAAGATAATGATTTGAATTTTTTTAAGATTCGAACGTGTAATGAACCGTCGATTTAAAAAAACATCACCATCAGCAATAAATTCTGAATCTATTATTATTGAAAAAATTACTCAAGCTATGATTACTGAAAAGAATATTGATTAAGAGTGTCTAGTTAATTTTTACTCAGAGTCCGATGTCAACTCGCAAACATTTATTTGCAATCGATTTGTCAAAGAAAAAATATGTCACGCAGAAATTCAAACAGAAATCGTTGTAGATACCAGACCTATGAAAATTAATATTAGGACCATTTTATTTTTATTTTATTTTTTTTTTATTTTTTTTTTTAATTGCTAAGTAACATAAAGGCACTGAGTGTAAACAGCCACCTATAGTTTATAGTTATACTTCTGGTGGCGCTACCGTCACGCACAGAGCGAATATTCACATCACAGAGCATCCTTCACATAAATTAATTTCTCTCTTGAAGCACTAATTAAGAACCATTATTATAAAAAAGAGAAAGAGACTAAATTTAAATGTTGAATAAAATAAAGTAATACTTAAAAATGTATGTTGTGCAAATAACAATAATTTTTAGCCATCATTTATTTAATTAAATATATTTTTTTTAATAAATATGAAAATTATTTGAATTGATCTATAAAGTTCACTTTATTATTCTTTATTAAATTCGGTATATTTTTTTAAATAAATTATGTTTCTGTTCGGAAATAATAAATTCCCTTTTTCTACTATTCTTATCTTAAAATATATTATCATTATATGTACGAATATTATATCATTATTCATTTTATATATATAAAAAAAAAACTAATTTTTTGCTTGCCTAGTTTCGGAGGGAATTTCGATACAGGAATATAAAAATATTATAAATTTAAAAATTCCCATTAATTAAAATCTATTTACTTATTTTAATAAATTATTTTAAATTTCTAATAATCAAATATTATTTATTTTAAATATTATCATTTTAATTATTAATTAAATAATATTCTTTTATTGGCAGTCATTTGATAGATGTTGGGATATATGTATATTTAAATGAAAATAATCAACTCATAATTTAAAAGAAAATAATCCTAGTTTTCTTTTGTTAGCCGATTCACATTCTAAAAAATTAGAAAGTAAGATGATAATGATAATTTTCAATAGGCATAAAATTACCTATCAAAATTAGCTACAAATCACACACACTTCGCTTAGATTTTTTAGATATTCAATTTCGTGTAAGAAATTTAATTTTTGCCTCAAATTGAATTTAAATTTCATTTTATTGAATTCAAATGAAAGTAATAAAATGGAAAATCTTAATAAATTTAATTTTTTTTTTTTTTGCATTAGAAAATATTTTACTTTTTCCCTAAAATATTATGTGTCAAAATGAAAATATTTTTTTTTATTTCATGTTTAAATATTAACACTTTGAAGATGAGACATTTCCATTCCTTACGCTTCAACTAAGCGCATTAAGACTTTTTGTGGATTTTAAATTGACATCAATAAAATTTTATGTCTAAAAGAATAGTCTCTGCAGAGATACTATTACAATATATATGTATATATATATATATATATATTGTGAGGGCAGAGGTTCAGGGCAGAGATATACTTATGAAAACGTGTGGATTATCATAAGACATTTATATAAATGGGGCGTCAGCCTTTAAGAAAGGCAAAAATCTTCGAAGTGAAAACGATTTAACGTTATTTCCTAGAATAGTTTTCACGTGGAGGGCGTTATATATTTTAATGAACCTGTTTGGGATCATGTTAAAATGCAGAATCGGTACACACATATCAACATTCAGATTCTAACATCAGATAATGAAAGAATAAAAAGAGCAAACATAAATAGATTATTGTTCAAATCTCACTTTTAACTAGCAGAAAGTAAAATTATTGAATTTTTATATTTTTCGATTCTATGACGCTACTGAACCCAAAAGTTGATGGCCTCAGGCATTACTCCATCCTGAGTTATCTGCATCCTATTTCTATCTCCTTTATATTCAACACTTTTACTTTATATAAATATCTCTAAACATTTATTCTAGTGAATTACGGAAATTTTAATAAAGATTTTTGAAAAATATTTTTAAGATCATTTTTATAATTTATTCCCAAAAGGGATTGATAGTAGCGATTAACAAAATTCAAGGTTTAATTTTGTATAAATTGAATCACGTTTAGATTATTAATAAATATGCTTATTGCTTAAATTGAATATACTTATTTCTATATAAGTTATATAAGGTGACTATAAAAAAAAGAAACAATACCTCCCTTACTATCGTCGGTCGGTAAAAATTAAACATAAATATTTTTCAAAAACCATTTCCTTATTAAAAAAAGTCTTTCTATTTTAAATATAAATAAATTTAAAATCTCAAAATATTCTCTAACAAATATTAATATTTTTATGTTGTATTAAAAATAATTCTTAATTCAAATGAATTAATTTTTTTGGTAATTATTCAATCGAGTTATCATGACATGGATTTGGATAAAACTTTACCAGTGGGTTCCTTTTTTAATTCCAAATAAACTTTTCTTATGAAATTTTAAAATCCTTTTATCTCTTAAGATAGAAGCGACCCGCAAAAATTACATAAGAAAAGTTTATTTGGAATTAAAAAAAGAACCCACTGGTAAAGTTTTACACAAATTATTAAAGCTTTGGTGGTTGTTTATATTTATAACGGAATTTTGTAAATAAAACCACATATTGATATTTGTTATTGTAAATTTATTCAAAAAATATTAAAATATACACAACTTATATACGCTACTTCTGCAATCGTTATCAAGCGACTGCAACACAGACTATCTAAAAGATGCCCCCACTCCGGGTTAAATTTTGAAGCAAAGTTTTAGCACATCGCGCCACCTGATATCGCTGTACTATAACTAATTTTATAAAAAACCGGGCTTGTGTGTGTGTGTCTGTGTGATTTTTTTTTTTTTTTTTTTTGAAGGAATATTGTGAATGTTGGGAATTAAAAAATTGTAGAAAATTTTCTGTTAAATGAAAAATTATCTATTTGGAGATAAATATTGGTTTAATTTCCAAATAAATAATTTTTAATTAAAATGAAAATTTTCTACAATCTTTTTATGTAATTAACATATCTAAAAGAAACGAATAATTTTTTATGTATATAAACAATATATATTTGAATATTAATAAAAATTATAAAATTATATTTAGAAATTATGTGGTGATCTCACTATTAAACATATCTTATTTACATATTGTTTTTTCATATATTGTGAGACGTATAAATTTACACCTTTGAAAATAGTTTTATTATTAAATACACAAAACATATTATCTTGGGTTACTTTCTGAGGTATCACTCCACGGTTTAACTTTTTCTTCTCGCTTGTTGTAAAATCGCTGTTTTCATGATTAATCCATCTGAGAAATGATAACAAATAATTTTAAAATAGTTTAATATATATGTTTGGAATATCGAATTTTAAGTACATGGGTTGATCGACAGGTTATAAATATGGTCTGTTTAATAAAAACTTAGCCTATTGTCTTGGATCAGGTATACGAGGAAATAGAAGAATAGTTAAATTAGAAAGAAACTCGTTCATTTTCAATAGACAACATATATAATAATATATTCAAATATTTTATTTTATATGTACATAATTCAGTAATACTGATTATTAATGTAAATATAAATAATAATATTTAATATGGCAAATATGTAAAATTTTGTAAATAAATAAAATATTTAATAATATATTAATAAATTTAATATTAATATAAAATAAATTATATAATAAAATTTTACTTACTGTAGGCATGTTTGCAATTGCTGCTTTCGGATTTCGAATTTTTATGCACGATGTAGTCTGTGGCGAGGGGACCACAATGACACACATGGACCACATGACATGGACACACAACTGGGGGATGATTTTACAAGTCCAAGAAAATAAATTCAAATTTTGTCTTCTGCAGTAGTGCGATCTCGAGAGCGCCTGGGGAGTTAAAAATTGGATGCCTGCAGCGCCAACTATTTATGCAGTAACCACACTAAAAACATGGACTCAGAGGTTTCCTAAGAGTGGGATATCCTTGGACTGCAACAACCCAGTATCACTCTTATGGGACAGGCGTAACTCGAACACCAGATGGCGTTACATGAAAAAAGTCGACTCTTCAGGCGTCCAATAGATGGCACCGCAAAAAAAATGGCCGAAGATCACCCCCTCCCACAGGCCTTCCGAATTCCCTGCAATTATTTGATTATCAAACTCGACATACCATCCGTACACAGAGTATCCGTGCACATAATATTCGAAACAAACCCAGCATAAATATAAATATAAATTTTATTTAACATTTAACACAAATAAAATTGAAAAATTTATTATAAATTGTTTGATAAATAATTTAAATTACATTGTAACAAATCAAATAACAAAGTTAAATTATTTAATATTTGATAAATAAATACAAATTTCACAGCAATATAGAAATTCACAATAAGCACTATTAAATCAAATATATTCACGTACTCCTCTCAGTATATCTTTTATAGTTTTTCACATGTTTAAAAATTGCATAAAACTGCTATATATAGAATTTCAGCTTGGTTGAATCGCTAAAAGTACCGGAATTAATTTTTTAGCACGTTGACTAACAATCACGCGCCAGCATGTGACCAGATGCCCTCAACAAAGAGCCAAACTCGCGCTGGTTTAATAAATACTATTTATTAATTTTAATTTATAATTTCATTTAAATATAATATATATGTGTTAATTTATCCAATTGGAATTTCCATGATAGCCGACCGGAGACATCCCACATTTTTTTCATTTATAAATTTACCCAAATGTTCGTAATTCAGTTTTTTGATAAACTTAGATGATTAAAAATGCGTTGGATTAATTATTCTTAGTTAATCAATGATTTATGGATTTCTTGTGATCTTTTTAAATAGTATCTTTTTGGAAATAGAAATGATTATTTATTTATAAATTTCCTTCTCACTAAGAACAATTCGTATGTGTTTCTCTCGTTTCAAATATTGGCATTGAAAATTTTTAATCCATACATTAAAATATTAACAAGAACATTATTCGTTTATTTTATTTATGTAAATTACATAAAAGTAGGTGAAGTTTTCTGTTAATTTAAATTATTTATTTGGATATTTGAAAAAAGCATATTTGATTTCTGTAATGCTAATTTTATATCTCAATAAATAATTTTTAAATTCACAATATTCATACAAAAAAAATTTAAAAATGTCCCTCTCTCCGGTCGGTAAAAACGCTCCCACATGTCCAACCTGTTTGCCATCCTTGCCATCACTTGCCATCACTAAGGGTGAGAAAAAAATAGCATTGAGTGATCACCTCTGATACGGATGCTCTGTGGACTGCAATGTTCGAGTGTCCAGTGCAGTGACGAGTGATGAATGATACTTAATATAAGACCTAGGTCACCAACCAGATGGCGCTCGGAACGTGCTTACAAATTCAAAATTACAGGAGAAAATAATTATTCTTAAACAATTAATTTAAAGATTATAAACAAAACGTGAACAACAATTATTTTATGAATAAATCTTTTGCTTAAGTTTAATATTAATATAATAAATAATGTAAAATTAAAGAACTCAATAGATAGTCTGTGACTCGAACAGTGCACTCGCTTGATAACGATTGCAGAAGTAGCAATCGAAACGTTGTGTATATTTTTGTATTTTTTGAATAATTTTACACAAATCCATGTCATAATAACTCGATTGAATAATTACCCTTTTTTTTATAAAATTTTGTTCTCATCTTTTTGTATTTAATTCAAGTATTTCTTAATTCAAGTAATTTCTCTCTTCGACCAAAAATCAATGTTTAAAATTTTTAATGGTTTTATATTGTAATTATTTTTTTCCATTAAAAAAAATAATTTTTTTTATTAATATTAAAATTTATGATCTTTATTAATTACTAGCTGCTCAGAGCTCCTTCGTCGCTCTTCACATCTAGACGGGGGCTCCGCCCCCTGTACCCCCCAGTGGTACATAGTATTTGGTTGAAAGTAGTAAAAGGTTTTCATCCATTTTGTTTCAATCAGTGTATAACATAAAACATTCATTTCTTATTGTGTGATTATTTAAAATATATTTTAATTTATTTAGTAAATTAATTATATATATTATTATTGAATATGTTATATCTATCTACTCGAAAGTTCTTGGCAGCTACAACCACATTTCTCCAAGTGTCCCCGGTGACCTCATCTTTCTTTGGCCAATAAATGCTGGAAAGAATAATCTGAATCTACTCTCATCTCCCAGGGTCATAGACCATGCGTGGCTCAACGGTACTCGAAAGTTCTTGGCAGCTACAACCACATTTCTCCAAGTGTCCTTATCCTGAGCCTCTGTTCCATCTCTCGTACGTCATTCCCTGATGTATTCATCTTTCTTTGGCCCATAAATGCTGGGGAGAATCATATTCTCAAATACTCTGAATCCACTCTCATCTCCTAAGATCATAGGCCATGTCTCACACTCATATAATACAACAGACAAAATAATTGTTTTATATATTTTAATTTTCATTCCCTTTTATAATAATTTTGATGAGATAAGCCTCTATACTGCATGATAACAGGCGTTTCCCGATTGCAACTTCGATTTAAATTCTTCTCAAATATTATTATCCTTCGTGATTACATTCAATTTTTCTACATATTCAAATTCTACATTTTGTTTGTTAATACTGCTCCTGTTTGTTTCTAAATATATTTATTTATCATTATTAATTTCAAACCTCATCTCTTTTCCTACCTCGATTAATTTTTCCTCACTATCTGTAATTGCAATTGCCGAATCTCCTATTATATTTAAGTCGTCTGGGTAACCTAATATTTTACAATTGATTTCCACATCTTACTCTTTCTTTACTACCTTCAAGATAAATTTTAAGATCAAAATTTGAAAAAGTTTACCCGGATCTATTGAGTCATGCGTAGGTTTTACTAAAGTCTACAAATAATTACTGAACAGAATTATTGAATTCGCGGGTTTTTTTAATATCTGTCATAATGAAAATATCTTAATTAATGTTGATCGATTTGGCATGAACCCGCAATGATATCGTCTAATATTTCCTCCGCCTATAGTTTATAAGTATTGTATATGTTATAATAGAGTATAATATTTCTTGATCATTTCATTTTGATATTTTAATTTCATTGCTTGATTTTTATTGAATATTTTTAATTATAATAAAATTTGAGAAAATGCAAAGTTAGAGACTTGAGACAATTTATAAAAATTAACGGTATAAAAGTATTGATAAAACTAAAGATAAATTAACAATATATACATTCATTAATAGTATTAATTTAAATTAATTGATTTATTTGATTTTTTATTATTAAGTTCATTTATTAATTTTTTTAGATCATAGTTAATTCCCTCCCTTAAAATATGATAAAAGAAGTATTCAAATATAGAAAGAATAAATACAAAATAATTTAAGTTAAATATGATTTAAATATTTTATTATATTAATTAAAATGAGAACTTTTAGAATAAATTATTTAATTGAAATGATATTTGAATATTAGAATTTAAAATAAAAAGTTAAATATTATAATAATTCTTTGATTGCTAGTTATATACATTGTGTAAAATGAGTCCGCCAGTCAGTGGACCACGCCTGGCTCTTGAATGAACAACACGGAGAACTATATAAACTTTAAAAAATTAAATTCTGCGGTTATTGATTAGAATTAGATATTAATAAAATCTATAGCCTATGTTACCATAGAGATAAATAAGAATATTGTGATGTAATTTCATAGAAATCGTTTCTTATTTTTTGATGTTCATAATTCTAAATTACCAGTAAAGTGTCGGTTAAGTAGGAAATTTCTTTTTTGTTTGTTTCTATGACAGCAAAAAAGTAAACAAATTACATACATATATACATACATACATACATACAAACACTCTCCTTTATATATATATAGATAAAATTGTTGCCAAAATCTAAAATTATAATAATAATACAAAACGAAAATATATAACTTATTATTACTCTATATTATAATTATACTAAACTTTAATAAAACTAAATTCATGTCAGTCTTTGATATTTTTTCATTCTTTATAATAAAAAGAGAAATCAAAAATTAATTATTTCTTTAGCCAAATTGGAACCGGAATAGGAAGGTTGAGAATTAATCAATATATATATATCTTTTATTTTTTTAATTGATGTTACAACCTTCATCAAAAGCAATATTATTTACAAATTTTAAATATGATTAATAATAATATGTATACAATTCAAATATCAATGTCATTTAGTTTAAAATTAACATATTACTAAATTTTTTTTAAATCTCATCTCACAAGATTAAATTTTAATTATAATTTTCCATTATATGTTTTATTATTTTGTTTTTGTGAAATTATCATATCTTTTTGACAACTGAGGTATTAGTATTAGAATAATTTAACTAATGATTATATATCTTATATAAAAAAAAATAATTATTATTATTATTCTAACACCTCCCCTCTACCTTCAACCGAATATTGGTGCTACGGTAAACTTGGTATAAACATTTGTTTATATGTAGGTATAGTAAATTTTTATAGTTTGATGCACGTTTGTACAAGTTTAAAAAGAATTTATAAATACCGCATTTATGGTCCCGCCATCTACGAAAAAACGAATATATTTGTTTATGTTGTAATTAAGGTTAGGAATATAAATGTCATCGTTTGACAGATCTACCATAAAGGTCATGTGATGATGTAAAGAACGTTTCTCTATTTTTAACTTATTTTTATAAAAGGGGGAAAGATGGAATCAGTATCCAGTTTTCGTCGTCAAGGCTCACTAAGGCGCGTCACTTCGACGCGGGGCGACTCTCAGCTGAGCATGTCTGCGAAACTCGTGGATAGGCCAACTGCGTCGTCCAAACCTAATGATAAAATCTATAACCAATGTCAACTAGAATATAATATTGTCCTCGAATAGTATGTTTTAAATATTTATATTCTAATTTTCACCATTAATAAATATAATATTATATTCAAATATATTAAATATTACCATAATGTCTTAGAACAATTCAATTCAAAATCATTTAATATATTTAATAATAAATTAGTTTTATTATATTAGATCTTATTTATTTGTTTTTTTTATTTATTATTAATTAAATATTATAATATCTTTAGTATAAATATTATTTTATAGACTTGATTTTAGATTTTTAATTATTAGTATATTTATATTGACTCCGTATTTTTTTCTTTTTCAAGCAATCTTTTAAGAAAACAAGAAGTTCCAGGAGTGTATGTTATTCCTTCTGCAAAAAATCCTTTATGTAAGTATTTATTTATTAAAAATTAGGTTATGATTAAATTAAATGAGTGGTTTTAAATTATTAACATCAATTGTTATCTTAAATTTTAGTATGGTTTGGAGTAATTTTTGTACGACAAGGACTTTATCAAGGAGGAATATTTCGTTTCACACTTATTTTACCAGAGAATTTTCCAGATGGAGGTTGCCCTGTGAGTTTTTTTTTCAAAATAAAATATTTATAATTTGATAATATATTGAAAAGAATTAGAATGTAGCAGGGGCTCTGTTATATATTATATATAATTTTAATATTAATTTATTATATGTATTGTATATCTAAACTAAACACTGGGAAAAATTAAACTATTTGCAAATAATTAAATATTTATGTTTTCAATTTAAAATATTTCACAAATTCTGTAGCTTTTAAAATAAAATAAAAAAAAACTTAAATAATTTAATTAGTATTATTAGTTTTACATATTTTTTTTTCTTTTAGAAACTTGCATTTCAATCGGAAATAATACATCCTTTAATAAATTCAGATACGAATGAATTTGATTTAAATTCCAATTTTGCAGAATGGAAAAAAAATGTCAATCATATTTGGCAAATTTTAAATTTCATGAGGCGTGCAATATATAAAACAGACAATAAATCCGTAGTAAACATTGAAGCAAGTCAATTGTAAGTATCAATCTACACAATATCATGTAAAATAATATTATTATAATATTTATATATAATATTATTATTATATATATAAATTATTATAATTTTTATTTTTTAGTTAAATCTTATAAAATAATTATTGATACCTTAAAATAGTAATACTATCATATTAATGGTATTAATATAATATAATAATTTTCTTTTTTTATTCTTATAGTTTATTTTAGTGAACTCCAGATTTATTGCTCTCAATACACTTTTTACCTTCTTTGTATTATATAAATAAAATATTTCCAATCACAACTAAAATTATGATAAATAAATATAACTATTACTATTTTAATTTATCTATATTAATAAATTTTATGTTTTATTAATAAGAATTATATATAAGTTTTTTGGAATTCTTTATTATTAAATATATTATTAAATAAAATGAATGAAAATTTTATATTTCAGATTAGAGAATGATCCTGAACAATTTCAAAAGAAAGTTCTTTTGTGTGTAAAAAAGAGTCAAGATAGAGTATATGATCCACCCACTATTGATGATCCTCATTATATAGCCTTTGAAAAATACGATGACAATATTCATGGACCTATTAAAGAAGCAATACTTGAAACTAAAGTATATATATATTAATTTATCTATAGTTATAATTTTATATCTTTTTTTAAAGCATTTACATCTAATTTAAACGCTTTACTAAATTGCCTTTAATACGCATTTAGAGAGAATTAATCTAAAATTGTTTTCCAATTTTCTACATTTATTACTATTATGTTGTATTTAACTTTTAATTTAGAATATGAATTTTAACTAATATTTAACAATTAAATAAATAGATATGATTAATCATTAAATTATATATTTCTTCATTGCAGGAAAATAGCCATGAACAAAATTCACTGGGATTTTCATGGATTCAACCGGGATCACTTCAGCCATTCTCCAAATCTCACTCTTAATAAAAAGTTGGAGCTATATTTATTCCAGTGATTCTCAACCTTTAAAAACCTTTAAAAGTTTGGCGGCACACAAAGAAAAAGTTAAGTGTAAAGTACCTATAATTAAGGTGACCATATTTCGAAAACACCAAACCGGGACATTTAGAGCTATATTAAATGAAAAATCGAAAATAAGAGCCAAACTGATTGTAAGTCTTGAAGCATAAGTTTATGATTCTGATAAAATGTTGTTATTATTATTAAATGTTGTAAAATAATTTGTAATTTAAATTATATTATTAAATAATTTAAACATACATATAAAATAAATAAGTACTTTTTCTTAATTTGAACTTTATATTTGTAAAATTTGGCGGCACATTTTGAAAATCTCGCTGCACACAAAAGTGCCGCGGCACAGTGGTTGAGAATCACTGATCTATTGAAATCCAAATTTATTAATTTTATTTATTCTTTCTAAATATAATAAATAATAATGAAAGAATTTATACAGTATTTTAATAATAAATCACTATATGTATTTGTATATATATATAATACCTATTTAAAAAAGTTTTTAAATAATAAATGAAAGTGATAATATATATTTCAAATGCAATTAAAAGACCTTACTTTATTCATTATACTTATACAGAGATATTTATATTTATAGAGTGCTACTAATTATAATATTATTAGATGTGTTTTATAATTTTAATTCTTTAATAAAAATACTACAAAAAAAGGTGTTGGAATGGCGTGGCTGTGCTATTTTAGTTTTACAATAATTATAATGATTCCAATAATATATATAATTATTTATTTATAATTTTAATTTATGTTTAAATATTAATTGAATATCAAATTTAATTTTTTAATACTTTAAAAATATATTATATTTATATTACATTAATATATATTTAGGAAAAATTAAATATGTAATGTTTTAAAAAATGTACAAATTAATTTTAAACAATTACCTTTTTATAATTCCTTTATCTTGTTTTAAATACTACTTTTTGTTTAAAAGAGAGAATTTTGTCATTTAATAACAAGTGCCTTGAACACCGAGCTAAATTCTATTAGTAATTCTAATTAAACTTTTATATTTTAAAATGATATTTATATTTAAAACTATTAAAGAGTTAAGAGTGTTTATAAATTAATCAAAATAGAATTAGAGCATGTTATAAACTTTTAAGAAAAACTAACAATAGATAATATCTATTCAAGTTTGTTAAGGATTTTTTTGACCTTGGACCTTCAATAAGGAAGATATCTATATCATGAAAAATTGAAGATGGAGTGATAACAACTAGGAAGAAGGTAATGATAAATTTATGAGAAAAATAAAAACCAATATAGATTTAAAAAATAATATTTATTATATTTTATTTTCTCTCCTTTCTTTTATATATTACATTTTAATTGAATTTTGAATGTGTTGAATTATTTACAATTTATGGTAATCGTAATATTATCACAGCAATTATTTAACTTGTATTCTTTTTAAAAAGTAATTATATAATTTAATAAGCTAAAGCAGCAGTTCTCAAACTGTGGTATATTTTTCACTGGTATATCCTATAACCTGATGGTGGTACCTACAGTATAGTTACTTTTAGTAATAATTTTAATAGTAGCTGAATTTTTTGATAGAAATTTCGCTAACAACTTCAAAATTTTGAGAACCTTTTAGCTAGAGCAAGCTTATTAGAAAATCAAAAGAAATATTTTCAAATGTCCTGCCTAGACTAACTCCCCTTTTATAATTGTGTTATTTATGTTTTTTTAAGAATAAAAGATATATATATATATATATAAGTATATAGAAAGATAATAGAAAATATTAAAAGTAAAACTAATAATCATCTTTTATTAATCTTTTGACTTTTAAATTATTAGTTAAATAATCTTCTGCCTTAAAATACCAAGAAACATCTAATTTATACTTCCTTCCTTCCCATAGAAAATGTGTTGGAGGTTTTGTTTCTCCGTTTTCAAAAATTAAATTAGGACTAATTTGAATAGCTAATTTGGAAGCAATAAGGGCAATGCCGCCAAGTTTCAAAGGTCCAGGATGGTACAACCTACCACTTTGGGGACATTGGAATATCGATGTCGGTGAAAACTCATCTTGGAGTAAATTTCCAGCGTGCCCATATTGAACATAATAGGAATCGTCATTTTTTACAATATGTGTATAAACAATTGGTAAATCATCACATCGGATAAAATTTCTTTCATTAGCACAGGGAGAGAGATAAGGGAAGTCATTCTGATATCTACCAGTGTTATTAATTTTCAATCTTCTAAAGAAAAACCGTAGAAAATCTTTGTCTAAAAAAAATTAAATTAATAATAAATTTTAATTTATAAAATAAGTATATTTTTATGTTTAAATAGTGTAAAAGATAATATTAATGCAAATACAAATAAATTATTACTTTTTCCTCGCACCTTAGACCTGGCAAGATAAATTATAAAACATATTTTTATAAAAGTAAAAAAATAAATGTTCCTTAATATGGGCAGACAAAAATAAGTAAACCTTTCCTTCGACACTCTCATATAATTTACCAATTGTATTGCAACCAGTGTTCGGGGGAACCCTGGGGTTTTATTAATCTTGAAATTTAAATATATTTGGTAACATTAAGGCGACCATTTTTTGAAAACACCAAGTCAGGACATTTTATCTTCTTTTTTTTTAAGAGACAAATTGAAAAAATTTTTAAAAAAAGTACGAGATGACCTAAATATTTCAAAAAAGGGGACAGATATCAAAAAGGAGGACGGTTGGTCACCTTAGTAACACAAACAAGAAAAGGTTCAAGATTAATATACGAAAGTGTAAATTTTTTTCGAAATAATTATTTTTATAATTTTAAAATTAATAAGGCTGAAACACACACACAACAAATACACCTGCCCTGAAATAATTTGAGTCAAATAATATATTAAAATTAGATTTTTATTATCAAGAAAAAGTTTTCTATTTTCCTATTAATTTATAATATTGTGTCAGTCAATATATGAAAAGGGAGTTCTTTACTTCATAAATATTAATATTTATGTTTCTCTGGAATTTTTTGAAGTTTAAATGAATTTTAAATCATTTAAAAATGAAAATGTTTTTAATTAAGTTCATTTATTTTTATAATATATAATAAATCCAAATTGATATCTTTTGACAAGTAATTTGCGGCCTTTCTAATATGATTGCATTAATCATTTTTCAAATAAATTATATATAAAATCTAAAAATAATATTACCTTTAAAACATGATGTAAAATTTTTCATTTTAGAATCATCCAAAAATAACTAAAAATATACAAAATATGTAATATTAATTTAATTTTAAGACTTATTTAAATTACCATGCCTTGATGATCAATATAATAAAAATATTCTCTACTTTTTTTATCTGGAATTTGTCCCTGTATATAACTAATATTTTTGTTCAGAGACAATCTTAATGTACTATGAAATATTTTACAGATCATTTTAAGATTTAGCATAAATAATTCAGATTTAATAATTCAATAGATTTATATATTTGTTTATAGAAAGAAATTAGAATAATTTAATAATTTATATCAATAAATAATAATATTCAATGTATACTTAAAAAATTTATTTTTAAGAAACACATTCAAAATTATATAAAAACTTATAAATATAGATTTTAAAATGAAATGTCATTAGAGTAATGTCAAATGTTTAAATCAAGTACTGCCATTTAGCGGTATTAAAATTCATTAAATGGTTTGAAATAATTATGGCACATTTGAAAATTCCCTTTCTTTTGATGATTTATAATTTATAATAAAATATATTCTCACCCTAGAGATAGTAATGCTAGATTTTTTTTATTTATTTTAATGAACATAAAAATATTCAGATTCCTCAAATAAAATCTTAAGTAAATCAAAAAACTTATGAAACATCTTATTAAATGTATTTATTAAAGCTTTTGTGGTTATTTTGATAATTATTAAGAGAATTTTTATTAAAAGACCACATTATTTGTATAAAATTATTTATTAAATTAAAATAATTGTACAACGTATCAACTGCTTAATCTGCAGTCGTTTTCAAGTAACGGTTACTAATTATTTTAATTTAATAAATAATTTTATACAAATAATGTGGTCTTTTAATAAAAATTCTCTTAATAAACATCTTATTATAAAGTAGCGGGACCCCGAGACTCGGCTCGGTAATTAAGATAAAAAAAATGATTCATTATTATTGGGTTTGGCTGGTAATATTAACCAGCTGTATGTTAATACTGTGTTCCTCTTTGTCACTAAATATTTTTTCTTATCACTATTAATTTCAAACCTCCATTAATTTTTCCTCGCTCTCTGTAATTGCAATTGCCGAATCTCTTATAATATTTAAGACGTCTGCTTAGCCTAACTTTTCAATTTTTTTGTTTAATTGCATTTCGAGTGATTTTTTCCCAATTTGTGTAATCACATACTCACAACATGCAACATATAATTGGCCGTGGGAAAAACATGGGGATTGCAAATGAAATCCGCAGCACTTGAGTGTCTGGCCCTGAGCTTTGTTGATAGTATGTTTGTTTCCTTAGAACCTTTACCTCCACAAAACATACCCACATTGCACTTTTATAATATATACCGGGACCCTGAGCCTTGGCTCGGTACTTAAGTTAAAAAAATGATTCATTATTATTGGATTTGGCTGGTAATATTAATACCTGGGACACCGAGCATTCGCTCTACCCTTTGAAAAATATTGATATACAATTCTTTAATTATTTATTACAATTATTAAATGTTACACATTTGCATCAATCTGATTAAAATGAATGAACTTGTGCTCCTCAATAATACATAAATATATAATATATCAGGGGGGTATCAGCTCAATGGGACCGGTGTAACTCGAACACCAGATGGCGTTACATGAAAAAAGTCGACTCTTCAGGCGTCCAATAGATGGCACCGCAAAAAAAATGACCAAAGATCACCCCCTCCCACAGGCCTTCCGAATTCCCTGCAATTATTTGAATATCAAACTCGACATACTACCATCCGTACATAGAGTATCCATGCACATAATATTCGAAACAAACCCAGCATAAATATAAATATAAATTTTATTTAACATTTAACACAAATAACATTGAAAAATTTATTATAAATTGTTTGATAAATAATTTAAATTACATTGTAACAAATCAAATATCAAAGTTAAATTATTTAATATTTGATAAATAAATACAAATTTCACAGCAATATAGAAATTCACAATAAGCACTATTAAATCAAATATATTCACATACTCCTCTCAGTATATCTTTTATCGTTTTTCACATGTTTAAAAATTGCATAAAACTGCTATATATAGTATTTCAGCTTGGTTGAATCGCTAAAAGTACCGGAATTAATTTTTTAGCACGTTGACTAACAATCACGCGCCAGCATGTGACCAGATGCCCTCAACAAAGAGCCAAACTCGCGCTGGTTTAATAAATACTATTTATTAATTTTAATTTATAATTTCATTTAAATATAATATATATGTATTAATTTATCCAATTGGAATTTGCATGATAGCCGACCGGAGACATCCCACATTTTTTTCATTTATAAATTTACCCAAATGTTCGTAATTCAGTTTTTTGATAAACTTAGATGATTAAAAATGCGTTGGATTAATTATTCTTAGTTAATCAATGATTTATGGATTTCTTGTGATCTTTTTAAATAGTATCTTTTTGGAAATAGAAATGATTATTTATTTATTTATAAATTTCCTTCTCACTAAGAACAATTCTTATGTGTTTCTCTCGTTTCAAATATTGGCATTGAAGAAAATTTTTAATCCATACATATTAAATATTAACAAGAACATTATTCGTTTATTTTATTTATGTAAATTACATAAAAGTAGGTGAAGTTTTCTGTTAATTTAAATTATTTATTTGGATATTTGAAAAAAGCATATTTTATTTCTGTAATGCTAATTTTATATCTCAATAAATAATTTTTAAATTCACAATATTCATACAAAAAAATTTAAAAATGCCCCTCTCTCCGGTCGGTAAAAACGCTCCCACATGTCCAACCTGTTTGCCATCCTTGCCATCACTTGCCATCACTAAGGGTGAGAAAAAAATAGCATTGAGTGATCCCCTCTGATACGGATGCTCTGTGTAATATATACATATATTTTTTTTCTATAGTGTTTTTTTGAAAAACTGTTTAGCGCCCCAAGTGGTTATAAAACAAACAATTTTAGCTAGTATAATAAGATTAATCCAAGTACTATCGTCTATTTCTATTCGACACTATTTTCACTCCTTATGGTAGCGGCCCAGACGATGATGTTATATGGATCGTTAATTAACCATTAACCATTCACCGAATCGCCATTCAAATAATAACATACAAACAGAAAAGTAGACGTGTTGATATAAAATATATACCTGTGACACCGAACTATCACTCGACCCTTTAACCAATTTATACAATTTATTTTTATATACTTTAAAAATTTTACAATTTTTTAATTTAATCAGTAAATTAATTATATATTATTATTATTATTTGTGTTTCCGGCATTTTGAAAATCGTATGATTCCTTTTTGATTTTTTTTCATCAGCTTCGGGGTCACCACTTGTTAATTTTTAATTAATAACAACAAAGATAATTTATTTATTCTTACACTTTTTATTTAAGCCAAAGCTTTGTACATGTTAGTTTATAATAATGTTTACTAATACATCTCATTAATCAACAATTAACAATCTAATTAATTATATCAAAAAATATAAACAACTTAATATTTATGATAAAAATAAAATTGCCTTAAAATCTAAAATTTACAATTATTATAATTCATAATTATTTATTTTCTAATGAATTATTATTAATGTTATTATTTTATTAATTTAAAAATTAAATTATTTTTAATGCACTGCTCAATGTCGCCAAATTCAAAATCAGTGTTTGACACTACAGTTGTAATTGCATATATATATAATTGGCCTTTTTATAAAAATATATTAAGATCATATAAATTGGAATTTGTCATCCAAAGAATATCTATATTTGTTTTTATTTATAATACACGAAAACATTCAAAATTATATGAATGAATAATTTTAATTTTGATCTCATAATTGGATTTTCATTTTCAAATAAGTAAGATGGCTGGAATAGAGATAGATATAACATTTACAATATTAATGTTACGGATTCGTTCTATAATAAATTGATGATGTCATTTAATTCTCCTACTATATATCGAATCGAATATAAAGATAAATCTTCAAAACGTTGTGTGAAACAATTTCAAATAATTTTAATGTATATCTATTAATGAAATTAAAAAATTAAATATATGAATATAATATAAATATAATATAATATAATATATTTTAAATAAGAACCCAAAAACAAATAAATGTTTTATCTAATATATACTAATTGAATATTTAGTATATAATATTTTATAATAATTACCGGAGTATAATAAATTGATAACGTCATTTAATTCTCCTATATATCGAATCGAATATAAAGATAAATCTTCTACTAAACATTGTGAAAAAAAATCAAATATGAATATAATATAAATATTTTTAATTTTATTTTAAGAATAGATATATATATCTCACAGGCGGTGGTTGTGACGTCATCCATATATTATAAATTTAAATTAAGAAGAACTAATAAAGATGTAGTTTTCCAGAGATGTGATCAATAAAACTCAATTTTTCTTTATAAATACTATCTCTGGTGTGAATTTCAAAAAAATCGTTAGAGCGGTTTTTGAGAACAATGAAACAAACAAACAATTTTTACTCGTATAAGAAGATAAGAAAGATAAGATAAGATAAGATAAGATAAGATAAGATACCTGATTGACCGAATCTCCATTCAAATAAAGTAGGCCTGTTGATATAAAATATATAACTGGGACAACGAGCTATCGCTCGACCCTTTAACATATTTATACAATTTATTATTATATACTTTAAAAATTTTACAATTTTCAATGAACTTTTAGTTCGTTTATAAAATCTATATATCTGTATGTCTGTCACCAAAAATTTTCGATTTTTTAAATTTTGATTTTGGATTCGAGTAGAGCTTAAAAAAGTGTAAATGTTATAACTACTGTAATTAGTGTTATTATAATGTAAAATTATAAAGATAAAATGTTTAGACATTATTGTAGACATTTTCATTCTGTAAATTAAATAATTTTATTTCATTTAAATAAATATCTATTTGTAAATATTTTTTGCTCTCTACATTATTTATCTAATTCTCACAATATATTAAGATCATATAAATTGGAATTATTTATGCAATTTTGTGATAAATATGAATAAAAGTTCGTTGATAGTAATGCTTCCTAGCATTTCCAGATGTTTTAATTATTTATTACAATTGGGTTTGGATGGTAATGTTAAGACCCGATTCACCGAAACGCCATTCAAATAATTTAAAAGAATATAATATAAAAAAAAAAATAGTCATAAAATATATACCCCTTAAACGTTAACAGATACATTTAAATTATTTGAAATTGTTTCTGTAGCTGGAAATTAATTTATTTCAATCCGTCGGTCGGTTCATGTCAACTTATTTAAAATATGATATCTAAATGTCATTCAAAGAATATTTATATTTTTATTTTTTATGTTATACTAGCTGATCAGAGCGCCTTCGGCGCTCTTCACACCTAGACGGGGGCTCCGCCCCCTGTACCCCCCCCCCCCCGAGTGTCCCTATTCTGAGCTATAACAATCTAACTCCTACCCTATCCTATCTCTCTCACGTTCCTTCCTACATTGTCCACCCTGTTCACAATTAGTCTTCCAAACGGACGTTTTCCAATCGAACTCCCACCAATATATTTTCCTCTCCCATGTGCCCTGTCGGCCCCAGCCTTCTCTATTTTATGACCTATAATTTAATAATTTTGATCCCCTTTGATAATAATTTCCCGATTGCAACCTCGATTTAAATTCTTTGCAAATATTATTCTCTCTGATACTAATTATTTTGTCTTATCACTATTAATTTCAAACCCCATCAATTTTCCTGCCTCGATTAATTTTTTTATGCTACTTTAAATGTTAATAATTTATTTAAAAAAAAATCAGAGTAAACAAAATAAAAATAAAATATAAAATTAGCATAACACTAAACTACTATAAAAATAATATTAAAAAATATATTATATATTAAAATCTTACGTGAAAATCCAATTATGAGATCAAATTTTCTTAATTAAAATAATTTACTCACATAATCTTAAAAATTAATAGTATTAAATTATAGCCGTAATGTGAATGTTTTCAAAGTTTAAAAGGCCAATAAGATCAATTGAGATATTGTAAATATCAATAGATATATAAAAAGATTTTTTTCTTCACATTGCTCAGAATTTAAATTACCGCCAAATTATCGCCACCAGCGCCTCTATGATCTAGTATGGTAACTAAACTATTTTTAATTAATATTCTTTATAATTTTTTAAAAATTTTTCTAATTAAAAAATCGAAAATCGGGCTTCGAGGTTTGGTGGCCAGCCCCTTTGTGCTTCCGTGTAAAAAATTCCAGGTCCCTGCGTGCGATAGTTTTTGCTGGAGAGCTCGGTCAAACAAACACACAGACAAACAGACAAACAAACAGACAGACACATTACACTTGCTTTTATTATTATAGATTTATATTTTATTATATTTTTAATTTTCATTCATTTTGTTTCAGTCAGTATATTACATAAAACATTCAATTTTTTTTTGAGGTCTTATTTAAAATATATTTTAATTTAACCAGTATATTATTTATATATTATTATTGTATATGTTATATTTATCTGTATATCTCTGGGCTCTATGGTACTAGAAAGTTCAACAACCAAATCTCTCTATCACAGACTATCTCTCTCTATCCTGAGGTATAACCGGGTATAACCATCTAACACCTATCCCATCTCTCTCATGTCCCTTCCTACATTGTCCACCCACACACAATTATTTTTGGTAATTATTCAGGTAAGTTTTGTGAATTAATAATTGTGGAATTTTCACACAAATACAATATCTGACAAAGCAATATGTAAAAAAAATGTTTACCAGTGAGATCATCACAAAATTTGTAAATAGCATTTTATAATTTTAATTAATTTTTAAATAAATATAATATTTTACATAGAACATTATTTGTTTCTTTTAAATATGTAAATTACATAAAAGATTGTGAAATTTTCAGTTAAGGGAAAAATTATTTATTTGGTAATAAAATCAAAATTTCTAAAAAAGCATAATTGATTGCTTAAATGTTAGTTTTATCTCCAAATAGATAATTTTTCATTTAAATGAAAATTCTACAATTATTTAATTGCCAATATTCCTTCTAAATGAAAAAAAAGAAAATAAAAAGCCCGCTTTTTTTTAATATTAGTTCGGATATTAATACTCAGATGGATGGGCTGTGCTAAAACTCTGTTTCAAAAATTAACATTGAGTGTCCGAGTCTGATATGTGGTGGTGTGATCTGTGCAGGTTGGTGCAGGTCTGTGATTATCTCTGGAAATTTGTTTTGCTGAGTTCACGGGCATTTCCCTAAAAAATAAAAATATCTATATATTTTATAAAGGAATTAAATAAAACATATCAACGTTTTAATCATATAATTTGATTATAAACTCATTTATAATATTGTTTCAAATATAATTGAAATATTTTCTCGATATTAATTTTTTTTTTTTAAGGTAAGGTTAATTTCTTGTATTTTTAAATCCACGTGGTTAATGACAGTTTGTTATTTTTTCCCTCAGGTTTTATTTTTCTTTATAAAAATGGATGAGGAAAATTATTCTAAATCTACAAATTTCGTCCCATGTATGAAATGGGTTAAAAAAGGTGTAGCTAAAGCAACTCCTATAAATATTAAATTGGAACCCGAGGAATTGGAACAAATAATTAAACAAACACAAGATGATATAGAAGAAACTGAAGAAGACGAAGAAAATAATGAATCTATGGATATTTCTAATGATAATGATAATGAAGATTTAGAACAACCATCGACAAGTTATGAAATATCTAAAGAGAATGATAATGAAGAAGAAGAAGAAGATGAATTTCAAATGAACAATTATGATGAAGAAGAAAAGCCTGATGCTATTTTAGGTATTGGTAAAATTGCAGTTTATGCAAGTAATAGTGATGACCCTTATGTAAAAATTCCTGACGAAGAAGATAAAGATAGTGATAAAGAGGATGATGAAATTACTCCAGAAGATAATTTACTTCTTGTAGGTCATGTTGAAAAAGATCTAAATATTTTAGAAGTGTATCTCTATAATCATTCTGAAAATTCATTTTATGTCCATCATGACTATATTCTTCCATCCTTTCCACTTTGTTTTGAGTGGCTTGGATATGATCCAGAATCGAGACAATCTAATCTTGTTGCGATTGGTTATATGTCTCCAGTGATTGAAGTTTGGGATTTGGATTTATTAAATTGTTTGGAGCCCGCATTTACATTAGGAAAAAAACCGAGTAAAAAGAAAGGAATTAAGAGAGAAGGTCATAAAGATGCTGTGATTGATCTTGCTTGGAATAAAGACCTTCATCACATTTTAGCCAGTGGATCTGCTGATGAGAGTGTACTTTTATGGGATTTAGATAATGCAAAACCAGCCACCAAAATTCAATTTAAAGGCAGAGTACAATCTTTAGAATTTCATCCCTATGAAGGCCAATCTTTACTTGCTGCTTGTTCTAATGGAACGGCTTCAGTATTAGATTGTCGAACATTAAAACCTTCAAGAAAAAGCTGGAATTGTGGTGGTGAGGTAGAAAAAGTTACCTGGAATAAGTTAAATCCTTTTCAATTTATAGCAGGAACAAGTGAAGGCAACATTTTATGTATTGACTGTCGAAATGAACAGCCACTTTGGAAAATTAAAGGACATAATACAGAAATCACAGGTCTTGCATTATCCAGTAAATGTCCAGGTCTTTTATCTTCTTGTTCGTCAGAGGGAGAGTTTAAAATTTGGGATTTTCTTGATTTAAATGAACCTTTCCTTGTTCATGGCAGAAATCTTGGACTTGGAAGAGTATTAACACTTGAAGCCAATCCTGACCATCCATTTACTTTTAGTGCTGGTGGTGATAAGAAAACGAAAAATATTGAACTTATAAATGTTTTATATAAAAATGATGCAGTCAAAAATCGATTTGCTTCAAGACAATTATTAGAACCGATTATTAAAAATGAAGAACGAATGGAAAATTAATTTATATGAGCTATTATTTTTATTACAAAGTGTAATATAATTTTATGTAATTAAATTTAAATATATACTTATATACTTTAAATATTTTAATTATTTTATTTCTTAAAGTTTTTATTCCTCTACAGAATATATATATATATCTATTGAAATTCAAATTTTGCTTTATAAAATAAATCGTATATATTATTAATTATAAAAAAAAATATTAAAGAAATTAAAATAAACGTGATGAATAAAATATGAATATATAAAAAAAGTAAAAAAAAATTAAAAAAATATATTTTAAATAATTGTTACAATTAATAAAAGTTTCTTTTAAAATTTTAACTTTTGAATGAAGTTATATTAATATAAATATAAATATAAATGAAATTAAATGAAATAATTTTATTCTTTTATAAATTCTTAAAATTATAATCATGTTATCGAATTAAATATAAAATTTCGCCTCATCAATTATTCAATGACCAGGTTTCGAGTCATCTTTCCCTTTTTCCAGGCCCTTTTTAATCTATAATTTTTATTTTTATTTTCTGTAAGATTGTTTATTAATTCGAAAATAGATTTTGGATGGATAAACTGGATAAATTGTCTATCTATATTCTTTACATGTCTTTCCATATTTAGAAAGAGAAAAAATGTCAATTGATAACATGAAATTAATTATTTAAATTAGGTTCAGAAAATCTTGATTAGATAATTTAAAAGCTAGTATTTTACCGCTAAGAGAATGCAGCGCTAAGATTTCAATGTCAGTAATTGCATCTGCCAGTTGCCACGTTCAGTTCAATTCTGACTGATTCTGACAATTCTAATCATTTTTAGGGGCGTTTTGTCTGTCATGTGAATTTGATGAATTCTTATCTTTACGAAAGCGTACATACACTATTTTTTCATAGCATTCAAAGTCCAATTAAAATATCATTATTATTATAACTTAATTTCATTTATAATTGAAAAGAATAATTTATTTTTCATTGAAATGATGGTGATTATTTTGTAACCGGGAATTTTAATGTGACTTTTTATTTTATCTGAAAATATTTTCTTTTTAGGACGGATTTGATGCAGATACATCTGTAGATATATTAAAAGTAGAAAATAAAAAGGTACATTTAAAAATTAATTGAATTTTAATTTGAACAATAAATAATTATTGATAATTTTATTTTTAGCCTGGTCGTTCTGAAACTGTGGATCTGACGGATAATTCTTTGCTTGTTGATATATCAGACGCCTTAAGTGAAAAGGATAAAGTTAAATTTACTGTCCACACAAAAGTAAGGAATTGGTTATACAATATAATATCAGAATATCAATATACTTTTAATTTAAAAATTCATTGAAATCAGATTTATGATTTAATCAAATAAAAATTTACAAGTAATAAATTAATGTTGATAAATCAAATTTATGAATGCTTCGCATTTCATATAAACCAATTTTTAAAACGTCTAATATAATGTTAAGTGCTTCTCAAAATTATGAAAACATTTCTTGATTTTATCAAAAAATGCTACTAGTGGTTTAAATATATTTAATTTTTTTTTTTTTTTTTTTTTAATACATATTATTTTGTTTTTATTCCATTTCTTTATGCTTTTTGATTACCTAATTTATTTGTTTTTTTAGACCACTCTACCTGGTTTTAATAAAACAGAATTTAATGTAGTGAGGCAACATGAAGAATTTGTTTGGCTGCATGATAGATTTGAAGAAAATGAAGACTATGCAGGATATATTGTAATAATTTTCACACTTTTATAATCTCAATAAAAAGCACTGTTTATTATACGAAATTATAAACTTTATATTTTAATATATTTGTTTGTGAATTTTTAATTTTAATATCAATAATTAATATAAAGAGAGTACAAAATTTTCTCTATATTAATAATAAAATTTATAATTTATTTGGATCTTTTAAGATTCCACCCGCTCCACCAAAACCAGATTTTGACGCATCTAGAGAAAAACTACAAAAACTTGGTGAAGGTGAAGGAACCATGACAAATGAAGAATTCAATAAAATGAAACAAGAATTAGAAGCGTAAGAATTTATATATTTATATTTATTATTATTTAATCTATAAAATTATGCAAATATTTTTCATTTTGTGTATATATTACATAATTTAATAATTCATTTTTTTACTTTTTATTACCATATTAGATAATTTTACAAAAATTATTAAAATCTACAATGATATTTAACTTCACATTTTGCCCAAATATTCAGTAGTTTGAAGTTATTTGTATTAATAAATTAAAATCGGATAGCATTGCTTATTTAAAGTGTATTTAAAATAAAATCAAAATAATTATTACAAGTAATTAGATATTAATTATTTTAAACTAAGTTAACTCAACATGAACAGTAATCATATATAATTAAATTGTTAAACCAATTTTTCGTGCTAATTTGAAGATATAATAATTAATATAATAAATACATTCAAAATATAAAAATATTATTATCTAGAGTTAAGTTTCAAAAATTCTCAGTGTTCAGGCAACGATATCACTATAGCTATTCATTCGTATTTTTAAAATATATCTTCTACTCTTAGATTTGTTTTTATATAATTAAGTAAAAAATAATTATTATAATTAATTTCTATCTCTTAATTTAATTTTAGAGAATATTTAGCAACTTTTAAAAAAACAGTTGCGATGCATGAAGTCTTTCTTTGTCGTTTGGCTAATCATCCTGAATTTCGAAATGATCATAATTTTCGAGTATTTCTTGAATATGATCAAGATCTCTGTGTTCGTTCCAAAAATAAAATGGAAATGATTGGAGGATTCATGTCTTCATTTACAAAAACAAAAGATGAAATAGTTTTATCAGCCACCGTTAAAGACGTTAATGACTTTTTCGAACAAGAAAAAACTTTTTTAATTGATTATTATTCTCACCTTAAAGATGCAACACTTAAAGCAGATAAAATGACCAAACGTCACAAAGGTAAATATTCATTTATATTTTGTATATTTTATATATTTTGTCCAAGTCTCAATGAACATATTAATATAAAATACTTTTTCATAAATTAGTCACCCAAAATTATTATATTGAGTCAATGAAATTTGAAGAATTGATAATTATATGATAGATAAATTATCAGAATAATTATTTTAATCTAGTTAAGTTGAAATATAAACTTTCAATGAATAATTTAAATTATTTAATTATTTGCTCCTATCTTCTAAGGATTTTTTATATTAGTAATAACCCTGTAATGATATTAATTTTTCTTTTAATTTATTTTAAAATTAAATTTAAGATGTTGCTGATGCATATATCAAAATATCAACTGGTTTAGTTCAACTCTCCACCATAGACAACTCAGATCTAGAAAAATTTCTTACCAAAGTTGCAGAAACATTTGAAAAAGCTCGAGTAAGTATACATTTTTAATTTTACCTATTAGTCATTGGTTCATTTATTATTCAATTATTCTTTTGTTATTATTTACATAATTATTCTATAATAAAAAAAAGATTAAATATTCATTTTTTAGAAAATAGAGGGTAGAGTAGCAAGTGATGAAGATTTAAAACTTTCTGATACTCTTCGGTATTATATGGGAGATTCTTTTGCTGCCAAACGTCTTCTTTATCGACGCCTTCGATGTTTAGCTAATTATGAAAATGCCAACAGAAATTTAGAAAAGGCCAGAAATAAAAATAAAGATGTTCATGCTGTAAGTTGAATTAGATTTTATTATACATTTTAAATTTTTTTATAAATACCATATTATTACTTTTGAATCAACATTTGGTGTAATATTAAATAATTTTGGATATTTCTCATTGAAAATTAATTAATTTAGTAGTTAAAAAAAAATTTCTCACTATTTGTAATTCAATATTATTAAAACAAAACAAACTTGCACTTATTAATATTAATTTCATGTCTAAGTATAAAGAAAAGACACTCTTTGCCATGTGTTTTCATACTCTGGCAATTGTGTCTACTGGACCTCTGAAAATACTCAAGTTCATTAGACAAAACTACCAGGGCCTATCATCTGGTTGGTGCGGCTTTCTATGATTAACAAATGAAAATTGTTGTCCTAAATACTGATTTTAAGATTAGTTCATATTCAATCATTTTTATATTTTTATCATTTACATGTAAGGTCATTAAAATATCAAAATTCATCCATTATTTTCTTTTGAATAAAGAAAAATTGATCAAATGTGATCAATATTGATTATTTGTAACTAAGAGCCATTCTAATCACTCCATCAAATTTACAAAAAATAAGATTCCAATTTGAGCATTTTTCAAAATTGAAAACCTATTCTCAATATTGGGAAAATTATTTACTTATATGTATGTAAATAAATAATGTTAATAGTTATACTTTTGACAAAGTAATTCTCAATATGTCTGAATTAAACGTTCCACATGTATTCTAATACACCAATAAATGCTAACATTATTTATGTAAATACATATAAAAAATTAAAAAAAAAAAAAAATAAAATTTAACAGATATAATCAAGATCTTTTATATTTATCATTCTGCTTAATTTAAACTTCACTAATTTTTCATAACTATTAATTTATTCATATTTCATCATATTTTTATGCACTCTCAAGGCTTTAGAGGTTGCGGATGTAAGTTATTAGATTATATAATTACATTACAATAGTTGTATATTATTTTGAAATTATAACTTTTTTATGTACGTTTTCTTTATTTATTAGGCTGAATTAGCACAACAACAGGCTTGTGAAAAATTCGAACAAATGTCTGATAAAGGCAAAGAAGGTATAATAAATTTAGTTAGAAAGATTAAATTATTATTATTTTATTTAATTTGAAATATATTTTAGAATTACTCGATTTTAAAACTAGAAGAGTTACTGCATTTCGTAAAAATCTTGTTGATTTAGCAGAATTGGAAATTAAACATGCCAAGGTAAATAGAAATTTACTTATTCATTTTCAAAAAAAAAATTCTATAAAATCATTTGCATAATATTATTCATAAAAAGTATAATTCAAAGTTTTAATTTTATTATAATATTACGCAAATTTTTTTAATCGAAATTAAAATTTAAAAAAATCCAAAAAATTAAAATAATATAAAATTTTATTGAGACAAAAGAATATTAATTAAATCTGATTTTTTTTATTTTAAGTTCATTATTAGAAATTAAAACTAATAAATATAAAAATTTATTTAGGCTCAAGTGCAATTGCTAAAAAGTTGTTTGACAAGCTTAAAAGAAGAGTGACCCTCACTTCAACTCCTGTTGATCTCACCTCATCAGGTTTCTTCATTTGTTCAATGAATTATAATAAAATCTCATCTTGTCACATAATAAATCTAATCACTTATTCCTATGGAACACAAAGCTATTGGAAATTTCTTATTTATCTGATTTCAAATAGTTCCATATCTTGATATATTCAAAAATTAATTAAATTAATTAAAAACTTAAAAAATATAATAAATCAAATAAACAAAAATTCTATTATTTTTATTAAGAATTTAAGTTGGACAACTTCAGTGATAAGTTAGTTAGTTAATATTATTCAGATTTTTATATGTATATTATAGTAATTTCTTCCTTAGCTAAAACTATAGATTATTATGGACAATCAATTTAAATTTCCTTATATATTATATATTTTAATAAAAATTTTCTATACTTTGTAGAAATTAAGTTAAAAAAACAATTTATAATAAAACTTTTTGTTATAGTTTATTTTATAATTAGATTAAAATTTCCTTCCACAAACTTATGTTCTCCATAATTTGCATATCTTGTACATTTCAAATGATAACTTGTTAATAAAAATAAAAAAATAAATTGTAAAAAATATGTAGGTGAACAATTTGAAGTCGATTTAAAATAAAATTATATTTTTTCTTGTTAACATTATAATACCATATAAAATATAAATTAAAATAATTAATTATCTGTATAATCATATTTTCTTTTACATTTTTTAATTTAATATAGATTTGTAAATATTTTAAATCGATGAATATTGTTTTCCACATAAATGACAAATTCATAAAAAAAATTTATTGATCTAAATAAATATAAAGTAACATATATATATATATATATATTTATATATATATATAAATCATTATATTAATATATATAAAAATATTTAGATATTTGTAATAATATACATAATATATTTATACAGAAAATTGTTTTCTTTTTTCTTTTTCTATAATATAATATATTATAATAAAATAAATACAATAAAATGCAACATACATTTTTCTAAATTAGATAATATCATTTAATAATCTAATTATTATAAAAAAATTAATATAAGAAATTTTACGATTTAGTTATAATGACAAAGAATTTATTTGGAGGTTTTATACATAATGTAAATATAAAAATTACATTTTTTTAGATACTGCTCATTATAAATTATTATCTTATTCCAATGTAAAAAGTAATTCATTAAATTTTTTATATCATTTAGAAAATCAAAAATTAGAATCAATTTAAATATTCATAAAGAGTCCAATATATACTATATTTTATTTTTCATAGTTTATTTTTCACTTTAGTGATACAATGATTATAGTAACTTTAAAAAATATTCCCATTTGCTATTACGATTGATCTGGAAGTTGTAATAAATAAGATTTCATTTATTCTTCACTTTCCAAAATTAATTCAATAAAAATAAAACATAACTAAAACGTCAAATTTAAAAGAAAAAAAGGAATCTTACTATTTTGCAATTATTATTAATATATAAATTTATATTAATTTTTTCCACAAAATTAATTTTCTATATTTACTTCATAGAAATTAAAGAAAAAGTTAAAAAAGCACATATTTCAAATGATGGATAAATAAATTTCAAAAATATTATAAACATTTATAAAAAAAAAATTTTGCTCAACAATTTAAAAATGTTTCCAAAGATTGTATTTAAGTGAAGTTTTTAAATTGTTATATAGCTAATTATTTGGACTCTAAGTCCACGGACCAATTAATAAGAAATTTATTACGAGTTATAATTAAGATTATCTTCATTTCTTATTTTTTTCTTAAGTAATAAGTAAATTAAATATTTTTTAATAATAAATAATTAGATATATTTTTTGTTGATTTATTTATATTTAATCTTAATAGGGCGAAACAGGATTGAAATTGTAAAATTGTCGAATTGTCTTATGAATTACAAAACGTGATTTTTTTTATTCTAAATTTACAAATAAATAATTATATAAATTAATAAATCTATTATTTAGTTCCTTTCCTCACTGTTTCTAAATTTTACATTAAATAATATTATTTATTGTTTATAGAAATTGTGTAGAAGAAAATTCTAAAAAATGAGTCCAATCTTATAATGAAATCACAAAATATTATGAATAAATATTTATTCTTTGAGCTTATTACATTTTAGAGTTATATTTTAGCTTTGATAGTAAGAAACGTTAACGTTATATTCTCAAAATTTCAACTTCAGTCTCCATCTTATTTCTTTTAAAAGCATGCCAGTTTTTTCATTTTTATTAAAATTCGAAGGCCTTAATCTGATGAATAGGCAACATTTGGAATGAATCAAACTTTTTATTCGTGAAATTCAAAAATATTATAAAAGGGAATAAAAGAGGGTGACTTATTGGGTGATTTATTATTTATGTTTACTTTTTGTAACAGTTATGGTAAAGTTCAACACTCGCGACATACAGCCACTGTTTTGCCACCATTTGCATATAGTATGTAGGTATGTAGGCCTATTATCGGATTCGGGCCCCAAAAAATTACGGGACCTAGGCAAGTGCCTAGGTTGCTTAGGCCTTAGTCCGTCCCTGACGACATACTACAAATTTCAGGTAATACATTTACTTCTCATTAGTCTCTCCCTCTCTATTTGAAAATTTGTATAGCAATTGAATTTTAATTGAATCTTTTTTAGAAAAATTAATTTAATTATTTTTAGTATTTGCCTTTACTAAAACATAGTATCTAAAAATATTTTTAAAAATATATTAATAAAGTCATATGATTATTATGAAATAAAATACCTACTGCTTTTATTTAGAATTAAGCTCTACTCGAATCCAAAATCAAAATTTAAAAAATCGAAAATTTTTGTCGACAGACACAGATATATAGATTTTATAAACGAACTAAAAGTTCGTTGAAAATTGTAAAATTTTTAAAGTATATAATAATAAATTGTATAAATTTGTTAAAGGGTCGAGCGATAGTTCGGTGTCCCAGGTATATATTTTATATTAACACGCCTACTTTTCTGTTTGTATGTTATTATTTGAATGGCGATTCGGTGAATCAGGTATTAATATTATCAGCCAAACCCGATAATAAAGAATCATTTTTTTTTATTGACCGAGTGGTGGCTCGGTGAACCAGGTATTATAATTGAGGACCCCAGTTCCATTCATTTTAATCAGATTGATGCAATGATTCAACATTTAATAATTGTAATAAATAATTAAAGAATTGTATATCAATATTTTTTAAAGGGTCGAGCGAGAGCTCGGTGTCCCAGGTATTAATATTACCAGCCAAACCCAATAATAATGAATCATTTTTTTAACTTAATCACCGAGGACCCGGTACTTATATTTAAATTAAATTTAATTAATTATAAATTATAAATTAAAATTAATAAATAATATTTATTAAACCAGCGCATGTTTAGCTCTTTGTTGATGGAACCACTTCACGTGATGGCGCGTACGATTTGCAGTGTTAAAAAATTAATTCTGGTACTTTCAGCGATTCAATCAAGCTGAAATTCTATATATAGCAGTTTTATACAATTTTTAATCATGTGAAAAATTATCAAACATATATCTTTATTTTTACGGTCACTTTGGAGGAAAAAAAATCAAATGACCTTCTTCTGGTTGAGCTACATTTCTCAAAAGTTGTTAGAAAACTATGAATTTTGAATAAAGCCTATGTACCAAATTTTATCATTCTAGGTCAAACCGTTTTTGCGTAATCTTGTCTACATACATACACACACACATACACATACATCCACACATACACATACACACACACACACAGACATTTTTCTCAACCTTAGTGAAAATGATTCAGTAGCCTTCAAAACGTATAAAAACATCAAAATCTCAACATCGAAAATTTTCGTGATTGCAATACTATCTCCGGCGAGATAGTAAAAAGAATAAAATAATTTTTCTATAGGCTTGGCAAATTTTATGGATGAATTTCTTCATATACAATGAAAAACGTTTGGCGTAATTAATTTTATTTATTTATATGAAACATCAAGTTAAATTTTTGTAGAAATAAAAATTTTATTAAACACATAAACTGACAAATTTTTTATTATGCAATAAAATTAATAAGTTAAGAAATTGATCTTTTATTATTTTTCACTGTAATATACTTATATCAAAGTATGTAACATATTTTAAAAAAATGATTATTTTAAATTGACCTATATTATCTCTCAAAGTCAAAACAGTTGATTATATCAGAAGAAATAGTGTTACTTGTTAATGAAGTGTTTTAATGTGGTATGTAAGTATTTATAGAAATTATAGCTCTATAAAGGAATTTAATTGCAAAGAAATAAAATAGAAAGCAAATGAAAACTAAATGCGCCAAACGTTTTTCGTTGTATATGAAGAAATTCATCCATAAAATTTGCTAGGCCTATAGAAAAAATATTTTATTCTTTTTTAGTCCACGAGAAAAACGTTATTTTATAAAATAATTTTATATTTATATTATTTTTATCTTTTTAGTGCAATTTTAATTCGATAATATAATATAATATAATATATAATCTATAATATATAATATATATATTGTTCTATTTTTTTTATTATTTTAACAGCAAAGACAACCAAAGTTATTTTGTCGCCTAGTCTTAAAATAAAATGTATAAATATAGTACGTATATTGGATGGGGCTTAGGTAAGGTGGTTAATTAGAAAAAATGGGTTGAAAATAAGATTAAATTAATTTGGTAGCACTCTGGGTTAATTTTGAAGAATAAATGGGTAATTGAATCCGCGACGGTTGATAAGGGAAATGATAAAATTGAATTCGTTCAGATTAAAAATGCATATATAAAATCAAACTAAAATTATGTATTTAATAAAATAAAAGAATTAATATTATATAAAAATAGATAGCAAAGAAATTATAAAGAGTTGATATGGTACCGTTTTAAATAGGAATATTATAAATGAAATGAAATTTATAATAGACTTAACATGAAATAAAAATTTCATAAATTTATTCAACCTATTTAATAATAAATGATAATATTCAAAATAATTATTATATTTCTAAGTTAAAAAAAGTATTAATATTTAATTATAATCTAAAATATTTAAAAGCTTTTTAAATCAAATTTAATGGTATATCGCTCTGTTGAAAATATATAATTATTTTATAGACACTATATATATATATTTGAAAAACAAAATGTGTTTATAAGAAATAAAAAAATCTAGAGAATAAGTATCATTAAGATTGTTCAAATATTCTGGTAAATTTTCTACACATTTCTTCAAAAACCAATTGAACTTTTGCTCATCTGTCAAAAGTTTAAGAACTAACTTTGACCACACTTCGCATTCTTGCTTACTGATACTCTTCACGACGATTTTGGAAATAATCAGGCTCTCAGCTAACTACCTAACACTCATTTGATAGACAGTATTCAAAATTATACGCACTCGAGTCATATCTTTTATCAATTTGACTTGTTAATAGTCGTTCAGAGCTGGGATGGTTCGTCCTTTTCTTGACCCCACATATGCTTTTTAATCTATCCTAAAACTTGCTTGAAATATTCAAACTATGCAGCGGAAATATGATGTCATCTTGTAACACCGGGAAAATGATCTACTATGCCCAATTGACTTTGACCACAATTTTATAACAGATCACTGCGGAATATAAAAAGACTGATCGAAAATTAATATGAAAAATTATATTTTCTGACAGTCTGAATTGCTCACAATGGTATCTCATTCCAAATGACAACTTCACGGAGGATTGAAAATTTGCACATTATTTGTGTGAATTGGTCTTTATGGAAATCATAAACGGGATATAACACTAAAAGTAAATGCATTCATTGACAAAAAAAAAAAAAAAAAAAAAAAAAAAAAAAAGAAAAAAAGAAAATTGTCGTTGCAAAATTTGAAAATTTTTCATTGGTTAATTCCTAGTCACATAAGAGCTCTGTAAACTTCGATAACCGAGGATAGTCGAACCTTTTCTAAACGTATGCCATTTGAAGATAATATACGAGTTGCAACTTGTTTCCCCAAAATTTTTATCGTCATTGCATTAATTGCCTTTAACCACTTAACCAGACCGGGAACTTAGCCGCGAGGTTATAGTAACCGGTCCGCCGACTCGAGTTCGAGGGTTCTAAACCTCGCTGAGTGCATCGATATATAAATATAAATAATAAACAAATCTGATAAAGCTGGCTAAATGGAGATATAATCCGAAAAAGCCAAAAAAAAAAAACACACTTAACCAGTATGTTTCAAATTATTATTATTTTCATTGTTCGTTCGCAATCGAAATCATCATGTGAATCATCATGAAGATTTATTTCTGAAATCCATCTCGTTCAAATTACATTAAAGGGCAGTGTCTATTAAATTGGTTACCTCCAATGTGGGGTAAAGGTTTACAAACTTTTGTCTTGGTATTCTTGATCGGATTTCAAGGTGTATCTTCCCAATTTTGATTTCTAGTAGAAGGCTGAGCCGACCATTTTTCCATAGTAAGAGAAAAATTACCTTGCCTAGGCCCAGTACTTAGACTCGGGTATACAAGCTTAAAAGGCAGATGTTCGGCACCTCAGTTTACAGAGGAACTTTTAATGTATTCTTGATTACATTTAATATTTCATTAAACTTAACTAAAAATATGGAAACATAGAAAAAATGTTTCTAAGGCTCTATATCGAATTAATTAACTTATATAATATTTATCCCATCGTCAAGCTCTTCCCATCAGTCCCTCTTTTTATTGCTTAAAGTTAATTTATGTACATATTATAATTGTTACTAACAATTTGTTAGTCAAATATACATGAAAATTATCAACAAATTTATATGATTTATCATTTATTCGGTTCTATTTATTTTTATACAATACTTGAAAACATTTCATCATTGTATTAAATAATTGTGTTGATTATAAATATTAAATAGTTATATGTTAGAATTTTCAATATAAATTTCTAAATAATTTTTAACTAAATATCTTTATATCGTATATATGAATATTGGGGTACTTAAAAAGTATATAAATAATTTAAGGGATTCTGAGTTTTTGATTTTTTTAAAAAATCTAATATTGAATTTATATATATATATTATTAATTATATATCCATTTACTGAGTATTTTATTTTTAAAGTTCATTAAAAAATTATGTTTTATATAATGTAAAATATTGAAAAATTAGAAAATAAATATAATTTAATGAATTATTACTTTATCTTGTAATTATATTCTATTTTACTATTTAAAAAATCATCATTCCAAAAATAAAAACCAAAATACATATAACAAAAGACTATGATCAAAATTAAAGAATTTAACAGAGATATGAGCAGTATAATAAAAAAAAGATTGCTCTATTTTCGATTTTAACATCACAAATAAAAATAGGTATTGATAATTATTTTAATTTATCAATTTATTATCTAATCTTATTATGCTAGCTAAAATTGTTTCTATCTATCTATCTATGTAAATGGGTTTTCAGAAACCGCTCTAACGATTTTTTTGAAATTCACACCATAGATAGTAATTATAAAGAAAAATCGAGATTTATTGATCACATCCTAATTTAGCTTCTTAATTTAAAATTATATGACGTCACAGCCAGCTCCTACTTATATATTATAAATAAAATAAAATAAAAAATATTTATGTTATATCCATATCTGTTTTTTGCATTAATAGATATATTAAAATTATTTGAAATTGTTTCTGTAGCTGGAAATTAATTTATTTCAAACCGTCGGTCGGTTCTGAGTCTTGCCACAGGTCAACTTATCTTAATTAATAATATTAAAATACTAACAAATTCTATTGTAGTTTCTATTGCGAGTTTTGGGTTAAAACCTTTTCTTTTTCAAATTAGGAAAAAGAAAAAAAATCCTTAATAGTTTTGTCATGTTCTTTATTCTAATTGTTAGAATGGAATAAAAATCAATATATTAAAATAATTATATTGAAATATCTTTTCTTCACTATTAGTATCACAATCTGTAAATGATCTTTAAACATTTTAAAAAACAATTTAAACCAACCAAAGATAGACATATTTTAAATTATCTATTATATTTTAGATTAGTTAATATATTATTTTTTTAATTAAATAGTTATCAAATTTGAAAAAAATAAATAATTCCATTGCAATGTAATAGTATCTGAAAATTGTGATTAAGATTAAGCTTTCGATTAATGGTTTTGTGAGAGTAAAGTGGTTTATTTTTTAAGAAAACAGCCTTCAATCCTGAATGATGAAAATTTTTAGATGGAAATTAATACTTTGAATGGAAATAGAATCTTTAGAACAGAGGTGGCCAACTCAAATGATCTTGCTGGCCACTTTGGAAATGCATCATAACTTCTCGGGCCGCATATAAAATTATACATACCCATATTATATTATATTATAACCATTATAGATAATGTGTGGTGTGACAAATTGAAAAATAATGAATTTTTATTATGTTTACTATTTTTTTTACATATAAACATATATAATATAATAATAATGATACTGAATGCACATTGTAAAAAATATATAATACTAAAAATAAAAAAAAGAAACAACCAAATAAAAAATCGGGAGTGTCCTCCTCTAGTCATTCCCGCATATAAATAGGTAATTAGATTATTATTATTATGTTTTAACAACAATAAAAATAAACAAACTAATTAATTTAAATTATAAAGTAAAATGGTTTAACACTCTATTATATATATTCATAATTTACACCTAACGCTACTTGTATAGGTAAAATGTCACTTCCGGTAGTCAGATCATGATGAAATTTGGTATCTGAATTTTTTTCATATTTTTAAATCTATATACAAAATAGGAAGCAAATATCTCGAAGCAAACTGGTACTTTACTTGAAAGGTAAACGCAACCAGTGTAGGTAAAGTACTACTTCCGGTTAACCGATTTTGACGAAAGTTTGATAGAAATCTACAAACTGTGAATAATATCGGTGTACCAAATTTCGAAGTCCTAGCTTGATTAGTTTCTGAGTAAATGTGCTCACAGACAAACATTACATACATCTATACATCCATACATTCATACACACACACACACACACACACACACAGACATAATTCGAAAAATGGTATTTTCCGACTCAGGGAGGTCTAAAACGTCAAGATCTATCGAAATCTCGAAGTCGAAATTTTTGACCATATTCCAATCCTTCGAAGTATATGGTATACTACGAAGTATGCGGGAAAGTAAAAAAAAATGAAATCATATTTATTTCACTAGTGCGATATTTGTTTCATGAGGGCGCAGAATATAAAAAAAAGTGTGATGAATCTCGCGGGCCGCAAAAATGTTTACGGCGGGCCGAGGGTTGGCCACCCCTGCTCTAGTATCTAGTTTATATCTATCTACTCAAGTTTAGATTTTAAATAAAAAAAAAATCCGATTATATTTTTCATTATAAAATATATGGACTAAAAGTAAAAAGAGATTTAAAAATAAAAAAAAAAAAAAAAAGAAAATTTATATTTTTTTAGTTGGATGTTGTTGGAAAGTGGTTTAATTGAAAGAGCAGGTGGCTTGAAATTTAGTGTAATACTGGGCTTAATGAATAGGTGTTGTTGCGGCGCGATGTTGGTCTGTCATCTTCAAGGGTGGTAATGTAGAGGGTGAGTTTTGCGCGCGCGCGCACCCCTCCTTCCAAATAAAAGCAACGGACTCGGTCCGCTAGGATCAGTGTGCCGCGTGCCCCAACTCTTGCACAGGTCTGTTTTTCCCCGTGCAATGAGTCGAGCCTGAGGAAGATGCAGGCGGTGAGGGTGTTCTGTGTCCTGGTGCTTTGCCTGGTGACCGGTTACCGTGTGTACGGATTTTCCTGCGTGTGCAGCCCATCCGAGTGTGATGAAATCTCGGATGATGATTGTCCCGGTGGTGGCACCGTTTGGGATCCGTGCGGTTGCTGTCGGATATGCGCTCGGGTCGAGGCTGAACCATGCGGCGGACCTTATGGCTTCCACGGTACCTGCGGACCTGGACTCGAGTGCGTCGTCGCTGCCGCTGCAAGTGGCAAACCGGTACTCGCAGCCAACTCGGAAGGCATCTGCGTCCGTGAGTCATCCACCCTCCTTTCTTCTTGACATTTCTACCTGTCACATGACACTTAACACCATAACACTTAACACTTGACACTTAACACCCTCTCGCTCATACCATCATTTCCATTCGATAATTTCTAATTTCTAATCATTTCCATTGTCCTAACATTTATATTTAATAAAAATAATATATAATATATAAAATATTTGTATATTTTATAGATACATACAATTATTATAAATAAAAATGATAAATTCTCTTAATTCTAACAAAATTGAAGGAATTTTAATCATTCATAATTATTAGAAAAGTAAAATACAACTTATAATTAATCCTAAATTCTAATGACATTTTAATTTAAATATTTATTTTATGTTATTTTTTAATCATTAACAAATTTATTTATTTTTTTTAAATAAACATATAACAAATTTTTTAACTTTTTATACCATATAAATCACATATTTATATTAAAATATAATATATTAAGTATTAAACTAAAAATTTATAGTTTATCATCGTCTTAGTATATGTATTAGTAAAAATAATTTTTAATTTGTTGGGTAGATTTTTTGACTTCCATATTCTTTGAAATTAAGCTCTTGCTTAATAAATTTAATATTTCCATATTAGTATTAGGATAAAAAATAAAAAAATGTTTTCTTAAATATTTCAAGAACTATTGAAAAAACTATTTAATTTTATTTAACTATTTTATTCTATCTATTTAATTAACACTTATATTTAATTTTTTCTATTTAAAATTAATAAAAATTTTAATTAAAATAACTAAACTTGAGGATAGTTTTAGACGTATGAAAATTTTAATTTAAGGGATTAATAAAACTGGACTTTTTTTTAATAATGAATGAATTTATATTAAAAAAATTTCATACAGTTACTGACAAAATAGAATGTTTATGAAATGTTTATATTATTTTTATAACACGGATCGAAATTGAGTTAAAACCGTATTTTTGGGTTCTCCAAACATATATATATATAAATATAAATAAATATATTGATAAAATTTCACAATATATTTTATCATGAATACTAAACTTAAAGTCCGGTTATAAGCTATTCAAAAATAAAATTTAAATTTATAGATCCAGAAGTAAAATTATTTAATCATCATTTAATTTTTTTTTTATAAAAATATATATATATTTTTTATTTTCATTTAAATACAACTAAAATAATAACAAATACTTCGTTGTGATAATAAATATATTTATTAAATTATTCATATTTCATATCTTTTTAATAATTTTTCTATTTAATAATAATTTTATATTAATGAAAATATTTATTCTCAAAAAATTATATATCAACATTTTTTTTCTGTCAACATATATATATATATCAATTTGTTTCTATTCACTTACGGCTTTTTACTATCGCGCCAGAGGTAGTACTGCGATCGCGAAAATTTTCGATGTCGAGATTTTGATGTTTTTATACGTTTTGAAGGCTCCTGAGTCATTTTCACTAAGGTTGAGAAAAATGTCTGTGTGTATGTAAACAAGATTATGCAAAAACGGTTTGAGCTAAAATAATGAAATTTGGTACACGGACATTATTCAAAATTCGTAGTTTTCTATCAATTTTTGAGAAATGTAGCTCATCCAGAAGAGGGTTTTCATTTTTTTTCCTCTAAACCATAGGTTCCCAAACTTTTTTGTGTCGTAGACCCCTTGCCATGTTTTTCGGTTTTGGGTAGACCCTCTAAATTTATTTTTTGTAAAAAAATGTTACCTTTTTTTAAGAGCTTTATTGAAAAATCAAAAATGTTTTAAGAGCCATTTCAAAAATGTTTTAAAAGCGATGTCGGAAAAACAATTTAGCTTTTTTACCTACCGACGATAGTAAGGGAGGTATTGTTTTTTTACAGCCATATTGAATTGAATTATAAGATAGTATAATGTAAGTAAATTGGCTTGAGATCCACTATCGTAGACCCTCATTTTTATTTCATGGACCCACAAATTTTTTATTCGCTGCCGTATACACCTTGTAGGTTTCCATAGACCTCTGAGGGTCGATATAGACCACTTTGGGATTTATTTATAAATATATTATTGGTAAGATTTTTTCCAATTTTTGGAAAAATTACTGGCTTATTAATTTCCACTACTTATATTCCGTAATTAAAAAAAAACTATTTACACTCAAAGTGAATTATTTCTATAATAGAAACAAATTTACTCTTTTTAATTGAGTTTAACATTTATGCAGATTTAAGTCAAAATTTAAAAATTTAAAAAATTATTTCGCGTGTTTGGCTCTATAAAATAATTAAATATAAAATAAATAATTTATTTTTTTAATGATTAATTTTAATTAAAGTGAAATTAAATAAAATATTAATTTCTCTCTTGAATTGTATTTATATTTTTTTTTCGTTGTAATGGCAACACTGGCTTTCTTATTTTTGCTAACTTTATCAGAGAGAAATAATAATGTTTTTACATATCAAGGCAAACATTAACATAAATGTTAACATAAGCGTGATTTGCACTTTGTTGAACATAGAAACTGAACTCAGTAATCGATTACTTTCGATATTTAATTTATAAACAATTATTCACTCGGTTTCGTCGCCGGTGTTGCTAGATATTCGGATGGTCTGTGCTAGATTTTCTCTCTCTCTCTCTCTCTCTCTCTCTCTCTCTATATATATATATATATATATATATTATAAATAAACGAATAATATCTATGAAATAAAAATTGAATCTTTTCTTGTTTTCAATTTAATATGCAAATATAACTTTTAAATACTAATGGATTAGTTAATATAGTAAAAGCTCCTTATTCGCGAGGTCTATGTTTCATAAATGTGCCGCGAATACAGAAATCGTGAATACGGAATGGTAATTTATATGGGATTATAGGGGATACCTTCCTAGGTGACAAAATAATATATATATATATAATAAAATCAATTTAATTGAAGTCTTTGAACATTTTGATTAATTACCTTAAGGTTTAGGTTTAGGCAAAGGTTTGAAGAATTTTATAATTTTCTTTCGCTTGGCATTAGCAATTTGCCTCTTAAAAATAAGACTTCGTAGAAGGATCAATGTTCATAAAGAAATCGCAAAGCTCATTTGCCATTCTTAAACCCTCACTAAAATTTCTCAAAATAAATGTCACGTTTCCAGTGCTTATTTGAAGCCTCTTCTTCTGTAAATTTAACAAATCGGTTTCAGTTAAATCTTGCGATTCATGTATTCCTGAATAACACTTGATTCTATCTGTTCGAACCCATCTCGTCTTATTCCATTCGCGATTTAAGCTATGTTTTTAGACAAAGTTTGAACTTGCATAGATTCTTTGTCATTTTCCGCAGTCAAAGAAGGCGACAGTTTTTTCTAGCTTGACTTCAATGTGTTTGGCTTCAGTTTGTTTACATTCTCAAAAACACCCATCGCGGTGAAGACGCCCATTTGAAGCATTTACAAAAGATATTGGGTTGGATGCCTATTGGAATCCTTCAATTATTATGTATGTACTTAATAGATCCGCGAATAAAGCAATTTTTAGCCACGAATATAGGAATTAGGTCGCATTTTTTTAACCCGAGAATAGTGAAAACGGTTTCCGGATATTAATCAAAAGTTGATGAATTCATCGTACTGATACATTAAGTAAATATACCAAATTTTATCAAAATTCGTTGAGCCGTTCAAGCTGTACATATCTATACGGACGGACGGACGGAGAGACGGACGGACATCATGCTAAAAATACTTTTTTCTGTTAAGAAAACGCTTGATTCGAGGAGATATGTAAAAATCTCCACATGTGAAATTTGGTGTGTAAACAATACCTCCCTCGATGGTCGGTAAAAATTGAAAGATTATAACATTAAAAAAAAAATAAAAAAATAAAAAAATGAAAAGGGTTTAGACTTAATTCGTGGAGTATTAAAAAATAAGTAATTATTTTTTTTATTATTATGTTTAAAATTAAAAAATATCCATTTTAACTTTGATAACTATATATATTTATGTAGTTATTAATAATGAAATATAAGGTTGATTATAACTTAGTTCATTTTAAATTTCAAATTTAATTTTATTTAAAATACAATTTCATTATATAATTTAACGAATTTGATAAAATATTAGGCTATTTGCTTGCTTTGAATTCAAAATCAAAATTTAAAAAGGAACATTTTCACTAATATATTTTTTTTGTATTACTTGCAAAAAGGTAAAAACGCTTTGAAAGTATTATGTATGATTACTTTAAAACTTCGGAATTGGTTTGCTAAATTTTTAACCATGAGATCATCTTAAAAATGTTAATCGAAGTTTAACATTACCATTTAAAGAAATAAAAAGATATATAATTTATTTTTGACAAATCTAATATGTAAATTAATAAATATATATATATTTATAAGGTTTACAACTTTTCTTCCAACGTTTTTTTTCGAAAGTCGAGGTTTTATTGTGAAAAACTGGTTATTCATTTATGATTCAAAATATTGTCCATCTCTGGTCACTACTTTCTCTCATCTTTCGGGCAGCATACAAATCTCACTTAGACACAATCCACGATCCTATTTTTCACTTCTTCACAAGAAAAAAAGTGCTGGTTAGCCAGACCGTGGGTGACAGTTTTAGTAGCTCATAATACATATGTAGAACTGATCCCACCAAATACATTGCATGACTTTGGAGCAGTGAATATTCGGTTTGGCTGTCAACATGGAAGTATGATGGGGAAGTCCTGATAATTTCCTGCGATTTGGATTATCGCAATGAGCCCATTTTTCGTCTCCAGTACAAAAATACGATGCAGAAATCCTTTCCGTTTTTACCTTGTAAACCTTCACAAGCAAACAAACGTCGATGTACATCTCTCGGCTCTACAGCACCCAAGTCCTTGTCCATTCATGACTTTCGGTCGTTATGAAATGGCTTGTTGAGTCACTCCCAATATTCCTGTCAATTCTTGATGCGTTTGATACGAGTCCTGATCAATTCTGCATCTTCAAAAACCTTCTCTCTTCCACCGGTCTTTGAGGTCTTTGAGGTCAGATCATCATTGTTCTTGAAACTATCGGCACTTTCGGCACTTTCTTTCACTTTCTTTCAATAATAGCAGCCTTTCCATAGGTGTTTGGGAGCATTCGATGAGCCGCAGATTTCCTCATATTTAAGCAGATAATTAAATCGAAAATTTCATCATATTTTTAAGCTGGCATTTCTCATCAAGAATAAATTTATAATGCATACACAAATCAACTAATATTCCAACTGCATTATGTTTACAAATCCTTAAGTTTATTGTATGACATCTACGATTTATTTGTTTCGATCATCACTTACCGTTAATTCCATGTTATTGGAAAACGGCACAAGTTAAGTTGTACACCTATTTTATATATATATATATTATATTGTATATTCTTTATTTATATCAGCTATTTATATAGTATTACCAATAGAATTAAGATAGAAATTTATATTTATATTGTCAGTACTTAGAAAATATAAATTGAAATTTACAATGAAAAAAAATATTATTATTGTTATGAGGCTATTATTTACAGTTAAAGATATTCTAAAATTTATCGTAGTGCTTCTCCCTCTGTCACAGGTATATTAACATTTTAATACCTATATAAATTAACTGAATAAAACTTTACAAGTGAGATTATTTAGGTGATCTTTCATCATAGAATATATATCCTAGTGTTGATGATGACGATGAATAAATTTTAATCTTTTTTTATTTTTAATGTGGATTATTATTTTTAAAACAATATTTTTTGTCGATATTGTCATTAAATACCATCACATATCATCATGGTTCTGAAAATAACTATAATCCAACTTAATTCTTTATTTCTTTAAAATAATTACAATTTAAACATTTTTTGGATTAAATGAAGAGGTGTTAAATAATTTTTATCTTATATCATTAAAATTTCTTTAAGAATATGTATAAAATTTTTATAGAGAATGTAGACCAAGTCGCGTGATGTGCTGAAAATGTAAAAATATAAGATTTAAGAGTATTGGGAAAAGATGGAAATTGGATGAAGATAGGTCTGAATAGTGATAGTTGGTAGAAGGTGTCAAAGAACTTTTGAATTTCCTAGTAAATATTAAATGACTTTATCAAGTATTGTGCATTGCATATCCTCTTTAAGTTATTTTATGATAAAACTTATACTAAATACATATTATCTATTAGTTATATTGAAAAAGTTCTACCTCACAAGTTGTTAAGGTCAAAATTTCAAAAATGCTTTAAGTTGGTGTTCAATTTCTTCCTTTTGCGCAACAATATCCTACTAAATTCCAAGCTATTATTGATCAAACAAGATTTAATCTAAGTAGTTCAATTTTTACTTTTATTTTTGATTGACCAAACTCAGATACTTTGGTGATACTTCATTAAATCACTTTTGAAATTTCTTATTTTTGTTTACTTTTTTGTATTTCATTAAAATAAATATATTAAATAAAGAAGAACAAAAAAAAAATAATTAAATTAATATATATTTATGAAATTTAAAAATTATTATCCAAATAAATAATTTTAAAATATTTTTTTCAAGAAAAGTATTTTTTTATAATTAAAATATGCTGAATGTCCAAAAAATGTCAAACAAAATGTAGTTTCTTTTACCCCACAATTACAAAAATATTGGCTCATATTTATATTTATAAAATATATATGTCTAAAACTAGTATTTCTAATTGATAATATAAATATTCCAAAATTAATTTGTATTAATATTTTATTATTAAGCCTTATACTATATACTTATATAAGTAAATAGATTTATCATTGATTGATATTATATATGTGATAGATTAAAAAAACCCTCACCTAAGTATTGATGTTATATATTTAAAACATTGATTTTTTATAAATACAGAGATCTATCGAATACTTAATAATATAAGTTATATGTCTGCAGTATACATAAACATCTCGAAAGTGCTTAACAATTAGATTAAGTATAATAGGAATTGACTTAACTAATCAATCCTTATACTTAAAATTCTATTTCACAAACTTGGGGCTGTCTTAATTACCATACCCCTTGGTAAGGGATCTATACAAAATGGTTCTTGGACAGGTAACATTGACATTGTATTGAAACAATTCAAAATTCACATATATAGTACAATAGACATTACACTTGACCTTTTGGAAAGGTGGTAATTTTCCTCACTTGTATGTCGTCACACCCTAAAACTAACCCTCCCCATTACCTACCCCTTAACTTAAATTATTATAAATAAGCTGTCGTTGAGATGGACAACTCAGTTAGTGTAGGTGGAGACAGAGTGCAAGAGACGTTTTAGTGATTCCTCGATACTCATTTTCCCCCTGCAACGATGAAATGATTAAGCAACAACCTGACAATCTTTGGAACCTTCCTTCGCAGGCTTCTTCTAGTAGTCGCCCGATGGAAGAATTATTTGTAGTGTCCTTGCTACTCATTGTGGTGTAGTTCTATTGATATTTTCAATATCTCATTTTGGCTTTACCAAATATGTATATGACATCTAAAAAGACTTTGGTTTCTGATAACGCGTTAGAAAAAAATATTCTTATAATAATAACAAATTAGTTTCTGGAATATTTTCTACTTAATTATATATATATAATTATTATTATATTTTTGATTATTAATGAATATATATTTTGCTTATTATTATTTATTTATGCATATTAAAATATCATATAATATTTGTTTCACATTATTTTTATTCTTTCTATTCATTTGACAAAAATGATAAATAAAACTTGAATATAAATATAATTTTAAACAATAAATTCTTCTAAAAAAAATTATATATATAGGATTTATATGTTACTAGGATTTATAATATTATTAATAACATATATTGTAAAAAAAAAATATTAAAATTGAAAAAATATTATAAAATATTTATAATTTGATTTAATATCTAATTAAAAATAATAAACTTTATAAAATATATATTTATATTTTCTTTATTATATATTTAAACAAAATAATAAATTTGTATTATTAAGATGATAATAATAGTAATGTTTTAATGCCAATTTAAATTATTAATGAAAAGCTTGCTTTTACTGTAATCTTCAGTGATATATATTTTTGATTATAGTTATTAAAATAATTACTTTTAATGAATATCAATATGTAGTTCTGGCTCGAATATAAAATTTGAGGACTTTTGAAACTTTTGAGTTAGTTTGTTTGAGGTCGTTTGCTTTCAGGTCTGTATCCCGTTATCCTACAAAAGAAAAAAATTGTAAGGTGTATTAACGAATGTGTATAAAACTCGCATTATTTTGATAAAATAAGCTTTAAAGCTGTGTGCTGTGTTGTTTATCTCAGGGCTTCGAACCGTTATTTTTTTCGTTTCGGTTTTCGTTCCGGTTCAATAAAAAAAAAAAATATCAGTTCGGTTCCGGTTTTCGTTCCGGCAAAAATAACGGTTTTTTCGGTTTTCGGTTTTCGGTTCAGCTCCGATTAATTAATTTTAAAGACCTTTTATTTGTATTAGAAATTTAGGTCGGGGTATGCCGAGTCTGCCATAAATATATAAAAATATTTCTTGCTACCACCCTAAATCATACTACATGAATTGATACAATATAATATAAATAATAATAATTAATTAAAGGTATAATAATTAGAAGTATATAATATAAGATGTTAATATAATTTATTAAACGAAACAAATAAGTATGAATATTTTTTTACATCCTTCTACTTTCAAACACTCAACAAACGAAACAAATTCGTATATTTAATGTTAAAGTATACAGGATTCTTGGATATATTTACTTATAATTATAACTAGAATTATAAAAGATGAAAATTATACCTCTAATTATTAAAATATCTTCTAATATATTTTCATTTAAACTATTTCTATTGTCTCGTAAAATAAACTTTAAACCAGAGAAAGCTCTTTCAACACTAACTTGTGTTGCAGTATCTCATAAAACCACCATTGCAATTTTGTTAAAATGAGGATATGTATTTTTATTTTCCTCCCAAAATTCTAAAATAAGTTTTTTACTGTCTAATCTTCGTACTTGGTCAAAGGTATTCAATATTTGTTTAAATTTATTTAATAATTTTATTTATATTTATGAATCATTTTCTTTATATCAATACATAACCCTGTAACAAATGGAATAAATAATTTAAAAAATTAATACTATCATTAAATCAAAATATCAGTATTAAACAAACGATGAAAACATTAAATTCTGTATTGCGACTACGAGACGCTGCCAACACAACCGAAGGGAGAGTATGACTAGGACACTAATTTTTGAAACAAAGTTTTTAGCGACACCATGCAGTGCGAGGCATAACTAATTGAAAAAAATTCGGGCTTGGGTGTTGCCAAAACACCTCTTGTGGCAACTCTGGATTGAACACGTACTGAACCGAAATAAACCGATATTATTTTTTTCGGTTCAGCTCCGGTTTTCGTTCCGACAAAAATACCGGTTTTTTTCGGTTTTCGGTTTTCGGTTCAGTTCCGGTTCGAAGCCCTGGTTTATCTCTTTAACAGTTCATTAGGAATACTGATGCTGACCATTTCTAAAATCTTTTTGTTTCATTCCCTGTTCTTGATATATGTATATTATTATTTACCTACATATATCTGAATATATATATATTGAGTCTTCTAAACAAAATAAATAATTAAATTAAGATATATATAAATATTTACATGTTAAAAATCATATAAGTATATTTTTTATAATATTGTAAGCTTGATATTATACTCTGAGAAATGATAATTAACAAACATATACATATTTGCATGTCATGTTATAATAATATGAAATTAATATAAATTTAATTAATATACATAAATGAATTATACGTTTTTATCCGAGAAGTGGCTTCTATTTAGATCTAATTTTGATGGACGCGAGATTTAAAGTTTCAAAACAAATTTAATACCAGTGATCTCTTATGATAGACCGATTATAATGTAGTATGAAATAAATTTATATATTTATAAAAATATTTAATGTCCAATGCGATTAAAAAAAATAGAAAAAAAAATAAGAACATATTTGATTTAAAATAAAAAAAAAAAATCGAAAAAGAGCATAAAATGTGCTAGTAAAGTACTGTATTACTAAATAAATTTTAATTTCATCAAAAATTGTTGAATAAAAATAATTGCTAACTTTTATTCTTATTTAAGTAATTATATTATTTTCATATAATTAATAATTATAATTACCTTTTGAAATCTTTTGATAAATATTAAATCAATATTTTTAATAGGTTTAGGTTTCTTCATTATCATCGATTATATAATACGAGGTAGGGTCAAAAAGTTCGCGGAATTGGTTATTAAAAATTTATTAAAAATATTTATAACATTCTTACATTATTTCCCTTCAAAATACTCTCCTCCTGCATCTACACATTTATTCCACCGTTCATATAATTGTTGGAAACACTCTTGAAAGCCGTTTTTTGAAAGTTCCTTCAGCCGCTCCGTCGCATCACCTCTGACGAATCAGCAAAACGATGTCCCTTTTTTAACACTCCCATGTGAAATACCAACTTCAGAGGCAATATTATTGATGGTTGTTCGTCTGTCCGCACCCACAATTTGTCGAACGCGCTCAACATTGTCGTCTGTAGTGGAAGTGGAAGGCCGCCCAGTCATCATCAATTGTTGTGCGACCGTCGCGAAAACGCTTATGCCACTCGTAAACTACTGTTTTCTTCATCGCAGAATTTCCGTATGCTTTTTTTAGCATCTCAAGAGTCTCCGAGGGTGATTTCTCCAGCAACACACAGAATTTAATATTGCCACGCTGCTCTAATGACGACATTGCACAATCTGACGAAAGAAAGAAACTACGATCTACAATATTAAACACCGAACGCACGGAACCAACTACAACTGCCTGCTAACCTCAAAAGCACATTCACTACCAGTTATGCCAACCTCACAAACAAAAATTTCCCTTTCAGCTAAGAAATACTTGACTATAAGCGACCATTCCGCCAACTTTTTGACCCTACCTCGTAGTTCTGAAATTCTTCCCCCAAATTATTTTTTACATATCTACGGAATTTTATTAAACTTACATTTATTAAAAATTGATTTATTCCGAAATCAAATGCATCATTTGCAAATAATTATTTATTGAATTTATTTTTTTCTACAATTTTGTCTCTTTAATATATAACTATGTATGTCTAGTAAAAACTCCTCTCATAATAAAAAGAGACAAACAATAAATAATAAATCAATAAAATAATACTTGCCTGATAAAGTTCGTTTATCCATATTAATATAGGTACCTATATATGCTGATTGACCTCTCCATCAGATCATTTTTTGATTCCTATTGAATAACAATCACACTTGAGAGACCATTCGGAATTGTTAATTAAAACATTTAATTAATTTTAAAATAAAAATGCCTAATTCTTAAACAAAAAAAAAAAAAAAAAAATAGAAAAATAAATCGTATTAATACCATTTCTTTCGTTATTAATTAAAACTTTTAGTTTTGATTTTAAATTGTTTTAACTTTTAATATTAAATATAATTTTTATTATACATATAATATATATAGATATAAAAATTCTATTATACTAAGAAAATCAACTATTTAATGGAGAAATTAATAAAATATAAGAAATTTAAATATAATTATTTAATTTACAGAATGAAAATGTCTACAATAATGTCTAAACATTTTTTCTTTATAATTTTATATTATAATAATACTAATTACAGTAGTTATAATATATGGGGAATTTTCAACTTTGACTGCCGATTTGACCATATTCCCAAACGAATTTTAAACAATACCTCCCTTACTATCGTCGGTCGGTAAAAAACCAAGAACACTTTACATTTACACATTTTTAAGCTCTAATCGAAACCAAAATCAAAATTTAAAAAAAAATCGAAAATTTTTGGCGACAGACACACATATATATAGATTTTATAAACGAACTAAAAGTTCGTTGAAAATTGTAAAATTTTTAAAGTATATAATAATAAATATCTTATAATATATAGAATTTATTTCCAAATAATTAATTTAAATAAAATAAATTCATATAAGATATAATACAATAATGATTTTAATATATTTAAGTACAAATAATGTATATGTTTTAGTATTTTATTGATAGAAGATTAAACATTCTTAAAAAAAACGATTTATTTCTCAATTGAGAACAAAATCTTCAAAACTCAAGATTTTTAATTTTTAATTGTATACAATATAAATTTATAAAAATATTATGGGAAATGTCCGCTTGGAATACCAAGAACGCGGTGGGTGGATAATGTGGGAAGGAACGTGAGAGAGATGAGAGAGGATAGGGATGGGAGGGTTGTGGCTCAGAATAGGGATACTTGCTGCGGCCAAGAACTTTCGAGTTCCGTAGAGTCACAGAGATTGATAGATACTTTAAATAATATTTATATAATAAATTCCATAAATTATAAATTTATAAAATTTAAAAAACATATATTATATTTATAGAATATTGAGTTTGATGGTGAATTGAATTAATAAATTGGTTAAGCCAATTAATATGAATCTCCCAATTCTATTATGTTATCTTAAAATTACTCCTATTTGTGTGTGTTTGTGTGTGTGTGTGTGTATTAGCAATCAATTTATATATTCTAAATACTTGAAATTAATTAATTTTAAAAACATTCAATATAAATTTGTATAAAGCCTATGACCCTATTTCAATTTAAAAAACCTCTGTCCATATATGTTCAATAATGAATACAAAAATATTATATTCTGCAAATTCCAGAATTATTAAAATATAAATAATCCTAATATTTACATATCTATCTAATATAATTTTATTATATATAGAAATAAGTTGACCTGTGGCCAGGTCCGAACCGACCTACGGTTTGAAATAAATTAATTTCCAGCTACAGAAACAATTTCAAATAATTTAAATGTATCTATTAATAAAAAATAAAAAATAAAAAACAGATATCGATATAACATAAATATTTTTAATTTTATTTTATTTATAATATATAAGTAGAAGCTGGCTGTGACGTCATGAAGGGCTGGGTGACGTCATATAATTTTAAATTAAGAAAAAACTAATTTTCCCGAGTAAAAAACCAATACAAAGTGCATGATTTGTGGAGATATGTAAAAAAATCTCCACATGTGAAATTTGGTGTGAAAACAATACCTCCCTTACTATCGTCGGTCGGTAAAAATTGTATATATAGGAGAAGGTTGCTAACTCCTAAATTTGGTTTTCTTAATTTCTTAGTAGATCAATAAATGTACTCCGTATTGCCAAATAATAGCTATTTTATAATTTTGAGTTTTTTCAACTAATTAGAAAGACAATGTGATTGAAAGTAAAATGTTAACATCTAATTTACTTATGTTAATGAATGAAACAATTCCTTTACTGGGAAACTAAGGAAGCCCATTTTAGGAGTCAGTCCACCGATAACTTCCCCTATATGGATTATTTCCATTATTTCTTGGCAAATTTTATACCTTAGAATAGTTTTAGTTATATACTGATATAAACAGAAAGTTCTGTTTAATCTTATACGGGTACCCTTACTTTAATATAATTATTATTTTTCTATATAATTACTTCAAAAGTGCTAGTCAAGAATATGATAAGAAGGATTAAGATCCATTTCAATCTTTCCTATGTCCATTTTCAATTCAATTAAAAATATATTTGTTATACATACACACACACATTATATTTAAAAAATTATTATTCCAAGTCAGTTCCCAAGTTTTTAGAAAAAATTGTATATTTAGTGGAATGATGCTAACGATAGGCCGTCTCCTAAATTGAGCTAATTGAAAATTACATATTTGAAAATTTGCAATTTATACCATTAAAAAAAATCGATTGAACATTAAAATAATCTAAAAATATATATTTGATAAAGAATGAAATAAGTAAAAAAAATTCTCTACCTCTTCCTATGGCCAAAACAGAGATTCTGGAGTTGTTACTCAAAACTACCCTGTTTAATCAATTTCTACAATAATTTAATGTAATCATACTCCGCCAAAAGCGGCCTTGGCCTTTGCATTATCTATTTTCAACAAAATCCATTCAAATAATTCTCCTTTCGTTTTCATTATTATTTGATATAGAATAATTATCATCCATAAGATTAATAATATAAAAATATAAAAATATTAATTCATGTAATAAAATAAGAGTGGAATTCAAACTTACAATTCAATTGAATAATATATGATTACTCTTTTCTGAAAAAATTTAAACTAATATTTTATCTTGCATTTATTTATGCCTGGATATTTTGTTATACTTCGATTATGAAAAGAGAAACAAAGCAAGTTAATTGTAAATATAATATTTTATGATCCAAGACCCTGCTGAAGTCAAAAATATGAAACTGTCAATCATTTAAAATTAAATTGGTATTAAAAGTTAATTTTTTTTAATTTAAATTCACATATTTATAATAATTCCAGTGTTTTATTTATTTAAAAACATCATTTTGAACGAGTCTTAATATAAAATGATTTTAATAAATGTTCCAAACACGGATGACAAGATAAGACAAGTTGATGTTTATAGATTTTTACATATCTCCACGAATGATGCATTTTCTTAACAGAAAAAAGTATTTTTAGCATGATGTCTGTCCGTCCGTCCGTCCGTATAGATGTGTACAGCCTGAACGGCTCAACGGATTTTGATGAAATTTGGTATATTTACTTGATGCATCAGTATGACGAATTAATCAACTTTTGGTGCAAATCCGGAAACCGGAAGTGGTAGTATTAGCGATCGACGATAGGAAGGGAAGGGTTATTTTCACACCAAATTTCACATGAGGAGATTTTTTACATATCATCACGAATCATGCACTTTGTATTGGTTTTATTCTCGAGAAAAATCATTTTTATTAGTTTTTTTCTTAATTAAAATTATATGACGTCATCCATTCATTCATTCATTCACAGCCTGGTCTTACATATATATTATAAATAAAATAAAATTAAAAATATTTATGTTATATCCATATCTGTTTTTTATTACATTAATAGATACATTAAAATTATTTGAAATTGTTTCTGTAGCTGGAAATTAATTTATTTCAAACCGTCGGTCGGTTCGGACCTGGCCACAGGTCAACTTATTTTTTATAGATTTCGAAGTATTTTTCTAGAGACAATAAGTAGAATTTTTGAAAAAATTGATCCATCCTTTTTTAGATTTTTTTCTCGTTTTCAAAAGTTTCATTATAATCTTTTGCTCTCATTTGTTGTTTTCTTGTCACACAATAACAAGACACTTTCCTCTTTTTCTTTTCGCCAAATTAATCCAGACATATATTTCTTGATTAAATCCAATGTTAGTTGAAAATTTGTCAGTTGGATATTAAACAATTTCAAAATATAAACAAAAGAAACCTATGTTAAGTATAACTTTTAATTATAGTTTTATGTATTTTTTTATTCTATAATAATAATATTACTCGAACTAATAGATAGGTCAAAATACCATTCAGCTTCAGATCCTGCAAAACATTGGCAAGTTTTTCATTTAAATATTATTACTAATATATATAATAATATTATAATATTAACGATAAACGAGCCTTGGTCAATTCGATATTCGAGTCGACCGAGGCAGGTGAAATTTTTAACGGCACGCATTGTTGAGTATCACTAATTTAAAATAAATATTGTTTTTACTTCCAGAAAAAAAATGAAATTTATTTGAAAACATTTATTATTAAATTAAAATAACAAGAAAATACAACTTTGAAAAAATAATTTTTATTTAACAAAACATTTAAATTTATTTAAGATGACATTTAATTTGAAATTAATTTGAATAATTCAAGAAATTAACAATGTTTATTAATTTATTCTTAAAATTTAACTTAATTATTTTAGTTCTGTATGAAAGATGATAAGAAGTTCAACGAAATATTTCCTGTAAATTATTTCAAATATTTAATATAAATATGGACATAATTAAAGATTGTAATATCTTACAGGTTAAGCTATATATATGTCGGTTTATGTTTCCGTAAATGTTATTGTTATTATTACTATCAGATTTATCAGGGATATAATCACGTATTTTTGTGAGATTGTTGTCTTGACGTTTCGGCACACCTTTTGGCGCCATTTTCAAGAGATTATTTAGGTGGGAATATTTTTGTAATTCTGGGTCTTAGTCTGTGTGACCAAGGGTTCATATCGGGATTTTGGGTTGATAGGTTGGATGGTTTTGTACTCACTGTGTTCCTGTGGAGCTCCGAAGAATCCGTACCGGTCAGGATTGCCCAGGATTCTTCGGAGCTCCACATCTCTATTTCATATGAATTCATACATTTATAAATAATTTTTTTTAATTCTATAATATTTATTTTTTTTTTATTATTATTTTTATTTATTCTGATAAAAAAATATTAATTTGGCCACTTTTAAGAAAATTCCATGATATCTGAAATAGCATTTTATAATAGAAGTTGAAGAAAATGGAGTAATGAAATTGTCGAAATAAATTAATTGCTATTGAAAGGTAATACATTTTTAAATAAACTGATTAAATTTAAAACATCTGCTAATAGAGAGAGAATAATTAAAATAAAATTAATAGAATTGATATTGTATAATTAATTTTATTGTATCAACCGAAATGTGTTTATAATTAAAAATTTATTTATTTTTTAAAATATTCACAAAAATACAATTGTACTTAGCAATTTTTGGCTTGATTTTTGTTGAAAAGCTTAGCGCAAAAACTATAAATGTTACAGTGAAATATTATTTTTAAGTCCCCCTATGTGATTTTAAAATAATATTTTCTTTTTAAATTTGGTTGTACTTTTGTAGTTTGAAAAATTTTGAAGATTAGATTTTAAATGAATTTCTCGTTATTTTTAATTTTTATTATTGATTTTTTATATTCAAGTAATTTTAATAGGACTAATCGTAGTTCAAAAGGTTAAGTCGTGTAGGTTAATTTGAAAGCACGAGGGAGATATTTTCTATTCAAAACATATAATATTAATTTTAATATTTAATTTAATTTTATATATTTTCGGTTTATTTTTGAATTTTCAATTTTAATTTTTTCATTAAATAATTAGAAAAATATTGAAAGATTCTCCAATTTTTACTATCTCGCAAGAGATAGTATTGCGATCACGAAAATTTTCGATGTTGAAATTTTGATGTTTTTATACGTTTTGAAGGTTCCTGAATCATTTTCACTAAGGTTGAGAAAAATGTCTGGGTGTGTGTATTTATGTAACAAGATTACGTAAAAACGGTTTGAGCTAGAATCATGAAATTTGGAACATGGGAATTATTCAAAATTCATAGTTTTCTATCAACTTTTGAGAAATGTAGCTCAACCTGAAGAGGGTCATTACCTACAACGTTTTAATTTTTTTTCTTCTAAAGTGACCGTAAAAATAAAGATATATGTTTCATAGTTTTTCTCATGATTCATAATTGTATAATACTACTATATATAGAATTTCAGCTTGATTGAATCGCTGAAAGTACCAGAATTAATTATTTAACACTGCAAATCTCACGCGCCAACACGTGACATGGTGCTATCAACAAAGAGCCAAACATGTGCTGGTTTAATAAATATTATTTATTAATTTTAATTTATAATTTATAATTAATTAAATTTAATTTAAATATAATATATATTATGTTATTTATTCCATTTCAAATTGCGAGATAGTCGAATGGAGACACTCCAGATTTTTTTTTATTATAATAACATGTTATATTTGGTTAAGTCTTGTTAATAATTATTTAAGATTGAAGTATTTGATACCATTTTAAAAGAATAGATGAAATAATAAAATAGGCGTGGGTGTTTTTGACAATATATTGGTATTTTCCGGTGTGTTAGTTGAAATCTTATATATTTGTGAATATTATCAAGAGAGAGAGAGAGAGAAGTATATCGAAATCCTGGTCGGAAACACAATGAGATGCTATCCTCTGGGATGATAAAGCTGAGACTCTGGACCGGAATCTAGGCAAATATTTCATCGTGACTTCCGCCCAGTGAACTTGGATTGTCACCAGACCCCATCTCTAGTACAACTAACTATAGTTTCGAGTTAGATGATAGATGGCAACGATTTTTCCAAAATAAGAAGTGATAATAATATTAAATTATTGATTTATATCGTCTTAAAAAGAGAGATGGAAAGGGTTGAAAAGACAAAAAGACAAGGAGAGAGAGAGTGTGTGTAAGAAAGAGAGACAAAGACTACAGGGATGATATAGAAAATATAATGATGGAGTGCTTCGAAAAGATTAAGGAGTTTTAAAAAAACTTGAATAATTAATTAAAACAAATTCCCCCGACTATAAAAGGTGATAAATTTTAATTATAAAAAGAAAAAAAACGATGATGAAAAATGTTTTACATAATTTATTTGACTGATTAAATAGATATTCACCATCTGAAATTTTTAAGAAGTTTTTATATCATTTTTTTTTATTTTCCAAAATAATTTTTACATCTGCCCTCAGATAGATAATAATAATAATAATACAATTAATAATTTTATCCTTTTCGAAAATCCATTATGAATTGTTTTTTTTATTAGAACAAAAAACAAATAATTTATTTGAGTTTAAAAAATCTGGAGTGTCTCCACTCGACTATCTCGCAAATTTGAATTGGATTAAATAACATAATATATTATATTTAAATTAAATTTAATTAATTATAAATTATTAATTAAAATTAATAAATAATATTTATTAAACCAGCGCATGTTTGGCTCTTTGTTGATGGCACCTCTTCACGAGATTGCAGTGTTAAAAAATTAATTCTGGTACTTTCAGCGATTCAATCAAGCTGAATTACAATTTTTAATCATGGGAAAAATTATCAAACATATATCTTTATGTTTATGTTCAGTTAAAAGGAAAACAATTGAAATTGTGGTAGATAATGGTCCTCTTCCAAATGAGCTACATTTCTCAAAAGTTGAAAGAAAACTATGAATTTTGAATAATACCCATGTACCGAATTTCATCATTCTAGCTCAAACCGTTTTTGCGTAATCTTGTTTACATACACATACATACACACACACACCCACACACACAGACATTTTTCCCAACCTTAGTGAAAATGATTCAGGATCCTTCAAAACGTATAAAAACATCAAAATCTCAACATTGAAAATTTTCGTGACCGCAATACTATCTCTGGCGAGATAGTAAAAATGAAAGAATACAATGGTTGAAGAAGATCGTCAGTTTGCTTGAGTTGAAGCAAGCAAACGGTACTTAGTAACGACTGCAAGATAAGCAGTTGAAACGTATATTTATTTTATTAAATAAAAATAGATTATAAAAATATGTGGTGTATTAATAAGAAGCATTTATAGTTAAACTAGTGGTGACAATAAGGTATTTTATTTGGTAAATGCCATATTAAATGTTCAATTTGCTATTGGTAATTTTATACCATTTCTAATGTCCGTCCACTCCGTCCTGTCCATCAGATTTTATCTATTTAAGCCTAAAATCTAAGCTTGCTTTTATTTCAAATTCCAACATAGTAAAAATCACATATTTTATTATATAAAAACATTTTGCAATTACATATAGATGCAGATAGATAATAGGTAATAAATTGGACCGGTAACTCGGGAACAAATTAGCTGATTTTTATAATTTTCCTTGTGACATTGAAACTGAACATTAACAAATTATAGTTTTGTATCCGTCGAATTGTTTGGGAAATATAACTGTCAGTACTCTCTTGATTCATATATAATATATATATTGTATTTTTAAAACTTGCCTCTATATTTATTTCTTTACCTTTTAGTTAAGGGTGTTTCTTTTAGAGGTATATAGAACTTTAAATTGCAATAAAACAACGATGAATTATTCGATTGACATGAATTTTATTTATACGAAAGATAATCTTGTGGCATTACATTTTATATAAGATTTCTGGCATAGGACCGCCACGGCTGGCTCGGATGTAGTCCAATCTGGACGTCCAATTTTCGATAACTTTTTCCAACATTGGTGGCCGTATATCGGCAAAACACGACGAATGTTGTCTTCCAAATGGTCAAGCGTTTGCGGCTTATCCGCATAGACCAATGGTTGTTCAATTCAGGAATGAAAAAGTTAGTAATCATGGCTCTATACCGATCACCATTGACTATTCGGGTCTTCCTTAATGCTACGCTCTACAGTAGCAATAGCTTCTTCTGTACGCACCATACGGCGTCTCTGGGGATGCGAGTTATCAATAAGAGTAAACGTGGTGCGAAAACGTTCCATGGTTAATCGAAATAACTGCTCTGATGGACGATTTTGTCGACGATAAAATGGACGTAGTGCAAATGGACGTTCCGCACAGAACCATTATTTTCGAAATAAAATTGCACTATTTGCAAGCTTTGTTCAGGCGTGAGTCTATTCATGGTGAATTGCCAAACCAAACTGAGAATAAATCACTTGACAGCTGTTAAATCGGTCGTCAACTTGAACAGTATATAATGCCAACTTAAAGTTCTATACCTCGAAAAAAAACACCCTTTATAAATATAATAAAATATAAATTTCTAGTCTAGATGCCAAAAGCAGATAGTTATAATAAATTAACTTATTCATTTGAGAGTTAATTATGATATTAATTTAATTATTCTATTAATTTTGAACAGATACTTTATTTATTATGTTTTAAATTAATGGTGTTTATAATGCCAATTGCTTGAAAATTTAATATTTGGATAAAATTTGAATTGGTTAGGCATTAAATTAACTCTTGATTATAATGTTTAATTCTAATGATCATATATATATATATACATGATAGTATTATGAAGCTAATATTATTAATTCAATTTAATTAATTAAATTATTTTCCGAGATATAATATTTGGTAACATGTTATATAAATGGTACCTTTCAATGGCACGCATAACAACAAATAAGAGTGTAATGTAATGGAGTAGGAATATTAAGTATGGATGTAAGTATAGAATGAAAGTGAGAGTGAGAATGTTGAAAGATAAATGATGATGGATGAATGGAATGCAAGCCCGGTGATTAGCCAATGCTTGCCGCCCATGAAATAGGCGACATATTCTGTCAACTTGTACTATATATGTATACTATTCGAAAATAATTGATTAGTGAATTAACAAAAATTGAAAGAAGGATATTTTTTTATTTACAAGTTACTACAGCAATGAATTATATTCTATAAAAAAAAATTATGTTTATACATATAATAAATGATCAGTAAATTTAAAATGATAATCAATTATTTATTTAAAATTAACTAAAATATATTTCACAAAATAGCTGCTGAAGAGATGGGAAAAATGTATACATTTCATTTTGAATAAAATAGTTTTTATTATTTTCAAATAACAAAACATTTCAGGTTCTACACCTGGTATGTAGGTATATATAAAATTTGAACTTTCGTTCTTAATTCTCGATTTTACCATTTGATTTCATACGAATGAATAAATTTTTATTTTAATTACTTGATTTTCAAAATATAAGTATATAAATTAAGTATTAAGTCTTTTATTACTATCTCGTAAGAGATAGTATTGCGATCACGAAAATTTTCGATGTTGAGATTTTGATGTTTTTACACATTTTGAAGGTTCCTGAATCATTTTCACTAAGGTTGAGAAAAATGTCTGTGTGTGTGTGTGTATGTGTATGTGTGTGTGTGTGTGTATGTAGACAAGATTACGCAAAAACGGTTTGAGCTAGAATGATGAAATTTGGTACATGAGCATTATTCAAAATTCGTAGTTTTCTATCAACTTTGGAGAAATGTAGCTTAACCGGAAGAGGGTCATTACCTACAACGTTTTGATTTTTTTTCCTCTAAAGTGACCGTAAAAATAAAGATATATGTTTGATAATATTTCACATGATTAAAGATTGTATAAAACTCCTATATATAGAATTTCAGCTTGATTGATTCGCTGAAATTACCAGAATTAATTTTTTAACACTGCAATTCTCACGCGCCAACATGTGACGTGGTGCCATCAACAAAAAGCCAAACATGCGCTGGTTTAATATTTATTATTTATAATTTATAATTAATTAAATTTAATTTAAATATAATATATTATGTTATTTAATCCAATTCAAATTGCGAGATAGTCGAGTGGAGACACTCCAGCTAATTTATAAAAAATATAAAAAATTTCTGAATAAAAAATTATAATTTAAAAGAATTACATTTAAATCTTTAGGTTTTAAAAATTTATATTTAAACATTAAAAATAATAAATCTGATTATAAATTTTTATTCTTAATGATAAATTTAATTTTTCTCTCTTTTTTTGTAGTCCAGATCTCCAGGTCAGTTCATGTCGATTCAAAGTTCACCCTTTTCTATTACACATTTGTGACCAACCCTTCTTTATCTTAAATTTTCCCCTGTCGATATCCACCCATACAAAAAAAATCATTACAATATATATACATAGATAGATATATTACTACTCTTAATCAGGACCGAACCAAGGAAAACTTGCGCTTGGGACAAAAAAAAAAAAATTTATATTTATGATTTAACAAAAAAACCATTTAATATTATTTTTAGATTAGTTTATTATTTTTTATCTTCACTAGAAACATTATTATGAATATTATAATTTTTTTATATTAATACAAATGCTGCAAGCACCTCTTTCTTTAATACGCCCGTGGCCGTACTCCCTCTTAATGCGGCCTTGCTCTCAATATTTAAATTAAATTAATTTATAAATTTAATATTTTTTTACATATGTAAAAATAATTAGTAAATAATTGTGATTTTATTTATTTTTCTAAAATTAATAATTAAGTTCACTTGACAATTAAAAAATATAAGAAAATATATTATGAAAACATTAATAAAAGCAACAAAATGTCTTTTGTGTTTGTTTTTTTTTTCAGTCAGTTAATCAATTTTTACTATCTCGTAAGAGATGGTATTGCGATCACGAAAATTTTCGATGTTGAGATTTTGATGTTTTTATACGTTTTGAAGGTTCCTGAATCATTTTCACAAAGGTTGAGAAAAATGTCTGTGTGTGTATGTGTGTGTATGTATGTAGACAAGATTGCGCAAAAACGGTTTGAGCTAGAATGATGAAATTTGGTACATGGACATTATTCAAAATTCATAGTTTTCTATCAACTTTTGAGAAATGTAGCTCATCCGGAAGAGGGTCATTACCTACAACGTTTTGATTTTTTTTCCTCTAAAGTGACCGTAAAAATAAAGATATATGTTTGATAATTTTTCACATGATTAATAATTGTATAAAACTGCTATATATAGAATTTCAGCTTGATTGAATCGCTGAAAGTACCAGAATTAATTTTTTAACACTGCAAATCTCACGCGCCAACACGTGGTGCCATCAACAAAGAGCCAAACATGCACTGGTTTAATAAATATTATTTATTAATTTTAATTTATAATTTAATTAATTTAATTTAATTTAAATTAATATATGATATTTAATTCAATTCAAATTTGCGAGATAGTCAAGTGGAGACACTCCAGCTAATTTTAAATAATATTTTCTCTATATATTCTCGAGCCCTCTGGTATGCTTACGCCCCCCTAGGTTGGGAATCGCTGCTCTAAATTAAAAAAAACAACCAACAAAAAATTATTATGAACGTTTAGCTCTGAATGAGAGTAACATAAATTAATACCATATCTACAATTTCTATTCACTATTCATAATAAATAATTAAATTCACCTTAATTTAAAATTTATTTCATTTTCTGACATAAAAATATATTAACATCACAACCTTGCATATTTAAGTAAAAAAAAAAAAATTCTTAGTAAATTTAAAATAATTTTTAATTAGTTCCCATTGGAATTATGAATACAGACCCTTTCCGTTATTCTATTCACTCGACCATCCTTTAATTTATAAGCGTAAATTTTTCTTAATGTTGCTTATATTAACTTTAATAGCACGCTGTTAATTCCAACACTTGAGCTTAAATTGATTCGAGAAAAATTTACACCACTTCAACATGATTTAATAGAAACATTAAATTTAATTATTTATATATCTATATTTATTTAAAGGTTTATTCCTTCCTTCAACGTGATATTTTAATTAAAAAAAATTTATCTACCTAATAAAAATGTATAAAAACAAAATAAATAAAAGATAACAAGGTACAGGGTGGACCAAAAGTCCGGTAACATTTGAATCGAGCGCTGCTTCGAATTGCGGAGGATAGGGGGGAGCGGGGCGTTAATAAACGCGAGAGCGGCTAGTTGGAATTCAGTGCCACGGAGCACAACGCGCGTTTTGCGTACGCGAGTACTATGCGACTGAAACGCGACAAAAATTCACCTAACTGGGCATGTGAACAGGCAAAATTGCGGATACTCGAGTGATGCTAACCGGCACAATTGAAGCACCAAAAGCCCTTACACTCGCCCAAAGTTACTGTATGGGCAGCTTTATCAGCCAGTGGAATTATTGGTCCGTATTTTTATGAGAAGCCGTCCCGTTAGCGTCAACACACAGCGATACATTGCCATGCTACAGAACTTTTTTGCTCCAGCATTACAGGACTACAATGGTTTTAATCAACGAACATGGTTTCAACAAGATGGGGCCACATGTCACACCTCCAACGACTCAATAGCAATCGAATTGTTTTTTGAATTCCAGTAAATGACAATGTGAATAAATTACTTTTCTTCTCAAAATGAGAGACAAACAAAATATTGGAGCATAAGTAAAAGAATAACTAATACATTATTAAAGCTTTGGTGGTTGTTTTTATTTATAACGGAATTTTGTAAATTAAACCACATATTTATATTTGTTATTGTAAATTTAATCAAAAAATACAAAAATATACACAATATAAATATACAAAATATGTACCTAAAAATATCCATAGGTGAAATTTGGTGTGAAAACAATACCTCCCTTACTATCGTCGGTCGATAAAAAAAACGCTACTTGTATAGGTAAAATGTCACTTCCGGTAGTCAGATCATGATGAAATTTGGTATCTCAATTTTTTTCATATTTTTAAATCTATATACAAAATATGAAGCAAATATCTCGAAGCAAACTGGTACTTTACTTGAAAGGTAAACGCAACCAGTGTAGGTAAAGTACCACTTCCGGTTAACCGATTTTGACGAAATTTTGATAAAAATCTACAAACTGTGAATAATATCGGTGTACCAAATTTCGAAGTCCTAGCTTGATTAGTTTTTGAGTAAATTTGCTTACAGACATTACATACATACATACATACATACATACACACACACAGACATAATTGGAAAAATGGTATTTTCCGACTCAGGGAGGTCTAAAACGTGAAGATCTATCGAAATCTCGAAGTCGAAATTTTCGACGATTCCAATACTTCCCTTATACGAAGTATGCGGGAAAGTAAAAAGTATTTTTAGCGTGATGTCTATCCGTCCGTTCGTCCGTCCGCTGTATAGATATGTACAGCTTGAACGGCTCAAAGGATTTTGATGAATTTTGGTAAATTTACTTAATGCATCAGTAGGATGAATTGATCGACTTTTGGTGCCCGAAAACCGGAAGTGGTAGTATTAGCGATCGACGATAGGAAGGGAAGGGTTATTTTCACACCAAATTTCAGATGAGGAGATTTTTTACATATCACCACGAATCATGCACTTTGAATTGGTTTTATCCTCGAGAAAAATCATATTTATTAGTTTTTTCTTGATTTAAAATTATATGACGTCATCCAGCCATTCATGACGTCACAGCCTGGTCTTACATATATATCTTCTATATATATAAAAAAAGGTTTTTGTCTGCACATTGCTCAGAATTTAAAATTTTTTGCATATCTTCGCGTTTCATGACCTCTAGAATCCAAAAGTGACTTTAGAATTTTTCACGTCTGTCTGTCTGTCTGTCGGTCTGTCTGTCTGTCGGTCTGTCTGTCCGGAAAATTACTATTTTATAGACTCAGAATTGGCTGAACCGATTTCTTTGAAATTACATCACAATATTCTTATATACCCCTAGAGTAACATAGGCTATAAATTTTATTTATATGTCAACAATAACCGCAGAAATTAATTTTTTAAAGTTTATATAATTCTCCGTGTTGTTCATTCAAGAGCAGCTCGCGGCTCACTGCCGGCCTAGCGGAATCATTTCAAACAATGAATTATCATAGCTATTCCCAATCAAAGAATTATTATAATATTTCCCTTTTTATTTTAAATTCTAATATACAAATATCAATTCAATTAAATAATTTATTCTAAAAGTTCTCAATTTAATTAAAATATTTATTAGATCATATTTTTATCTTAAATTATTTTTTATTTAATTGAATATTTCTTCTTTTCTATAATATATATATAATAATATATAAATTTTATCATTGAATAATAAAAAAAAATATTATTTAACCTGAATTAAAATGACTGAATTATATTATCTTTGTTTTTTATTTTAATTTAATTACTCTATTATTAATTACTAAATATATATATATATTATATAAAAATTAAAATATGATGATATAAAGTTGTTTTAAATTTTTGACATTTTTAAATTGGGTATATTTTTTAAATTTATTAAAATGTCTTTTTTATTTATTATGTTTAAGATTCATTTTTATTATGTGATATTAATAAAAAATAACGATGCTCTGTGCAAGTCGAATCATGTTGCACATAATTAAATAACAATTGCCAAACAAAGAATATAATATTTTTTTAAATTCTTATATTTAAATATCATTTCAATTAAATAATTTATTCTAAAAGGTCTCATTTTAATTAATTTAATAAAATATTTAAATCACCATTCAATTTTTTATTAATAGGCTTCTTTTTTTATTTTTAATTTTTAATAAATTCTCTTTTTTTGATATGATATTAATAAAAAATAATATTAAATTGTATATAAATATAAAAATTAGAATATTTGAATTTTTTTAAATTTTAACACATGTAATCAATCATATGCATTAAGAATTGAAAATTTTTAAAATCAACTTGCTATTAAATTCAGAAAAAAAATACTGATATATAGAATATATAGACTATTCGAATATAATTTAAAACTCTCTTTCTCTCCTTCTATTTTAAATTAAAAAAACGGAGTTTTAAGAAATTTAGATGCCATATGCAACATGGGTGGGTAAATGAATTGGGCTGGAAGAGGAGGCAATTTATAATTTTCTTCTAATTCAGATTTAGGACAAATCGTACAACATTATATCAAATCTCGCTAAGAACATTCAATATTTTTGTACAGAAATTATTCAGAGTATTGGCTAAGCGTATCACTCACAATCAGTTTATATTGAAATTTATATAAATTAACAAAGTAAAAATTTTTATTTGTTTAAATTTTATTATAATGAATCAAAAAAAATTAAATATATAGATCACATGATTAAGAGAAGCAAAAAACTTGACAGAAAATAACTGTTGGATGGAGGTCGGACATGACAGAAACTGTAAGCGAAATCTTCATATTGCGACGAATGATTTTCAAATCCCCTAGCACCACAGAATTTAAGTTTCTTTTAAGGAAAATAACTATGATCTAAAAAAATTAATAAATGAACTTAATAATAAAAAAACAAATAAATCAATTAATTTAAATTAATACTATTAATGAATGTATATATTGGTCATTTATCTATAGTTTTATACCGTTAATTTTTATAAATTGTCTCAAGCAGGGCCGCGACGTGGGTGCAAAGCGCCCGTGTGCAAATTTTTAAAAAGCGCCCCCTCTATCAATAGAACAATAAAATCAAATAAAACATTTAATTTTGAAAACTGTGTTTATGAATACAGAGGAATTTATCTACATAATAATAGGAAATAACAAAATAATTAACTCATTAACAATAGAAACAAGGTTAAATTTCTAGAACAATAAACAAAAAAAATTCAAAAATGAAAACATAATACAATATGAAATTCCATCACAAAACTATACTATTCGGATTCTTCGAGCCTTTGAAGCTACAAAACCTTTAATAATATCATATATTTCTAAGTTATCCATGATTTCATTTTCTATTGCTATCATAGAAAGATCTGTTAAGCGCTCCTGCGACAATGTCGAACGCAAATTCGTTTTTATAATTTTTAACTTAGAGAAGCTTCGTTCACCCGAAGCTACAGTTACGGGCAAGGTTAGAAAGATACGCAGTAAAACAAACAAATTTGGAAAATATATTTAAACGTGTCGTAGGATTCACGTACACAATTATATTGATTCATTTTTAAAACACTTAAAATAAAATAAAAAAGAATGGTCAGTTTGGCGCCCCCTACACCAGGCGCCCGTGGGCAGCGCCCACCTTGCACACGTGCACGCCGCGGCCCTGGTCTCAAGTCTCTATTTTTGCATTTTCTCAAGTTTCATTATAATTAAAAATATTCAATAATAATCTAGCAATGAAAATAAAATACCAAAATGTAATGATCAAGAAATATTATACTCTATTTCACTATTATAACATATACAATACTTAAGAACCATAGGCGGAGGAAATATTAGGAGATATCATTGCGGGTTCAGGCCAAATCGACCAACATTAATTAAGATATTTTCATTATGACAGATATTAGGAAAAAAACCGCGAATTCAATATTTCTATTCACTAATTATTTGTAGACATTAGTAAAACATACGCATGACTCAATAGATCCGGATAAACTTTTTCAAATTTTCAATCTTCAAATTTGTCTTGAAGGTAGTAAAGAAAGAATAAGATGCGGAAATCAATTGTAAAATATTAGGTTACCCAGACGACTTAAATATAATAGGAGATTCGGCAATTGCAATTACAGATAATTTAATGGAGGTTTGAAATTAATAGTGATAAGAAAAAATATTTAGTAACAAAGAGGAAGAGTATTAACATACAAAATCTTAAGATACAAAATGTAGAATTTGAATATGTAGAAAAATTGAATGTAAACACGAAGGATAATAATATTTGAGAAGAATTTAAATCGGGGTTGCAATCGGGAAACGCCTGTTATCTGCAATAAAGAGGCTTATCTCTTGAAAATTATTATCAAAGGGAATATATAAAAAGATTATTTTGCCTGTTGCATTATATGGGTGGCAGGCATGGTCTATGACCCTTGGAGATGAGAGTAGATTCAGAGTATTTGAGAATAGGATTCTTCCCTGCATTTATTGGCCAAAGAAAGATGAGGTCACCGGGTATGGGGGAGACTACATAACAAGAAATTGCATGGCCTCTCTGCATCTTCAGAAATAGTTAGGGTTATAAAAGGGAAAAAGCTGCGATAGGCAGGGCACGTGGCTAGAATGGGAGAGGAAAAAGATATTGGTGGGAAGACCGATTGGAAAACGTCCGCTTGGAAAAAAACGCGTAGGAAGGGACGTAAGAGAGATGGAACAAGGGCTCAGGATAGGGACACTTGGAGAAATGTGGTTGTTGCCGCTAAGAACTTTCGAGTATCTTTGAGCCACATAGGTAGATAGATATAGCATATACAATAATAATATATAATTAATATAGTGATTAAATTAAAATATATTTTTTAAATAAGAACACAAAAAGAAATGAATGTTTTATGTAATATACTGATTGAAACAAAATGGATGAAAACCTTTTACTACTTTCAACCACCAAATACTATGTAACACTCGGGGGTACAGGGGGCGGAGCCCCCGTCTAGGTGTGAAGAGCGCCGAAGGCGCTCTGAGCAGCTAGTTATAAATAAAATAAAATTAAAAATATTTATGTTATATCCAAATCTGTTTTTTATTACATTAATAGATACATTTAAATTATTTGAAATTGTTTCTTTAGCTGGAAATTAATTTACTTCAAACCGTCGGTCGGTTCTGCGTCTGGCCACAGGTCAACTTATTTCTTTATCAAATAAGAATGTAATTTTCCATATGTTTGTGATTATCTTTTTTTTGCAATATAATATTTATTTAGGTGTACATTATACAAGAATGTATTATATGATATATATTTATAGATCTGGTTGCAGGTATTTAGGAATGGACGCTCGTCACTCGAGCTTTTGAATAATTGGCCATTACAGTGTCTATCCAATCCGCTGTTGATGTTATGGATACTTTATATATATATACATATATATATATATATATATATATATATACATCGTGAGAGTTAAATAACAAGCGGCAAGCAACCTGTCAAAAATGTGCCATGTTGAGCTTAATGACTTAATCTATAAATATAGATAGGTGATAGTAATCCAATGAAGTGATGATAGAATACTATAATTCTCTATCATTTCCAATCGAGAAACGTGAAATAAATCACTCATCATTTGGTAATATATAACCCTGCAAAAGAATTATCATTTTTATTTAAATATAAAAAAATAAATAAATGTTTAGTAAAACATCAATTTAATTTCCAAGTTTTTTTTTTTTTAATTTTAATATTATATTAAATAATTAATTATCTGTTTTATTCATATTGTTTTTATTAAAATTATTTATAAATTGTATTCAATTTTTATTAAAAGTTTAGGTATTTAATTAAAAATAATATCATATAATATTTCAAAGTTATATATTTTATATAATAATATTATATTAAATTATTAATATTATGGGGGAAAAACGACGATATATTAAATTTTTTTATATTGAAATATAAATATATTTAGAATAGGTTTTTATTGAATAATTTCTTTTGTCAATGGTAATCCTTAAAAGGATGATTTTAAATTAAATATCTCTTTTTATTGATATTAAAAACTTTGATAAAAACAAACATAAAGTTGCTGAAAATATATAAATATGTAATGTTATAATAAGACATAATAAGGGATAAAGTTAAATGTTTGGGTTTATCTAGGAAGGCGCCAGTGGTTAAATGCAGCTTAGGATAAGGTAAAGTAAAACATCCCCCAAAGGTATCGCATATGTTTAACTAGGAAAATATGTGATTAACTTTAGAATGATATAAATAGTTATGTTTTTCAACCGTTACATAGTACAGAATTAAGCTTTTGAAAGAGAGAGTAGAAACCGAGATTAATTGTACAGATTGAAAAAGTTATCACATTTAAATTAAACTACCTTCATATTATCTTGTAAATATAGGGTAGTCGAAAAAGTCTTTTCGTATTTCTAATCATGTGGTACCCACACATCAAGTTTCATTTTGTAGCCAGTCTTTTTTAAATGGTTCAAAACCGTTGGATGATGAATGTTTAGTTCCTTGGCAATGTCATGGCTGCTTATGTGACGGTCCTTGTCAATCTTTTCCATAATTTCATCGACTTTTTCAACGAACGAGGTGCATCTTTCACATCGAAATTTCCAGAACGAAAGCGAGCGAACCATTGTTGTGCTACACGAACTGATATAGCATCGACTCCGTGAACTTCACAAATTTCATTGGCGGCTTGCATAGCATTCTTCCCTTTTTTTATACAAACATTTCAAAATATAGCGAATTTCTTCATTATTTTCACTCATTTTTGAAAAGTTGTAACTTTTGTTCAGCTTCACCAAATTAAATTTTCTTTAAGGTTAAATGAAGCTTGAAATTTTAACTTTCCATCACTATATGGTATGTCACAATGTGATTGGAAGCACTGGAGATATACGATTCCAACGACATCTATGGACAAAATACGAAAAGACTTTTTCGATCACCCATTATTATAAATAAAGTTTTATATAAAGCTATTTTTATTCTTCTCTTAAATAAAAGGAATCCTCACAATCTCTTATATATGCGCATACTCATACTATATTATATTACAATGGGGTGACCAACATTGACTCCTTTGACCCCCTCAGCATTTTAGAGACCTAGAAGGGATGATAACACAGGAACATAAGATAATGGATCAGATCTATATAGAAGAGGTTCCTCAGGGATTCTGATCACCAATCAAACGCTTGGGCCAGTGAGCACCTATCGTATCAAGAGTAATCAAAAATATTACTATTATTATCTATACACTATTATACTATTATTATCCGGCAAAGTGTCATTTTATCGAATGGATATTACCAAACCTTCTTCAAATTTAGCTAATAATTCAATTTAATAGCATAAGCAGTTATAGTCTAGGGTCAGCTTATAATGTGATTTAATCGCAATTTTTTTTATATCTCTTATCAATCACCCTTAAAGTCAATCTCCTTTAGATTTTATTTTTAGAAATTATTCACCATATTTTATAAGTTTTATATATTTTAAAAATGATGGAAATTTTTTTCTTTCATATTGCGAGTGAGAATTTTTACTCCTCCTCCTGACTCCCCCCTCCTCTACTTTTCTCTCTTGAAATTGTTATTGTTTTATTCATGGCTGACGACGACATGGAAAAAAATTGTCAAGAATAATCCTCAATGAAGAATGAAAACGTTGAAAAGTGTTGAAATAATGTTTGGTCGTTGCTGAAATTGAAGTGAAGGGGTGTATTTTATCAACAAAAATAAAAAATAAATAAAAATACTATTTATTTTAAGATAAGTATTAAAACTATAATTTATTTTGAATTTCAATTTCAATTTGAGTATTACTATTTTTCTAATTTATTACCGACCGACGATAGTAATGGAGGTATTGTTTTCACACCAAATTTCACATGTGGAGATTTTTACATATCTCCACGAATCATGCATTTTCTTAACAGAAAAAAGTATTTTTTGCATCATGTCTGTCCGTTTAGATGTGTACAGCTTGAACGACTCAACGGATTTTGATAAAATTTGGTATATTTACTTAATGCATCAGTATGATGAATTGATCAATTGGTGTATATCTGGAAACCGGAAGTGGTAGTATTGCCGATCGAGGATAGGAAGGGAAGAGTTATTTTCACATGAGGAGATTTTTTTATATATCTCCACAAATCATGCACTTTGTATTGGTTTTTTACTCGGGAAAATCATCTTCATTAGTTTTTTCTTAATTTAAAATTATATGACGTCACCCAGCCCTTCAAGACGTCACAGCCAGCTCCTACTTATATATTATAAATAAAATAAAATTAAAAATATTTCTGTTATATGCCTATCTGTTTTTATTGCATTAATGGATACATTTAAATTATTTGAAATTGTTTCTGTAGCTGAAAATTAATTTACTTCAAACCGTTGGTCAGTTTTGCGCCTGGTCATAGGTCAACTTATTTTCTTTAGTAATATTTTATAGTTCCAAACATTAACTAAAATCAATATATACATTTAATAATATTAAAAATAATTAATTTTTAATAAATAATTTTCTTTAAATTATCACTTTTTTAGCAAATTAATTAGGGATATTTGCCTGAAAAACGTAGATATTATATTTAGTCCCAAAATAGTAGTGGTTCTTTGGAATATCTCTTTCCTAAGAATTTGAACTAAATAGGATACTTTCAATAATTTTTATCTAAAAGATTCACCAAATTATACAAACATTATTAATAAAATGACAAAATTATATTTTGAAACTTTAAAACTAAAATGTATACAAAAAGTTGATATTTTAATCATAAACACAACTTTTTCTTTACATAAAGTAAAAATTAAATCACTAATTACTAATCCCAATAAAATGAATCCGGGAGGTAGATGACCGGTTTATCATGCCAACTCTTATTTTATTCTCATTTTAATCTTTAATGATTATAGAGAAACTTTCCTAATAACTAATTTCAAACAAAGGCCAGTGAATTTGGAATATTTTACAAATACTATTTTGAAGTTCACTCAAAAACATAAATATTAGTGATAGTAGAAAACTAATTTTAATCATAATTTATCAAATAATTAACAATTTTAAAAATTCATAATGATCACTTCTAACATTTAAAAAAATAATAGAAATAATAATATTAATTATTCAAGTAAATAGAATAAGTATCTAAATTTGAATATTAAATAAAATGAAACCTTTCCCCTATAATAAATAATATCATTCTGATTATGAATATTTAAGTGGATAATAGACTTGGAATAATAACATATACTTATATCTCTAAAGCTCAGGGCCTATGATAAATTTGAGGTCGAATAAAATGATCCGAGCATTTAGAATTAATTACCATTTTCCCTCTTGGGAGGGTCCCAATCCAACCCTTCAATTGTAAATATGGAAATAAAATAAAACAATACCTTCATTAAGACCTTTGTGGCCTCTTGATTATATTATATTTATTTCGATGAAAAATGATATTTGGATAAAAAAGAACAATAATTAATAATAATAAAAAAATTAATCAAATCTATATGTTTGTTTGTCGAAGGGTCGAATGAAGTTAGAGGGCTTGTTCGGACTTTCTCTTACTCCTTTCTCTATGCTCTCTTTCTATACTCACTTTCTCTGTTTTGTATTTTTCTTTTATATTTGTTCGCCTGTGTTTGGCGCCTTGTCACAAACAGAGATTTTAATTTAATTTCATCCACAAACAATCTTCAAGTTCTATGACCAGTTATTATTAAGTTTATACTATATATATATATATATAATTTATATACTGATTAATTGTTTTATTATTATTATTATTATTATTATTTTATTTTAAAAATATAAAATCAAATTGAATGAATCATTGTTTGTTTGTTTTTAAGTGTAAATTCAAAAATTATTTTTTTCATATCACAAATAATTTTTTCCTTTTGATAAAAAAATTAAATAGTAAAATTAAGGTTAATTAATATAAGACTTATATAAAAATTAATTAAATTTTATATAGTGAGGAAGGTAAAATTTCACAATAAATAATATCTAAAATATCTATCACCCTGTACATGACACAATAAAAATTTATATTTGGTTTCAAGTTCCTTATAGTGTTTGTAGTTTTTCATGTCGTCGAGGATGATATTACTTATTATAGGACACACACTTCGCTACTTTCATCTTTTATTAGCATGTTTTTATCTTTAAAATCTTTATAAATAAATATCTGATTTTATAAGCTATTTGAAAATAATCAACAAAATTATATATATATATATATATATATTTTAAAAATATCTTTAATCCTTAAAAAAAAAAAAAAAATTAAAATTTATTTATTTAAAAATAAGTTTATTTTGGGAAAAGATTATTGTAATAGGTTTCCCCAGAAAAGTTGTTGAAAGGAGACAAAGGCATTCGTTCGTGGGCTACCGTCGAGAGCTGACGGACTTTATTGGAAGAAAAAAGGACCACCATTACACTCGGTCGTCCACGGACTATCTCTTACAAAAGGACCGGCTACATTATTAACAAAAAATATTGTTTTTTTTAATTTTTTTTAATCTGAGAATTAACAAAATTTGTTTCACAACAAATATTGGTTTATCTATAATTTTTGTAAAACGTCCTTTTTTTTTTATAAAACATAAAAAAATTACTGTATATAAAATTATAATTTAAAAGATTTACATTTAAATCTTTAGGTTTTAAAAATTTATATTTAAACATTAATTATAATAAATCTGATTATAAATTTTTATTCTTAATGATAGATTTAATTTTTTTTCTCTTTTTTTTTGTAGTTCAGATCTCCAGGTCAGTTCACGCCGATTCAAAGTTCACCCTTTTCCATTACACATTTGTGACCAACCCTTCTTTTTCTTAAAATTTCCCCTGTCGATATCCACCCATATAAAAAAATAATTACAACATATATATATATATTACAAATCTGACTATATAAAGGTATTTTCTTTAAAGTTTAAACTTTTTATGAATATTTTTATAGAGTACTGAAATATTTGTCTGTCCATCTCTTTTCTGTTTACGAGTATATTTATATCTTGTTTTAAATGAGGTTCTCAAAATCTTATCTAAATTGAAAAAAGTAAATTTCACTATCTATTTGAATCTTAAAAATTATTTCTTTGATATGTAAAGAGAAAACGTAAAATGTAAAAAATTGAAATAAATATAAAACTAAAATTTCAATTAGTTTTTTTTAACTTTATCCATATAAAATTATACTTATTAATATTCTGGAATAACAAAAATTTGAATTAATTTTCGTTGTCTGTTCCCACAAAGTTAAGTATCGGATTTTGTTGAAAGACTATACCAGTGGTCGGCAAAGTGCTGCTCCCGAGCCGTATGTGGCTCTTTGGCTCCTTAATAAATTTCCTTTGGTGAATTAATAAATAATTAATAAGTATGAAATTTAGTTTTATTTAATGTACTACTTATTTAGTGTAGTAAAAGTTTACTAAACATGCAGATTTAGCTCCCAATTTTTTTTAAATTGTTGTAATGTTCATATTTGGCTCTTTGGCTAATAACTTTGTCGACAACTGCTGTATATAATTATTTTATTTCAAACAATATGCAATATCTTTAATTTTGTTCAATTTTTTCTATCATTTTTTAACTTAATTAATAAAGTATTGTACAGACCAAATTCAATATCATACAATATAAGCTTATCATCCATTCTAGAATACTGCTTAAAAAAATTAATTATCCTAAAAAATAAGGAAATAACAAAACATTTAATAATGATAATTTAAATCATTTTCAAATTAAATGATTTATTTGCTAGTTATATGAGCATTTTCCTGTAATTAATATGTATTTTGAGATCATAAATTTATAGCCCCTCCTTCACTTCAGATAATATATAGTATAGTAGTACAATCGCCCATATTATTTATTATTTATAATTTTAAAAATTCGAATAAAACAGATTGTTCATTATTAAAAATTTAAAATAAATTATATATAGATATATAATAAATCTAAAAAGAGATTGAGGGAATGGGATGTGTTTAATAAAACTCACATACCTACTGCCTAATGGTAATTGCGGGCTGGTCAATCTTGAAGATAAAAAATCTCAAAAATAAATTATATATTTGATTTTATATATTTTAAATATTCATTTAAGTTATCTGAATATTTTAATTAAATTTAGATATTTTAAAGTAAGTAGTATATTTGAAAACATTTTTTTATGGTTGATCTTCAATTTTCAAAATTTAATTTTCAGTTGATTAATTATTTAAATTCAAACTGTTAAGTGATAATTATAATATTCTTATTATCAATATACAACCAAACAAGAAATTAAATATAATAATGAGAAACTTTTTCAAAAATTAATTTATTTTCACTTATAATTTTCAAAATATATTTAAAATATTTATTAATTTTTGTTTTAATCTATTCAATGAATTTCAAAAATATATATTTTATATTCAATATTTATTATCATTTTAATCTTAAGTTCTTAAAAAATCTTTTTAATTCACCTATTATTTGGTTTTTTTTATTTTAAAATTAATTATAGACAATACCTCACATTATTTGCATACAGTTGAGTTGAGTTGAGTTTCAAATATTTAGAAAACATTTATCGAGGGTTTTTAATAATTTATTTCTGTTGAAAACAAACTTTATATATATCTATATATAAATATCGTAAATAAAGTTTCATTATCTGAATTATTAAAAAGACAGGAAAAACTTTTTTTGTCTCTTAAGTTTTTTTTTTTTTAATATAAATAATTACATCTTTTGGCATATATTTTATAATAATAATTTCTAAAAATATATTTTTAAACAAAAAAATAATTATTTATATAACATTGAATTAATATAATTTTCCATTATTTTATTATTATTATTTATTTTGCGTCTGGACCATCTAGGATCACGCAAAGCTCCCATACACAAGGGTATTGATGGTTAAGTGTGCCCATATATGAATGTTCTTTTTTTAGGTGTTAACTTCATTCTTCTTTTTTTTGTGTGCTCATGAAGATCCGGTGTTATTCTCATCACGAACCATTGTTGCTTGAATAAGGGTATTGATGTTAAATCTGCCCATTTATGAATGTTCTTTAGGTGTTAACTTTTCATTCTTCTTTTTGAGTGCTCGTGAAGATCCGGATCCTCCAGGTGACGGGCGGATTGGGTTCCATCATGATCCATGGTTGCTTATGGTTGCTTGTTTTTGAGGTAGTCCTGCTGGTGCAGGGTTGTATAGAACCAGGGCTTGTCAGTTCCTGGAGCAGGAGGCAGCTAATGTTTATTGAATTTATTAGAAAAATCCGTTCTTGGTTAGAATCGAACGCCGACTTCTTGTGTAGAAGGTTGCCACGCTACACTCTCAGCCAAGCCACCTCCTTTTCCATTATTTTATTATAATAAATTTAAATTTTCACTAAAAATAAATTGATTAAAATAGTATAAAAAATCAATAATTAAAAATTATAGTAGACAATCTTTAAAAGGATAAATAATTTTCAAACACATGATGCACAAGTCTAGTGATTTTTAAGGAATGGTTTAGAATGTTTAAAAAATTTCAAATCTCTTGAGAGAAGATTTATTTTCATATCAAAGTAAGAATGGAGTAAACGTGAATGAGGATTTGATTTGCAAAGTAAAAATATCATCATCCTTATCAAGGAAGTTTTCCATGAGACATTTGTGATAAATCTACTCCTGTGAGAGAAAAGTCAATATTAATAGCTAAAAACACAAAATATTTTTCACTGGTGACTAAAGTATTCAGTTTTTGAGTTTTTTATTATAAATTAATGACCATCCTCCTTCCTAATCATTAGGTTATATGACAACTATTTTATGAGCAGTCGGCGTGTTTCAATCACCATTTACCCTTGCATTTGGGACACATAGTTAAATGACCCGGTTGTAATGGAAAGTGCTGGTGAATCATATTAATATGAAAATTGAATTGCCGAGAGTTAAATCTATTTTCGAATTATCTATTTAATAAATTGAAATTTAAGATAAATTAATATCATCTGAACGTCAAAATTCTTTATCGATTAAGAAATTAATTAAATTTAATTTACAATGATGTGTATTGATTAGAGAGGATAGATCTAGATCTATAGATCGTTTATCTTCAGATAAATTATTTATATGTCATTTAATATATGTATGAATTTGTAGGAATCAAAATAACTATGTATTAAAAAATAATGAGATTGGGTGTGAAGAAATAATTTTATTTTTTAAATTTAAATATATAATAAATAAAAAACAAATTTTCAATTAATATTATTATTGTTAATAATAATATAATTATTTGAATTTTTAATTTTAAAACATTTGTTTTATGATGTAATGGAAAATACATTACATGAATTGTAAATATTTTATAATACATTTAGTACATTATATTTTTTGATTTTTATAATGGATTTTGTTTTTAAAGTGTCTCCACTTGAATATCTCGCAAATTCGAATTGGATTAATTAACATATATTATATTTAGATTAAATTTGATTAATTAAAATTAAGTATAATTTAATTGGATTAATTAATTTTAAAAAAATTAAATTTACAGTACAGTATTGTTATTAAATTAATTAATTAACATATATTGAATTTGAATTTAAAACCTCTTCCTTCATTTGTAAGTCAAAATTTAAAAATTTAAAAAATAGGTTGACCTCTGGCCAGGTCCGAACAGCCTGACGGTTTGAAGTAAATTAATTTCCAGCTACACAAACAATTTCAAATAATTTTAATATATCTATTAATGTTATAAAAAACAGATATGGATATTACATAAATATTTTTAATTTTATTTTATTTATAATATATAGGTAAGACAAGGCTGTGACGTCATGAAACGCTGGATGACGTCATATAATTTTAAATTAAGAAAAAACTAATAAAGATGATTTTTCTCGAGGATATACCCAATACAAAGATCATGATTTGTGGTGATATGTAAAAAAAATCTCATGTGAAATTTGGTGTGAAAATAACTATCGTCGATCGCTAATACTACCACTTCCGGTTTCCGGATTTGCACCAAAAGTTGATCAATTCATCATACTAAGTGTAAATATACCAAATTTCATCAAAATCCGTTAAGCCGTTCAAGCTGTACACATCTATACGGACGGACGGACGGACAGACATCATGCTAAAAATACTTTTTTCTGTTAATTAAGAAAATACATGAATCGTGGAGATATGTAAAAATCTCCACATGTGAAATTTGGTGTGAAAACAATACCTCCCTTACTATCGACGGTCGGTAAAAAAAGGGGAAAAACCAGAATTTAAATTAATTTTATTTTACTTTAAATATTTTAATTAGTTGTAAGAATAATTTTATTCTATACTTTTAATTAAATATTTAATTTAGTTTATTTAATTAAATAAATTGTAATTTATAATTTAATTTTAATGAGTTATGAATGGGGGGTGAGGGATTTAAGATCTATACAAAAATACCAATAATTTAAACAAATTAATATTTGTGTTTTTCTTTTGTAAATCGTTAAGCGCACACATCCCCTCTCCATTCCCCTCCGCCTGCTGCTTGTCGGCCGGGCGACTCGAACGCTTTCAGTTGCTGGTTGCCTACGATTCACTGCGCAATAGAAGACGTTGAGAGGCCTGTCCACCGAAATCATCCCTCTATCATTTCCTAATATAAAATTAATTAAAAATTTATTTATTTTTTATTTATTTTTTTTTATTAATTAAAACGAAGATTTTTTTTATTAGTGAATTTAAAATTATTTTTCAATCAAAATTAAATTTTATAAAATGCATTTGTATAACTCTTTACTGGTATTATTTATATATATTTAAAAATTTTATTAATTTTTCATTAAAAATTTGGAATAGAATTAATCTTAAATATTCTATATATTCGAATGAAGATCTCATTTTATTAAAAAATTTAATTGAAAATTATTTAAACATTAAAAAAATTATATGTATAGAAGATTTAATTTTCTTTAAATATATTTATTTATAGAGAAATATTATCTTATAAATGAAAATAATCTTTAAGATGTTAGTAATTTTTTCCTAAATATTTTTAAATTTTAAATATTTACTAGATATAATATTATTATAGCTCTTTCAAAAATCTGAAATAATTACTGTCTGCGTTGTTTATTTTCATAATTAATATAAAAAATAAATATAAATATATTTCTTATATATATAATTTTAAATAGTCCTCGTATATTATTTCTAATTTCAATAATCTTCGCTCTTTTTTCTTGCTGTATCCGAATGCAATTTCTTACTCCCTGATTCATTATAACACTACAGCAACAATGAATTGTTAAGTTGACATTCAATGTTTTATAAAGTTAATATCTCTGTAATTATCTCATTTTAATTAATAATATTGTTTTCACATCAAATTTCACATCTGGAGATTTTTACATATCTCCACGAATCATGCATTATCTTAACAGAAAAAAGTATTTTTAGCATGATATCTGTCTGTCCGTCCGTCCGTCCGTATAGATGTGTACAGCTTGAACGGCTTAACGGATATTGATGAAATTTGGTATATTTACTTAATGCATCAGTATGAATGAATTGATCAACTTTTGGTGCAAATCCGGAAACCGGAAGTGGTATTATTAGCGATCGACGATAGGAAGGAAGGGTTAATTTCCCACCAAATTTCACATGAATAGATTTTTTTACATATCACCACGAATCATGCACTTTGTATTGGTTTTATCCTCGAGAAAAATCATCTTCATTAGTTTTTTCTTAATTTAAAATTATATGACGTCACCCAGCCCTTCATGACGTCACAGCCAGCTCTTAATTATATATTATAAATAAAATAAAATTAAAAATATTTATGTTATTCCCGTTATATCTATTTTTTATTGCATTAATAGATAAGTATATTAAAATTATTTGAAATTGTTTCTGTAGCTGGAAATTAATTTATTTAAAACCGTCGGTCGGTTCTGAGCCTGGCAACTTATTTTAAGTTACAATTAACAAACTTAATATTAAAATATTCAAGAATTTTCATACAAGTTTTATTTTTAATTTTTAAAATTAATTTATTTAAAAAAGATGCTTATATTTAAGTCTAAATAAAATGGTTACATTACCAGTAAGAGTCAGGAATAGTCATTTAAGTTTAAAGGTGGATTATTGAAGAAAATATGGAACCTTGAAGTTGGTTGAATTGATATAAAACTGGAGCAATACAAATCCAAGCAGTAATGGAATTTGATTAAGAAAAATAATTTGAAGAGTGAGTTGTCTCCTTTTCAATGGAAATCAAGTAAGTTAGTGAATGCTTTTGAAAACAATGTCAACAAGATTGTAAACAATATGTATGTAATATGTATACATACGTAAATATTTTCAAGCTAATTTTTTTAATTCAAAATTGCATAATGAATTGAGTATTCTTATACATTTCATTAACTCATTATCTATTCTCAGATATAATAATAAATAAAGTAAATAAACAATAAACTTTTCGATAATTTTAATAAAAAGGTCCAGGAGAATTTCGGATTTACTAATTTATAATTATTATTTTTTTTATTCCATTTTAAAGGTAATTCTGGTAAATTGATTTTCTTTTTCTTCTTTCATTACATTCATTAAACTCGGATTAACAAATGTGATTTCGATTTCAATTATGAAGCAAAAAATAAATGAAAGATTAATTAGAAACATATAAATCAAATTATTGTTAATTTATAAGCAATAACACACAAATACTATTTTTCATTCATTTTTGGTGAATTTACTTATTTTTATGTTATTTTAATTAACTTAAAGAAAAAAAAAAGAAAAAATAATTAGAAATTAATATATATATATATATATATTTATATAAATAGACTCTTCGTAGTTTAGTTGTTAGCATGACAGTCTACCACACTGAAGACTCTCGATCGAGCTAGGGAAATTCAATAATTAATAATTTCTCTAAAAGCTCTGCGTGATCCTCCGGATCTATCCGCATATATTAATAAATATTATTATAAATATAATTAAATAAAATTTATTAAAGAATAATTTGAGGGCACATCACACTCTTTTTACCGACCGACGATAGTAAGGGAGGTATTGTTTTCACTCCAAATTTCACATGTGGAGATTTTTACATATCTCCACGAATCATGCATTTTCTTAACAGAAAAAAGTATTTTTAGCATGATGTCTGTCCGTCCGTCTGTCCGTCCGTCCGTCTGTATAGATGTGTACAGCTTGAACGGATCAACGGATTTTGATGAAATTTGGTATATTTACTTAATGCATCAGTATGATGAATTGATCCTGTAGCTGGAAATTAATTTACTTCAAGCCGTCGGTCGGTTCTGCGCCTGGCCACAGGTCAACTTATTTTTTATTATACTAAAATTAAGCTAATAATAATTATTATTATTAAGTTTCTTTTCGTACAATCATTACATACCAGGCCCTATGGTAAAATTTATTACTTTATTTTATTATTTAACTTAAAAGGTTAAAAAAATAGTAATTAATGTAAAAATAAAACTAGGGATTTGCAAATGTCTAAAATATAATCTTTAAAAATAGTATATGTATATTTTTAAGAAAACAAGATCAAAAATAAAAAAATAAAGAAATAACTGGATTTAAAGATTTAATCTTATTTAAAATGCTTCATTGCTCCTTGAAGACTTTTAACAAAAGATGATGAATTAATTAAAATAAATAATTTAATTTTCTTTTCGTAGAAGCAATTAGAAAATAGAGTTGAAGATATGAATATTAAAAGATTAATAAGTGAAAAGAAAAGTTAAGTGAATTAAAGTTTTTTTTTTTTAAGAAAGTATTAATGATAACTTATAGATAATAAAATTATGAAATTCGCAGATTGGTTTATTGTTACCATAGCAACCATTTTTTTTATTATATAAAACTAATTTTTCTTAAAAGTAAAGACTCTTGACGGAAGTTTACAAAATAGAATGAAGCACCGTTGAAAAATTAATTAGAGAAGTTATCCCTTGGTTTTTACGTCAATAATGCTTAAAAACGTCGACAAAATTTCAAATGAAAAATAATTATATTTCAATAGGAGTTTGACAAATCTAGATTGACATTGAATTTCATTAAATACTAATTTAATTTATCATCAATGGGAAAGAGAAATGGAATATATAAAATAGAATTTGAATCTTGTTTATGAAGAGGGAAGGGTAGAGATTGATTTGGGTGTTTCAATATAAAAAAAGAAGTGTTGTATTTATTTGACAGAAACGTCCATGTATTATTTATGAAATGAAATTAAAAATTCGTTTGATGTTGACAAATTTATAATTTATAAATTTTAAAATAATTCAGATTAATTATATCAAAAAAATATTGTATATATTTATAAAAATTAAATATAAAATAATTAACATATAGGTATATATAAATATATTATACCTTAATGTGAAATATAATTTTTTTATAATATATGTATATAATTTTTTATTTTGACTTTAAACACTTTAAGTCATAAAATCGAGGAGGTTTAGATAGGCTGGACACCTGGCTAGATTGGGAGAATATATTTATTGTATGGGTTCACAGATATAAAGGGTGTTTTTTTGAGGTATAGAACTTTAAGTTGGCATTACTGTTCAAGTTGACGACCGATTTAACAGCTGTCAAGTGATTTATTCTCGGTTTGGTTTGGCAATTCATCATAAATACTCACGCCTGAACAAAGTTTGCAAATAGTGCATTTTTATTTCGAAAATATGGTTCTGTGCGGAATACGTATCGTGCACTACGTCCATTTTATCGTCGACAAAATCGTCCATCAGAGCAGTTAATTCGATTAACCATGGAACGTTTTCGCACCACGTTTACTCTTATTGATAACTCGCATCCCCAGAGACGCCGTATGGTGTGTACAGAAGAAGCTATTGCTACTGTAGAGCGTAGCATTGAGGAAGACCCTAACGAGACGATATATCGGTATAGAGCCATGATTACTAACTTTTTCATTTCTGAATTGAACAACCATGATGTCCAGGAGTTGTGGTTCCAACAAGACGGCGCAACATGTCACATAGCTCGTGCCACAATCGATTTATTGAAAGACACGTTTGGTAACCGCCTAATTTCACGTTTTGGTCTCCAAGATCTTGTGATTTAACACCGCTAGACTACTTTCTGTGGGGCTATGTAAAGTCATTGGTCTATGCGGATAAGCCACAAACGCTTGACCATTTGGAAGACAACATTCGCCGTGTATATACGGTCACAAATGTTGGCATAAGTTATCGAAAATTGGACGTCCAGATTGGACTACATCCGAGCCAGCAGTGGCGGTCCTATGCCAGAAATCACATATAAAATGTAATGCCACAAAATTATCTTTCGTATAAATAAAATTCATGTCAATCGAATAATCCATCGTTGTTTTATTGCAATTTAAAGTTCTATACCTCGAAAAGAAACACCCTTTACAAGTTGTCGCCTTTTTTTATATTTTTACCAAAATTAACAAACTGAATAGAAATAAGAATCTTTTAACAAAAGAAAAAATATTTTAAGAGAAGTTAAAGAAAATGATAATAGACAACTATTGAATAAAAATCACTAATATAGTTTATGTAATTTTGAAATAACAAATTTTGTAAAATTTAAAAAAATCAATATAAAAATCTCTGTATTAAAAATTATAGTCCAATACGATAAACTCTAATCTATTTGTTTTCATAAATTGTATGATGTTTTTCTCTTCCTTTTCATTTTAATTGGTTTAATACCAGGTTATATTTTATATCCAATTACTGTAACTTTATTATAATATTTTAATGCTTATTATTACTCGATTATTTATATGCAAAGTTAAAATATATGACAATATTTTCATTTTAGATAAAATTATTTGATTGAAATAATAGTTTTAGTATTGTTATCTTCATTCGTTAAATAAAAAGCAGTAACATTAAATTTATCACTCATTTAAATAAATAAACTTTCATTATTTTCATCTCTATTGTTTGCTTCTTGGTGTGAATAATCCTCTGATTTTGTTTCATAAATTTAAAATTTTCAAAATTAGTATCTTATATAAAGAGAAATAAAGAAAAATATATTTTTTTTTAAAAAGTTAAAATTTTTATTTATTTATTTTTTTTAGACTGATCATGATGTTGATGATGAAATAGATAATATTCATAAGTAATTTAGTCAATTTTTATATATTTAATTAAATTGAATATTTATATATTTATATTTATCTTAAATGTAAAAAATACAATAATAATAATTATAATAATAATATAAACCACAAAGAGGAGTAAGTGAAGAATCAAATAAAATAAATAAATAATTATATAAGCATATATTATATTAAATTAAAATTAATTAATAATTTCTTTTATTTATAAAATTAATATTTTTTATTATCATTTTATTTAAAAATAGTATATAGTTGATAAATAAATAAACATTTATTTACGTATTATTTGTTATTATTTTTCAGAAATATTTTTCAGTAATAGTAAAAAATAAGTTGACCTGTGGCCAGGTCCGAACCGACCGACGGTTTGAAGTAAATTAATTAGCAGCTACAGAAACAATTTCAAATAATTTTAATATATCTATTAATGTAATAAAAACAGATATGGATACATAAATAATAAATATAAACATTTTTAATTTTATTTTATTTATAATATATATGCAAGACCAGGCTGTGACGTCATGAATGGCTGGATGACGTCATATAATTTTAAATCAAGTAAAAACTAATAAATATGATTTTCCCGAGGATAAAACCAATACAAAGTGCATGATTCGTGGTGATATATAAAAAAATCTCCTTTGGTGTGAAAATAACTCTTTCCTTCCTATCGTCGATCGCTAATACTACCACTTCCGGTTTCCGGATTTGCACCAAAAGTTGAGCAATTCATCCCACTGATGCATTAAGTAAACCTACCAAATTTCATCAAAATCCGTTCAGCCGTTCAAACTGTACACATCTATACGTACGGACGGACGGACAGACGGACGGACGGACAGACATCATGCTAAAAATACTTTTTTCTTTTAAGAAAATGCATGATTCGTGGAGATATGTAAAAATCTCCACATGTGAAATTTGGTGTGAAAACAATACCTCCCTTACTATCGTCGGTCGGTAAAAAGTAAAAGGAAAGTTATTAATAAGAATGTTTTCTTTTGAATTGCAATTCTGGAGGTTTTCATTTAATTATTTTCATTTCTTTTTTTTACTTTGTTAATTAATTTTATAGCACATCTGTGAAGAAGTTTTTAATTTTTATTACTTTTTTTTAAGCTATCCCTTATTAGATTGTTTTTAATGCCCTGAGAAATAATAAAAGAAAAGGGAAAAATTATTTTAAATTTTGTTAAAAAATAAATAAAAATAAAATAAAGTTTCTTCATTTGAAAACAATCAATATCAATAAAAATTACCACTTTCCGTTTTTGTTAAACTAAAAGAATGGGATTATTTATCCTCTCAAAATTTTTACCGTTGAAATTTATTATTATTTATTATTTAAATTTTTACCCTTGAAATTTATCTTAATTATCTAATCAAAATTTAAGGATACATTAATTATATAAATAAGAAAAATAAAAGGGTTCAAAGCTTAAATTACTTTCTAAATTAATTATTGTGGAGTTTATATATTACAAATATAATTAAATAAACAATAGGTAAAATTGGCTCTTTGCTAAGGTACTGTCTATACTAGTTTGAGAATAAAGGGTCGAACTTCTTCAAGTTTAATTATTTTACATATTATACAATTTAAATAAGAAACCAGACTAATAATATGTATATTATTAAAATAAATCACATTTAATTTTAAAAGATTATATAGTTTAAAAATTGCAATATCAACGAATGAGCACTATCATTCTAATAATATACGAGGTCTTTTCAAAAGAAAAGGGGAATTTTGCATTTTAGCGGGCTGTATACATTAGATTATCAAATTTTTTTTTATATATTGGTACAATTATGTTTCTCATATGTTAACATTTTGGATTAGTAGTTTGTTTTGACAAAGCTAGTCACGTTTTTGTGTTTTTCGATTTTTTACTTAAAAAAAATGGATCAAAGAATTTGCCAAAAACAACACCGTAATCATGTCTCAACTACCGTATTCACCAGTTTTGACTTCCTGCGACTTTTTCCTATTCCCAAAACTAAAGAGACTAAACGTTTTGTCACAATTAATGAGATAAAGACGGAATCGAAAAACGAGCTGATGGCCATACCGAAAAACGCATTTCAGAAGTGCTTCGACAATCGGAAGAAGCGCTGGCATAAGTGCATTATATCTGAGGGGAATTACTTCGAAGGAAAAAAAAAAGATATTGATGAATAAATAAATACTTTCGAAATAATTTAAAATTCACCTATTCTTTTGAACATACTTCGTAGAATATAAAGGGTGTTTTTTTTTGAAGTATAGAACTTTAATTTGGCATTACTGTTCAAGTTGACGACCAATTTAATTTTAAGTGATTTATTCTCAGTTTGGTTCATGAATAGACTCACGTCCGAACAACGCTTGCAAATAGTGCAATTTTATTTCGAAAATAATGGTTCTGTGCGGAACGTCCATTTGCACTACGTCCATTTTATCGTCGACAAAATCGTCCATCAGAGCAGTTATTTCGATTAACCATGGAACTCTTTCGCACCACGTTTACTCTTATTGATAACTCGCATCCCCAGAGACGCCGTATGGTGCGTACAGAAGAAGCTATTTCTACTGTAGAGCGTAGCATTAAGGAAGACCCGAATAGTCAATGGTGATCGGTATAGAGCCATGATTACTAACTTTTTCATTCCTGAATTGAACAACCATTGGTCTATGCGGATAAGCCACAAACGCTTGACCATTTGGAAGACAACATTCGTCGTGTTTTGCCGATATACGTCCACAAATGTTGGAAAAAGTTATCGAAAATTGGACGTCCAGATTGGACTACATCCAGAAATCATCTATAAAATGTAATGCCACAAGATTATCTTTCGTATAAATAAAATTCATGCCAATCGAATAATCCATCGTTGTTTTATTGCAATTTAAAGTTCTATACCTATAAAAGAAACACCCTTTATAAGTACTATATTTAATTTTCAAAAAGAAATTTATTTTACTAAATGATTTTGAAAATTTACAAAACATTGGTAATGATGATTTAGTTTCCTATAATATTATATCAGGGTTATTTTTATTATAAAAGAAATAGTGTATTTTTCCAATTCTATAAATTATTATTATTTATTTATTAAATCTATCTAGAAGAGTTAAGAAAAAAATGCATATTACCCGTATTATTTTGGCACACCCAGATATAATCATGGGATTTGAGGTATTAGAATGTTATCAGAGTAGTTGAAAATATTTTTTTTTTATATGAATGCATAGACGGAAATCCATCAGAGATTGCATATCGGGGAATGTAAAAGTAATAAATTGAAAAGAATGTGATGGCCTAACATATCTCCCATTAGGAATGTTTCTTCATCCATTTACACATTGAGTATTGGCACAAGGATAGATAGAATTTCAATTTTGATTTCCTATCAGCAAGAACTTACCTTGTAAATGATCTGGCATTTAATGAGGAATTAGTTATATGGGACTATTTTGTATAATCTTTTGACATTTAAAAAACAAAGTTTAAAAAATATTACTGTTTATAAATTATCTTTATGATTCTCAAAATGTGTATCTAATACATTTATGAAATTGACAAATAAATATCTCTAATAATTCAATTACGATTATTAACATTCAAATGATTAATGAAATAATAATGGCCATTCTCTATGGAATTCATTTTGCAATGTAATGCCATTGCTAACATGCTTCAGAGGGTTTAAACATTACATGTTCCAAGATTTCTCTCATAATCCCTATTCCCCCGCTCCAACTATAAATTATCGAATAAGATTGACAATGTATAATCATTACAATATAACATGTCAGCATGTTATTGATAGGCATTTCTCGTGTGTTTAGATAATAGACAAACTAAATATTGATAAAAATCACATTATTGATTAGAATAAAAAAATGAGGGTGAGTGAGGAAAATCAATTATTATTAATTATTAATATTTTATTATTTATTTTATTCCGAAATTAAATTAATTATTTTAAAATAATTTATTCTTTTATTGTGTTTATATATAATTAAAGAATAAGAGATCGAATCTTAAAAACCTCAATAATTAAATATATACAATATATAGGTATATCTATCTTCTATATATATAAGATAAAAGGGAATGTCTGTCTGTCTGTCTCGCCTAAACTCAAAAACTACTCGCCCGATTGCGATGAAACTTTCAGGGATTGTTGTGGGCATACCAAGGAAGGTTTTAGTGTAGTTAAATTCAAAATGGCGGATCCAACATGGCGTCCAAAATGTTAAAAATAGTCCAATTGAAACAAAACTTTGTGCGTGTTGTCAAGTGATAACTGTTACTTCCTGTGTTTTTCCCATATATTTATCAATTCCAATACATTAATCTCTTATCAACAGGAATATTATTACTTTTGTAATAAACTAACAATGCCGTCAAAACGAAAATCTCTTGGTCGTTCTACAGTTGGTGCTCAGCTTAAAAGAGCAAGACGAGCATTAGAAACAGACGAAGAAAGACAAACAAGACAAGAAAATGATCGTAATCGTACTGCTCAATCCCGCGATTGAATAAAAAATAAAATTTAAATTATGTTCATTTAATAAATTATTATTATTATTATTATTTTCACGTATTAAACGGTATATTATTATTATTATTATTATTATTATTATTTTTCAAGTTTTCACACTCACTCACTCAGCACAAGTGCTGGTAAACTTTGACCTACCCCAGTTGTTCTTTTCTTTTATGTGGGGTTAGGCTCGGACGCTGTGCAGAGGAGATTATTATTATTATTATTATTATTTGTAATAATTCCAATAAAAATAAATAAAAATAAAAAACAAAAAAAGTCCAAATAAAACTAAAATTTCAATTATATTCATTTAATACATTATTATTATTATTATTATTATTATTATTATTAAGTGTTCAGTTATTACATACGTATATATGTATACAGACACACATGCCGGGTCTGCTAGTAAATAATATTCTACAATTTTCTAAATAATTTCGAAGGCGGTTAAGATGGGCCTAAGCCTGTGTGATGATCAATAAAACTAAATAAAAAAATCAACTTAATTAAAACCCTTGAAACAATTTAAATAAGTGAACTTCAACATTTTTTTTTGTACAAAATGTGGTCGTCTATGGTTATTTATGGCCTTTTCAATTTATATCTCTTTTATTCTCTTGAAAATAGTTACTCTCTGCTTATTTTGATTTTGTTTAAAACCCTTGAAAATAATTATATGATATATTTGAATGAGAACTACTGAGCTTGTTGAGATGTTAATAGATTTATTTCAACAAAATTAGACATCGTATCAAGAAAAAGTCTAAATATTGCGCTGAGGAGTTTCATTTTTACTATCTCGCCAGAGATAGTATTGCGATCATGAAAATTTTCGATGTTGAGATTTTGATGTTTTTATACGTTTTGAAGGTTCCTGAATCATTTTCACTAAGGTTGAGAAAAATGTCTGTGTGTGTGTATGTGTGTGTGTATGTGTGTATGTGTGTGTGTATGTATGTAGGCAAGATTACGCAAAAACGGTTTGAGCTAGAATGATGAAATTTGGTACATGGACATTATTCAAAATTCATAGTTTTCTATCAACTTTTGAGAAATGTAGCTCAACCGGAAGAGGGTCATTACCTACAACGTTTTGATTTTTTTTCCTCTAAAGTGACCGTAAAAATAAAGATATATGTTTGATAATTTTTCACATGATTAATAATTATATAAAACTGCTATATATAGAATTTCAGCTTGATTGATTCGCTGAAATTACCAGAATTAATTTTTTAACACTGAAAATCTCACGCGTCAACACGTGACGTGGTGCCATCAACAAAAAGCCAAACATGCGCTGGTTTAATATTTATTATTTATTATTTATAATTTATAATTAATTAAATTTAATTTAAATATAATATATTATGTTATTTAATCCAATTCAAATTGCGAGATAGTCGAGTGGAGACACTCCAGCTAATTTGATATAAATTGCACATGTCTTGACAGTTGTTTTTAAATAATTTTCTTAAAAAAAAAATTAAAAATTCATACCTTGAAAATAATAATAAAAAGGAACTTGGAAATATTTATTTGACAAAAATAATTATAAAATGTCATTTATACTTCTGTTTTATAAACTCTAAATATTAAATAATAAGAATTTAACAAATGTTTATAAGTATGAAGAGTATGAAGGTGTACATTATACGGACAGAGACTGACGCTAATCAGTATATCTCTAAATATATATGTAAATACAAACCTTTTTATTTATAAAATTAAAGATTAAAAATTAAAGAATAAAACGATTAAAGTCAGCCAGGCGAATAAACAAACGACTTAAAAATTATTTAAATTAATTAATCGATCATTTAATTAACAAATAATTTGTTTTAATCAATATAGTACAATCACTCAAAAAGTTGTAATTAAATTAGACAAAATTTTTGTTATAATAATTTTACAGATACAAGGAAATTTTTTTTTATTATTATTTTCAAAGATAATTATATTTCTATATTTTATATTATATCAAATAATTTTTATATCTGAATAATATCATAATTTTTTTTTTGAATTTTATTACTTTATAATAAAAGATCTGCTTCTATTTTTATTAATATTAGATCCTCGAAGATTGAAAAATCATTAAAAATTATATTAGCTAATTGATTAAAAATTGTGAAAGGGTGAAATAAATTTTCCCTCGGGGATAAGTTATTTTGACATGGATTAAATAAAGAAAATTAAAGTTAATTTCAATTCAACTAGATTGTGATTAAAACCATCCCACAATTAATAAATTAAAAAAAAAATTGTGGAAAGAAATTAGACCAAATAGATAAAGAGAATTAAAAATTACAACTACTGGAAGAAATAGTAAAAAATTATCATTGGATGACAACAATATTCTTTAGAAGTCTTGTTAAGTTTCAAGTGAGATAATTTTATCAATAAAAATGGTGATTATTTCTCATTTGAAAGGGTGAGGTGGGGAGGGGATTGGTTAAAACTATTAAAAGTGTCGTTAGGGGAGATTGTGGTCCATTAACGGGCGCCTCTTAAGAATTGGCTTTATCTTCACCAGACTCTATTTACTCGGCCTATTGTGCCGGCTAATTCTTGTGGATCTACTCCCCCCTCCCCCATCGAAAAGTCCTTTATTTGGAGCGACCAGTAATTAAAGCAAACCTCTTGGGGGATGACGCGTGTCTTTCTTATCTACGATATGAGTGAAAGGAAAGTTCATTTACTTCAAATTATCCCACTCATTTGAAACACAAATAGTTACTTTCAAATAAAACTGAAAAATGTTCACTTGATTGTCTTTAGAAGTGAAGTTAATATATTCGTTCTTTTATAAAAAAAAATGTACTTCTCCTAAAAAGAAATTTAAATATACATTTATACATAATTTTAATATTTATTTATATAACTAGCTGATCACCTAGACGGGGCTCCGCCCCCTGTACCCCCGAGGTAATACATATTATTTCGTTGAAAGTCTGTATATAAAAGGTTTTCATCCATTTTGTTTCAATCAGTATATTACATTATATTATCATATCTTTTTGTGTTCTTATTTAAAAGATATTTTAATTTAATCAGTAAATTAATTATATATTACTATTGTAATATTGAACTATCTCTTTGCCTCTACGGATCTCGAAAGCAACCCCATTTCTCCAACTATCCCAATCCTGAGCTATAACCATCTAACTCCTACCCTGCCCCATCTGTCCCAAGCACCTACATTGTCCACTCACCGCGTCCTTGATCTTCCCAATCCCACCAGACGTTTCCCAATATTTTTCGTCGATCTTTAATCTAGCCATGACCCCTTCCCATCCCAGCCTTCTCTATTTTATAACCTTAATAACCTTAACTATATCTGGAGATGCAATTCCTCGTTATGCCATTTCCACCATACCCCGGTGACCTCATCATCTTTCTTTGGTCCATAAATGCTGCGAACAATCCTAATATCAAATTCTCTAAATCTACTTTCTTCTCCCAAGAGCATCGACCACCCATATAATACAACAGGCAAAATAATTGTTTTATATATTTCAATTTTCATCCATTTTGTTAAAGGTTTTTATGAGATAAGCCTCTTTACTGTATGATAATAGGCGTTACCCGATTGCGACCTCGAATTACATTCTTATCCAATATTATTATCCTTTGTAATTACAGAATTTAAGTATTTAAATTTTTCTACATTTTCAAATTCTACATTTTGAATGTTAAGACTTTGTGTGTTAATAATGTTTTTATCTCTTACTAATAAATATTTTGTTTTATCCCTATTAATTTCAATCCCCATCTTATTTCCTGCCTCAATTAATTTTTTTATGCTATCTTTAATTGTAATTACCGAATCTCCTATAATATTTAGGAAGTTTGCTTAGCCTAATTTTTGAATTTTTTTGTTTAATTGCATTTTGAGTGATTTTTTCCCAATATGTGTAATCACATACTCAAATGCTAAATTAAATAAAATTGGTGATAGTGTATCCCTTTAAGAATTTCGAAAATTTCTGAAAATTGATTTCCGCATCTTACTCTTTCTTTACTACCTTGAAGACAAATTTGAAGATCAAGAAAAATTTGAAAAAGTTTATCCGGATCTATTGAGTCATACGTATGCTTTATTAAAAGTTCTCTGTTTTTCCACTTGGAGCGTAAATAAACAAATGTTGTTTTGTACCTACTCGCGAACATGCAACATATAATTGGCCGTGGGAAAAACATGGGGATTACAAATGAATTCCGCAGCACTTGAGTGACTGACCCTGAGCTTTGTTGATAGTTTGTTTGTTTCCTTAGAAACTTTACTTCCACCTCTTGGATCCCTCGACCAATCAACAGCCGTGTACAAACATACATACACATTTCACTTTTATATATATACTAGCTGAAGTACTCGGCGTTCCCCGGAATCTTTCCCGGGATCATAATAGAAAGCTACGAGAAGGAAGTCCGAATGTGTGACAGCCGTTAACATAGTTTCTTGTTCTGTTACTGATTGAAATCACTATGATATAATGCCTTTGCACGTCGCGTGCTCGGGCTCGTTCCCTCTTTTGCTGAAGTCGTGCGGCTCGATTTTCCTGTGCGCCGGCTCGTTCCCTCCCTTGTTGAAGTTGCGCATCACACTGAAATCCATGGGCACTTCTTTTGCTCCGTTCCACTTAAGGCAGATAGATACCTATGTAACCTTGTGTTATTGTATTAATGCATTAAACTAAAATATTTTTTTAAAATATAGTTTTCTTGTACATTTATTTTTGAAAATAAATTTTAATAATATTTTTAAATAGTGTTAAAGTTGCAACCTATCTAGGGAGGAAAGAGGGCAGGTTTAAAAACTATAATGCGCCTGCTGGTAAGGCGTTGTTAAAAAAATACAACATGATATTCTTTTTATTTTTGTATATGCATATTTATCTCTCACTAATCTCATTGTAAATACTTAATTATCAAATAATTCATGCCTTTAGAATATTTTAATATATAATTTTATTTAAAATTCAATTTTTAACTGAACTTTGTCTACAACTTTTTATTTTAAATGTTTTTTTTTGTGATAATTTCTCCCTGGTTTCTCCTGAACTCCTCTTTTGTGAATTTTACTTAAATTAAACTTAGTTTTTAAATTATAATCGATTAAAAATTAATATAAACACACACAACTTTCAAAAATTCATACACGTAAAATATCTTGTAAAAGAAAATGTAAGATATAACAATCAACATATATAATAAATATAATAAGATATAATATGTATAATATTATCTAAGGTAGAGTTTCCATTTTTCTTAAACAATCTATCGAGCACTTTACCTAGATCTCTATAACATTATCTAAATACTAATATAAGTGCTTGTTTCTATTAGCCAGAAACTTAGTTCGCTCTATCTTCCTCAAGAGTTGAGGATGAAGGGAAGAAGGGCGGTTAAGCCTGGGGCTATTTATCTTAAGCTGACGCCCCTTGACAAAATTAATCCAAAACGCTAATTCTGGCTAGCAAATTACTTATAGTCAGTCGAGCAGGACTGATAGAAAGACTATCAGGAGATCAATACAAGTGGAAGACAATACAAACAAAAGCTTTAAATGTGAAGTAGACCTCAAAAAGAGTTTATTTTTATCCTTTTTTTTTTAATTAAGAGATGGAGCAATCGAGAGTGCAAGAAAGAAAGAGAGAGATGGAAAGCGAGAGAATGAAAGCACCAAGTAATGTACAAGTCATCCATTTAAATCATTAATTGAATATAGACAAAGTTTGATAAAGTCCTCAGATGGGAATTTCACAAGATGAAATAAGAGAGAGAGAGAGAGAGAGTTATCAATTAAACAAAAACTTCAATATAAAATAAAAACGAAAAAAAAATTGATACTATATTATGTTTTATCACTTTAACCTAATTTATTAATTAATTTCACTAATTCATTTGACGGTTAAAACAATAATAACTTCATTCTTTTAAATTAGATATAGCTATTTTTAATTCAATTAATAAAGATATAATATTTAAATGTTTGATTTTAAAAATAATTTCTTAATTATTTTATCTTGTTTAAAATAAACATACTATATTATATGTATACTAGCTGCTCTTCTTTTCAAATGTCTATTTAGGATATATATAGAGGTCAAATTATCGCCAGCATCTAGCATTGTAACTAAACTATTTTTAGGTAAATACCACCCCTGGACACACCTTACCAATTAGCGGTTTGATAATAAAATAAAAACCTTCTTTGAGACCTACTGAATATGCATAAAAAATTTCATAAGAATCGGTCCAGCCGTTTTGGAGGAGTATGATTTCAAAGTTTTGTGACACGAGAATTTTATATATAAGAAGACAAGATAAGATTAATGAAATTTTTTAATATAAAAGCTAAATTTAGTTGTTTTTTTTTTATTATTTATTTATTTTTTTAATGACTCTAGGGATCTAAGCCTATTTTAGCCAGTTTACTGATTTATTTATTTTAATTTCTTACACATAAATAATATATTATAAATTTTCGTGAACGAGAGGTGAGGTTTTATTAGTTCAGCATTTTATACTACTACTGACTGTGCGTTTCATTCTTTAAAACTCTAATAGTTCATATATTATATATCAATTTAAAATATTATGAAATATTTATGTTGTAAATTTTTAGAACATTAAATTAAACTCCAATATCAATTCAAATAAGTTCAAATTGGGTAATAAGATTTAATTAATTATGATTTATTATATTCTTATATTGAATATTAGAAAATCAAATTTGATTTTTTTACTCAAATGTTCAATCTTAAAATATATTTTATATAAATATTAATTTTTTAATCTAGCCAGTGGCGTACCTAGGGGGGTGCGGTCCGCCCCGGGCGGCACTTAACTTGGGGCGGCATTTTTTATATTTAGTTATAGTTGTAAAAAGCAACTTATTCATTTCATATTTATTTTTTTTCTTTCTTGAATAATAAATGATTAATATGAATATTATAAGTTTACTATTTGATTTATATAAATTATGATTAACTATATGATTTCGAATATTATTCCTCGGTGTATATAAATGCATTTTAGTGTAAATTTTGAATTCTAATTCCAAGAACAGGATAATAATTTTATTTTATTGTATTTATAAAAATTCGTTGAATTCGTAAACGCATCTTTACGATTTTGTTCGGCAATTTTTCCTAACTAAAATTTTTTGATATCAGTTTATAAATGTCATTTCTTTTGAAAAGTTTATATGATTACTTTGAAGTGATATACCAATATTTTTTTAAATCATCGATTTTTCTTTTGAAAAGCAGGGCCGGCGGAAAAAATATAAATATAAATTTTGAGGGCATTATACACGATTTTTCTAGTATGAAAGCTAGAAAAGTAAATATTATATTAATATGTTTACGAGTGCATACAAATATGTGTAAAAAAATTTACTCTGTGTATTAATTAATATTGATTAAATAACTTAATAATTTATTTATGTGTATTAATTTATAAAAACCACTATTTGATTGACTTATAATAAAAAGGGCGGCAAACCGGAGATCGCCCCGGGCGGCAAAAGTTCTAGGTACGCCACTGAATCTAGCTATGTCTTAAAACTGATGCTGGAGGGAAAAAATTGAAGGTCTTTATTCATATACACTCTTGAGATTATCCAAAAATAGAGAGGAATTTGTTAACAATAATTAATTTATAGAAATGAATAAAAAAATTAATATAATATAATATAATATTAAAATTTTGACAAATTCGTATGTTGAACATTAAACACATATTGCTAGTACACGTCACCTGAATAATAATAATAATAGTATAATCAAAATAAAATAATAAATAATATTTTAAAACTCTTATTAATTAGTTTTTCGATGTAAATTATTCTTTCTCTGAGAAATAAGATTTCGAATAAAAAAACAATTTCATTTTCTCTTAAAGAAATTAATATCAGAGGTAATTTTACATCAATCTACTAGACTGACATTTAATTTGAGAGAGTTCACTTAATTTCTTCAGGGATCAATGTAACACTTTTAACGACATTGTCGGTAGAAAAGTGAAATGTTATTGAAACGTCAAATGCAAGAATGGAATAAAACAACTAAGAAAGATTCACTGACGATAAAATCTCTCTATATATAATATATAGGCTCATATAAATAGATATATGTATTTACTTATATAAAAATTCAAGAAAAATTTTAAAAAAATTGTAAAGGGTGTTTCTTTTAGAGGTATAAAACTTTAAATTGCATTAAAACAACGATGGATTATTCGATTGACATGAATTTTATTTATACGAAAGGTAATCTTGTGACATTACATTTTATATATGATTTCTGGCATAGGACCGCCACGGCTGGCTCGGATGTAGTCCAATCTGGACTTCCAATTTTCGTTAACTTTTTCCAACATTTGTGGCCGTATATCGGTAATAACACGGCGAATGTTGTCTTCCAAATGGTCAAGCGTTTGTGGCTTTCCGCATAGTCCAATGACTTTACATAGCCCCACAGGAAGTAGTCTAGCGGTGTTAAATCACAAGACCTTGGAGACCAATTCACAGGTCCAAAACGTGAAATTAGGCGGTCACCAAACGTGTCTTTCAATAAAACGATTGTGGCACGAGCTGTGTGACATGTTGCGCCGTCTTGTTGGAACCACAGCTCCTGGACATTATGGTTGTTCAATTCAGGAATGAAAAAGTTAGTAATCATGGCCCATGGACTCATTCGGGTCTTCCTCAATGCTACGCTCTACAGTAGTAATAGCTTCTTCTGTACTCACCGTACGGCGTCTCTGGGGATGTGAGTAATCAATAAGAGTAAACGTGGTGCGAAAACGTTCCATGGTTAATCGAAATAACTGCTCTGATGGACGATTTTGTCGACGATAAAATGGACGTAGTTCACGATACGTATTCCGCACAGAACCATTATTTTCGAAATAAAATTGCACTATTTGCAAGCGTTGTTCAGGCGTGAGTCTATTCATGATGAATTTCCAAACCAAACCGAGAATAAATCACTTGACAGCTGTTAAATCGGTCGTCAACTTGAACAGTAATGCCAACTTAAAGTTCTATTCCTCGAAAAAAAACACCCTTTATAAAAGTAAACCCATATATTAACAATAAAAGAAAAATGAGAAGATAACATATATTTATTATATTGTATAGATGATTGTGACATTTCAAAACCTTAGTTATTATGCTGATTTTCTGAAGGACTTGTCCGAGAGAAGAGAGATCTCGATAAAGTATTGTGGAATTTCCTTGGAAGGGTGAGAGCATTTCTGGGTTGCTAGCCAATGTCAAGTCCACGCTTATTCCCTTAGGATTTCGTCCTTTTCAAAATTGGGAGGGCTCAAGTGCCAAAGTAAAAAGCACTTGTCTTCTACCTTTCCCTAACGCAGTAATGACTAAAAAAATTAAAATTCTAAAATATGGAATAAATTTAATAAAATAATAATATATTATCAAATCCATTATTTTTTTTTACATTTATTGACTAACACCCTTACTTAGTTATTTAAATGTAAATTAACATTATAATATTCAAGTTTAATGTAAAATATATATTAAAGATGTAATCAAATCTTATACTTTATGTTATGCACCATTTATAGTTCTTAGAAATAATCATACAGATATTAAAAAAATATTAAAGAGTATCTTATATATCCATATATAGAGTAAAGGCACCAGTGTATGACACTCCTAACTTTTTGTCACATTAAGCTTTAATTTCCGATGGACTGCTCATCCAAAACTGCTTTATGTTCTCCTGATAAAATTAAGCTCAAGAAATAAGAGGTATAGTTTATGAGATTCTTCCAATTTTTTCCAAGTATGACCGTTTTGGAGAGGATAAATATTATATTTCTTCATTTTATAAAAACAAACATACAAAAATAAATTTCCATCGGTCACAAGTTTATAACCCTTTGTCTACCCTCCCCATGAGAATAGCATGTTACCTACTCTCCGGACTACCTACAAATTCTAAAATAGTTTTTTAAAATAAATGGAATGAATGGAAATGGAATTGTTTTTCAGTGTTTGCATTCCAGTAAATGTGACAATGAGAATAAATTACTTTGCTTCTCCAAATGAGAGATAAACAAAATATTGGAGCATAATTAAAAGAATCACTTATTTATATGGTTAGATTCAAACGGATCAAATGAAAAATAATTACGATGTGAACTGATAGAAATTGATTACAAGTACTAATAAATTTATTTGCTTTCAGTTTTTTTCTTATTAAAAGTCTTCAAGTCGACCACTACAGATGACAGATATCTATTGCTTGATTTTATTAATTACTGATTAAGAAATGAGAAAAAGGCCAAAAAAAAAAACTCAAACACTTTTACTTTCTAAACTTCAGAGATATATTATTCATGGATTAGAATCACTGTCATTTTTCGTTTACTTTTAGTCTAGAAATATCAAGAATAATTTTATTTTTTAAATCCGTGCTTATTAATGTATTAATGTATTATACCAATACCACGTCTCACATCATTATTATTTAATACATTACATAATCTTTATTAATTCACGATGAATTGATTAATTCATTCAAAAACATAAAATTTATATTTAAAAAAAAAATTATTGAATTCATGAATGGTAAAAGTATTTGAAAATCTATCACGACATCTTTTGGTTTCCTTTAAACGCTTCATTACGTTAACACGCATCTTATTCATTCTAAAAGTCTCCCTCTCTTTCTATAAAGGGCTTTTGTCCTTTAATGGGATGATAAATCATTCTAAAGATTATTCAATCGAGTTAAGTTACCGGAAAAGGGAAATTATCTCTTGAGATGAGCAGCACTTAAGGTCCATCAAACTATCAACAGTTTTCAATATCTTATTCCATTTAGAATTAATCAAAAAGAGAAAACATATTATTAAAACATAAATCCAGTTAAATTTATTAGAATTGTTTTTGTCTCGTGTCAAGTTATAAAATATAATATTTAATCCAATATATTATTCGAATATTCATGTTGAGGAAGGGAATCATATCATATCTATCCCACTGCACCTCTTAATGAAAGTTTACTCTCTCTCGTCTATAGTCAAGTTAATAACTTGATTCCAATATAGATCACTTTCTACTATAATATCTTTAAGTAACAGACACTCCTTCATTTCAATAACAGTTTAAATATACTTAGGTAGAAATTTTTTTCAATCAATCTTCTACCACACTCAGGTATAGATATATATTTGATTAAGAGATAATTCAAAGAATAATTATCACAATTATTATTTTTAAACAGAATACTATTAATAAAATTGAACTAAATTACGACTTTATTATTCTTAATGATCAAATATACTTATTTCGAATAATCAATAGTAAATTACTCCATTAATAAATGAATGAATTTTGGTCAATTTTCAAACTACCGTATATATAAAAACAAATTCTAGTTAATAATTTAAACAACTAATTTAATGTTAAATAAATTTTATAATTAAGTATATCAAATTTTGTTCTTATTCATATTCTTTTTAAGCATCAGATTTGTCATGAAGGTTAAATTTGACATGTGCGTTCCCAGCGGGAATTTTATTAACTATTTATGTCTATAACCTTTTCTTATCACTTTTACTTTTTAGATGTATAAATAAAGGTTGATAATTAAAGTAAGTCACTACGTTGCCAAAATGTCTATTAAAATATTTTTAAAAAATTAATATCACTATAAATAGAATATATTTATAATTTGCAAAGAAAAGTACTTCCATCTGATCCATTTTATTTTTACTTTTTAATTAAATTACATTTTTAAACATTAATTTATACTTGATGAAGTAATATTAAAATTCATTTTAGTATCTAAAATATTCAATTTCTTAATTATAATTAAATATGATTAATTTATGCACTAAAATGAATTATAATAACGATGAGAATTAAATTAAACTAAACTTCAAATGAAATATAATATATCTATAAAATTCAATCACGTTCATTTCAATCTAATTAATAATAATATTTATTCTTCTAAATATCAAATTTATTTTTGTTGATCTCTTGTGTTCAATTTGATAAATAACAATCATATTCGCTTTATCTATTAATAAAAATTGAAATGGAATTTATTTGATTGTAATTCAATGAGTTAATTAAGTTGTTATTATGATTAGACTATTAAAAAAATTATTTGTATTAAGATACCAGCAAATTCATTATTTAATTAAATTTTAAATAAAGACATTATTTATAATTAATTAATGAAATTAATTTGGTATGTTTCACATATTAGGGGTTTTTTTTATGAAAAACATCGATCTTTATCAGCAAAATAATTTTGATTATATTTTTGTTCTAAATAAAGTAATTAATAGATGGGAATAAACTTCAAACTCAAACATTAATATAATTCAAAATATATATTTATTTATATGTGAATGTGTTTCTTATATTAATTTGTTTTTTTAAATATAAAAAAAACCGTTAACTTTTGTATGAAAAGACAGAGTCTTTCAAGTCGGTATTCGTTTAAATTTGTTCTATAATCAGTATAACAAATTCTTTATATTGATTTTCTTGATCGGAGGCACTACGTTTTATTTCAAGTAGCTTCCCAATTTTAATCTCAGAGGCTGAGTGGACTCAGTCCCAATAGACTCTAGATTCTAGATAGAAAAATCTCCTTTCCAGAACTTAAACTCGAGACCAGAGTTTGAAAGTCAAGAGAATTACCCCACATATTCATTTAAAATGCAAATATATTTATATTTATATATATATATACATATGTATATATAAATAATTATGGAAATCGCTAGAATTATTGTTATTTTCTATTAGTCAAGTTGGTACGACATATTCTTTAACAACAGTAGTTTTTAAGCATCTACCATTTCTGAACAAACACGAATGTTTTCTCCAGTCTTGAAACGCAAAGAAAGGTAAAATATTTTAAATCTTATTCAATATTCATATATATATATATATATGTTACAGTGAAAGACCGAAATTTACCGGTGAATGTCAACAAACTCCAAAATCGTCGATGAAAGATTGGATATTTCATTACATTCTTGTATATTCGGACCCTCATCGATGTGGGTGGACAAACACAGAAATGCTCTGGTGAATGTTGAAAAGAGATGGTTTCAGCTAAAACTAAGTGCAACACACTTTTATATTAAAAATTATTAAAAATTAATGATGAAGAGAAGTTTATTGTGCAAGTAAAACCAGAAGAAACAAATATACAGTATTATGTTACCAACGAGAAATTGTTCAGCATACTATAACAAGTTCACACCAGAACAGGCCACGGAGGAAGAACACGTATGGTTAAAGAGCTGCAAAATAATTCAAAAATATTATAAGTTGTAATATTGTAATATAGTTGTTGGAAAGCCTCGTCACAGTCAAACACAAGGCTCAGTTGAAAGGGCCAATCAGGATATATAGAATTTACTAACTGCATGAATGAAAGATAACGATACAAATAAATGATCAGAAGGTTTACCCTTTGTTCAATTTGCCAAGATCATAAAAAATATAAATCTCAGAAATGCTCAACATTCAACATTAGTTCATGGTGAATGTTGAATGTCCACCGGAAGAAGCGAAAGTATTAGTTTAGTATTAGAAGTAAGAGTATTTAGCAAATATATTTCGGACATACACCAAGCGACTATGTGAATGTTGACATTCACCAGATTTCGGTCTTTCACAGTAACATATAATTAGACCGATTTATGAAAATCCAGGGCGGTCTCTCTTTTAGCCAGGAACCATTGTTTTGTATTTGTATTAAATTATTGTATGGAATATACATTCAAAATAGATTTCTTTAATCCAATTAAACAAATTTGTATTGATAAATAATTAGAATATAAATTTTAATTGAGCAAGGGTTGTTTTTAGGAAAAGTCTCCTAATTCAGAGACTAATCTCTAAAATTATCTAAAGATGAGTTGTTGAACACTTCGTTAGAGTTTATTGACTGTTATCTCACAGATTTGAAAGCCCTCGGGGATGAACATTATCCACAAAGGCATAAATAATATTTGTATTTAATAGTAATATTACCAGGATATATTATAAATGACACTTGGGTTAAATATGGTAAAGTTTAACAGCTTAAATTCGGTGTGCATTTATTTTAAATTTAATGAATATATATTGTAATGATTTTTTTTACATGGGTGGATATCGAGAGGGGAACATTTAAGAAAAAGAAGGGTTGGTCACAAATGTGTATTGGAAAAGGGTGAACTTTGAATCGGCGTGAACTGACCTGGAGATCTGGACTACAAAAAAAGAGAAAAAAATTAAATTTATCATTAAGAATAAAAATTTATAATCAGATTTATTATATTTAATGTTTAAATATAAATTTTTGAAACCTTTAGATTTAAATGTAAATCTTTTAAATTATAATTTTATATACAGACAATTTTTAAAAAAAAAAAAGAAAAAAAAGACGTTTTACAAAAATTATAGATAAACCAATATTTGTTGTGAAACAAATATTTTTAATTCTTAGATTAAAAAAAAAACAATCTTTCTTGAAAAACAATATTTCTTGTTAATAATGTAGCCGGTCCTTTTGTAAGCGATAGTCCGTGGACGACCGAGTATAATGGTGGTCCTTTTTTTCCTCCAATAAAGTCCGTCTGCTCTCGACGCTAACCCCTGAACTGCCCTGAACGAATGTCCTTGTCTCTCTCTATTCAACAACTATTCTTTTCTCGGGGGAAACGTATTACAATAATCCTTTCCAAAAATAAATTTATTTTTAAATAAATAAATTTTCTTTTTTCTTTTTTAAATTTAAGGATTAATGATATTTTTAAAATATCATTACAATATATATATATATATATATATATAGAGAGAGAGAGAGAGAGAGAGAGAGTAAGAAAGATAGAAAAATTGTCCTAATTATTTAAACTATTCGTATTTTTATATAGATAAATGCATTATGAATTTCAAACCATTAGCTATTCATGTTTAACAATCATTTCTTTTAAGATACCACCTAAATAGATAAATTCCCCCTTCGACATTAATTTGGAAAAACATAATGATATGATATCCACAATATCAAAAATATCACTCCATCTTAATCTATAAATCATCCGAGATCAGATTATAAACATAATGTAGAATGTTTAGTTGTTAAATGATCTGAAAGCGATCTGTAAATAAGAACCTCACTACTCCTTCCTCTCTTAACCCATTTTATTAAATATCTTTTAGTCACGAAAGAAACTTACTCAATAACTATATGTCGAAACCTTACAAATTAATAGAACAAAAATTTTAATTTGATATTTTACAATTTAACTTAAACAACAAACTTTTTAATAATATTAATTTATAAAAATAAAAATAATAACAAATATATATAATATATATAAATAAATAAATAATAATTATTATAAAATATTACATTTGTTGAATGTTAAATAAAAATAAATAATATTAAAATATTAATTATAAAAATATATATTTTTAATTGCAAAATTAGAATAAAACTTTTCTACGGTAATTTGGTGATACTCTCCAAGAATTTAATTTTTAAAATGTGTGAATTTAACTTTTTTATTATCTCGCCAGAGATAAGTAGTATTGCGATCACGAAAATTTTCGATGTTGAGATTTTGATGTTTTTATACGTTTTGAAGGTTCCTGAATCATTTTCACTAAGATTGAGAAAAATGTCTGTCTCTGTTTGTGTGTGTGTGTGTGTGTGTATGTATGTAACCAAAATTACGTAAAAACGGTTTGAGCTAGAATGATGAAATTTGGTACATGGGCATTATTCAAAATTCATAGTTTTCTATCAACTTTTGAGAAATGTAGCTCAACCGGAAGAGGGTCATTACCTACAACGTTTTGATTTTTTTTCCTCTAAAGTGACCGTAAAAATAAAGATATATGTTTGATAATTTTTCACATGATTAATAATTGTATAAAACTGCTATATATAGAATTTCAGCTTGATTGAATCGCTGAAAGTACCAGAATTAATTTTTTAACACTGCATATCTAACGTGGTGCCATCATCAAAGAGCCAAACATGCGCTGGTTTAATAAATATTATTTATTAATTTTAATTTATAATTTAATTAATTTAATTGAATTTAAATTAATATATGTTATTTAATCCAATTCAAATTTGCGAGATAGTCGAGTGGAGACACTCCAGATTTTTCCTTTTTAAATTTTAATAAAAGAGTTTAAAATATAGAAATATATATTTATTTATTCTTTTTTAGAAATAAAAATAAAAACCAGATAAAAAATAATTATCTGTATTGTAATTGCAATTCGTAGTAGCAGTATTTCGTAATTTTTAAGAAAACATTTCCTCTCCCCCTTCCTATTTGGAATGATATAAATTGAATTGTAATTATAACTAAACACATATTTTGAGAAATATTTTTATAATATTTTTAACGTGAATTTCTCTTATCAATACAAATAAAATGAATAAATAAAAGAGAAGTGATAAAATTATAAATACATTTTTTTTATAAATTATAAATTTAATTACGTAGTATTAAAATGAAGTTTAACATATTCTCTCATTCCCTCTCAATATTTCTATGTTTTATTTTTTAACTGGTGAATGAAAACCAAGAACGGACTTTAATTCATCATCATCCAAGATAAGTATTAATACTTATTTAGATTAACTATACAAAACTCATACTAAGTGGATAAAAAGTTAAAAATTTAAAAAATAAATAATTTTTTAAAACTCTAAACCTATTTAAATAAATGTAATTTATTTAGCTATTTTATTTTTAATTATAATCTAATCGTATCTCAAATTCTTAAGTTGTTGTTTAAACTAGAGAAGTGTTTCTCAACTTTTTGTATGCCATGCCCCAACTAAGCCCAAATAAAATTCTTGTGCCCCCTATGTAACATATACATAATTATTAATATTAAAAAATTGAATTATTCAATTAAGAAACTTAAATGATAGGATTTATGAAGAATTCACTAGGAATTTGTTAATGAAAGAAGTAAGAAAGATTTCAAAACATGATGAAACACAATGAAATACTAAAATTAAAATTCGAAATAATTTTAATAAAGATTTTTCTATAATAATTGAATATTTTATTTTAGTGAGATCCTTGCGCTTGATACTTGCTGCACAGAGATTTTATTTTAGGTTCCAATTTGGTTAGCTTCAGTCTCAAGTCTCCCCTTTCTGTTATATCAGGACGATTTCTTTTTTACCAGTAAATCATTTACATCACTTATTTAAATGGCTCAGAGCAAAAGGGTTAAACTCGTATCGAGTCCATTTTCGAATTGCCCCTCTGTTGGACGTGGGCCCCACGTTTAGAAACACGGGACTAGAGGTTTCTAACTAGATAGTGTAACATCGCTATACCTTTTCAACTTCAAATTGGGAAAAAACACTTTCAAATTGGGAATAATTAATTTGAAGCTGAAAAAGAGAACAATTATATATACAAATAAAAATCAAAAAACTAATCATTTTTTATTAAATATAAAATACAAAAATAAGTTATAAATTACTTAATAAAGGAAAAATAATTAAAATCGAACGCCCGTCATATTTAATGCATCAGGTATAAATCTTTGTATATGAGCGATATATCTGGTGCATTCCACAACTGTTAGGTTTCTCATGTGTCGACTCTTTATTCACCGGCTAGAATTTGTGGCATTCGATTAGCTAAATCTCTTTTGAAATCAGATTTTAAGCTTGACCAAGCGTGTTCGATAGCATTAAACATGGGGCTATATGGTCCAAGTCTTAGCGCTCGATGACCAACCAATTCATTTTCTTGGTAAACTCCGCCCCCTGTACCCCCGAAGTAATATATAGTATTTCGTTGGAAATCTGTATGTAAAAGGTTTTCATCCATTTTGTTTCAATCAGTATATTACATTATATTATCATTTCTGTTTGTGTTCTTATTTAAAATATATTTTAATTTAATCAGTAAATTAATTATATATATTATTATTGTATATGCTATATCTATCTATCTCTGTGCCTCTACGGATCTCGAAAGCAACCCCATTTCTCCAACTATCCCAATCTTGAGCTATAACCATCGAACTGCTACCCTGTCCCATCTGTCCACGTCTCTACATTGTCCACTCACCGCGTCCGTGATCTTCCCAATCCCACCATATATATATTTTGCAACATTTCTGGAAAATGGAACACCCGCAGCTCAGCTCAGGAGTTACCTAAGATTCTAATTTCTTTTTTATTTTTCATCTCATTTGAGGTACCCTTCACCTCAGAAAAATTTGGTTACCTTACTTCTTGTATTTTAGGCTTCTGAGTTTTTTGTGTACAGACTGTCGTATTAAATATATAGATATTAAAATTTGTTTATTAATCTTCATTAACAGTAGATATAAAATTATTATTTATTAATTTAACCAACTAATTAGATAAAATAAGATATTTAATATGGGCTCTGCTAATTCTAATTTTAGACATTTTTATTATTCATGATAAGAATAAATCAACTTTTGATTATTCGAAAATAAATCTTCATTTGTGAGGTTGCTAATTACATTGTCCATATTAGACAAACACATCTTTGTCACTATGACACAAGAGTGACATGAAGGAAAAAGAAGCCTCTGACATACATTCTATATAAATAAACTGCATATGTATTATAATTATAATAAACCTATACACGGATATCTAAATTAAATATGTGGGTAGTAAGTTATCAGTTAATAAAGACACCGTAATCACGCTTACCTTTACACAAAAAAACAATTAATATCTTATCTGTAGATCTGTAGGGGTGTTTCAGCATTATTGTTACCTAAAAGGGATTACTATATACTTATGTGTAGATAAAGATATATTAATTATTATTTATTTTATTTATAGTATTTTTAATATTCAATTAAAATTAAAAATATTAGAATTTCACTTTTTTTTCTCCCTCTCCTTTATTATAATCAATTATAACAAATGCAATAATATCTTCAAATAGAATATCTAATATCAAATGTTATAAATTGATAAGATGTGACAGGCATAAAACGCTAGGCTTTGTTTTAATTACTTACTCATTGGAGAGCCTAATTTTAATGGAAGCCATTATTATTTATTCATTTGAATGTAATGAACAGTGAAATACTAATTGTATATACAAACACTATTTTGTGGATCTATCCGATGATCTTTTAATAAGTTATTTATAAATGAAATAGATGAAATTAAAATATACTTTCGATAGAATTGATTAGAGAAAGTTTATAAATTATTTTATTTATACATGTATATTTTATATATATCAATCATATGATAACATCATTTAATAATTATTAAAACAAATACAATTTTCGAAACATGTAAGTTTCTCATAGAATAATAAATAAATATTAATAGGATCATTATGGGTAACAATGTTATTTCAAATTTCCATTTAATTACTCAATGAAATTCCAAAGTCACTAATTTTGAGAACGAGAGTTTAAACCGCGAAAATTAAAAATAAATATTTTAAATAGACTGTCATAGATATGAAATAAGTAGTTCGGGAGGGGGGGGGGGGGGGTTGTGGAGGACAACCTAGGGCAGGGATGGCAAATAGGGTTTGGTCAAAGTGCCAAAATAAACTAAATTTAAATGTAATTATTTTCGCATGCCCGTTTACCTTTTATTTATACGCATTTTTTGATGGATTGTAATAATTGATAAAAATACAATAAAAAAAAGGAAATAAATTGTAATATTAGAGATCATGTCATATCATTAATTAAATATAAAGATTTTATATAAATTTTATTAATTTACGATCATAGGCAATTCTTACAATTTGTTTGTTCTTTATTATTAAAATCCTGAAACAAACTATCAGCGGCCGTTTTTATAAGCTCCCCAACAGAAAATGGTTTTGATTTCTTAGCAATCAAATAAGAAATTTCAAAACTAGCTTCCGTAACATTGGTTTTTACAAATTTTGATAATAAATTCGGTGGATTTTCAGCTATCTTTTTTTGACTTTTTCGTAATATATCTCCATTTAGCCAGCTTTCTCAGATTTGTTTATTATTTTTATTTATATTTATATTTATATATCGATGCACTGGGCGAGGTTTGAACCCTCGAACTCGAGTCGGCGGACCGGTCTCTATAACCTGGCGGCTAAGCTCCCGGTTATTCAGCTATCTTTAACCGTTGAAAAATAGTTCTTTTCTTTCTTCAATATGTTTTTCGGCGATGTTTTTGTGGTTCGTTTCAAAGTGTCGCTTAATAGAAGATGTTCGACATACAATAATTTCAGAACACAGGCTGCACCGAGTTTTATCTCCAAAAAAACGTAATCAACCGTCCAAGAGGATACAAAACTTCGAATATCTTGAAGTTTTTGTTTTTTGGTACCATTGTAATTCAAAAAAAATTTTCATTTAAAGTTAAACCCAAATTTTAGTAAAACTCATTAAAGAATATTTAAGAATTATATTACAATTATATATATGTACAGCTAGAAAAAAAAACTTTTGAAAAAAACAGAAACTATTTTAAAATAAGAAATTTTTTTAATTAATTTTTTAAATTTTTTGACGTGCCTGAAATTTTTTTTCGCGTGCCATGTAATTGCCATCCCTGACCTAGGATTTTCAAATACTACCTAGTAAATATCCTCTCTTAATAAAAGTTTAAGGATTTTCCTTTCTATTTTAAAAAAAAAAATTCATTCGAATAACTTAAAAAAGATATTTTTGTGTTTCTGAAAATGTTTATTTCAGGGTACTTTTTAAGATATCATTAAAAAAAAGTAAAAATTCCTTTGAAAATGAATTGCTTTTAGGTACCCTTATAATATCTTTAATGATTTTATATGTATCTAATTAATGGAAAATATTAATATTATTTAATACAGACAGATTTCTCTTTCTAATTACATTAAAGATCCAAAAAGATAAATTCTTCTATAGGATTCTATTACGATATTACCTTTAAAAATTATATAATATAAATAATAAAAAATAAAATTATATATAATTATAATATATATATAGATAGATGGTATTTCGCCAATTTTTGAGCTCTCCTTCATTCCAATACTCTCTCCTATTTAATGTTTTATATTTGATATGCATCGTGATTAGAACCTGAATTGTTCAATCGATTGATTTATTTTTTTTTATTTTTTTGTAAAAAAAGATCTAACGGTTTTAGCAAAATTCTCTGTTTGAAATATATGTCTGAAATGTTAACAAGAAAATTTTCGGTATTATTGTAGAAGCTTTACAAAATTGATTTTAAATCTTTTTAAAATGCTATAGCGATTTTGATTAAACTCCCTTCATCCAATAAACTTAATTAATATGAGACAGATTTTATCCATATTGAAGTACTTTGAGAAAGCTTAAATGAAAATTTTTCAAAATGGCATCCTCTAAGTATCTTTAATTTTTACCGACCGAAAAAGGGAGGGTATTGTTTATAATTCGCACTCTCACATTGTAAATAGTATAAAGTTTGGATAAATATAAAATATGAACACAGAAACATACAATATTTATTCTCTTTTAAATCCATTTTATTTATGTTAGCTTAATTAAATATATATTTTTCTTTTTTTGATTTTTAATATTATTAGTTTATCAAATTATATATATTATTGAATTATGATGAAAGATTTTATTAATACATAAGTTTAATAAAAATCTAATGTTATTAATCTCCATTTATTTGACGAAAATTAAAATTTAAATAACTAAGGCTTATCAAACTTTTGTTTATAAATATTTATAATTTAATTTTTATATATCAAGTATATATATATATATATATAACCAAAAATGTCAAAAAACAATGTTACTTCGTAAAAAGGAGATTAATTGCAATTTTTTCCTTTTTCCTTAATGTTTTCTTAGTAATTGTATAAAAGAAGAGAAAGATTGATTAATACAATTCTTGAGTTAATATTATATAATAGAAAAAAGAGTAGCTTTGTGTAAGAGAATGTTGCTTTTTAATTTCCCATCAGAAACTTGGTAGAAGCGTAGAGGTTCGCGGTGCCTTCAAGCTGAAATAATTGCACCAGGACGAGCCCATCTGGCCGTCTTCGATAGAAACTTGCTTGCTCCTCCAGGCTTCAAAAAAGAGTTTTAATGTGAGCGTGTGGTTAGATTTAGCAGAGGTAAGTCTTTGCTGATTCGATTTTCCTTAAAGCGCCAACTTAAGCCTGACACGGTTTTTGCTAAGATCGCGTTAATTGCTACATCAAAGTCCTCAGGTCCCATAGAACAGACCATCCGGTATGTACTTAACTACAATTATGCAATTCCACTTACACATAGAAAGGGATGTGAGGACATTTAGAACTCCAATTTAGAGACGATTAACTCAGTGGTGAGACACTTCCACTTGAATGTTCCACGCCAATTGAACTATCCTGACTCTATTACCTTTCTTATTAATCGGTGCCATAGTTTATTAATTATTTCAAATAAAAGGGTCTATCCAAAGACAATATTTTCAATTTCATATTAATTATGTTTTCCACAAGAGAAATTACAAATACAAATACAACTGGCTTGCTTCCCGCCAAAAATTTTTTGCTTAAGTTTAATATTAAAATATAATAAATAATGTAAAATTAAAGAACTCAATTTATTCATAAAATAATTGTTGTTCACGTTTTGTTTATAATATTTAAATTAATTGTTTAAGAATAATTAATTTTTCTCCTGTAATTTTGAATTTATAAGCACGTTCCGAGCGCCATCTGGTTGGTGACCTAGGTCTTATATTAAGTATCATTCGTCACTCGTCACTGGACACCACAGAGCATCTGTACTGGACACTCGAACAGTGCAGTCTCTTGATAACGATTGCAGAAGTAACAATCGAAACGTTGTGTATATTTTTGTATTTTTTGAATAAATTTACAATAACAAATATCAATATGTGGTTTTATTTACAAAATTCCGTTATAAATAAAAACAACCACCAAAGCTTTAATAATTTAATATCTATAAATTATGGTTTTCATCCATTTCAATCACTATATTACATAAAACATTCATTTCATTTTGTGTTCTTATTTAAAATATATTTTTATTTAATCAGAGTAAATTAATTATATTTATTATCTGCTGTCATAGAAACAAAAAAGTAAACAAATTACATACATACCTAAAAAACACTCTCCTTTATATATATAGAAGATAGATTTAGAAATTATATCTTTAATTTTTTTCATAAGTCCTATTTAAATTAATAATTTAATTTTAAAGCATTCAATATTTAGATATTTATAAATTGAATTGATCATATTAATTATTATTTTTTAATGTAATTTCATTTATTATTCAGATGTACATATTGCTTTGTAAATACTTTCTTTAAAATAAATTATTAATATAAATATAATAATAATAATAATAAACAAAAATAAATAAATATAAAAACATTTTAAAAAAACTTTTTTCCAATTTCCTAAATTCGAATTCAATTTTAATTCTCTTTTATTTGCGAATAATGTAATAATTACTTTTTTTTTAATGAATGTTCTTTTAATTTAAGTTTAATTGAAAATTGTAGAGGAAAGGTTCTCTTTTGTTTCAAAATTCCAATGCATTAATGTATATAGGATATATAATACGATAATAATAAATATAAACTTTTCGATTACATATTGGGTTGATAATGAAAATACTTGTATAAATGTGTAAAATTATTATTCAGGTTATTTTCAAACTAAATGTTATTATAACATCGTGATGTTGGAAAATAAAATTTTATAAAAATTCACCCTTTTTCTTTCTTCAGTTTCTACTGTATCAACATTTACAAAAATATATATTTTTTAATTTATTTTTTTCCACATATTTCAATATATAAATACATAACAGTTAAATGATAAATATTAAAGTGTGTATTTTCTAAAATTATTTAGTGAAGAGTATTCAGTTTCTGATTGTTGAAAATCTTGAACATGGGGATCAAGAAAAATCATAATTGTATCTATATTCACAAACAAAAGAGTAGGTAACATTGTTTACCTCTTTATTTCATTTTTTCTATGATCTCAAATTATTATAATGGTATTTGGGACACTTACATTTATCCTTATAAAAATAAAAAAAATTATGAATAGAAAATATTGAATTTTATGGATTAAATGATTAATTTTATTTTATTAAATAGAGAAAATTTAATAAATGTATTTTGTAAATAAATTACATTCACTAAATTGATAGAAAAATTAAATAATAAATTACAATATTAAAATCTATAATTGAGTAGGTAATATGAGCTAAAACACTTTACTTGCTTAGCTCAAATGTCTTGCCATCTGAACACTTCACCCCTTAGCTGATTTTTCAAATAAAGGGTAAATCATTTCCTTTGATATTTTTTTTTAAAGTAAGATTATGAAAAATTGACTTATTTGATATTCATTTAGAGTTCAATGTCCATTTATTGTTACCTATGTTAATGTTACTTTGTTGATAAATCATAATGCAGAAAAATATTGCTTCTGTAGACATGTGGCACTCAGAAGGGCTACTAGATGAAAATGAGAAACGGGCAGAGCTTCGGGTAAATTGAAATTATTTATTTATTTAATTTTAAGAAAACCTTTATTTAAGTTTATTTCTTTTAATTTATAATCTGGACGTGTCCAATTTTCGATAACTTTTTCCAACATTGGTGGCCGTATATCGGCAAGAACACGGCGAATGTTGTCTTCCAAATGGCCAAGCGTTTGTGGCTTATCCGCATAGACCAATGACTTTACAAAGCCCCACAGAAAGTAATCTAGCGGTGTTAAATCACAAGATCTTGGAGGCCAATTCACAGGTCCAAAACGTGAAATTAGGCGGTCACCAAACGTGTCTTTCAATAAATCGATTGTGGCATGAGCTGTGTGACATGTTGCGCCATCTTGTTGGAACCTCAGCTCATGGACATCATGGTTGTTCAATTCAGGAATGAAAAAATTAGTAATCATGGCTCTTCGGGTCTTCCTCAATGCTACGCTCTACAGTAGCAATAGCTTCTTCTGTACGCACCGTACGGCTTCTCTGGGGATTCGAGTTATCAATAAGAGTAAACGTGGTGCGAAAACGTTCCATGGTTAATGGTTAACTGCTCTGATGGACAATTTTGTCCACGATAAAATGGACGTAGTGCACGATACGTATTCCGCACAGAACCATTATTTTTGAAATAAAATTGCACTATTTGCAGGCGTGAGTCTATTCATGATGAATTGCCAAACCAAACTGAGAATAAATCACTTGACAGCTGTTAAATCGGTCGTCAACTTAAACAGTAATGCTAACTTAAGTTCTATACCTCGAAAAAAACACCCTTTATATAATTCAAATTTATCTAAATTAAAAATGTTTATTTTTATCTTTTACGACTAATTAAATATCGCAGAATTTCTTGGTAGTTAATTTAGTTGATGGAAACCCAGTTGTGTGTGTGCAAAGGTACAAGATAAATACTTTAATTTAAAATTGGTGTGGCATCAGAAAAGAATAACTCTACAAGTCAAATTTTCTTTTAACTATCATTTAATGTGTTCCCTTTATTAAATAATTAAAATTTACAAGAATGTTATAAATATTTATGAATGACAATCTCTATTTGTAAAATTTGTATATACAATCTCATTCATTTTATTACTTAATAACAAGATCTTGATGATATGGGTGGGTGGTATGATCATCATCATTATCATTAGATTTTTTTGCATCGTTCGTTTAAAAGAAGCCCTTCGGCCTCTTCTCAAAGGGAAAAAGATTTTGGAATCACTGATGAATATTCGCCATTTGCATATATTTGCATAGCTGGGTTATTTGATGGAGCAAATGTTAATTCCCGAAGAGACACCGAACAGTTCAAATAGAAATGTTTGCATTATATTATATCTATATCTATCTATATATATATATATATATATATATATATATATATATAGGTATATATATATATAGGTATATATACCGAGATATTGAAGATGAAACCGGATTTCTCATTTAAACTTGGGCTTAATTTCTTCCATGGTTATTCAAGTAATCTCTCTTCAAATCGCGCCTTTCTTTTTCCACAATAAATAAATTTAAATATTTTCTATGTTAATTTAATTTTTTCGTGTTTAAGAAGATATTATCGTTATATATATAGATAAATTAGCGGTGAAAAAATTGGTTTATCAATTCATCTATAATTTTAATAATAAAGAAATAATTTTTATATATATATATATAGGATATAATTTTTCTTTTATTAAATGAAAACTTGTTATCTACAAAAAATGATTGATGATTAGATACATCAAATGAATTTGAAAATAAATTACAAAGGAATAATTGTTATTTAATTGAACTGCCTATAGTAAAAAAGAAGGGTTGATTTTCATATTAAGGTTAAATAGCTTGTTCTTTTAATATTTTTATCTTTAAAAATCTATATCTAATTAAGATCAATTTCTGTATTCAACCCTTGACTTAAATAATATTTTATTTATAAATTACCTGGCAATTTTAATTTATTTGCTTTCTTTTCTGCTCTTTTGAATTCGAAAGTTCAAATTTATTTACTCTATTACTCTCATGTATAAACATGCTCTATAATTGCCAAATTTTATTGAAATATATGAGTTCCCAATTACAATAAAATGATATGAAACTCGTACTCTTATATAAGTAATCCACATTACAATTAACAATCTATAGGGTGACCATATTTCGAAAGCACCAAACCGAGACAAACGTTTTATCTTTTTTTTTAATATCTCGTAAGAGATAGTATTGCGATCACGAAAATTTTCGATGTTGAGATTTTGATGTTTTTATACGTTTTGAAGGTTCCTGAATCATTTTCACTAAGGTTGAGAAAAATGTCTCTCTGTGTGTGTGTGTGTGTGTGTGTAACCAAAAACACTTTGAGCTAGAATGATGAAATTTGGTACATGAGCATTATTCAAAATTCATAGTTTTCTATCAACTTTTGAGAAATGTAGCTCAACCGGAAGAGGGTCATTACCTACAACGTTTTGATTTGTTTTCACCTAAAGTGACCGTAAAATTAAAGATATATGTTTGATAATTTTTCACATGATTAATAATTGTATAAAACTGCTATATATAGAATTTCAGCTTGATTGAATCGCTGAAAGTACCAGAATTAATTTTTTAACACTGCAAATCTCACGCGCCAACACGTGTCGTGGTGCCTTCAACAAAGAGCCCAACATGCGCTGGTTAATAAATATTATTTATTAATTTTAATTTATAATTTATAATTAATTTAATATGATTTATAATTTATAATTAATTAAATTTAATTTAAATTAATGTATTTAATCCAATTCAAATTTGCGAGATAGTAGAGTGGAGAGACTCCAGCTTTTTTTACAACCAAATTGAACAAATTTAGAAAAAAAAAAGTCGGAAATGTCCTAAATTTTTAAAACTGGGACAATAGGATGTCCCGAAGACATTTTTCGGGACTCCGTGACACAGCACCTAAAAACGGGACAATCCCGGAAAACCGGGACATTTGGTCACCCTGGCAATCTAACCAATCCCATTAAATATTTATTTAAATAATAATTTTTTTTTAACTAAAAATCGTGAAGTAATTAATTTTTCTCATTTTCCATATTAGGTTCATAACGATTATTCCCAGACTTAAGAAAAGTATTACAAAATTTAACCATAATAAATATTATAATAATAGTGGATAATGATAATATATGGAGAAGTCTAAATTTGGAGAACCTAATATGAAGAGAATATAATAAATAAAATTGTTGACATTTGGTGCAAACGAAGAATAGTGAATTTGATTTCTTAGCTTCTAGTCCTTTAACTAATAAATTTCAAAAAATTAAAATAATAAAATTTATCTTAATTGAAGGGATTTTTGATAGATCGTTTCAATCGTTTCAAATAAATGTTATGATTTAATTTTAGAAACCTATTGACAGATTTTATTTTATAAAACTAAAATCAAACATAAAAGAATAAATATTAAAATAAGAATAATATAAATGTTAAAACGTATATTATTCAATCTTTGATATTTATATTAGCCTATTTTTTTAAAAACATTGTAAATATTTGATTTATATTATAATTAATTGAATTATAAACAAATAGATCTGAATTCTTGTCTAATTTATTTTGATATTTTAAAATAGCTCTATCTAATTAATAATTTAATTATCATGAATCTATGAATTGTCTAAAAACAATACACGAATAGTTATGCAATATTCAAACATGACTATTAATTAGTAAATAACCTGTAATCGTATCTCTCGGGTAGATTATTAAATTCAACAAAATTCAGTTTGCAATTAATGTCCAATTACTTAAATAAATAAAAAATAAACTATTGTACATCGACATCTTTTATCTCTCATTGTAATGTTGTTTATCTTTATATTAATATATTTTCCAAAAATCATTTTACGAGCTATATATTTTTTAAGTCATTTCCGAGGTAATCAGATTTTTGCATTTTAATATATATAGAGTTTAGTATAAGCCATTTTGAAACAATCATAAATAACCACACTTACTAAATAATATACGAGCTAATCCTTGGTAATTGGATTATAAATTAGAATGATTTAAAAGAAATATTTTAGCTCCTTTTTGAAGAAATTAGAGAATGGATTAAAACTATTTAAAAGGTATAATTTAAATAAAGATTACTTCCTATCGTCGAACGGTAAAAATAGTCTATTCATCCTATTTTTATAATATCTTTTTTATTTTTTTTAATTTTTACCACCTACATTATATAAAATACTAGCAGACCCGGCAAAGCTTCGCTTTTGCATGTGTGTCTGTATATATATATATACGTATGTGATAACTGAACACTTAATAATAATAATAATAATGTATTAAATGAATATAATTGAAATTTTAGTTTTAATTGCACTTTTTTTTTTTTTATTTTTATTTATTTTTATTGGAATTATTACAAATAATAATAATATACCGTTTAATACGTGAAAATAATAGTAATAATAATAATAATAATAATCAGAGGCGGATTAAACACCAGGCGGACCGGGCGGCCGCCCGGGACCCACCAGCCCGAGGGGCCCACCGAAACCTAAATAAAAATATTTCTTTAAAAAAAATTTAAAAAAACTGTTGAGTTTATGGATAATCGGACTTTAAATAAAACAAGTTATTCTTGATACAGATCTTTATTCGGTCGTGTTTTAACCCCGACTAACTTAAGAAAAAATAATCAATTTTGGGTCTCGGCGACAACAGTAAAAATTATGTATTTTTTACATAAGTACTATATAAAATAAGTACTATATAAAACAGTCTAAATTATAATATAAACAAAATTTGTCTTTCAATTATAATTGTAAATAACAGAGGGCCCATTTCAATTTTACCGCCCGGGGCCCCCAATCAACTGCCACTGATAATAATAATAATAATAATAATAATAATCCCTGCCTGGGGATCGCCAGATACCTAGATACCTAACAGAAGGGAATACTTACCTATTATATAAGAAAGGGAGTATTACAGAACCAATGAATTATCGACCGATAACCTGTCTATCTGTTATGTACAAGTTGTTTACATCCCTGATTAACAATAAGATCTATGAGCACTGTGATGCAAATAATTTAATCGAGGTCGAACAAAAAGGGTGCATCCGCGGAGCGCTAGGATGCAAGCAGCAGCTTACGATCGATGCTATAATATTAAAACAGGCCCAACTTAAAAAACGCGACCTACATATTGGATATATTGACTACTCAAAAGCCTTCGACTCTGTGCCGCATGACTGGTTGATAAGAGTGCTAGAAATATACAAGATTCCCCCTGCTATCATACATTGTCTGCACACCATGATGAAAACGTGGAGAACAAACATTCATGTCAACAACAACAACATTGGGAATATAAATATCAAAAGAGGAATTTTCCAGGGCGACTCTTTGTCTCCAGTATGGTTCTGCCTGGCCTTAAACCCTCTCTCGGTTTTGTTAAAGAAAAAGGATATGGGCTACAAGATCGGGAGAAATGATGGAAGATTAACGCACCTTCTATACATGGACGACCTTAAGATCTACGCCGACACCTGTCCAAAGCTCAACTCCTCAATAACAACAGTAAGAAGATTCAGCGATGATATTTGCATGGCTTTCGGTCTTGACAAGTGCTCTGTCATAAACATAAAGAAAGGAAAGACGGAGTATTTGGGAGAGACTGTTGAAGGCATTGCTGAGCTTGGACAGGATGACTTGTATAAGTACCTAGGGGTTCCTCAAAATATGAAGGTCAACCATAAACAACTAAAAGAAATGTTCACCGAAAAATACAGGAAAAGACTCACAATACTCCTGAACACCAAACTATCAGGCAAAAACTTAATTACAGCCATAAACACCTGGGCCGTTCCTGTGCTGACATATTCCTTCGGAGTTGTGAAATGGACTGAAACTGACCTGGACAGTCTGGATAGGCTTACTAGGGGAACTCTTAGGAAATTCCGGTGTCGACACCCAAGCTCTTCCGTCACTCGGCTGTACCTACCACGGAAGGAAGGAGGAAGAGGACTAACTAACATCTTTAACCTATGTCGAACCCAAGAGGAAAACATAAGAAATAAATTACTATGTTCTAACGACGACCTTATCAAATCCATTAGGAGGATCGACGATGGATACACTCCTCTAAATCTGAACTGCCAGTCGTTTTTAATCCCAAAAAAAGAACTCAAGCCGTGGAAAGATAACATCCTCCATGGAAAGTTCCCAAACCTCCTTGACGAAAATCATGTCGACAGAAGTGCTTCCCTACGGTGGCTGGCCGATGGATCTCTATATCCCGAGACGGAGGGATTTATTATGGCCATCCAGAATAGAATTATTAGAACTAGGAACTACGAGAAGCACATCTTGAAACTGAATATAACGGATAGGTGTAGGCGGTGCGACCTTGCAGGCGAATCCATCGAGCATATTATGGCAGGATGTCCAACACTATCGGAGACTGCCTACCTAGGAAGACATAACCAAGTGGCCAAATTGATCCACCAACAACTTGGGATCAAATACGGTCTACTGGACATAAAAACAACACCTCCCTACTATAAGTATGAGCCGGCACCAGTCGTAGAGTCTGGAAAATACATTTTATACTGGGACAGACCGATATTAACAGACAAGACCATCGCCTACAACCGACCTGACATCCTTCTAATTGACCTCAACACCAGGTCAGGGATCCTTATAGATATTGCTGTCCCTCTGACACACAACATCAAAAGAACAGAGTCAGACAAAAGGACGAAATATGAGGAACTCGCCTGGCAAATCGGAGAGATCTGGAAACTGGAGAGGGTCTCCATCTACCCACTCGTGATATCTGTTGAGGGAGTTGTCTCTTTCGAATTTAATAAGAACATTGAGAAACTTGGCCTGCCAAACACCATCTTGAAGCATGCACAGAAGGCCACTATCCTACAAACGTGCCATATAGTGCGCAAGTTTCTCAGTTGAAGATTATAAGGAAGATCGTGCGGGTCAGAGTGAATTCTCTTTCCACATCGATAGGTGAAAGTCGGCCAGCAACAATGCTGAGAAAACGCAATAAGAAAAAAAACAATAATAATAATAATAATAATTTATTAAATGAATATAATTGAATTGTGATTTATATTTTTATTTTTATTACAACTGTTATTATGGGTATGTTATTTTGGACAGTTTAAAAAAAAATAAAAATATTAATAAAATTTATCAAAAAATAATAAGTTGAAAAGATTTCCAATTATTTTTATTTATTTATTGTAAATTTTTCAATATAACCATGGTAACCATGAATAGACTTTTACCAAAATATTACTAATTAAATTAATTTTGGATACAGACATACAGACATTCCCTTTAATATATATAGATTATTAATTGTTAATTTATATTTAGATATAAAAGTTTTTTTACATATATTAAATAAGTGAATAAAAATATAATCTAAGAAAATAGTAGGTGTGATATTGGATTTCATGATTTCTTTTTAATTACTTAAATTAAATTGAAAAGATGAAAATTTAAGTGACAAATAATTTTTTTTTCATAATTTTTTTTTTTTATTTCTTATTCTTCATTGAATTTTTACTCTTTTGTTATTCTTTCATTCACTACCTTTTCTTTAAATTATATTACAATTTGCCCTTAAGGTGACACATAATATTATATTTAATAATAATTGAAAACTTTTTAAGGGAAAACATCTTTAATTTAAATTAAAATCAAAATTTAACTGTCAGTTGTTGCGATACTTGAATAAATTCGTGTTCACTCTAAAAATCGGTGATAGTTAACCAAACTTGCTTCCAGTATTAACACACAGCAGCATCGTAGAACAACCTTTCAATATTCGAGGCACAATTTTCAATCATAATTTTCATCGCGCCCCTCGCTTACATTAAAATGTTTACAATAATAATATCTATTGAATATTTTAGATTCTGTTTTTAAATTATTTTTAAATAACTACCAAAATAAGAGTTTTTCTATGTGTAGTATGTTCTTTTTTTCGTTTCACAGTCAGTTAATCAATTTTTAAAAAAAATATTTTCTCTTGGATATTCTCGCGCTACCCTTTCATCAAATAACTTTTTCACTGTTTTTTGAGAATATAATCATCTGTAGATGATTAACTTCATATTAGTTAATTTATATATTATACTAATAAAGGTAAATCCACCAAATGGAAATGGATATCAATTAATATGAATATATTCATTGAATTTAACCAAAATATCGTTCTGATAAGGATTTACATGCTACAATTGAGCAGGTAGGCGAATGGAGAGAAAGATTGCCTTGTTTAGAGAGAGTATAGTCATGGAATACAAGGTAGGCCAACTGTGTACCTCTCGGGGGAAACATGCATTTCAATTCACCATCTAAACTTACTACCTACTGATGCCGGTTGCGTATTTATGATAGAGGATACATTTACGAGCGTCAATAATACTATTTCAGAAGAGGTACTATCCTCCCTCCAATTATGTTAAACACTCTTTTTTTTTATAATAAATTTTATATAAATAACGCCATTAGAAAAAATATAATTAATTTTATTTGAAATAATAAAAATAATTTCATCATGTTATGTTGATATTTATTTTATTACAAATTGTAATAATTATGGTGGTTGATCACAAAAATAAATTGTACATTTAAAAATCCATGAACTCTTTATAATTTTGTATTCTGTCTGGGTTTGTTTCGTTTTATTGAATTTAATTAATTTTTTAATTTGAAATAATATTTAAATTATATTAATTAATCTAAATAAACATTCCAACAACATCCAACAACAAATGATGAGGGTTTATTTATAGAAAAATTTAATGTATGTTATAAAATGTTATAAAATTTGCACATTACACGACATATGGTAATAAATAAAATAATATTATATATAATAATATATAAATTATCTTAAAGTATAGATTTGTTCGCGAAAATAAACATATTCAGGATATGGGCGCATTCCACTTTTCACTGTAAATATTCTATTAAAATAATTTGTAGCCCCGGGGCGCGTAGGGGGTGAAATAATTAAATTCAAAAATAATAAAATGCAAATGTATTGAAGGTTACTCACGTTTGCAAAGGTTTGTTGAATGAAAGGTAATAGCCGTTGGAGATGATACGATACGGTGACTTATGGTATTAAAAAAGGGGGGCCCAAAAAGGGAAGGAGATGATTCTTAGGAGGTACAAATATGAATTTAACTATAGCTATAGTATGATGAATGGATGAGATCACTTGGAAAGATAGAACACAGAAAAATAGTTGAATGAATTTGGAAAAACACCTAAGCATATTCTCTCGAAAAACAGAAGAATAACTTTTTTTAAATAAGTTGTCCTGTGGCCAGGTCCGAACCGACCGACGGTTTGAAGTAAATTAATTTCCAGCTACAGAAACAATATCAAATAATTTTAATATATCTATTAATGTAATAAAAACAGATATGGATACATAAATAATAAATATAAACATTTTTAATTTTATTTTATTTATAATATATATGCAAGACCAGGCTGTGACGTCATGAATGGCTGGATGACGTCATATAATTTTAAATCAAGAAAAAACTAATAAATATGATTTTTCTCGAGGATAAAACCAATACAAAGTGCATGATTCGTGGTGATATATAAAAAAATCTCCTCATGTGAAATTTAGTGTGAAAATAACCCTTCCCTTCCTATCGTCGATCGCTAATACTACCACTTCCGGTTTTCGGATTTGCACCAAAAGTTGATCAATTCATCCCACTGATGCATTAAGTAAATATACCAAATTTCATCAAAATCGGTTGAGCCGTTCAGGCTGTACACATCTATACGGACGGACGGACAGACGGACTGACGGACGGACGGACAGACATCATGCTAAAAATACTTTTTTTTGTTAAGAAAATGCATGATTCGTGGAGATATGTAAATATCTCCTCATGTGAAATTTGGTGTGAAAACAATACCTCCCTTAAAATGAATGGAGTTTCATGAAAAGAATAATTATCTAGGAGGACCTGCAGATGGCAGCAGAAATCAAGCAAAAATTACACTTCTATGATTTAAATACTCTTGGATCAAACATAATTAATAAACAAAAAATATATTAATACGAGGGGTGAATATTTTAAACCACAAATTATATGCTTTTATAGTTCATACAAGATACAATACAACAAGAATGTATCGGTGAACGGCGATAAATCACCTTTTTACCAATGTTACCGACATTCACTCTAGGACGAATTTCGTGTAAATATTTCAAAATCGGTTATTGTGCAGAAAAAACATGTTTATATGCATATAAACTCAAAACAACACATCAATCAACTGTATGTGTCTTTCAATCCAAATCCAACAAAAATTGTCAATATTACAGGTCACTTGGCGACAGTAGAGCAATTTAGAATTATGAATGGTACTAGACCATTTATTTGTTACAATGCCTTCGGAGAAATTAGAAAAAAGTAAAAGAAGCGAATTCTTTATCATGACAATGCGAGTTCACACATTTCGACTCAAACAAAGAAATTGATGGGGTATCAGTAGTACAGCTCTGATTTGACTCTGAATTATTTTTTTTTTATTTTCCCTTATCATAAATGAATTACGTGAACAAAGATTTTCGATACTCGAAGAAGCATTAAAAACGCATGTTTTAGAGTTACCACGATAGGATCGGAAAAAGTACTTCGAAAAATTTATTCTGTATTAGATCAGAGAGAAATATAAATAGCAAACTTTATAAAAAGGACCAAATTATATAATTATTATTATAAATTATTTGAGTTTTATATTCAAAAGGCTAGTTAAATAAAATAATTGTAAAATGAATATATTATAATATTTTAATATTTTTAATAATATGAATTATTATTTTAAGAAGTCCCCTCCCCCTTGAATGGTTGAAGAAAAAGGAAAGGACAATTTGGCTAAGTCCGAAACAGATTTTGTGTTGGGGTTTAATTGTACTATTGTACAACAACCGTTTTACTGAGCATTTATTTGTTCTTTACCTATTAATAATTAATCTGACCAGAAAAATAATATTATCATTATTTTATTATTTAGTTTGTTCATATCATTCATAAAAATATTCGATCTTGCTATATTCAAATAAATGTATAATCTCATAAACACATTGCTACTTATATATATATATATACCCAATTTATGTAAATTATTAATTTGCATTTAAAGTTTGGTTTCTTTTTTAGTAAAGGAATTCTTATTAAATTTCTAATGTATTGAAGAGAGTGAGAATGTGGGAAACCATCTTTGAATATTTATTAAATTCTTCTCAAGTTCCTTCAATTTTCTTCTTCATCTTAGAAATTGGAATATTAATGAATATAGTTAAACGAAGATTTTCTATAATGAGACAATTCCCATCTATAGGCTGGATAATGGAAATAAATTTTATATGGAATATAAAATAATTTGCATCTAATATGAATATCACAATTTAATAGACTTCTATACAACGAGACAAGACTACTTTAATAAATTAGCTGGAGTGTCTCCACTCGACTATCTCGCAATTTGAATTGGATTAAATAACAAAATATATTATATTTAAATTAAATTTAATTAATTATAAATTATAAATAATAAATATTAAACCAGCTTATGTTTGGCTTTTTGTTGATGGCACCACGTCGCGTGTTGGCGCGTGAGATTTGCAGTGTTAAAAAATTAATTCTAGTAATTTCAGCTAATCAATCAAGCTGAAATTCTATATATAGCAGTTTTATACAATTTTTAATCATTCAAAAATCTATCAAACGTATAACATTATTTTTACGTTCAGTTAAAAGGAAAAAAATTGAAATTGTGGTAGGTAATGGTCCTCTTCCAAATGAGCTACAGTTCTCAAAAGTTGATAGAAAACTATGAATTTTGAATAATGTCCATGTACTAAATTTCATCATTCTATCTCAAACCGTTTTTGCGTAATCTTGGTTACACACATACACACACACAGACATTTTTCTCAACCTTGGTGAAAATGATCCAGGAACCTTCAAAACGTATAAAAACATCAAAATCTCAACATCGAAAATTTTCGTGATCGCAATACAATCTCTTACGAGATAGTAAAAATAATAATAATAACATTGGTATTGTTTAACATGTGCCCCAAATTATTTGTGTTAAACTTTAATAAACATTTAATTCCTTATATACGTTGAAAACTCCATTCCCTGTTATTAAGGGAAAGTATAAATATATATACATATTTCATTGTTTAACTATCCCAAAAAAGTTAAATTTAATATTAAATTCAAAAAATAGAAAAAAAAATTCATTGATACTTTGATAGTTTAAGCCATTTGAATATATGTGCTAGCAAAAAAATACACACTCACTTAAGGGAAAACTACTTTATTAGATTGGAAATTGTAACTTACAATTTTTTTTTTGATTGAAAATGAACAAGTCTCGTATTTTTATAATTTATTTTTTTTTTTTAAATTCTGAAAAATTTTCTCTCATAAGAGATGAAATGTGTATTATTTAATTTCTTATAAATTGTTTCATATAAAATTTTCTATATTTGTTTTGATTTTCGATATATGCCCATTTTACTTTTTTGATATTTATTTATTTGTTTTTTTTTTTTATGAATGTAATTAAGTGAAAATATTAATGTAAAATTTGGTTATGATAGGTTTTGTTAATAATATTCCTGCCATATACATATATATATATAACTGGAAAAACCACTTTTTTGGATTAGAACAGTGGTTCCCAAACTTATTTGGCCAAGCGCCCCCTTTCCAGAAAACAATTTAATCAGCGCCACCTTGGAAATTAACTTTTTTTAATTTTAATAACAATTAAACAGAAAGATAAATGTACCTATTTGCAAAATATTATAAATAAAGATGTAAATTAGAAACCTAAATGCACCAGTGGCCATCACCGCCCCCTGGATCGCTCCAGCGCCCACAAGGGGGCGGTAGCGCCCACTTTGAGAATCACTGGATTAGAATGACGAAACGTGGAGATATGTCAAAAATCACATATGGGTAGAGAATAGAGATTTAAATGCCTTTACTCTCAAAAAATTTAGAAATTTTTAACTATTGAAAAATAAAAATATTCAACATAAAATAATATTTCTCTTTACTCATCTTCCATTGAGTAATCTAAATTGAACCAATATTAAATTATTTTATTTGTTTATTATAATTATTATATATATATTAATAAAATAGAGATTGAGAACTCTTCTAGAGTCTAGAGTACTTACTTCTTGTTCTAACCTTGAATAACTCCAACTGACTCGTATCTATAATTCGTTTATAATTATATATTCTATACATTAATCGTTTCCCAATTAGTTTCTCTTTAAATAAACTCCTCAAGAGCATTTCTTCAACTAAGTCTCTTACTTTCTCTATTTTATTCTAAATTGAAAATTCATCATTATATGATATCAAGCATTCCAAAATAATATGATATTATAAATTGTTGTCATATAAATGTAGTGAAGAATTGTATTTTCGAAAATCTTAAAAATATTCTCATCAGTTAATTACATAGTTAATAATATTGATAATAATTTAAATTTATCGGATAATAGTAGATTCAGCTCATTGTTATCTTTATTTAGATTGTCCAATTAAAGAAAATTTAAATTTATTCAAATTTTGGGTATTGTCTTTTCTATATCTTTCTATTTAAAAAATTCCTAAATTCTGGGTTTGAATTTGAACTAAAATTCTTCAATATACAATTTCCATCATTTTCAAAAGATACGATATCATAATATGCTTCTATATATATTTTGATTATTTATAAAATTCCTTCAGCTTTATTTATTTTGTGTTTTTACTTTCTCGCCAGAGATAGTATTGCGATCATGAAAATTTTCGATGTTGAGATTTTGATGTTTTTATACGTTTTGAAGGTTCCTGAATCGTTTTCACTAAGGTTGTGAAAAATGCCTCTCTCTGTATGTGTGTATGTATATATATATATATAAATTTGGTACATGGGAATTATTCAAAATTCATAGTTTTCTATCAACTTTGAGAAATGTAGCTCAACCGGAATAGGGTCATTGCCTACAACGTTTTGATTTTTTTTCCTCTAAAATGACCGTAAAAATAAAGATATATGTTTGATAATTTTTCAAATAATTAATAATTGTATAAAACTGCTATATATAGAATTTCAGCTTGATTGAATCGCTGAAAGTACCAGAATTAATTTTTTAACACTGCAAATCACACGCGCCAACACGTGACGTGGTGCCATGAACAAAGAGCCAAACATGCGCTGGTTTAATAAATATTATTTATTAATTTTAATTTATAATTTAATTAATTTAATTTAAATTAATATATGTTATTTAATCCAATTCATATTTGCGAGATAGTCGAGTGGAGACACTCCAGATTTTTTATTTTTATTCCTTTATTAATTTTATTTTAATTCTATCATTAAATAAACATAATTTACAATATAAAGCAAAAAATTATTCAATAAATATACCAAATAGGAATGAATGATTGTATCTCGTATCTATTTTCATTCACAATCTAATCTATTTTTAAATTTTCATTATATAATTAAATATTAATTAAATGACTTTTTTATTTGTACTTTAAAATTCATTAGGGCGTTAATTTATATAAACCCTTTAAACAAGATAGTAGTATTTTCAAATTCCTTGAAAGTCATTTAGAACATTTTTTCCAACAACAAAACGTATAGGTATCTTTTTTGCTCTTTCTTATTGCGTCCAAGCGCGAAATCTCATAAAAAATGGAGGCTGGTGAGCAAGTCGGTAAAAGGGGAGGATTTGTGTGTCCTCCGTTAAGTGTGTGAGTGAGGATAAGGGCCTAAAGGCCGAAGAAAACCTTGGTCAAGGGTCAATTGAAGTTGCAAAGTCAACATAAAGCCGCAGATTCGCAACGCTGAGCCAAAGCCAAACATCACATTCAAAGAAGCCATCAGAAATGTTATCAGTTCAACTATCAACACTCAAGGTAAATAAAAAATAGCTGAGAGAGGCCCGGGAGCACTTGAAACAATGATCGTTTAAGATTCTATTTAGCTTCTAAGACGATTTCAAAAAGTGATTGCAAAAAAAAAGGATTTTTTATTTATTTATTTAATATTACTCTGATTTGTTTTTTTTTGTTTTTATGATTACTCATGAAATTGACTTAATAGAAAATATTACAAATTAAGAAATAAAATATATATTTTCATTCATTTTAAATAAAAATTGTATTAATCATAAATATTAATTTTTTTACTTATATTTATTTAGACTCCTTTCGATCATTTGTCTATGTTTTTAAGGTTATTGGAATCTAAGCCCGTTTCATCATACTAAACATTTTATATTTAATTATTCATTTCTTTTTGATTTGGTAAATCAATTTTTTTTTAATTTTGAACTTGATTTGAACCACGTTTGAGCTATGTTTGAATTGGTTTATTTTTTAATGAATAAATTATATAAGTATATATGGACAAGCCGAAACAAAATAAAATATCGTTGAGCCTGTTGGATCACCTGTGCCACTAGTGAAGGAGTTAAAAAAAAGAATTCTCAACTCTTTCCCACAGGGAGTAAAATAAAATTATTTGGGAAAGGGACCCTGAAATAAACTTCACCAAAGAGTGCAGTACATTTGACTATTAGTGCTTAGGCGATTCGCCTTGGAGAACCAAAATCAGAAAGAAATAATAACAAATCAAATTAATCAAAATATCCGATGCTAACATATAGATCTGCAAAGGAAAGATTAGATTCACTCTTTTATAAATAAAAGAAAAAGGTTCGTTGCCACGTTATAATATTTAATGAAAAGAAAATTAATATAAAGTAAAAATAAAATGAAATTGATATAAAATTAAAAGGAGAGAATCCTTAAATTTACAAATTAAATATAAAATTTTTTTTTTAAAAAACCAAGACCACTTTACAATTACACTTTTTTAAGCTCTACTCGAATCCAAAATCAAAATTTAAATTAGCTGGAGTGTCTCCACTCGACTATCTCGCAATTTGAATTGGATTAAATAACATAATATATTATATTTAAATTAAATTTAATTAATTATAAATTATAAATAATAAATATTAAACCAGCGCCTGTTTGGCTTTTTGTTGATGGCACCACGTCACGTGTTGGCGAGTGAGATTTGCAGTGTTAAAAAATTAATTCTGGTACTTTCAGCTATCCAATCAAGCTGAAATTCTATATATAGTAGTATTATACAATTATAAATCACGTGAAAAATTATCAAACATATATCTTTATTTTTACGGTCACTTTAGAGGAAAAAAAATCAAAACGTTGTAGGTAATGACCCTCTTCCGGTTGAGCTACATTTCTCAAAAGTTCATAGAAAACTACGAATTTTGAATAATGCTCATGTGCCAAATTTCATCATTCTAGCTCAAACCCTTTTTGCTTAATCTTGGTTACATACATACACACAGAATATTTTCTCAACCTTAGTGAAAATGATTCAGGAACCTTCAAAACGTATAAAAACATCAAAATCTCAACATCGAAAATTTTCGTGATCGCAATACTATCTCTTACGAGATAGTAAAAATCCAAAATTTTAAAAACAGACACAGACATATAGATTTAATATTAAAATTTATATTTATATATTGTATTTATAAATCTTTAAAACATTTTAACATTGTTTCTTATTTTGATTAAAATTACATTTTCATTCTGTATATTAAATAATTTTATTTCATTTTAATAAACATCTATTTTTAAATATTTGTTGCTCTCTACATTATTTATCTAAATCTCACAATATATTAAGATCATATAAATTGTAATTGTTTATGCAATTTTGTGATAAACAGGAATAAAAGTTCGTTGATAGTAAAGCATTCCCAGATGTTTTATTTATTTATTTCATATTACTCTGATTTGTTTTTTGTTTTTTGTTTTTTTTTGTTTTTATGATTACTCATGAAATTGACTTAATGAGAAATATTACAAATTAAGAAATAAAATATATATTTTCATTCAATTTAAATAAAAATTGTATTAATCATAAATATTCATTTTTTTTCACTTATATTTATTTGATCATTTGTCTATGTTTTTAATGTTATTGGAATCTAAGCCCGTTTCAACATACTAAACATTCTATATTTAATTATTCATTTCTTTTTGATTTGGTAAATCAATTTTTTTTAATTTTGAACTTGATTTGAACCACGTTTGAGCTATGTTTGAATTGGTTTATTTTTTAATAAATAAATTATATAAGTATTTATATTATATTTACCTTGTTTACACCATACTAAATATTATTATATTCATATATTCCAATTAGTTAATATCATTTTATAGAAAAAATAGTATTTCATTTTTATTTAAATAAGTATTCTAGTCCTGTGTTATTAAATTTGGATTAGAAATTATTTAAATAATTAAAAAAAAATTGTTTATATAAATGAATATTTTTCTATCTATGTTTCTTTTTAATTGTGATCCATTAAAAAATTATATAAATTAAACATGAATTTGTAGTCGTATGAGGTAATTTTCAAATACTTTTATTTTCATCTATTTATATACACAGAATATATACATAGGTAGATTCCTTAAAATTATATATATAAAAATACAATTATGTATCTTATCTTATTATGCTAGCTAAAATTGTTTGTTTGTTTGGCCACGATTTTTTTGAAATTTTTTTGAAATTTACACTAGATATAGTATTTATAAAGAAAAATTAAGTTTTATTGATCACATCTCTGGAAAAATACATCTTCATTAGTTTTTTCTTAATTTAAATTTATATATGGATGACGACACTATGTCATCCATATTGAAATTTGACTCCCGCCTTTTTTTAAACGATATTGTATTAATATTTTTTTTATATTTAAAATATTTTAAAATTTTTTATTTAATTTCGAAATAAAATTAAAAATATATATTTTAATAATATTTTATAATTATAAATTACGATATATATTTATCATTCTTCCAATAAAAAAAATATTCATGCACTTAGAAACATACCTAATAACCCCAAATTCCATTCATTTTAATCAGATTCATGCAATGATACAACATTTAATAATTGTAATAAATAATTAAAGAATTGTATATCAGCTCGGTGTCCCAAGTATTAATATTACCAGCCAAACCCAATAATAATGAATTATTTTTTTTAACTTAATAACCGAGCTGAGGCTCGGGGGTCCCGGTACTTATAAATATATAAAAAGATATATTTATATAAAAGACCTGATTGAAAAGTTAAAAATAGAATAATTATTTCTACTTTTAACTTATCTTATCTTATTATGCTAGCTAAAATTGTATATATCTATATATCTATATATCTATATATCTATATATCTATTTATCTATAACCATTGGTTCTCAAAAACCGCTCTAACGATTTTTTTCAAATTCACACTAGATATAGTATTTATAAAGAAAAATTGAGTTTTATTGATCACATCTCTTGAAACTTACAGCTTCATTATTAATTTCTTAATTGAAAATTATATATGGGTGACGTAAATGGCATCCATTTTGAAATTTTACTCCCGCCTTTTTTTAATTTTGTATTAATATTTTTTTTATATTTAAAATATTTTAAAATTTATTATTTAATTTCGAAATAAAATTAAAAATATTTATTTTTAATAAAATATATATATATATTTATTAATCTCTCTCAAAAAAAAAAATAACAACAAAATAAAAAATGGTTTTGAAATAATTTTTTTTTTTTTTTTAATCTAATATTTTTTAATAAATTAATTAATAAATTACTATTTTATATTTATTTATTCATTGTTCTTTTATTAAATTTAATATTTATTAATATCTTATCTTATTATGCTAGCTAAAATTGTATATATGTATTTATCTATATATATTGGTTCTCAAAAACCGCTCTAACGATTTTTTTCAAATTCACACTAGATATAGTATTTATAAAGAAAAATTAAGTTTTATTGATGATATCTCTTGAAACATTCAGCTTCATTATTAATTTCTTAATTGAAAATTATATATGGAAAACGTCAAAATTTTTAATACTGCCTGCTAAGACAGTAAAAAAATGACAATTTTTTATCTAAATACATATAGTCCAGCGGTTGGACTGATGTTTTAACGAGTGGATTTCGTCGGTTCGAAACTCGCCGGGTGAATGGTTATTTAAAAATGAAAATAATGATTTTGTTATTTTTTTTTCTTTTTATCTATTGTTTACTTTTTAATAAATTACTATTCTATATTTATTTATTCATTGTTCTTTTATTAATAAAGTTTTAGATAGTTTTATAAGTTTTAATATTTTTTCAATAAAATATTATTCAATATATTTATTAATATTATTTTATTTATTATTATTGAGTACCCGAAGTTCCATTCATTTTAATCAGATTGATGCAATGATGCAACAGTTAATAATTGTAATATTGTAATAAATTTCTATCTTGAAAATTGTTACATATTATTCAGGATATTTTAAAAACTATTTCTTTCTTTAATTAATATTCATTTTTTCTATAAGTCAGATATATTTCCAAATATTAAATAATTTTTGAAGTGAAAACTTCTTTAGCGGCGTTGAGCACTTTTGCGGGATGGGGAAAAAGTATAGAACTCGCGTGATCGTGACCAACACCATGAAACCATCTGCTTTCAAATTTCTTATAACAGAGCGCGAAATTTGAATTGTCATTAGAACTGTTTTATAAATTATCTCTAACATATAAATATATATTTATTATGTAAAGTTCATTTCATATATACATATATAATCAAAATTATACGAAATGAACTTCACATAATAAATATATATTTTATGTTAGAGATAAGAATTATAAAACAGTTCGTATTGCAATATTTTAAACAAAGTTGTGTATTTATATATATATAAATATAAGTTACAAATTTGTTTAAAATATATGTTTAAAATAATATATAAGTTATATATATATACATGCATATGAAATTCATCTTTCTCGTGAAATAGCGCGAATTTCGTCTGTTTTAAAATTTCTTACGCAGAAGTTTTCACTTCTGTCGGCCAGTCCCACGACTGCCAATTTTGCTTTTTTAATTCCGAAAAGCTGCAAAGCACGTTTTTTTGTCTTTAGTTTGTTTTATAACCACTTGGGGCGCTAAACAGTTTTTCAAAAAAACACTATAGAAAAAAAATATATGTACCTATATATTATATATTTATGTATTATTGAGGAGCACAAGTTCATTAATTTTAATCAGATTGATGCAAATGTGTAACATTTAATAATTGTAATAAATAATTAAAGAATTGTGTATCAATATTTTTTAAAGGGTAGAGCGAGAGCTCGGTGTCCCAGGTATTAATATTACCAGCCAAATCCAATAATAATGAATCATTTTTTTTAACTTAAGTACCGAGCCGAGGCTCGGGGTCCCGGTACTTATTTATTATTTATCGATGACATATGACATTCATATTGAAATTTTACTCCCGCTTTTTTTTTAAATATTTAAAATATTTTAAAATAAAATTATTATTTAATTTCGAAATAAAATTAAAAATATTTATTTTTAATAAAATATATATATATTTATTAATCTCTCTCAAAAAAAAACAACAAAACAAATAAATGTCTTTGAAAGATGGTAAAAATATCTTTCTAATTATCAAAATATATCATAGACCAGCGGTAAGAACAATTGTTTTTACTCCCCGAGTTCGAAGGATCGAAACTCGCCGCGTTCATTTTGTTTTTTATCTATTTTAGTGATTTATTTATTCATTGTTCTTTTATTAATTAAGTTTTAGATAGTTTTATAATTTTTAATATTTTTTCAATAAAATATTATTTAATACATTTAATAATTGTAATAAATAATTAAAGAATTGTATATCAATATTTTTTAAAGGGTAGAGCGAGCTCGGTGTCCCAGGTATTAATATTACCAGCCAAATCCAATAATAATGAATCATTTTTTTTAACTTAAGTACCGAGCCGAGGCTCGGGGTCCCGGTATACATATTTATGTATTATTGAGGACCCCAAGTTCCATGCAATGATGCAACATTTAATAATTGTAATAAATAATTAAAGAATTGTATATCAGCTCGGTGTCCCAAGTATAATATTACCAGCCAAACCCAATATAATAATGAATTATTTTTTTTTAACTTAATTACCTAGCCGAGGCTCGGGGTCCCGGTGTGATCTTAATATATTGTCAGAATTAGATAAATAATGTAGAGAGAAAAATTATTTAAAAATAGATATTTATTTAAATGAAATAAAATTATTTAATTTACAGAATGAAAATGTCTATAATAATGTCTAAATATTTTTTCGAGCGACAGCTCGGTATCCCATGTATTAATATTACCAGCCAAACCCAATAATAATGAATCATTTTTTTTAATTAATATTACCAGCCAAACCCAATAATAGTGAATCATTTTTTTAAACTTAAGTACCGAGCCGAGGCTCGGGGTCCCGGTACTATATATATATATATTCAGAAGAGAATAAAAGTAAATTGAAAATGAAAATGATCCTTGCTATTGAGTGTTATCTCTCGAAAGTTCAATGCATTTAATAGTTTGAATCCAAAGCTATCATAGACAATATATAAATATATATATTATATTATATTATATTATAGTTGAGGCTAATTTTCACCCATCTGTTGTTTAATAACTTGTTCTCAATTCTTGTTTGTGCCCCGGAGGACTTTCTCTTTAAAGAACTAACTTTCACATAGGGGTTTTGCTCCTTCCTCTTTGCCGATCATGAGAACAATTCAAATGAAAACGAGAGATGGAGAGAGAAGTACGAAAAATATGCAGAATAAGATGGGAAACTTTTAGTTTTCAAATAAAATATGTAAATGATTGATAAAAATACAATAAATAAAATAAATACATGTTTTTAATTTATATAATAATAAATAACTATTATGTTTTTTAAAAAAAATAACTAATGTAAGAAGATATTTTGTCTTTTTTGTGATTGGTAAAATCATCTTTTGCACGTTGTTAGAAGAATTTTGAGGAATGGAAGACACACACGCGGGTCAGTAGAATTAAATTAAACACTGTGCAATTATTAATATCTGAATTTCACAAAATTCTCTAACTACTACTAAGAAACCAAGAATTTAATTTCGGTGTTTATGCCTTCATCAGATGTAATAAACCTGGCTCCTTGAGCCTAGTAGAGAGCATTACAATTGTAATTATTGATATAAATATTTATATGTTATAATTACATTGTAATAGAATAAATAAAATTTTTACAATGTAATGCATTAATTACCTTTTCATATTTAATTGAGAGAAAGATACACAGTTTTAAAATTTTATACTAAGAAAGATACAAAAGTGGGGGAGCAGTTAAAAGTACCACCTGTCACTATATTGTTTATCCTTGCATATTATTTATTATTATTATTACTTATTTTATTTGATAACTTTATTAAAAACAACCACAAAATTTAAAATAAAAATATTTAATTTATTTAAAAGTATACAAAATAGCAAGAAAAATCATTCTTATATGTATCAAGATAAGTACAAAAATAGCATGAACAGATAATGACTGATATACTAGTTCAATTTTTTAAATTCTTATATAAAATTAATCCTAATTATCGAATATATAAGTAAAGGAGACCATGAAATTATATTAAATCTATTAAACTAATATAATACTGCGTTTGTGGTATTAATATACTAATACCTCTTGAAATTATAATCAGATACATAAACAGATAAGAGGGTTATTTATTAGCCTATTGGCATATTGAACTTTCACTAAAATCGATTAGAAAGGAATTAAATTGAATTTCAAATAATGGATTCTAAGATATCATTGAATGTTTCTCCACCAGTTTTTCTAGAAAAATTATACTTTTTCACTAAAATATGTTTCTGTTATTCAAAATAAAGAATGATAGAAAATAAATTGCTTACAATAAGATTTCAGATTAACAAGACACGTGGTATAATGGGAAAGTTTTGACAGGAGAAAAATAAATATATTGGTGGGAAGACCATGGACACGGTAGGAGGCAATTTAGGAAGTAATGGGAGGAGGATTGGCGTAGTTCAGAAGAAAGTCATTTGGAGAATGATGCGGCCAAGAACTTACATAAAGCCACAGAGAAAGATAGATAGATACATATAGATACACCTATATTTATTTTATTTATAGGTATTTTCAAATAATTATATATTAAACCTAAATTTATTTAATCATTTTATTTAAACCAAACATTTTTATATTTATTCAAGAATTTTCAATAAAATTGTTCTTGTAGAATTCCAAAAATAAAGCTTGTAGCTTGTACATATATTTTCTCTCTTTATTAATTTTATTTATTTGATATTTTACTAAAAGATGATTTTATCCCATAAGCTCTTTCATTTCATTCTTTTCAAAAAAGTGATAATGGATTTATAAGTGATTCAATATTTTAAGAAAAATCTAAAAAAAAAAAATAAATAAATAATAAAATACACGAAAGCAATGTTTGTTTTTCTTTTTTTCTTTTCTTTGCATTTTGCTATAAATACGGGCATTTTCTAGAAACAAGCTTCTTGTAAATTGTATTTGATTTAAATAAGAAAATATTTAAACATTGAAGCCATTTGATAGCAACAGTAGCGGATCCTTATCTTGGATCTGTTCCACTTTTACGATTGTCAATATTTGATTTGATGACGGGGGGATGGATAACAAAAATGGGGGAAGCGTAAGACGATGGAGACAAAAGATGTAAAAGATAGCCAACCAGGAAGCAAAGGAAATGCAAAGGAGCAACCCAATGTCTATGCTTATTTTGATAAGAGATTAGAACAAAAAAATATTCAGCCCGCCTTTTTCAAGTACAGGAATGTTAAAATGGGGATATAATAAAGTTAAGTGGATTTCACGCCCAGTGGCTTTATCCACCCACTCGTTGATGAAAATGCAATTGTCACCGTAGATAGTTACAAAAATCCCACCATTTTATTCAAACAATTTTAGTTTTATAATGCTATAAAATCTATTCACTCCTCTAAGATGACTTAATGGACTATATCCCAAAGTTTATTAAAATAAAATAATATAAATAAAACAAAATATATCAGTATCACAATACTAAAATAAATATTTGGTATAATATTAAAAATACATCTAGTAAATTAAAAATAAATAAACTCCATTTAAATCAAGAAAAAAATTGGAATAGCATGGATGATGTGCTATTGTAGTTTGTTTTTAGAATATAAAAAAATAACATAAAAGCGAAGAAAGTGATTTGTTTATGGGTGAAAGTACGACTCCAGTATGGTTCTTTACTGTTTTTTATTTTTTTTGTAAATTTAAAAATCAAGCATGTTACATACTTGGTTTATTCTAAAGAAAATGTTACGGTCCTGCATTAGACTGCTATATTTTCACAAGAGGAAAGATTTCAAGTTGATTAAAAAGAGGACTCTTGTCAATGTCACTAATGACTCGATAAAATGTACTAACAGAATAAACTAATTGTATCTATCTCAGTAACCGAATTTGAGAGTTATTGGGGGACGTTTTCACACCACGTTTACTCTTATTGATAACTCGCATCCCCAGAGACGCCGTACGGTGCGTACAGAAGAAGCTATTGCTACTGTAGAGCGTAGCATTGAGAAAGACCAGATATAGAGTAGAGAGCCATGATTACTAACTTTTTCATTCCTGAATTGAACAACCATGATGTCCAGGAGCTGTGGTTCCAACAAGACGGCGTAACATGTCACACAGCTCGTGCCACAATCGATTTATTGAAAGACACGTTTGGTGACCGCCTAATTTCACGTTTTGGTCTCCACGATCTTGTGATTTAACACCGCTAGACTACTTTCTGTGGGGCTATGTAAAGTCCTTGGTCTATGCGGATAAGCCACAAACGCTTGACCATTTGGAAGACAACATTCGCCGTGTTATTGCCGATATACGGCCACAAATGTTGGAAAAAGTTATCGAAAATGGGAAGTCCAGATTGAACTACATCCGAGCCAGCCGTGGCGGTCCTATGTCAGAAATCACATATAAAATGTAATGCCACAAAATTATCTTTCGTATAAATAAAATTCATGTCAGTCGAATAATCCATCGTTGTTTTATTGCAATTTAAAGTTCTATACCTCTAAAAGAAACACCCTTTATATCTGACTATCCGATAAAAATATAATTGATAACTTTAAAAAAGCCTGAACCGAATTCAATAAAATTTCAACGCTATATTTTTATATAACCCATCGATGTGAAAATAGGCTCTAAATTTTAACAATATCTAATTATAAAACAGAAATTAATTTTTAAAAATTTATATAAAGCTCCGCGTTATCCTTGGAACTGATTGAATTTGTGTACAATCATTATAAAAATATTGTTTTTATTATTGTATATAATTTATTCATATAATAAGATCAAATAGAGAAATTGTCATCTTTAAAATCTTCACTTATTAATTAAATTAATATTAAAACATTTTATTAAACTTAATTTAATTCAACAGATTGTATTTTAAATTTTTATGATTTGTTTTTGTTTTCTTCTTGATTTTTTAATTTTTTCACTAAATTAATTTTTTTTTTCTTTTTGTATAATTTGGCGAATTGATTATAATGAAATCTAAAGAAAGAGACGTGAGTTTACCTATATTTAAGTTATATATTTATAGTTTTAATACCCACAGAATTCGATTAATATGCTTAACTATAAGATAATTGTTGAAATCAAATAAAAAGAATAACAAGAAATAACAATTGAAATTAATATTAATTGATCATGCTAATTATATTCCAATGAATATTTCAGTTTTCCACTCCAATGATCTTTATTTCCAGTTTTTTTTTAACATAAAATAAAAAAAAAAACCTTTCAATAAGTTGAGACGAAAAGATAGAAGAAAAGTTTTATATATTGATCTTGGACTTGTAAAGTTTCAACTTTTGATAAAATTAGATTTTTCAATTTAATATATTTTATGTGGGCTCTTTAAGCCACCAATGAAAAGGAATGGGGAGGCATTTTTTCTTTTTATTAATGTAAAGATCAATCCTTATTTTATTAACTTTTCTACTTTATAAATATGATTTGGGTATATATAGTGAACTTGAATTAATAATGACCGTTTGTTTTGAAATTTATGAATTTATTTTCAAATAATGATTACAAATATATTAATCAAAGATTTGTCCATCGCTGGCCACTACTTTTTCCCATCTTTCTGGCAATTTTCGGATGCCAGCACGAAAAAACGACTCGTCTTTTGAGGCAATCTAATCATCGACCCATTTTTTGCATGAAGTGAACTTCTGCTGGGATAGACCATGTGTCATCGACCGGAACAAGTAATAGTCCGAAGGAGCAATGTATGGAGAATACGGCGGGTGTGGTAGGACTTCCCATTTCAGTGTTTCTAGGTAGGTTTGACTTTGAATAATTAGTATACAACCGTCTGTCGGTTCTTTGCCTGGCGACAGGTCAACTTATATTAAACTACCTGGAAGCGGTTTTTTGAACCAGGTACAAACAATTATAATACATGTTAAAATGAAATAGATAAGATGTAAATAGTAATATTAATAATTATTTTAAAAATACATATATTCTTATATATTATGTATTTTCTGCTGAATTACTTCAGTTAAAGGATTTATTTGAAAATTATTTTTTTTTTGTATTCCATGCTTATAATGTAAATTTGTACCGATTTTAATTATAATAATTCAGAATTCAAGGTATCTAATTGACTAAAATTTAAATAAATTAAAAATAATATTTGCATGTATTGCCTATAAAAAATGTTTTTATTTACATTTTATTATTTTTATTAAATAAGTTTATTTTATCAATGGATATAGGTATATCCATAATAGAAGAAGTATAGGAAGAAAATAATACTATTATTTATTTTATCCATACTCATTAATTTTAATGTGATCATCGTAAGATAAAATAATTTAATTTATCTAATCTGATTAACATATATTTATTTAGTAAATATTTCCGGATACAATCTGTCTTATTAATCTCCTATTAACTTTTCCAGACACTTAGTCCAATGGTGATATTTTAGTTTTGTAATATATACAATACGAGGAGGGAATTAACGCTTACAAAACGATCTGGATTAGTAAATGACAGCTTATTAATCATGCATCGAGACAATTTACCTAAATGAACCAACCATATAGCTTTCTGGTTTATGTGAAATTGGTGTTGTCGAATAATGAATTTGAATACGTATATTCACATGTCGCCTGAAACAACCACCATCCCACTTCACCCGCAATATCTTTCTCCCTTTATATTAATATATATATATATATATATATATATTAATTGAGATTAGAATGATAGACAAGCAAAATAAATACAATCCAATATGTTTTAATTAATTTTATATAGGTATATAATCAATATAATTTAAATGTATAGTTATTAACAATTAAACATTTTTACTTTTTACTTTTGTGTTGTTTTGTTTTTTGTAAATTCTATTAAAAAAAACTTCAAAAAGAGAAGATTTTATTTATTTATATATGTACATATATTGGACAATAACTTCACTTAGAGATCCAATCTTTTATTTAATTTTAATTATTTTCGGTTATTTGTAATTAATTATTTTATTTTATATATTTACATTTATTTATTAATAAATTCAATTAGAAATACAATTATGTTGACATATTTTATTTCAATTGAATTTATTTTTTCCATAATATATTATATCAACCATTCCTGAAAATAATCTTTTATTTCATAATGAATCTTTGAATATTTATTTTGATTATAGTTAATCAATTAATTATCAGATTTTAATTATCCAGAAATACAAATATATAAAAAATATATAATATATTTAAATCAATTAAAATTTCAAAACAAAAAATAATTGTCACTTATTCTATTCTAGTGTATACAGCAGCGATACTAAATCTGTCGGTCGCGAGAATATCCAAGAGAATTTTTTAAAAAATTGACTAAATTACTGAAAGGAAAGCACACGTAGTAAAACTCTTGTTGTTGCAGTTGGTTAAAAATAATTTAAAAACAGAAACTGTATTTGGCAGCAGTACATATACGTATCATCTGTATTCTATGAGTTGCTTTATTCATTTTCTGTTTCTAATTCTAATTTTTACATTTATTTTATAGTGTTTTCCTCAGCATTCTAGGCCCTAAAACATATTATAACTATAAATCAAATAGTTTGAAAGCATAAATAATAAATTTACAGAATTAATATTTATTGATTATATAAAAATAATATTTCTAATATTTCTAAGTTTATAACATTCTCGAGTTGTCTGGAGATTCAAAGAGGATATGCAATTCCTCGTTATGCAGTCTCTGCCATTCCCCGGTAACCTCAACTTTCTTTACCCCATAAAGGCTCAGAAGAATCTTATTTTCCTATACTATAAATCTACTCTCGTCTCCAAGTTCATAGACAAAGCAACATAATTTATATATTTTAATTTTGATTCACCTTGATAATAATTTGGACGAGATAAGCCCCTTACTGCATAACAGGCGTTACCCGATTGCATCCTCGATTTAAATTCTTCTCAAATATTATTATTCTTGTTATCAAGGAGTAGAGGCTTATCTCATGAAAATTATTATCAAAGGGGATCAAAATGAAAATATATAAAACAATTATTTTGCCTTTTCTATTATATGGGTGGGATGCATGGTCTATGACCTTTGAGAGTAGATTCAGAGTATTTGAGAATAGGATTCTTCCCAGCATTTTTGAACCAAAGAAAGATGAGGACACCGGGAAATGGCGGAGACTGCATAACGAGGAATTGCATGACCTCTATGCATCTTCAGAAATAGTTAGGGTTATAAAAACGAAAAGGCTGCGATAGGCAGGGCACATGGCTAGAATGGGAGAGGAAAAAGATATTGGTGGGGAGATCGATTGGAAAACGTCCGTTTGGAAGACCAAGGACGCTGTGGGTGGACAATGTTGGCAGGGACGTGAGAGAGATGGGAAAGGGTAGGAGTTAGATGGTTATAGCTCAGGATAGGGACACTTGGAGAAATGTGATTGTGAGGGCCAAGAACTTTCGAGTAACGTAGAGCCAGAGCCCAGAGGTAGATAGATAGATAGATAGAACATATACAAGAACACAAAAACATGATTGTTTTATGTAATATACTGATTGAAACAAAATGGATGAAAACCTTTTACTACTTTCAACCAAATACTATGAATCACTCGGGGGTACAGGGGGCGGAGCCTCCGACTAGATGTGAAGAGCGCTGAAGGCGCTCTGAGCAGCTAGTAATATAATATAATTGTTAGTATAATAATTATAAATAATTTAACCACACATTCACTTGTTTAAATTATATAGATTTCATAAATACAATTAAATAAAAAAAAATATTTATCAATATAAAATCTAAATAAATTTAAGTTTTTTATTATTTTTTTTATTCTGATAATTATTAATAGGGTGCTGTTTTAATAAATAAAAAGTTATTTCAAAAGAGAATTCAAAAATAATTCTGAAGTTAATTAAGAATTAGAGTATATTATATAAAAAAAACATTCATTTTTGAATCCCCTTTCTTTTTTTATTCAATGCTTATAATTACTTTCAAAGGATTTCTTTTTCCCTCACCTGATCTTTTATGACTTTCATATCAAGAAATACTTTTATAACAACATTGTTATTACTTTTTATTCTCTGACCTCATATTACAATAAAAAAAAGACGACCATTATCTACTTTAATCAGCAGTAAATTATATTTTACCACAACCCCCACCACTCAAAATGTTAATTTCATTTTTAATGACAGTGAATAAGATTTCATTGTCTTTGGACTTGCTTATGAACATGCTGATGAAAATTTGTCATTTAATTGAAAAAAAAAAAAAAACTTTTACTTCATTACGGATATTTGACCTGATTGAAAGATAAAAAAAAACATTAAAAAAAAAATAATAATAATCATCTAAAAAAAGGATGAACTTCTTAATGAAATTTTTTTATAGTTCGATATTACAAATCATAGAATAATTAATATTCTTTTAATATAATATAGTTATTTATAGATGCTACATAGATTAAAAATTATATATATAAATATATTAAAATATAATATTATATTTATATATTATAATTTAGAGGGAAAAGTTGTTCTAACTTGGTGTGTAAATCACAGTTATAACATGAGTTTTACAAGTCAACTTTTATAAAGAATGACAGCTGGGAGATTTTAATTTGCTTATTCTAATAGAATGAAAACTTTTAAGGTACATAAAAATTTTATTTAAAAAATATAATGAACATTTATTTATTTAAATTCAATAATTTTTTAATCTTAGAATTAAATCATAAAACTAGAAGTAATTTTAAAAATTAATATACCCATCTCATTTATCTTATTATACTAGCTAAAATTATATATATAATATTTGTATTTTAAATATATGAAACCGCTCTAAGGATTTTTTTGAAATTCACTTCAAAGAATTTTTATAAAGAAAAATCGATCTGTATTGGTTCCAGCCATCTTCAATATTTTTTTTCTTTTTTTTTCTCTTCATAATTTAAATTTATATGTCGTCAGCAACTACGTCAGCCAGCGCTCCTTATATAGAAAATATATTATAAATAAAATTAAATTAAAAATATTTATGTTATATCCATGTCTGTTTTTTATTGCATTAAAACATACATTTAAATTATTTGAAATTGTTTCAGAACGTTTATTAGTTTTTACTTAATTTAAAATAGGAAAATTAAATGACGACATCAACTACGTCAGACAGCGCTTCCGTAAATACAAAATATATTATATTAAATCAAATTACGAAATATTTATATATTGTTTTTTTTATATCATTAATTTTTATTCTTCTAGCATAAATCATAAAACTAGAAGTAATTTTAAAAATTAATATACCCATCTCATTTATCTTATTATACTAGCTAAAATTATATATATATATATAATATTTTTATTTTAAATATATGAAACCGCTCTAAGGATTTTTTTGAAATTCACTTCAAAGAATTTTTATAAAGAAAAATCGATCTGTATTGGTTCCTGATGGTGGTTTAACTCTATCGTAATTGAAAGTCAAATTGAGGCTATAAAGTCCTTATGGTTTTTTAATCAGAAATTCTTATGTTTTATACAGTAAATTGTAGATAGAAAAGAATATATAAAGAAATTTACTTTTACCTGACTGTACTTTCTATCATTTCATTTAAAATTCATACTTACAATAGTTGTATGGTATGATATACTTTCAAAATTTAATATTGCAAGTAAAACGTTTCAAAATAATGAAATAATTCAAATGAAAAATATATATTATAAAGCGAAATTTTAGAACTTATGTTTATTTCAGCAATATATGACCCGTTTATTTTGAAAGTGTCTCCACTCGACTATCTCGCAGATTTGAATTGAATTAATTATCACATATATTATATTTAAATTAAATTTAATTAATTATAAATTAATAAATAATATTTATTAAACCAGCGCGTATTTGGATCTTTGTTGATGACACCACGTCACGTGCTGGCGCGTGATTTGCAGCCGTGTTAAAAAATTAATTTAATATTTCAAAAATACAAATATATATATACCATTTTTGCTAGTATAATAAGTAATAAGATATATGGAGAGGGTCCGAGGTCCTCATGACTTTATCACTTATAAATAATGAAATTTAATATATATAATTAAACACTTTGGCTATACAATATAATAATATATAATATATAATATATAACAAAATAATATAAAATAAAAAATTGTTTCTAATCGAATTGTAAAAGAAAATATGTATACATTTATAAATTATATATATATATAAATATATAAATATATAGATTATCTTTTTCTAATGAAAAACATTCCTTAAATTATTTTCTTCATCAATTTATATATAATTATTAATATATATTAAAAATAAATAATATTCTTTATTTTATAAATGCAGGAGGCAAACGGGCACAGCCATAATAATTCGATTGTTTATAGGATTGCATTGAAAAGCGATAAGCGACTCGGCCAATTCTTTGAAAAAGAATATTAAAATATTAAAATAGAATAAAATAAATTAAAATAAAATAAAATAATTTGATTTTTAGTATTCATTGAACAGTGAATCGGAAAAGACGCCAAGCCAAAATGGCTGAGAGCACGTTCTAACAGGTAATTAACAACGATTATATTGTATATACCCACTAATAATCCCTTTTTAATTATAAATATATTATTAATTAATCATAGTTATTCGTTTAATAAACTTCCTCTATGAATATAATAATTTATTAATTATGATTATAATATTATTTTTCATATTCATAAACTCGTATAGTTATATAAATACTTTATATACTTCAATTACTTTTTACAAGGTGAATTACAAATGATTTGTATTTGATATTCTTTGAATAATGAAGGAAAAACTAAAATAAAAAAAATCTGGAGTGTCTCCACTCGACTATCTCGCAAATATTAATTGGATTAAATAACATATATTAATTTAAATTAAATTAATTATAAATTATAAATTAAAATTAATAAATAATATTTATTAAACAAGCTCATGTTGGGCTCTTTGTTGAAGGCACCACGTCGCGTGTTGGCGCGTGAGATTTGCAGTGTTAAAAAATTAATTCTGGTACTTTCAGCGATTCTATCAAGCTGAAATTCTATATATAGCAGTTTTATACAATTATTAATCATGTGAAAAATTATCAAACATATATCTTTATTTTTACGGTCACTTTAGAAGAAAAAAAATCAAAACGTTGTAGGTAATGACCCTCTTCGGGGTGAGCTACATTTCTCAAAAGTTGAATAATGCCCATGAATCAAATTTCATCATTCTAGCTCAAACCGTACACCATACATACACACACACACAGACATTTTTCTCAACCTTAGTGAAAATGATTCAGGAACCTTACGAGATAGTAATTTTCATTTTTTTTCGCCGATTATCATGGTTACATGTACAACTTCATGCTATTTATCAGTGAAATATTTCAAGTTATTTATATTCCAACCAAATACGATAAAGTTTTGACACATAAGTTTTCAGAATTAGTTCTATAACTAAACCGAGTAGTTTGAAAGTGGCTTAACTCCATTTATACTTACATCAAGATTTTGGCATTGTGGAAATGACATTAAAAAAAAAACAATTTACTGTTCGTTCCCCAAGATTATTATAAGATTATTAAGTGTCGGTAAAGTAATAATTTTATTGTAAATAAAATGAGACAATAAGGTTTTGTATCGACAAAATTTTTAGAAGTCTCAATTTTGAAACGGGCAAAAAGTTCTGATGGAGAATCAGGTTAAAAATATATTGGATATGTCAGAAATGAACCGTATAAAATTTTCAATTTGACATCAATGAATGAGAATGCAAATTTTAAAGTCCTGAATTTATTACCACGGCGGGGTAGACCAAAAAATCAAAAATTTTGTATTGACATTTCTCTGTAAAAATCTCAAACCAATTACAACAGCAAAATTCAAGGACATGATTGACCTATTACGATATATACCATCATGACTTCTTCAAATCCCTTTCAAACGTGAAAAATGTAAATTAATAGTAAAATGTTTTGTAAAAAATTTATGTTTGAAATTTTGTATGTTCTGTAATTAAAAAATGTTTGGAATTTGCGTTTTCTTATTAAGAATGGAATTAGGCCACTTTCAAAATGAACAATCAGATTCCTTATAAAATTTGAAGATGCCCAAGTCATTCAACATAATTTAAGATGCTTTAAATTGAAATAAGTTGACCGACCGACGGTTTGAAGTAAATTAATTTCCAGCTACAGATTATTAGCTACAGATTATTATGTTGAATGGACTTGGGCATCTTCAAATTTTATAAGGAATCTGATTGTTCATTTTGAAAGTGGCCTAATTCCATTCTTGATAAGAAAACGCAAATTATTCTCTTAATAATTGCCACTATTTTAATAGGAATTATAAATTAAACACCCTTAGATACACTTAATTCATTAGGATCCTATACGTATATTTTTAAATTTAATTGAATTGAAATTGAAATGCAAACCCTTAAATTTCTCGATTTGAAGATAAATGGAGTTAGGCCATTTTCAAAATAAACGGCTCATATATAATTTACATATACACCTTTAGTTAGCGAAAATATACAAAGTTTTTTCCAGAGCCTCATCAAAAGACAGAATTAATTCGATTATGATCCCGGAAAGGAACTATACTTTTAGAAACAAATAATTCAAAAATATTTTTTTTTTATCAGAACTAAATAGAGCATATAAACAATTTGTGAAAGATTTGACTAACGTCAAAAGCTAAAAATAGGCTTTTATTTTTACATATTTCCACATTAAATTAAATCTAAAAAGAGCTTTTTTTAAAAAATTGTAATGCTTTAGAAATTAAATTAACAAATTTCAATAAAAATTGCTTGAGAGATATTTTTACATCAGATTTGATGGGAAGCGGAGTGCAGTGTAAAATTTGCACGGGAGTTCTACAATATCATGAACCGAGTCAGTATATATTGAATATATATAAAAGTAATATTTTATTTCTAAAAACTAAACTAAAAACTAAATTTATATTTAATTTTAAATTAAAGGATATAATTTCTTATCATTAAAAATTAAAGATCTAAATTATAAATAAACAAATACCAGTCAGTTAATTTAATGCCTAAAATTTATTTCTTTTTTCTGAGTTTAGAAGAATCCTTTGGACAACAATTGGAATTTTAAAAATTAAGCTAAGGAGAAACTATGTAAGGATTCAACCTTTTCTTCTCTAGCTTTTTATAAGAAGAGCTTAATATTTTTTGTTTTTAATGAGATTGCATCTCAGATATTTATAAAGTTTACTAAAAAATGTAAATGTGTTAAGAGAATACAAATTTGGTTTAAAACGCCTAAAACAACCATTTGTATATTGCTAAACTTTTCTCCTATTTAGTTTTTTTATTATTTTATTTATATAAGTACTAAATAAGATTTTCAATAGAAAACACATATATAAAAAAAAAATTATTTAAAATTCCATTTTTTAATTTTGTATTCGTTTTTAAATAATATGTTTTTATATTATACAAAAAAATTCATTATACTTATAACGGGTCTTTCAACAAGGACGGGCCAATGTTAATAATCTGTGGCAGCCATTTTGTTTTAGCGGCATCTGTCAAATCTGTTTTTTCTGATTTAGTCACTGATGCCAAATCACCATGGCAAGTTACACAGTTGAGTAGCATGTGCACATAAAAATTTATTATGAGTGTTCGTTAGTGCGAACTTTGCGCGCATTGCGCCCATTTTTCGGCAAACGCGGTGGCCCTTCAAAGTCTACTCTCCAACGATTGGTGACCAAATTTGAGACGACCGGTTTAGTAAACAACCAATCAACACCTTTACGTCAAAGGAACGCCAGATCGGCCTAGGACATCGCCGCTGTACGTGAGAGTGTTCAGGAGACTCCGAGACCATCACCGTCAACGGCGAGCACTACAGATCAATGATAAACAATTTCTTTTGGCTTGAATTGAACAATATGGACGTGAACGACATGTGGTTTCAGCAAGATGGCGCTACTTGCCACACAGCGTACGACACAATGGACATTTTGCATGAACGGTTTGAGGTTAGGTCGCAGAGGTGACGTGAATTGGTCACCAAGATCGTGTGATTTGACTCCGCTAGATTTTTTCTTGTGAGGTTTTCTGAAGTCGCAGGTCTATTCCAATAAGACGATGTCATATTCCATCCACAATGGCATAAATGGGCCTTTCAAATAAAAAATAAATTTCGTTAATATCTCACACACATCTTGTTTAATTCAATTTTATCATCGACTCGTCCTTGTTTAAGAACCTTTATAATAGCTTGGATTTTACTTTAATCATTTTATTTCTTTTGTGGAGTGTTTGGTGTTGAAATCTTTTTCAAAGAAACTTTGAATCTACAATTTTACAATATTTGTCCCCAAGGATCCAGTGGTGGTTTGATTCTATACTCTTGGCCCTGAGAGAATTTATATTTTCAAGTATTTTCTACATCCAACTTCCTCCTTCCTTTTGCCCAATCTTATAAAAAACAACAATTTATATATATAAATTTGATTATATTATCAAATTATATTATTATTAATTTTATATTAAATTAACTGAAATGAATAAATGAATGACCGTGTAGTCGCCAGCGATATTTTCTATAAAAATATGCAAAACTAATGGAATGAGGAGTGGATAACGCTCATCGGATTTCTTTGAAAGGAAGATTGTAAGGGACCCGGCAAATAAATAATATAATAAAAATTGATCCAATGAAAGAAATTAATAAAAACTTGGTAAACTGGAATAAAAGGTGGTGTTAAAGAAATAAAAAGGCAATCGAAATTTGATTTTAAAATAAAATGTATAATTTAATACAAGTAAATAAATTTAGAATAATATGAAATAAGATTAATTATGGTAAAAGGAAACGAAAAGCAATTTCCACAGTGGCAAAAATCAAATAAAAAACCCGTAAAAAATTATTAAAAATATAGAAGTTTGGAATCGAATGTGGTGAATGAATTGAAAGACGAATTAAACTTACCCCATAAGCCTGTTGAATCTAAAATAAGATTTACATATAGCGAAATGCTATAATTAAAACTCTCAAAATAGAGAGGCTCAAACGTTGTACACTCCAAGGTGTCTAAAAAATGAATGAGGGTGAGAACATTGTTTTTCGTTCCCACGTGAATTTTAAAAAATAAGAGGAGGGGGATGATTCTGGAATGCATCGGAAATTTCTATTCACCTCTATTTTAGAAAAGATTACAATTATATAATTCAATAGTTGTTATATGGCAAACGAATTACATAAATACTTTTAAATTTTACGAATTAAATTTATAAAAATTTAATTTCCTAATTAAAAATATAATATCAAAAAATTTGAAATTTGCTAAAAAATGTTAGAGCCAAGCTCAAACAAAGGTGTATGTAATAGGTTTTCATTTATTTGATTTCAATCACTATACGAGGGCAGGTATAGAATTAATTTAAATTCATTGTTTTTTTTCTCTCCCAACTTCCTCAAAGTCTCTTTATCTACCAACTGATGGTTTCTCAATTGGTCTCACCTCTTCTAACCAAGTTTCTTGCTTGTCTTTAATATTTGATCTAATGTTGTCAGATTCGGCTTGAATCTGCATTAATATTCTTCTAGAATTAATAAAAACTTATAAATTGTCTCTTCTGCCAGCCGGTATTTTTTAAATTTTAAATAGAGAGAAAGAGAGAGAGAGACTCTTTCTAATAATAAATATACGAATAGTGTATTAATATTAATTTTGTTTATTAATTTATAAAAATCTAATTTTATTTTAAATATTTTCAAATAATATCTATATTTTAATTTTATACAAATTTTAAAATATTATAATTGCTCAAATTTTTTATTTTTATTTTATTTGAATATTATTAATTACTATTGTTAAAATTTAAAAACATATTCTAAATTTTAAATTAATATAAAATTTAATTTTTTTTTTTAATAATATCACATCACAAAAGATAATTTATAAAACATAAAATAAAAAAATGAAACCTTTTAGTAAATTATAATAGAATTAATCATTTGGATTTATAGCAAATTTAAAAAATCTACCCAATTTTAAAAAGAGGATGGTTTAAAACAACTCCTTTTTATCATTTGCCCAATGTAACGGACAAAGTATTTATATTTTTATTTATTTTTTTTTTTATTATTCATTTTATTTTGTTTTTTTATTGTTCTTATTATATTAACAGTTATTTTGTCACATTAAGGTTAAAATGTAATATATGTATATAGATATAATATTTCGATTAAGAGGAGGAACCATCTCCCTCCAAGTTTTTATATTTTTATCAGTTGAGAATTGGCAGTTGAAAAAGATATATCATCCTGATATGACCTTGTAACTAACACGTCCCGTGATATAATTATTTTTTTTTATCATCACACCCTGTGATAACTATTCCTATTTGTATTTGTTTTCCTTTTCTCTTAATTTTTTTTCAACCTTTTGTATTCTGGGATAAAGACAATTTACCCAAAGTCTATTTACTTATAATACAATTCACAGACATCGTGGGTCATTACAAGTGCCCCATAGTTGGATTTTCTTACACTAAAAATTTTTTATATAATCTATAAATCATTTTTGCACTTAAAATATAGTAGTAATTAATAATTGAGTAATTCAAAATATTTTTGAATTCGTAAAGCACTAAAAAAACAATTTGTTTTTTTCATTAGATAAAGATAAATTTAATTGTCTATGAAAAGAATGAATGATCAAATAAAATATGAATAATTTAAAAAAATAATAAATTATGATAAATCAATATCAATATGATCGAGATTACTTGAATTAAAATTTAAACCAATTCAAATATTCTAATTTTTAAATTTATATAGAAATTAATATTATTTTTTATTAATATCACACCACAAAAGAGAATTGAGTAAACAGAATATAAATAATAATAAAAACTTTTAAATAAATTGTATATTAATATTATTAGATTAGTCCCCTCCCCAAAGAGCACCGAAGATGGTCTTTGCAAATAGTTAATAATATTTTGTAATTCTTAAAACAAGACTGTTTATTATTTTGAATAAGAAAAATTCATTTCTTATTTTTATAAGCTCTTAAATTTACAAAAAAAAAAAAAAAAATATTTAAATATGTAATAATTAACATTGATATAAAGTTGACTTTACATCGAATCGCGTTAAGGTAGAATTATTTTAGGCACCCTTGAAAAATAGAATAAAATGCTTTTCATACATGTGTAAATAACAATTGAGAGAGAATTACATTCCAAGGGTTGTTAATGAATGTTTATACAATGAAATTGGTGAGCGAAAGTAAATTGAATTTTAATCTCAAATGCTGGGTTCTTTAAATAAATTTTATAAAAAGAAAAATTTTGGTGAAATGATTTTTTTAATATTAAAAAATAATAATGGAAAAAATTCAAATATATATATATTAAAGAAAGATTCATTTCGAATTAAATAATTAAAAATGTTGATGTTCATTTAAAATACAAATAATATAATAAAACATGACATAACAGATATATGTAATAATATAATATATAATTAATATATTTATACATTTTACATATTCTGACATTTTTTTAATATTATTTAACTTTATATATAATTATATATAAGGGTGAGCAACCCATGGCTCGCTGGTTGCATGCGGCCCTCCTAACAGATTTGTGCGGCCCTTCAAGCCTAATAGTACAATATCATTTTATTGGCATCCTAAACATTTTGCGGGACATGTATTTGTGTAGTGTTCATTATTTAAGAATTAATAATTTATTAAGTTGTTTTTTGTCTGCGGCCCGCCTAGAAATGTCGAACTTAATCATTTGAAAAACTATCAAACATTGTATCTTCCAGTTGAGCTACATTTCTCAAAAGTTGATAGAAAACTACGAATTTTGAATAATGTGTACTAAATTTCATTATTTTAGCTCAAACCGTCGTTGCGTAATCTTGTCTACATAAAGACGAGATAGTAAAAAGGTTGTTCACCCCTGATCTATAATACCTATATTTTTATTATTTCTAACGTTATATTTAATAACATATTAAGTATATGTTAAAAAGGTTTTTTTATCTGTCTTTGTACTTTTTCGATTTTTAAGGATTCATTCAAGAGTGTTCTATAAAATACACTATGATGATTCTGCTTTCATTTAGTTTACCCTGAATATTCGATATTTTGTAATAATCATTATTATATAAATATTGTTCATATTACTCTTAATAGATCAGTACCGGGACCCCGAGCCTCGGCTCGGTAATTAAGTTAAAAAAAAATAATTCATTATTATTGGGTTTGGCTGATAATATTAATACCTGGGACACATGTATCTATTAATCTATTAATCTATTGTACTGTATCAATTAATGAAATAAAAAAATCAAATATGAATATAATATAAATATTTTTAATTTTATTTTAAGAATAGATATGTATATATCTCACAGGCGGTGGCTGTGACGTCGCATATATACATTTAAATTATAAAAAAAAACTAATGAAGATGATTTTTTCCAGAGATGTGATCAATAAAACTCAATTTTTCTTTTTAAATACTATCTCTGGTGTGAATTTGAAAAAAAAATCGTTAGAGCGGTTTCTGAGAACCATTTACATACAAACAAACAATTTTAGCTAGCATAATAAGATAAGATAATTCTCTGTGAATATCAAATCAAGATTACACCACAAATGTGGATTTTTTAAAATAATATTACTGAATTTTCTTTTAGTAACTTGATTCTATAAAGCAAGCATTTCTACGATTATTTAATTTATTGTTTAAAAAAAATATATAATGACAAATTTATAATAATGTTTTTTGCATTGTAGATTTTACTAATCTTTAGTAGTCTAGAATTAGGAATTTTTTCTTTCGAGTATTTGTTCAATTAATTGGACTTTGAACACTGTATTGTACAGTCGTCGGTTGTTACTTGTCCCATGTTTCTCTTAATGAGCTTGCAGTGTAAATGCCTGCCCCAGGATGTGGGTGCCGCTGGTGAGTGATTTGGTTCTTGGCCGTCAACCGCAATGACCACAGGCGACGTCCTTTGAACATTCTCATTGACCCTTTTACCCTTTCATGTACACGACCTATCTATTCACACACTACATGCCTGTGATTCCATTCTCTAGCACTCTTCCCTTCCCTTTTAAACACCAGAAATCCTTTGAATTGTCTTCCAACGGGCCAACAGATTACTACAACTTTAGAGCTCGAGTTTATAATTTTCTTCTCTTAATGCATTTAACATTTCTATTTAGATATTTTATTCACAAAATAAACACTACTTTACTTTTCTCTCTCTCTCTCTCTCTCTTTCTTTACATTAAGATGCGATAAAATTTATAAACAATAATATTCTTTTCTGAAATAAGATAAATTGATTTTTATAATTATTTGATATATGGTATATATAATCTATATATATAAAAGGGAATATCTGTCTGTCTGTGTGTGTGTCTGTCAAATACTCAAAAACTACCCGTCCGATTGCGATGAAACTTTCAGGGATTGTTGTGGGCGTCCCAGGGAAGGTTTTAGTGTAGTTAAATCCAAAATTAATTTATCCAAAATTAATTTAATTAGTAATATTTTGGTAAAAGTCTATTTATGGTTACCATGGTTACATTGAAAAATTTACAATAAATAAATAAAAATAGTTGGAAATCTTTTCAACTAATTATTTTGATAAATTTTATTAATATTTTTAATTTTTTTTAAACTGTCCAAAATAACATACCCATTATAACAGTTGTAATAAAAATAAAAATATAAATCATAATGTAAGTAAAATATTGAATCGTTTTATTTCTATTGTTACAATTATTGTTTGAATATTTATTAAATTTATATATAGATTTATTTACATATTTAAATGTATATTTAATAAATTTATTTGTTGATACTTAATAATAATAATTCCAATTACTTTCTTCAATTTTTTTTCTATTTAAAAGCATATTCAGCATTGAAATTACCATTATGCAGGTAATTGGAACTCCAACATGTAATATTAGCAAATATTCTGGGATGAGAAAAATACTAAGATCATGTCATGTCCTATTAAATAGAATTTTGAAACATTAAAAAAACATTAAAAAAAAACACCAAGAAATTGAAATTAAATATAAGGAAATCTATTAGCCAATAGGCAAATATTCACTAATGATAATTGAAAACAAATGATGATTTATAAACAAATATTAAAACTCATATGGACCTACGGAGCTCAATTTATGAGGATGCTACAAACCGTCTAACTTTAAAATACTTCAAAGAATTCAAAACAAAATACTTAGTCGGTGCTCCTTGGTTTGTATAGGTAACAAATATATCCAAAGAGACTTTAACATTGAATTAGTGTACAATTTAATTAAAAAATATGCAAGAAAACATCAATAAAGAATAAGAAATCTTACGACAGGAAGGGCTAAGAAATCTAAAATAGTTTTTTAGGTAGTTTATTTTGTATTTTTATATTTTTTTTTATTGAAATTGTTTGTTGTTTTGAAAAGATTAAATGAATAAAAGTAAAAAAAATATTAATATTTTATTTAAAAATAAATATGCTATAATAAATATGAAGATTTTGTTATTTTGCGCTATTTCAAAAATCTTTTTTTACACAATAACTAATTTATTTATTAATTAATAATTTATTTTCTTCTAGATGAAAGACCTTTGAAAATTTTGAATCTTTTAATCTTGGATATTTTAAATTTATTTATTATTTTCAGCATAGCGCCTTTAAATCGAATAAATAAAATAATATAAGTTAATATTGTATTATATTTTCTTTTAAGCTTGATAAGACAACGACGATTCTCGGTATTTTAATTAATATATGTAAACATTTATATTCTTAAAAAGGAACCACTTTTTCCATATCTATTTTTAACGGTACCTGACTCAGTTTAAGTTGAACAGTTGTGTTGATAAGTTGACATTCTTCCATACAAGGTAATTATAATAATAGATTTATCAAATATCTTTAAGTGTATATTCGTACATGAATAAAAAAAATATTAATTTGGTAATATATTTTATAATATACAAATATTAAAATTATTTACTTTATATATACTTATATATTACTTTTATATACTTTATATCAATCGCACCTGCACAAATATAACAAAAAATTAATTAATTTTAGATATACAGTGGTACCTCGACATGCGAGTTTAATTCGTTCCGCAACCTTGCTCGTATCTTGAATTACTCGTATCTCGAAGCAAATTTCCCCATACAAAATAATTGAACTACCATTAATCCGTTCCAACCTCCAAAATGTCACCCCAGTTATTTTTATTACGTGGTTTTGAATAATAAACACTTATTTATAAATATCAAATATTTATTGCACAAAAACAAAAAAGAGATTGTAAAGAAATAAACTCGAAATGAACTCGTATCTCGAATTTCACTCGTAACTAAAAGCAAAAAATCACTTGCTCGAAAAACTCGTATGTTGGGGCACTCGTATGTCGAGGTACCACTGTATAAGTTAATAATGAGTTCAATGGTTTATTAAGAAATTAAACATTTCTTTAAAATGTCGAAACGCCATTTTTTCAATAATTGTGTGTACTCCATAATAGATTAAAAAAACTGGAGTGTTTGAAATTTGAATTGGATTAAATAACATATATTAATTTAAATTAAATTAAATTAATTAAATTATAAATTAAAATTAATAAATAATATTTTTTGAACCCGCGCATGTTTGGCTCTTTGTTGATGGCACCACGTCACTTGTTGGCGCGTGATTTGCAGTGTTAAAAAATTAATTCTGGTACTTTCAGCGATTCAATCAAGCTGAAATTCTATATATAGCAGTTTTATACAATTATTAATCATGTAAAAAATTATCAAAGATATATCTTTATTTTTACGATCACTTTAGAAGAAAAAAAAATCAAAACGTTGTAGGTAATGACCCTCTTCCGGTTGAGCTACAATTCTCAAAAGTTGATACAAAATTATGAATTTTGAATAATGCCCATGTACCAAATTTCATGATTCTAGCTCAAACCGTTTTTGCGAAATCTTGGTTACATACATACATACATACACACACAGAGAGACATTTTTCTCAACCTTAGTGAAAATGATTCAGGAACCTTCAAAACGTATAAAAACATCAAAATCTCAACATCGAAAATTTTCGTGATCGCAATACTATCTCTGGCGAGATAGTAAAAATCTAGCCTATGTTAACCATTAAATCAGAAGGAACATCTCCTTTTAATTGACATGATAAATAAATGAATTATTATTATTATCATTATTTAATGTCATTTAAATTTTCGATTTCTATTCAATAGGATACAATTCAAATCCGATTGCCTTCTATATGCAACAAGAGATACTCGTACTTATTAGATTAATATGAATACATTTTCATATATATTTTGCTTATGTGATGATACGCCAATAAATTAATGAATAGATAAAATATGCAAACAGAATACTCCCCGTGTTTACACCCGAGGCAATAAGCTTTCAACGATAATCCTACTCTTACTCATTGACAATCCATCAAATAAAGTATATCAAGAGATATATATTTATCTAAATCTCTATGTGCTCTATCATAAATATATATATATATATATATATATTTTTCTTAAACAAGTAATCAATTATTGTATTATTTAGTATTGTAACGGACAAAGTATTTATATTCTTAGTTATTTTTTTTTATTATACATTTTATTTTGTTTATCTATTTTTTTAGTTTATTTTGTTTTTCTATTCCCCTCTTTTATTAACAAAGTTATTTGGTCGCATTATTCTTAAAATGTAATATATATATAGAGATATATTTCGACTAAGGGGAGGGATCATCCCTCCAAGTTGTTATATTTTTGGGAGTTGAGAATGGACAGTGGAACTAGTGATATCATCCTGATATGACCTGGTATTTATCACGTCCCGTGATATAATTATTTTGTATATAATCATTTTTATCACACCCTGTGATACAGTCGAACAAGTGATATCATCCTGATATAACCTATACTTATCACGTCCCGTGATATAATTATTTGTGTATAATCCTTATCATCACACCCTGTGATAATTATTTCTGCTAATTCAAGTGATAATAGTGAATTGCATTTTCTTATTTTTCTATTTAAAATTTGTATATTTAATTTGTTAATTTTTATCTAGTTAATTAAAGTAAATTAATGTGAACATTATTATTGTGTTTTCCCTTTTCCCTTAATTTTTCAACACTATTTTATACTTTGGGATATCCAAAGTTGGCGCCCATCATTAACTTAACATAATTAACAATTCACGGTCATCGTGGATCATTACAAGTGCCCCATACTTAGATCCCCTTATAAATTGGCACCCAACGTTAGAGGATCGTCTACAAAGTGACCTCAACTTGAAACGGTCCTTCCTTACAGTATTTATTTCCTATATATTTACATATTATTTTATGGCTGAAAAGTTGAATATAATTTCAGAAAACATTAAATACGTTAACATTTTTTTGATAAACTAAATCATTTTATAAATTTTCACAAAATGAATAGATATATTCAAAATATCATTAAAAATTTACTAAATTTTTGAATTATCGAGGTATACTAATTTTTTTTTTTTTAATTTTTGTTTTTTATATTACTTTATAAATTGATTTGATTTTAATGAATAAATATTTAAGTATACATTGAATTTAAATTGAAAATAATTAAATTCCAATCATTTGAATGTAAACACAGGCGGTAAGTGGATGATGTTGTATGAACTGGAATATTAATGAAATGTCTCGGAGGAACGAAATAAAATTTTTTAAATGTATTTATCAAAAGAAACTGAATTGGAAATTAAAAATAGATTTAATGAAAAATTATAATACATATTTTTTACAATCTTTTTACTATCTCGCCAAAGATAGTATTGCGATCACGAAAATTTTCGATGTTGAGATTTTGATGTTTTTATACGTTTTGAAGGTTCCTGAATCATTTTCACTAAGGTTGAGAAAAATGTCTCTCTGTGTGTGTATGTATGTATGTAACCAAGATTTCGCAAAAACGGTTTGAGCTAGAATCATGAAATTTGGTACATGGGCATTATTCAAAATTCATAGTTTTCTATCAACTTTTGAGAAATGTAGCTCAAACGGAAGAGAGGGTCATTACCTAAAATGTATTGATTTTTTTTCTTCTAAAGTGACCGTAAAATTAAAGATATATGTTTGATAATTTTTCACATGATTAATAATTGTATAAAACTGCTATATATAGAATTTCAGCTTGCTTGAATCGCTGAAAGTACCAGAATTAATTTTTTAACACTGCAAATCTCACGCGCCAACACGTGACGTGGTGCCGTCAACAAAGAGCCAAACATGCGCTGGTTTAATAAATATTATTTATTAATTTAAATTAATTTAAATTAATTAAATTATAAATTAAAATTAATATATGTTATTTAATCCAATTCAAATTTGCGAGATAGTCGAGATATTTTATTTCAAAATTTAAAAACAGAAAAAAATATATAAAAATAAATATCGTATTTAAACAAAACATCAAATACTTATTAATAAATAATTTTTATTTAAAAATCAATTATTTAAATTTTAATCTAATTATATAAGTAATAATAATAAAGGAGGTTATGATTTGAATTTCGATTTTTCGAGATCTCATCTTTGAGAAATTAATTTTAAATTGTTTTAAAGTAATTAAATATTTAACAGGTGTTAATAAATCAAAGTTAACAAAACTTTATGAATAGTCTTTATATGGAATGCACAAATATTATGTATTAAAATAGAATTCTGCGCCGTATAACAATACATTGATTCAAGTGGGTTTTATAATTCTGATTTCGCTGCAAGTAGAAATTTGAATTCAAAATTTCTATATTTAATGATTAAAATTATTTTTTGATTACATATTTTTTTTTTAAATTACTCATTAGAATTATAATTTAATTTATAAAAATAAATGATTCGTTAATATTATTTATTATTTTATACTTTTGAATTTCATAATATCCAAACAGCTTAGAACAGGGATGTCCAACTCGCGGCCCACTCAAAGTTTTGATGCGGCCCACTATCGACTAAATTTTGAGACATTCACTAGCTAGACTTAACATATTCTGGTAATTTTGCGGCCCAGTTAAATATTTAAGTTTGCGATGTGGCCCATTAAATTAAAAGGTTGGACATCCCTGGCTTAGAAGTATAATTTTGAATTATGAAGTTTAAGAATGAAGTTTCAAGCCTCGTCTAGTTCAAAAAAGATTCATATAAATATAATTGAAAAAAAAAAATAATAAAATGAAAGGGATTTAGTTTCCTTCAACAAATATAATAAATATAATTTGATAATTATTTCATTTTGGAAATTTAAATTAAGAATATATTTTTTATTTCTACTCCCCAAAGTGAGTGACAGATTTTTTTTTCCATGTTATTAAGTAAAGATAACAAACATCATCTGCTAATTTTATTATATATAATAACTGTGGAAATTCACATGATAAATTAATTTCTACATAAAAACCCTTCTGTTTGAGGCATTTTGAATATTTTCTTTCTCAGGACTTGTTTTAATAAGAACTGGATTAGATGAATAAATGCCAGTTTAATTGCTTCAAATGCGTCAGCAGACATCATATATATATATATATATATATATCATTTAATTATATTCAATTCAATTTTTCATCTCATTCACTTTTTACATTAATGTTTTTACCTTTATAATCGGATTTATAGTATTTTATGTCCAATATTATTTTAAAATTACAAAATTACCTTCCCATTTTTTTTTTAATATTATAATATTACCTGTATATTAAAAATATTATTTTAATTTACACTTATCAGCTTAGTTGGTTGAAAATGTATAAAAAACCTCTTACATTAAATTTATTTATAAAAATTCTATACAAACATATTATAGAACCTGAAATTAAATAATATATCATAATAAATTCAGAAATTAAAAATTGAATCATTTTAAAATATACATTGTAACAATCTTAGCAGTGGCGTTAACATGCTCCAGGGTGAAAAGAACATTCCGACCCGTCAAAAATCAAATTGAAAAATTTTCAAATTTTCGAGAGAATTGTAAACTATCGAAAAGGGCAACCACACATGCTTTGCTGCAAAAAAATTAACACAATTAACAGCTGCATTGATGAATTAATAAATACAAAAATATAAAAGTGAACTTCATCAGAATTAATTTTAAATAATTTTGCTCTGAAATTCTTTAGTTTTTTATTTATTATTTTAAAATAAAATATTTGCAAAGTGGGAGTGGAGGGGATGATACCATACCATTTCACAAACCCATGACACTTCTTATTCTGTTTTCTTTTGATTATTATTTTAAAGTTTAGAAAAACTAACTATTACTGAATTAAAATTTATTAACAGTTTATAGTACAATAGATTAGAAAATAAATTTTAAATTTTTGTTTTAATAATAGGATTTGATTGGGTTATTTATTTTGGAAATACAAACCCCATTTGTTCATTCAATCTTAAAGTTTAGCTTAATATGATGTTGTATATATATATAAATCATTTTAAGTTAAAATAAGTTGACCTGTGGCCAGGTCCGAACCGACCGACGGTTTGAAGTAAATTAATTTCCAGCTACAGAAACAATTTCAAATAATTTTAATATATCTATTAATGTAATAAAAAACAGATATGGACACATAAATAATAAATATAAACATTTTTAATTTTATTTTATTTATAATATATATGCAAGACCAGGCTGTGACGTCATGAATGGCTGGATGACGTCATATAATTTTAAATCAAGAAAAAACTAATAAATATGATTTTTCTCGAGGATAAAACCAATACAAAGTGCATGATTCGTGGTGATATATAAAAAAATCTCCACATGTGAAATTTGGTGTGAAAACAATACCTCCCTTACTATCGTAAAAAAGTCACTAGAGATTGTGGTTTTTCGTCTGTGAAGTCCCGTCCTTAACTCTAAATATTAATAATAAATAAGGTATTGTTCATGAATATATCAATTATATTCAAATCACAATTATAATTTTGTTATTTTAGAAATAAATTAATAATCTTAATAAAAATATATTTCAAAAAAACAGAATTTATCATTTATCCCACTTTATGATTTTAATTAATATTGCAATTTTTAAAAAAAGAAATGGAATTTTTTTATTTAAATATATTTAGAGAATTTTTTTAATTGACACTTCCATAATTTTCATATTTTTGTTTATTTGCAAATAAGAATTTTTAAAAACATACTCGAGTGATTTATAATTTGATTCTGACAATCCTTATTTATATTTGCATTCTTAAGATTTGTTTAATTATTTTATTAAACGTTTAAATAAAATAACACCATCAGACTATATCCAATTTTCTCTAAATAACATTATCCAGAATCTTGTAGTAGTTTATAATAGTAGTTGTGGTTATGTACTGAGTATACATCGACTGAGAGAGGAATGAAATGCATTAAGGGTGCACATTCACTAGACCACGAGTTGGCAACCTTTTTCAATAGTCCGGCACATTTCTGAAATAATATAACAGGGGTGTGCAAAATTGGTAATACTTGAAGTCATATTGAAAAATCGAAAATATTTAAGAGCTTGATCACAAAAACATTTTACCTTTTTTTTTAGAGCTATATTGAAAAATCGAAAGTGTTACCTTTTTTATGTCATGACTTTAAATTAATATTATACTTAGTAATAATTTAATACTTAGAAATTTGAATGCGGGCACTTGAAAATGGCTTTGCGGGTAACCTGGTGCCCTGCACTAGACGATTAGCAAACAAAAATTCAAAGTACACCAGGGAGATAACATCAACCATTGATATTAGATAGTTATGAGATTTGTATTGGATTGGTTAAGTATAATTATACATCTGTGTTAAATTTATTTGTAATATTAAAATGATCTATCTCTGTGACCCAACGGAAACTTCTTGGCCGCAGCAACCACCCATCTCCCTTACGTTACTTCCTACATTGTCTACCCACCATGTCCTTATAAAATATGGAATATTCGATATATATAAAGTTTAAAATTTAAATTTAAATATACAATTTATGAATTTAGATATAATTTATTTAATTATGTTATATCCTAGTGTGAAGCGGAATTTATTTATTAAATTATTAATTTGATAATAAAAGGTTTCAATAAAATTTACTTTTTATTATTTGTAAAGTTCTTAATCCAATAATAATTTTGAAATTTCACTAAACAAAACAGATTAAAAAAAAAAAAATGAAAATTAAAAGAAAAAATCTGGAGTGTCTCCTCTCGACTATCTCGGAATTTGAATTGGATTAAATAACATAATATATTATATTTAAATAAAATTAAATTAATTAAATTATAAATTAAAATTAATAAATAATATTTATTAAACCAGCGCATGTTTGGCTCTTTGTTGATGGCACCGTTGGCGGTGAGATTTGGATTGTTAAAAAATTAATTCTGGTACTTTCAGCGATTCAATCAAGCTGAAATTCTATATATAGCAGTTTTATACAATTACTAATCATGTGAAAAATTATCAAAGATATATCTTTATTTTTACGGTCACTTTAGATCAAATATTTATTGCACAAAAACAAAAAAGAGAATGTAAAGAAATAAACTCGAAATGAACTCGTATCTCGAATTTCACTCGTAACTAAAAGCAAAAAATCACTTGCTCGTCGGCTCGTATCTCGAAAAACTCGTATGTTGGGGCACTCGTATGTCGAGGTACCACTGTATAAGTTAATAATGAGTTCAATGGTTTATTAAGAAATTAAACATTTCTTTAAAATGTCGAAACGCCATTTTTTCAATAATTGTGTGTACTCCATAATAGATTAAAAAAACTGGAGTGTTTGAAATTTGAATTGGATTAAATAACATATATTAATTTAAATTAAATTAAATTAATTAAATTATAAATTAAATTAATAAATAATATTTATTAAACCAGCGCATGTTTGGCTCTTTGTTGATGGCACCACGTCACATGTTGGGGCGTGAGATTTACATTAATAAAAAATTAATTCTGGTACTTTCAGCGATTCAATCAAGCTGAAATTCTATATATAGCGGTTTTATACAATTATTAATCATGTGAAAAATTATCAAACATATATCTTTATTTTTACGGTCACTTTAGAAGAAAAATATCAAAACGTTGTAGGTAATGACCCTCTTCCCGTTGAGCTACAATTCTCAAAAGTTGATAGAAAACTATGAATTTTGAATAATGCCCATGTACCAAATTTCATCATTCTAACTCAAACCGTTTTTGCGAAATTTTGGTTACATACATACATACACACACAGAGAGACATTTTTCTCAACCTTAGTGAAAATGATTCAGGAACCTTCAAAACGTATAAAAACATCAAAATCTCAACATCGAAAATTTTCGTGGCGAGATAGTAAAAATAAATATAATAAAATATATTTTTTCCTTTCATTTGGCCAATTGTTTTCTTTCTTTTAAATATTTTAATTATTTTTGCATTAATAAGTAAATTTGTATAATTAATTCAAAAAATATCCTTTCGTGTTTATTGATCCATTGACTTAATTATAAAAGAGATCGTTTGTATAATATACAATATAAATATTTCTATTAATATTTAGAAACATCTTGATGAATATAAGCGATTTTTTTATCCATCTTGTTTTTTTCCAATAGAAAGATGATAAAAGCTAAAAGACCTTTTATTATAGTTCATATGTTTTTTAATAGAAAAAAAGATATATTGTGTGCTTTAAATTAATGATCTTGAATATATAGAAAAAGTAATAATCTTACGATGATATACTGAGATGAGGGAAAAGACCAATACATCTATCCAACGAAATAACCAACCCAACCATACCGTCTTGAAATTATCTGACATATTGAGCTCTGTCAAAAAATTCAGACAAATTTTTCATCTCGATGCGAAAGATCGAAAATCGATATTCGTTTTCTACATTCATAAATCATTCGAAATGTGTTTGTATGTAATAGAGTAAAAACGGGATGGATAAACTTTCTAGAAATTCTCCGGGGGCACTGGAGTAAAAAGGATGTATCCAATCCTTGACCCTTAAAATGTAAATTCTTAATCTTCATGAGGGAATAAAAAAGAATCTACATACTAAACAACGTATGAGAATACATTTTATCTTGTGATTAATTTAACTAGAAAAACTTGATATCAATTTCATTTTCTCTTTCTCTCTTATTCTATCCACTCTTGAGAGGTAGTAAATGAAAGAGATTTTACATAGATACCATAAAATATTAACATTTCTAACGATAATTTATTATTTACACAGAGAAATTTTATGTGACTTTGTGAAAACCCCTTTCCATATTTTTTAGGCTTGAAGAATCGTGCTTCAATTTATTTTTTCCATCTGTCTCACTCTCCTCCCTCCTCCTACCTATATAAAATAAAATTAAAAAAAACATTTTTATATAAATTCAATGTTTTTAAACTTTATACTTACATTAAAACAAATTATCTTCAAAACAAACAAGATTTCCAAAAAAAAAAAAATTCAATTGATATTTTGTAGAAGGTTCAAAGTGTTGCACGTCAGACATTAATATTGTTTGTCAAGACTTGGAAAAAATATTAATTATTTTTAACAATATATATTAAAAAAATAATATAATAATTTATTATACAAGAACAAGAACTTTTTTAAATGTTTTATTATTCTATCTATATATAGTATATAGGTACATAGTATTTGGTTGAAAGTAGTAAAAGGTTTTCATCCATTTTGTTTCAATCAGTATATTACATAAAACAATCATTTTTTTGTGTTCTTGTATATGTTCTATCTATCTATCTACCTCTGGGCTCTGGCTCTACGGAACTCGAGAGTTCTTGGCCGCAGCAACCACATTTCTCCAAATGTGCCTATCCTGAGCTATAACCATCTAACTCTTATCCTCTCCCATCCCTCTCACATCCCTTTCTACATTGTCCATCAACCGCGTCCTTGGTCTTCCAAGCGGACATATTTCGGCATCCTCGCCAATATATTTTTCGCCATTCTTTCTTCTCCCATTCTAGCCACGTGCCCTGCTCATCGCACCCTTCTCAATTCTATAACCCCAACTATTTCTGGAGATGCATAAAGTTCATGAAATCCTTCTTTATTCAGTCTCCGCCATTCCTCGGTGACCTCATCTTTCTTTATTCCATAAATGCTGCTAAGAATCCTAATAACGGATGGTCTGTTCAAGACGATTCATGTTACACATAATTAAATAATTTTAATTCCCAAACAAAGAATTAATATAATATTTTATTTTAAATTCTAATATTCAAATATCAATTCAATTAAATAATTTATTCTAAAAGTTCTCATTTTAATTAATTTAATAAAATATTTAGATCATTTTTAACTTAAATTTTATTTATTCTTTCTATATACATATTTGAATATTTCTTCTTTTCTCTTTAAAAGTGAAAGGTATAAATTTTATCATTGTCTAATAAAAAAAAACATATTATATTATATAATATATTATTTTTAGTGATTTATGAATACAAAAATATTTTCAAAACGTGAATTAAAATGACTAAATTATATTATTTTTTGTTTTTGTTTCAATTATTAATACAACTATATTTTAAGTGAAAAAATGATTTCTTGCTTATATAAAAATTTTAATATGATTTTTTAGAGAAATAATAAAAAGATGTTTTAAATTTTTGATTTTTTTTATAGGCATCTAAATTTCTAAATTAACATAATTTTCTTTTTTTTTCAGGTAAGTAATCACGCCAAAATTGCTGTTTTTTCTTCTTCACTTCTTCATCGTAGGTAAATACTTCTAAAAATAGAATTAAAATATTTAATAAATTTTACACACATTTCTATTGTATTTTATTATTATTCTTTTTGCTTTAAGAATATATTATTAACTATTGTTTTCATATTTATTTGGATACTATTCATTTCACATTTACATCATATGATAATTATCAAAAAGTTTATAATTTTTATATATTTTTAAAATTAATAATTGTTTGAATGTTATTCGAGATTTATTTTTTAATATATATATGATCTATAGTATAAATATATATATATTATTGATCATATGTATTTTTACCGACCGACGATAGTAAGGGAGTTATTGTTTTATATATTTTACATATCAATTAATAATTTGCCTCACTTGAAAGTATGATTATAGAAATCAATCAATAAAAACTCGAACTTATAATCTAATCAGTGAATCAAAATTATTTTCAATAAAAGGATTCAAATTATTTCAGCATCTGTCCTAATAATAAGGTGAATATGTTAATAACAACAAAAATCCTCTCCATCAAAGAAGATTAATTATTAAAATAATAATAATAATAATAATAATAAATTCATATAGAATAACAATACACTGATGTACACTTTAGAGTACTTTGAATTATTTAACCAAAATGTTTTATAAAAAAAGATAAAAATCAACTCGAAAAGTTCTTATCTTCATTTGTCTATAAACTTGTGTCTAAAAGATACTTCAACATTTCAACTCAAACTCAGAAACTTTCAAGAGTTAATTTTAATATTAATAATCTTTATTTATCTTTACATTATATTAATTAGATTAAAAAAAATAATAATAAATTAAACAAAAAAATATTAATCGAAAAATAAAGAGCAGATTGTTTTAATATTTATGTCCCAAAAAAAGACTTAGCGATCTTTCATGATAAACAGATTTTGACATCAATATTTATTTATTTTATATTTATCAACAAAAGTTTTCTTGACTTTCTCTTTATTCTGTATTCTATTCTTTCGATGTATTCTTCTTTTGCAATACAATAGACGGTATTGTGATGAATGACAAGTTTGTCTCCACCAATAACCAGCCCCCTGCATATACAAATATAAATATATTATTTATTCTTTATAAATTTCTATATATTGAATAAAAATGTATAGAAATTTCACTTCACATATTTTCAATTCAATTAGTAACGTGCAATCAATAAGAAATAGAAAAAAAATTCGATTAACTTATTAATCAAAATAATATAAACTACGCAACGCATTTGGAGCATTTCTCTACTTTTCATAATTGCAATATTTATTTATTTAGGTAATAAGAAAACTTGTGAAGATTTTAAGAGTAAACTGATCATAGCGGTCAGGTCACCGAGTCATTTATAAAACTAACCCCAATAAATACCATACCATATTATTATATTATTTTTTATACGACATTATATTTAATCGCAAAAAAAACTTGACAAGTTAAGCATTTCTATGAATATCAAATTTTACACTCTTGACTCTTACTTTTAATAAACATTTTTCTTAGCTATTGTTATTTCTCTCATTAGTGGATTCCACCCAATAAATTCTGGACTTTTTATAAAACACGCCTGATTAGTGAAAGATATTTGATTTTGTTTTTAGTCCTTATTTTATTGTTTTTACAATTTTTGCAATTCTATAATAGCGAAAGAGAAAAATTAAAAAAAAAAAGAATTATATATTGGTATATATACTATTATTTTTATTTTAGTTATATATTTCTTTTTTATAATGCCCTAATGTTATTAATGATAGCAAATGACCTATAATCATCACGGGGAGCAATTAATTTTAATCAAACATTTTGAAGAAAACTTTCTCTCTTTAATGTTAAATCCACCAATAAACTAAACTATCAGCCCAAGCACATTCCTCCCCTAGGACTTTCAATTAGTGAATGGGTCCGTTCAAACTTAGAAAAAGCTGATAGTTTTTCATGTCATCTGACTAAGGTCTTTATCCCTCATCCTTCCAAGTCTATGAGTCCTAGCGACCTACAAAAACCTGCCCCTTCCCCAATCACTTTCCCCTAAACAATTTTAAGGAAATTCACTCCTCAGAATTAAAATCTCATATTCACCTATTTAAAAACAAAAATAAAGCCCCTGGTTTTTACAGAATTATGGGTAGAATGCTGGGTGAACTTCCTGATTGTGCGCTTTTCTTCTTGACCAATCTATTTAAGTTTGGGCATTTTTCTTGTACTTGAAAACTAGGCAAGATTATAATGATCCTTAAACCGAGAAAACCTCCAGAGAATACCAACTCTTATCGACCCATTAGCCTTATCCCCATTGTTTCTAAGGGCAGATGTACAATTATTTTGGAAAATAAAAAAAATTTTTAAATGTTTGAGCATGTATAATATTAGAATGAATATAATTATTAATAAGTTGACCACAGACCGACCGACGATTTGCAATAAATTAATTTCCAGCTACAGAAACAATTTCAAATAATTTTAATATATCTATTAATGCAATAAAAAACAGTAATGGATAGAACATAAATATTTTTAATTTTATTTTATTTATAATATATGAGGCGCTGGCTGTGACGTCATGAAGGGCTGAGTGACGTCATATAATTTTAAATTAAGAAAAAATTAATGATAAATGAGGATAAAACCAATACAAAGTGCATGATTCGTGGAGATATGTAAAAAATCTCCTCATGTGAAATTTGGTGTGAAAATAACCTTTCAATAGAACAGATTTAATAGCGAGATCATTACAAGTTTTGTAAACACTATTTTGTAATTTTAATTAATTTTCTAATAAATATTGTATACGAGGGTGGTCTGAAAAGTTTCCGTCCTGACCAAGAAAAACGATGTTTTTCAATTTTTTTTGCTATATTTTTCAACATAATCTCCATCAACACTGATACATTTCTCATAACGGTGTTTTAATTAATTAATAAATTATTTAATTAATTAATTAAATTAAATTTAATTTAATTTAAGTCTCATCAACAGTTATGAATAGACGCAAAAATTCGTTTGGATTACGCCTACAGCACCAAATTGTCGTTAGAAATGGTTTTTCGAATCAATTTTTGGTCTAACGTTAGGAAATGCGGCACCCACGTTGCACACACACAGCTTTCCATATTCATATGGTTTTGCAAAATATTTCGCACACGTTCAGCTGACATCGTACAGGTATCTTGAATTTTGAATTTTGAAAAATAAAACAAAAAAAAAAAATTGAAAATCATCGTTTTTCTTGGTCAGGACGGAAACTTTTCAGACCACCCTCATATACAATATTTATTAGAAAATTAATTAAAATTACAAAATAGTGTTTACAAAACTTGCAATGATCTCGCTATTAAATCTGTTCTATTAAACATATATTTTTTAAATGTTGTTTTTATTGAATTTATACATCTAGATCAAACAAACAATTCAATATATAATTAATATCATTTAAAAGATAAAATAAAATTAATAAATAAATAAATTTAAATAACAAATAAGATAAGACCAAGTAAATCTTTCCGGTTTTTTCCTGCAGGAATTGATTTTGTTATATCCGCAAAAATAGCAAATTTTATACATTTTATTTAAATTTAATTTAATATAATATATAATTATATAATTAGAGTGTGGGTTGAGTGTCAAGACTAACCCAAGAACGCCTTACAAATATTAAATTGCACTGGGGTGCCTGAAATGTTAGTGCATTAAGCCGATCAATTCATGATAATTATAATAAGCTGTTGCACGAAGGGACTATCACTTACTCTCTCATTTAATACAAAACCTCCCCTTTACTGCCTTTCTACCCTCATGCTATATTAATTAATTAAATAGATTTTAAAATCCTTGACCACAATTATTCGAATTATTTGAAATAATTTAATTTTGAATTAATTATTGAAAAGCAATGAATTTAGGTTGAAAATTGACAATTAATAAGCAAGTCAGTTGTGAATAAACAACCAATTGAAATCATTCGAATATAATAGAGCAAAAGAGATAAAGGGAAATAGTAGATAAATTATAAATTAATGAATCTTCTCTGAAATACTTTGTATCAGTGACGGATTTATACGGTACGTAGCTGAGCTAGTGATTTGCCCAAAAAAAGACCTATTGTGGTAATAATTTTGAATATACATATTTTATAAATAATATTTGAATAATATATATATATATAGTTTTTTGAAAAAATTGAAAAGTTGAATAACCACATTTTACATAATTTTTTTTGCTTGTAGAAGGAACCTGGAGAAAATTGTTTTACAGTTTAAAATTTTTAAATTATTAGTAAATTGATTCAAATGAATATCAAATTACATTAAAATCTATTTTAAAATGGTTAATTTAAATATATATATATATATATATAAATGGTTTTTGCCTGCATATTGATCAGAATTTGCATATCTTTACGATACATATGCTGTATTTGTTTTTTTTAAATTTAAATTTTAATGATCATTAGATCAATATCTTCTTTATGTTTACATTTATAAAAAATTTTATTTGAAAATATTAGATATGAAAAAATTATTATTAATATTTCTTCAAAATATCCTTAAATTTTAATAAATAATTAATCAAATATAAATTATATATACAGGTCCGGTTAGAATTATTTTATTAAAACATATTTAAAGATTTGAAAAAAGGAGAGGTAGAGAGAGAGAGAGGGAAAAAAAAACTAATTTAAAAAATTTATAATTTTCCTATAAATCTTTTTATTGGCAAATAGATAGAATCGACCAATCTCTTATCTTGGCATAATCTAGCTATATATCAATATATTGCCAAGTGGTTGGGGCCATTACTCTCTTTCAGCATAACAATGAATTTGCCAATTTTAATTGAAAACACTTGTAAATTGGCGATATTATTTTACCTATTTTCATTTTTTTATTTATTATTAAGTATTAGTTTAATAAAAATAAATTCATATTTCATTTAATAATGTTTTGTATGTTTCATAAAAAAATTTTATTGTATTAAAATTAAATTGGTATATATATATTTATTATATTAAAATTAAATTTGGGATATATATATATACCAAGAGGGCTTTAATGAAAATATCTTTTATTGAAAAAAATATATATTTTTATGATCCTTTATAATTCATTATAATATGGTTATATAAAGCATTTTTAATTAAATTAATTTAAAAAAAAAAACAGGTGAATTATCATTAAAATTGAAGTTATCTCTAAAGATATATGTATTAAATAAAATTTTCAGATTCAATCATTTTTACCGACCGGCGATATGAATATAATATAGAGATGAAGAAATATGTATACTGATAAAACTAATAATATCATAAGCTTGCTATTGTACCCTTAAACCGCAGCCCACCGTGAAAAATTGTGCGGCCCGCCAGTTAACTTTATATTTCTTTTTTAACTTACATTTCTCGTCTGTATATTCAAAAACAGAGAATATAATTAAAATAATTATAATTAATTCATTTTTTTTATTTAAAATATGTCCTACAATTTTTAAACTACATATTTGATACATAAATAGGAAGAAAAAAGTTAGAAATAATAGTAATTTTTAGAGATAGTTTTTTATTTTAAATTGTTATTTTTATTTAAAAAGAAGTAGCCGAAAAATAATAAATAAAAATATTAATCAATAAGCATCAAGAAAGTATTAAAAGTGTTTTTTAATACATTGTAAAGTTTAAATTCGTTTCCCTAAAATGCGGCCCCTGTAACATTGTTCCTATTCAAAGAGGCCCTGGGGTCATTTGGGTTGGCCAGCCCTGCCTTAAACATATTATATTTTTTATTTATTTGGAGAAGTGGGTCCTCTCAGTGGCACTCATAACAAATGTCTCACTCGTGAATTTACGAGGTTTTACTAGTCGAAAAATTGGCATAATCTGGATATATTTTATTTATTTAATATAATATTTTATTTTCGTAATATAATTATTGAATATTAATTTTTAAATTTAAACTTACAGGAAATTAAAAATTGACAATTAATTTTAATTTTCTATGAATTTATATTAATGGATTGCTGTTACAAATTCTAAACAAGCAGAAAATTGATCATGACATACATAGATGTATAATTTAAAATAATTTTTGTAAAAAAAAATGAATTTTATATTTTGATATAACTTATAATATATTTTGTGTGGTAATGTATTACTTTAATTTTTTACAACTTTTCCCAAAAATTTATTTTATTTATTATTTTTCAAATTAATTATTCCAAGAATATTTTAACTTGATTTCATGATAGCTTTGTTTATGTTGTTAATGTTGCCAAAAAAAAAAAAAAAAAAAAAAAAAAATTAAAAAGAAAAATAAAAGAAAATGATTAATGAATTGTCAGGATCGGTCTCCAATTTCATAGACAGAATGAAAACATTGCAGTCATTTCCAACGGTGACAGGTTCAAGATATCAAAGAAAGAAAGGGGAGAGAAAGAGAAAGTAAGAGAAATTACGGAACAAAATGAAACAAAGTGATGACAACAATTCGGCTAAATCGGATAATTAATATCAACAAGAAAGAAAGATAAAAAAAAAGAATAAAAATATCAAATAAATTAATGAGTTCAATATATAAATATAATGTGAATTAAATTTATTAAATTTACAATTGCTATCACAAAGCTTATCTTAAAACTTAACTAATCACAATTTAATTGGACTTAATTAAGTGTTTAGGATTTTTCAAGTCATTTTTGGATAATCATCTTCGAAATGATTTAATAAATCATTTCATTGATAATCCAGAAAAACAATCCCCCTTGCCTAGTTCTTGAAAAAAGTAAAATTAAGGAAGTTAGACTGATGACTTCAATTGTCACGGTCGTCACCAACAAATCACTATTAACACTTGATAAATTTGTGTAAGCTGGGTGTTGGCTGTGACAATATAATGAAGTTAAATCTTTATTCTTTTGGGGACATTATTGTTATTTTTCATAAATTACAGAGAAAACAGAAATAAGATAAATTAAATCTGTGTACATAATCGATTAATTAATTAAATCATTTCGGAATTTTAAGATATTTTTGTATAGACATATCATACTTAGTTCGAAAATTAGCAAATCATTTTTGATACTGGCGTCCCTTTAAAGATTCATCATACACAGTACATTACTTGTTTCAATTACAAGAAAGCTGGAGTGTCTCCACTCGCAAATTTGAATTGGATTATATAAAATATATTAATTTATATTAAATTAATTAAAATTAATAAATGATATTTATTAAACCAGCGCGTGTTTGGCTCTTTGTTGATGGCACCACGTAACGTGCTGGTGCGTGATTGCCTGTTAACGTGTTAAAAAATTAATTCTGGTACTTTCAGAGATTCAATTAAGCTGAAATTCTATATATAGCAGTTTTATACAATTTTTAATCATCTGAAAAACTATCAAACATATATCTTTATTTTTACTGTCACTTTAGAGGAAAAAAAACGAAAACGTGGTAGGTAATGACCCACTTCCGGATGAGCTACATTTCTCAAAAGTTGATAGAAAACTACAAATTTTGAATAATACCCGTGTACCAAATTTCAATTATTCTAGCTCAAACCGTTTTTGAGTAATCTTGTCTACATATACACACACACACACACACACACACACAGAGAGAGAGAGAGACATTTTTCTCAACTTTAGTGCAAATGACTCATGGACCTTCAAAACGTATAAAAACAACAAAATCTCGACATCTAAAATTTTCGTGAGAGATAGTAAAAAGGAAAATCTATCATGTTTGGACTGAACTGAACGAGTAATAACATTCAAGTACAATTGAATACATTTATTTCTTCGAAGCCCCTCCTTCCTTTTTGTATAATAATTTACCAATCTATATTTTTACATAATTATTTACAAATGTAAGAAGTGACTTACATATTTTTCATATCAAATCGTGAAATTCAGTTAGTTTTGCACATTTAATTTTGTTCAGTTACATTCCCTAATTATGCATTTAATTTCTAATCATAGTTAGAACTAAATAATAAACACGAATGACTCAAAATTTGATAAAACAAAAGAAAAAGAAAGAAAATTTTTTTTTTTTTTGATTTTATAATAGATTAGTTGATGTTGTCATTACGAATCTATATTTGTTGGAAAATTTATTTTATATGAGAGCAGAGAGATCAACCTTATATCATATATGCAAATCAATATCAAAATATTAAATAATTGCTTTTGTACTGTTGGTCCTTTATATAATCTGTCGTTCAAACTAACTTCTCCTTTTCCTTTATAAGAAACATTGAATAGTGCTCTGAATATGAAAGTCAAATTTGATACCTTTTTTACGTTATGGTGTAGAATTATATAATTTGTTTAGCTAACGACGTATGATTCAAATTTGCATATTCATTCAGAAATTAATTATTTGATCTCATTGTTATATCATCTATGTCTATATTTTGTAAATTTAAACATAAATTATCATTTAACTTTAATTTAGATTAATTTTCAACGCAAGAGTTACAAAAATACTTTCGTTTTTATTTGGAAAATATTTTCGAATTTTTTTTTCTTAGGTATTATTACGTTAACTTCTTCAGTTTTCTAAAAACTTCCCATTATTTTGTTTACATCAGATAATATAACATTTGATATTTTCTTAATTTTTTTAATTTTAAATAATTTTTTAATTATACTCAATCAAATATTATTTTGGTATTAAATTAGCCATCTATCAATATATCAGTTGGGTTAACATAAAAATATTTATTATGTGCTCAAAATAACACTTGAAAGCATCGAGTTAATTTTAAGTTAGAGACATTCAATTTTTCATCCACTTTTTGATCATTCAGCTTCCAAAATTCGATGATTAACTTTTAGTTCGAATGTAATAAGAATTTTTATTTTTTACACACACACACACACACACAATATCATTTATAATTATTTCACAATCGTTCAATTTATATTTAGATACCATGGATATTTTTTAGTTATGAGTTAAATTTGAGAAACATGATCAATTGCGTTCAAGTGGGTTTCCATTTGAATTAACCACATTGCTATCGCTTTTAAAATTTATTTTAAACATTTGATAAATACCCAATCTTCAATAAATCAATAAATGGCGTGAAACATTTATAAATATGTTTTTTAAATTTTTAAATTTAATCCAAATCTATCACGAAGAGATTTTATATTGAGCCAGGTTGAGTAAGGGTAGGGGCCTATGCCTATTCTCCCAATGCTGCAAGGAAAGTCTTGGAAATGAGAATATGTCATTCGAATTATTAAATTCAAAATTATTATTAATTCTTAAAAATTATTAAAATCATTCCAAATTAAGGATGAACTTGCATTCAAAAAATAATTTTTGATGTTTTTTAAAAAAAAATCTGGAGTGTCTCCACTCGACTATCTCGCATATTTTAATTGGATTAAATAACATATATTAATTTAAATTAAATTAATTAAATTAAAAATTAAAATTAATAAATAATATTTATTAATCCAGCGCATGTTTGGCTCTTTGTTGATGGCACCACGTCACGTGTTGGCGCGTGAGATTTGCAGTGTTAAAAAATTAATTCTAGTACTTTCAGCGATTCAATCAAGCTGAAATTCTAGATATAGCAGGTTTATACAATTATTAATCATGTGAAAAATTATCAAACATATATCTTTATTTTTACGGTCATTTTCGAAGAAGAAAAATCAAAACGTTGTAGGTAAAGACCCTCTTCCGGTTGAGCTACATTTCTCAAAAATTGATAGAAAACTATGAATTTTGAATAATGCCCATGTACCAAATGTCATCATTCTAGCTCAAACCGTTTTTGCGTAATCTTGGTTACATACACACACACAGAGAGAGAGAGAGAGAGAGAGACATTTTTCTCAACCTTAGTGAAAATGATTCAGGAACCTACAAAACGTATAAAAACATCAAAATCTCAACATCGAAAATTTTCGTGATCGCAATACTATCTCTGGCGAGATAGTAATAAACATTGGGAGTATTATAATCAATATTAAGAGAATTAATTATTGATACCAATTTAATTTTAAATGATTTACACTTTGATATTTCTTTGGTTTCAAAAGAGTCTGTGATAAGGGATCCTTTTCGGGCACTAAACACACACTTTGTGATTGTGTTAATAAAATAGAGTGGTGGCATATCTCAACCTGGCTCATTATAAAATCTCTGTCATTGAATAAATTGAATATGCAAAAATCATTTTAAAAAAATCAATAAAAATTTTCTGACTCTTTTTAAATCAACTTATTTAATTATTCGTAACTTTTCATGGAATTAATATTAAAACAAAAAAATGTAAAAACAAAAAAAAAAAAAAAAAAAAAAAACTAATCGAAAATGGATTCTCTCATACTAGGAGAGAATATATTTTAACATTTACAAAAAAAAAAAAAATGTATATAAAATAATATTCACCAAAATTAATATGATCCATGGTACTTACTTATCAAAAGTTATTCGAATTGTGGTGATGTTTTACGTCTAACTTTCATAACCACTGTTGTTTTTATGTTCCATCGCCGTCTGTTCAGTCCAACCGCCATTTATTTTCAGAAGAATTGTTAGATATCGTGTCCTGCTGGCGCCTTTACATTCCGCTCAATTGTCTCTTTGAGTTTTCGATGTTGTCATCTTTTATGACAGAGCCACCAAAATACTCTAATAATTTGCAGTGGACTTTTCTTGAAACTATATTTCTAGCTACTTTTAAGAGTTTTTAAATAAAATTTGGTTCTGAAGCATATATTTGAGTATAAATAATAATAATAATAATAATAAATAATAATAATAATAATAATAAATAATAATAATAATAATAATAATAATAATAGCCTTTATTAGTTCTTAAATGTACACAATCCTATTAAATAGTAATATAAATATATACAATAATAATATTTACAAATTTATATACATTTTTTTTTTTTTTTTTTTTTGTATGGAACTAGGCCCTTTTAGGGCATAGGGCATAGGCCTCTCCCAGTCTTTTCCATTTTGGCCTATCTCTTGCAATCTTCATCCAGTCTATTCCGACCTCTCTAATGAACTCTTTAGACCATCTATTTGGCGGTCTTCCTCGATTTCTGGTTTTATCCAATGGACACCATTCGGTAGTGATTTTTGTCCACCTATCGTTGTTCATCCTCGCCACATGTCCTGCCCATCTCCATTTCAACTTCCTTACAGCTATGTTGATATTTTCCACCTTCGTTTTCTTGTAAATACCGGCTATTCGTTGTTTATCCTTCCTTCTCACACCAAGTATACTTCTTATCATACTTCTCTGAGTAGTTTCTAATTTTGTGGATATTTTTTCTATCATCGTCCATGTTTGTGAGCCATAAGTAAGTGTTGGTAAGATACAATTTTTTTAGTATAAATTAATAAATATTAAATAATCTTGGAAATTACGATTATATAATCACTAAGATTAAAAACTGTGAACTTGAAGGGATTCCAAACTTAGTTCTCAAAATCCGTAACTCAGCACATTCCTTAAAAAGAAATAATTTTATAAATAAATTAATGCGCATTCCAACTTCACCAAGTTCCAAAATTTTAAGAATTAATTTAATAATTAAGAAACAAAATCAAATATAATAAAATCAAGTTGTATGTCTGAATTGGGTTTTCAATTAGATTAAATTAAGTAGAGTAAAAAATAATTATAGTATCTAATTAATGTTTAAGTAGTAATGTGTATAAAAGAAAACAAAAACAAAAATATAATTAAACTTGGGTTGACAATCAGCAACAGCGTGTGACGAATAGAAAAAGAGTCGTTCAGAGTTTCTATTTAAATGTTTAGAGGAACCCTTGGGGCTCTCTATCAGACACCCAATCCCCTAGAAAGGGTTTACTCTTTCGATCTCCCTCTTCCTTGCTTTAGTTATATATATTGTCTCCCTTTTCTATTTAAGGTGAAAGCAATATCCTTAATTAAAACCCAACTTATCCAATCCTTCAACGATTAAATGACTAAATTAATGGATGAAGAAAAAAGACTATTAACAATTTTAAAGAAAAATAATAATTTTGTTGACTAATTATAATATATTGGTGACTATTGAAATATTTATTTTGAAAATAATTATTATGATAATTTGAAAATTGAAGTATTGGTAATTTATCTTTTTCCTTTGAAAAATAATCTAATGGTCGAATAGATAATTGCAATATAATTTAAATACGAATTAATTATTAAAATGATTGATTCATCAATTTCGAGTGAATTTTATTTAGAACAGTTTTATTTAATTACATTAATTATATTCAAGGGTAAAAATTACTAAAATAATAACACCAAAAAGTTAATATAAATATTTATTTGTTTATAAAGTTAATATAAATTACCTATAAACCATTGTATCCTTATGTTTCGCAGGACTTAATGTTCCGTAATATTGATAACAGAAACTACGAATGTTTTAATATAAAATTATTTTTACCGACCCACGATAGTAAGGGAGGTATTGTTTTCACACCAGATTTCATATGAGGAGCTTTTTACATATCTCCACGAATCATGCATTTTCTTAACAGAAAAAAGTATTTTTAGCATGATGTCTGTCCGTCCGTATAGATGTGTACAGCTTGAACGGCTCAACGGATTTTGTTGAAATTTGGTATATTTACTTAATGCATCAGTATGATCAACTTTTGGTGCAAATCCGGAAACCGGAAGTGGTAGTATTAGCGATCGACGATAGGAAGGAAAGGGTTATTTTCACACCAAATTTCACATGAGGAGATTTTTTGACATATCTCCATGAATCATGCACTTTGTATTGGTTTTATCTTCGAGAAAAATCATCTTTATTAGTTTTTTCTTAATTTAAAATTATAGGACGTCACTCAGCCAATCATCTCGTCACAGCCTGGTCTTATATATTATAAATAAAATAAAATTAAAAATATTTATGTTATATGCCTATCTGTTTTTTATTACATTAATAGATATATTAAAATTATTTGAAATTGTTTCTGTAGCTGGAAATTAATTTATTTCAAACCGTCGGTCGGTTCGGACCTGGCCACAGGTCAACTTATTATATTTTTTTAATGATATTCGCTGATAAGAAAATTTATAATGGATAAGGAGTGAGTGGACAGGCAGCAGAAAAACTTATTTTTCCATCAATATGTCGACGTTTCGGTCGCACATCATAAGATATTTCAGATATTTGAGTCTCTCTCTGATAGTGAAAGATCGAAGTCACATGTCATTTGCATTGAATATACCTGTATATATTTCTAAATTGAACATACATCAATCATTATCTCTCTCCATATGCGAAGAAAAACAAAACCCAAATCCTAAAGTGGCTCTGAGAATGAATTTCTGATATTTTTTAATAGTATGAATAAACATTCATTTAAAAATATCAATCAAATCTATGTAAAAAACAAACAACAAATATAAATAAACTACAATTGAATAACATTTTAAATATAAATTTAGATTATACATTTAAATATACATTTACATTTAAATAAATATTACACATGAAAAAATGATAAAAATCTTCAACTAGTTTCATTTATAAAAAATTATTAACTTCTCAAATAAATGTTTCTATAATATAAAAAGGAAAATTAAAATTTCACAATGCATGCTAAACCGTCCGAAAATTCTAATTTGTGGATTTAAAAACATTTATTATAAATAACATTTTATATATATTATATATTTATTTATTAATTTATTATAAAAATAATTTTCAAACGAAAATCAATAGAAATAGAAAATAAAAGTAATGTGATAAAAAAAACTCAAAATCAAATTAATGGCATTTCGATGACCATTCGAAAGTTAAAAGTTGGAAATTAATAAGTTGCCGAAGTGCGTGAAGTAGACGACTTATTTCAAAATACGATTGAACCAATTTGGCCTGAGATCCTCCTATTCAGGTTTGACAAAGTTTCTTGGCTCCCTACTTTGTTAGATACTTCATTTTATATATATATATATATATATATATATAAGGATTACCACACATATTGATGGAACCAATTGCATCTGTTTGGCATCGAACGCTCGCCAAACGATAGAAAAGTTCATCTTTGAGTGGATATCTTCGTTAAATTAAAGAAACCCTTTGTTTTTATTTTCAGAACCACCCACCATTCTGTTATCTACAAAATCACAGTCTCATTCTTTCTCTCTCTCTCTCTCTCTCTCTCTCTCTATATATATATATATATATATATATATATATATTACTATCAGATTTATCAGGGATATAATCACATATTTTTGTGAGATTGTTTTCTCGACGTTTCGGCACCCATTTTGGCGCCACTTTCAAGAGATTTTTTAGGTGGGAATATTTTTTGGGATTCTGGGTCTTAGTCTGTGTGACCAAGGGTTAATATCGGGATTTTGGGTTGATAGGTTGGATGAATTTGTACTCTGCGTTGCTGTGGAGCTCCGAAGAATCCTGGGCAATCCTGACTCTGGCAGACGTCCGTACCAGACAATAGCCCGAGGCCAGCTGGGACCCGACCCTTTGGATTCTATGGGCAATGGGCTTTTGTGTACTCTAGTGGGCGGAGCTTAACTTTATATTGATTCTGAATCTGAGGCGGGAATTCCAGCTGTTTGTGCGATCAATTTTATTAGTGACAAGTTTTTTAAGAGTTTGTGAATTAATGGTTGGAGATGAAGTTGATTGGGTTGGAGTTTTGACGGGACTCCCAACCTCCCACCTAAATAATCTCTTGAAAATGGCGTCAAAATGGGTGCCGAAACGTCGAGAAAACAATCTCACAAAAATATGTGATTATATCCCTGATAAATCTGATAGTAATATATATATATATGGGTTTAAAATTAATAAAATTGATATTTAATTAAATTGGTAGCACTCTAAGACAATAATAAGATGAATCCAGTGAAGGTAAATTTGAATTCATTGTGATTAAAATAAAATATTAAGTTATAATAAAATTAACATTTAATGATGAAAGAAATTAATATAATTATTGGGAAATTACAACTTATAAATTAACTATAAAATAAAGTTCATTTATTTTCATGTTATCGATATATCAAATTTTATATTATTTAAGCAATTGCAAATTTTAAATGGACGAGCTGTTAATTGTTACTAGTATAGAGTTCAGCACAACCCGACTAGTTTTGATATTCCGGGTGGCGTTTCTGGGTTCTTTCCGGGCATTCAATGATACATCTTGGCTGGGCAGGAACTTCACGATGTAGGGTCCCTGATACCGTCGTATTGATCAGAGATGGTTTCTCCCTGTTCTCTGCATCCCGAAGAATGATCTTACATTCTTCCTTCCATCCAGTAAAATACCTCTCTACTCCTTGGCTCTACGAACTCATCCCCTACACTACACTCAGGTGATTATCAGTCATTTCTCGGTAATTTTAAGAAACATATGAGTAATTTATGAGCGCTTGGATCTGTCGAAAACATAATACACTGTCCCATTCATCAAGCGATCCTATTTTATTTATATTGTTCATTTTTATGTAATAGTTGTAAAATGTGAGTGAACGTGAGGGTGTCAATATTTGTTTTAAATATTTATTTATGGTATCTTAATGACATTCCCCTATTATAAGACATTTTTATGCTTATATATATATATCTCGAGGTAGCACTTTTTATTTTTAAGTACATGAGATTCGAAATTGGCTTGTTCACCTATGTGTTAAATGATCAACTTAAATAAGCATGACATCTTTTGAACAGAAAGCTTGTTCATACCCAAAAGATCATGTAAAATTTAGTTCCGACGGTGATCAGAGCTAATCTATAATAAAAGAGATTTCAAACCATCACAGATCTTCGACCTCTAGCTTGAACAAGCCCTTGCAATGAAGATGAAAGGCTTCATTGCGTCTTAGGTGCACTTAGTTTTAATTGACTGAGTTCAGCAATTCTTTTTGTGATCACTACAATACTCTGGTCGTATTTGGTGCTTAAGTTTATTACATAAAATTTCATTCCCCACCGGTCTATGGGCACAACAAACACATCCTTTGATATTTTCGTTATTCTGTCAAAATCCATTTTCACGATTAATTCTCGTTGAAAGAAAAATAATTTTACCTTATGATCATGTAAAACCAATTTGTCTGTAGTTTAACTGATTGAGTACTCCCTGTCAAGTCTTAACAATTCACATGTTTGGCATTTATAATAATTTTTAATAAATATATTGTTAATCCTATTTTTAATATTAATAAAAATAACCTATTTTCATAATTTAATTAATCGCGAATATATTCTCAATTTATATAATTTATCATAAAAATGGTCGTAATTAATTTAATTATATATAGGTAAATATAAAATTGAGTAGATTTATCATTCCCATTGTAAAGATCGATATAGAAATGATACAAAAGTGAAGTGGAAACGTATAAATAACATTAGAGGGATCTTAATGCAGTGCTATTTATTGAGCCGACGCTGCTGGTTGCCTATAATCGACCGTCACTATAGAGATTCATTCCGGAACAGTGACGCTGAATCAGAAATAAATTTTTCGTCCTTTGAGATTTAATGACGGGACCCCCGAAGCCCCAGGTTTCGTTTCAGCTTCATTAGTTTCATTATATATACTCGCGTTTCCCTAACCCCTTTGCCATGTCACTCTCCTCAACCTCTTTAGTGTCGCTCGCTTTCAATTTCTAGCTCATTAAAAAAATAATAAAAAAATATGAATATATATATATGTATATAATTTAATAAGTCCTTTTTTTTGATATATCATGTTATGTTTATTTTTATACTTCTAGATTTAATAAATATTTTCTTTTGATTATATATATTTTGATTAATTTTAAACAAGTTGACATAATAATTACGAAAAAATGTTATTAACATATTTTCTAAATTATTTTTTATTAATTTACTGTTTATGTAAAAGACTTTTTAATTGATTTTCGTCTACTTACTTTGTATGTCTAGATTTAAAAGCACTCGATTGAGCTAAAATTTTCTATACACGATGTTTTGATTGATAATTTAATTATAATTCATAAAATTTAATTGATTAAAACACATTATTATTTCATTTATTCGAGATTAATGTTTTGAAAAGTGATGAAACCCCTAGAAGAGTATAGCTCAATTATTACTATTTAATAAAATTAAATCTTAATTAATTAAAATATATAGAAAAAAAAACAAAAAAATAATTTTTGGAAAAAAATTAATTTTATATAATATTATATTAAAAATAAATAGCTATAAAATAATTTTAGAAAAAAAATAATTGTTCTTTAGAAGAGGGGACCGTAAACACGCTCATTTTTCTTCCAGATATAAACTTAGGCCTTTACATATTATGAAGATTTTTTGGAGGGTATTACTTGATGATGATATTAAAGAAAAAAAAACTATAAATAGAAGAAAAATTTACATTTTATTTTAAAAAATAAATAATATTTCTATTTTTTATATAAAATATTAATATTCACATTACAATATTACATTTATGGAGCGCACCTCTTAGTTTACGCATCCATCTATACTCTAAAATTTCGACCACGTTATTGTAATTTTTTTTTAAATTAGACTTAATTAAATATTTTTACAAAATTAAGATTTAAAAATATTGAATAAATCAAATTTTACTCAGTCTCCTTTCTTTCTTAAAATTAAGTTATAAAAATATACATATATTATTATGGATAGTGTAAAGTTTGAAGAAAAACACATAATCAAAAATTCAATTTTAAAGGTACTATTTAACATCCAATAAATTACAAGTAGTTCAAATCTCACCAAGTATACAAAAATTTTTGATTATGAATTTAATTAAAAGGGTAAATTCTACAAAGGCATAGCAAAAGAAAAAAAATCTGGAGTGTTTCCACTCGACTCACGCAAATTTGAATTGGATTAATTAACATATAAAATATTTAAATTAAATTTAATTAATTAAATTATAAATTAAGTATAATTGTTTGTGAATTTTAATTATTTAATTAATTTAAAAATTTAATTTTTTTTATTTAAATATTTTATTAAATTTATTATTAATAAATTGAATAATCAAATAAGCAAAATCTGTTTATAAACATTTAAACATTTAAATATTCTAAGTTTAAATTGGGTGGCTGGTATTGCTGGTTGCATACATGCCAGGGGCTCCTAGCCAAGTAAACCTTCAGTCAGTCGCTGTCGTTGTGTGAGTGCGCATGGCGTAGCACACCGGGCGGGCGACGCTCTGTCGACATCGAAAGTGTAAGTGAATTTTCCATTAAAATTATCATAATTCACTAATACTAAGTAACCAATTAATGCCAATCTTTCCACTTACACTCAATTTTAAAATTGTTTGAAATGATTTACTGATTTTTTTATTAGCACTTATCACTTAGAGAAGTGATAACGTCCCATTCATCCCCTTAAGCGTTAAATTATAATTGAATATAATTCTATATCTTGTAACAATCCTGAATAAAAGTGTTATAATTTTAAATATTAAATTTTATATCAATAAAATAAAATGATTATCAAAAAGATATTATCATCTTCTTCAATGAATATGTTTTAATGTTTAGACTATTTTTATATTAAATTTTATTAATAATTGATTTTATATACAAATAAATATTTAATATAATATTCATAATTATAATTTATCAAAAACCTTGTTTACTTTAATATATCCACATTCTTTAAAATATTAATATAATATATATTACATTTACATAGGATTGATAAATTTGTATTAAAATTTGGAAAAATAAATATCTTCTTTAATATCTTTGAATAATTTTTTTTTATAAATTTAAAAATAAAGATATTTGTGAATACAATCTACTATATAGGTCTCCCACTATATTAAATTAATTCTACAGGTAAATATATCAAACCTGATGCATGTGATTTATTCTTTTTAAATTTCTCCATCGCTTCTTCAAAATTGATTTCTGTTGAGGCCACCGATATGGTTTCTGTTCTATTATTGCCATTCGAATTTAATATATTTTTTTCAAATAATCCCTCCATCTATTCTTAACAGAGAATATCATTTAATATTTTTTTTTCGTTATGTGGATTAAATTTGAACCTATTTATTTAAAATTATTTTGAAAATAATTTTAAGATGGAAAATAAATTGAAAATATTTCTTTAAAATATATTAAATATATTTAGAGAATATCACAAGATTCTTATATACCCCTATAATATCTAATATCTTAATATATGATAAAAAAAAAAAATTAAGCTTCTTTGGTATGCTCATTCAACACCTTCATGTCATATCGTACCTGTACATGTCTGTTTGACAATGAATATAAATTTAATACTAATTCTAGAAATTCCCACACAAAAAATTATTATAATATATAAATTTTTATTTTAATTTCTAATATTCTATATCATTTCAATTTTTAAATTGATTCTATAAATTTTTATTTTAATTCAATACAATTATTTGATCTTATATTTATTAAATTATTAGGGTAATATTTGAATATTTCTTCTTTGATATTTATAAGTCCACTATTCATTTTTTCAATATAAAAAAATAAAAACTGGAGTGTCTCCACTCGACTATCTCGCAAATTTGAATTGGATTAAATAAAATACATTAATTTAAATTAAATTAAATTAATTAAATTATAAATTAAAATTAATAAATAAGATTTATTAAACCAGCGCATGTTTGGCAATTTGTTGATGGCACTTCACGTGTTGGCGCGTGAGATTTGTAGTGTTAAAAAATTAATTCTGGTACTTTCAGCAAATAAATCAAGCTAAAATTCTATATATAGCAGTTTTATACAATTATTAATCATGTGAAAAATTATCAAACATATATCTTTATTTTTTTATGGTAACGTTAGAAGAAAAAAAATCAAAACGTTGTAGGTAATGACCCTCTTCCGGTTGAGCTACATTTCTCAAAAATTGATAGAAACTAAGAATTTTGAATAACGCATAAAAACATCAAAATCTCAACATCGAAAATTTTCGTGATCGCAATACTATCTGTTTCGAGATAGTAAAAAATCACTAATAATAAAAGAGAAAGAAGAGAGAGAAGTATTGTGTAAATGAATATATAAATAAATAGAAATGCAAGATTTTTATACAACTACATTTGAAATGAAATTGAAATTCTACGTAAATAAACATAATAGAGACTTTTGAATGAAAAATGGTTTCATAAAATGTGTATCTGAACAAGAGTCATACTGGTATACTTTATTGATTTAATGGGTTTTTTATATGCACCTAAAAAAATAGCCATACAATATAATACAATCGATTTGAAATTTCAAATTTGTGAATTTAAGATATTTCAAATTTTTCAACTTTAGGATCCTACAAATTCCTAATTTGACAATATTTCTCCTAATAATAATATAATTTGTATTATTTATAAAAAAATAAAAATATTTTCTTTTAATTAAACAAAAGTAATATTCTTGATTCTATTGAGGGTTAGTCTTCGAACAATTACTGATTGATGATTTCAGAGGATGTGCGATTTTCAACGCCAGATGCACGTTTTAACAATTAAAGATAACTCGAGTTAGAAGAAAGAGTGTTGTTGTTCAAGTTGTTGTGTTGTTGTTGCATCGTTTCATGGGGTTTGAAATTAAATTAACTTAGCAGTAACAGAGACTAAAGACGAAGAGTTTGGAAATTTAATCATTTGTATCCTCGATGAAGACTATATAAATATATACATTCGCGAAGAGAATTCTCTCAATAAATAAGATCACTAACAACTCGCTCTCTTTCTCACTATCTCTCTTCCTCTCTTTCTAATCCACCCTCGCTTCTTTGTTGTTTGTTTAGTATTTGCAAACATTTAAATAAATAATTGCAAATAAAGGTAAGAACGTTGAATAATATTTGCTAAAAATGATTTAGAAAGAAGAGTTTTATATTAACTTTAATTATTTATTTGAAGTATATTTGATGGAATATAATATAATATAACATCATATAATATTTCACCAATTCTAAAATAGGGTTATCTAAATCATAAATTATTTTGATGTAATTCACGAAATATAGCCTTATAATATACTTTATATATATACCAAAGGGTTCTGAAGCTCTTCTAAATATATCACCGATGGCGAACCTTTTTCAATGTCCGTGCCACAAATTTATAAAAAACTTTTTGAAGTAACTAACGGGCCACAAAATTGTCATTTTTTTCTCTACCATCTGTACCCCTTTTAGCTTGAATATATAATCGAATATTTTCATATAACTTCTAACTATTGTGTATAAAAGTGTTTTAATTTTAAATATTAAACTTTATTCCAAAAAAATAAAATGATTATTAAAAAATTTGGAATTTATTTTTGGTAAAAATATATATATCTTTCCAAAAAATTTTTTTTTATTTTTATTGTATGGAAATTCTTTAATTGATTTTAGTTTGTAGTTTTTAGTTGTAGATAATGACAAAAAAGCACATTTTATATTTGATACCGTGAACCACTTACATTTTCTTGTTTTGATAATGATATGTTAAATTCTAGAAAAAGATTGCGATTCTGGCACTATTCTCCAACCGTCCTATGCGTAATTTTTATAAAATTAATTTTTCTTTTTTTTTAATAAATATTGATAAAATTTATAGCATATATTAAAATAAGAGCATATAAGAATCTTCTGATATTCTGCTGTATTTCATCTCCCCAATCAATTTGGAGTTTATAACTTCACAATTTCCCAGACAAACAGACAAATAAAATGACAGACACGAAAAATACAAAAGTCATATTTGGGTTCCCCAGGTCACACATGAAGAGTAAAGATTTGCAAAAAAATTTAAATCCTGAACAATGCTATTTGTACCGTAACAACACGCAATGACATAATCGAAGTCCAAACGGTATACACTGAGTCTATCTATCATGAATGTTTTTATACTGCGAGGGAATTCAATCGATATTTCAGCTTATTAAAATGTATAATTTGCCGGTTTCATCTACTAAGATAGATAAATAAATATTAAGTACTTCAAATTTCATAAATTTTAATTTTAATGTGATTTATTCATTTTTAATTTATTTCTATTGTAAAAAGTTGAAATTATTTAAAAAAATAATTTTGTCTTTATGCGTGTCATGAAATTTTTCAAACGTGCCACTTTTGGCACACGTGCCATAGGTTCGCCATCCCTGTTATATACATATAATAGTGAAAACCAAAAATTGAATCAAAGGGTCACTACTTCGTTTTGAATAGCAAAACCTTTGAAATCACCTGAATATTAAAATTTATTTTAAAGGTGTCAGTAATCTGTACAAATATGTTTCATTCTAAAATCTCAGTTTACGAAGTTTCATTTTAGAAATTTTATATTACGTTCTATTGGAAATATAAGCTCCAAAGTCATTTTTAGATTGCTATCTTTCCCGTTTTAAGTTTTTAACAAGTTATGCAATTTATTTTTATAAAGAAAACTTTTTATTATTTTCGAAAGTTCGAGTATTGTTTGTTAAATAGAACTATGTATGTATAAAATGTTTATAAATAAAGTAGATGTTTTAATGTTTCATATTTTTTTCTATTTTTTCTATAGGAATCAATAATTATAAGATGGTTAGGATTAAAATTAAAAAAAAAAAGATTAAAATTAAATAACATTAATGTAAATACCTATATCATTTATAAACTTCAACTACACAAATTCAGTCTGCGCTAAATAATCTTCAATATTTTTAAATTCAACTCAATTTACTTTTGTATTAAAACTAAATTCCCTAGCAAAAAGTTTATGCTCAAAAAAAAAACAATGTATGCAGTATTTAATATTTATAAATACCAATAAAAAATCTCCTTATTTTATCTATAAAAAAATGATAATAACTGTTTATGCTTAAACTGGTAAGATCTACTCGTAGGATCCTTGGTTACATTTTTCGTAGGTTAGTTGGATTAATTGTGGTTGAAAAACTTCTAGTTTTTATTTGTTTCTTTAAAATGAGAATAAAGCCCTTGTGTCTTCAATCGACATGTCAGCTGGCGACGATTCAGATATTCCTTATATAATTGAGGGGTATTTGAGCCCAACCAGAAAACTTGAAATAAGTGATCTCTAATTCGTAGATAAATATTGTTGAATTAATTAATTAATCTCTCTTAAAAAAGATTGGAAGAATTACCAGTCTTATAGTTTTGCCAGATACGAGCTCTGTAGCGCTTTGTACATAGCCGCGAAATTCAAAAGACAAAAAGGCGGAAGGGAGATATTTGACAACCTATTATTTTATTTCATAAAATAATAATAAAATAAAAATATATTTATAAATAAAATGCCTTTTTATTACTTTAAAATGTGTTAATGTTTAAATACTATTTTGCTAACATAAGCTAATAAAAGAGACTATTTATCTAGAAAAATACAATAATTTTTGGAAAATTTTTCAAAAAATAGCCTTTTTTTAAAAAAATGCCTTTTAGACAGCCTTTTTAACAAAAAAAACTTGCCATTTTAGGCGTATTTATTTTAAAAAAATTAGCCTTTTTTGCGATCTCTAATTATGCGGTATAAAAACCAAAAATTGAGTCTCTTGAAATTAATAGATTTACGAAAAGTATACTGAAATAAATTCCTATTAATAGAGGGCATAAATTCATAATGCACTTCATTGAGATATTTGAAGGTGAAAAAATACACCTTACTGCTTGACCACATATATATCACGAGTTTATGAGTGTAGAATAAAAGCTGTTGAGTGTATATTTTTATAATTAATTTTTTGATTGAGTATCGTTGTCGTACTAAAAAAACTTGTCAATGATACTTTTCAACAATTTAAGTTATTAAAAGTTATAGGATGTTTTTTTATAAAAAAATTTCCAAAAACCTATTAAGGGAAAATGAATTTCTCTCTTTTTTTTCCCTATATACGATATATATCGTTACATATAGAAAAATGTTCCATTCCGAATGATTTCATTAAATACGAGTTCATAAAACTACTAATCTCTTCACAGATGTATAAAAATCCTCTTTTTTTATAAACTAGAAATGTTTGTTCATGTATCCACTCCTTCCATCATTTCAGTAATGTCAGAAATCAAACAAAAAAAAAAAAGTTATAAATACTTTAATGTCAGATTATACCAGCAATCTGACCAGCAGTGGCGGTTTGATTTGCCAATCATCGGTTCAGAATGTGTGGGTACTATTTTTGCCATCAACCCCTTCCATATTTCATCCCTCTTTCAACACTCTCATGTATATTTGAAAAATGTTAACATTTGTTTTTTTTATGTCTATCTACTACCCATTTACACTCTATGTTTGTTATCCATGAATAGAATAACTCTTTCTTTTAGTGGGAAGTTAAAAATGACAGTAATATTGAATAAAAATGAAAATGGATAAGATAAACAAGAAAACAGCCATTAATATTATCATAAAATAAAATCTGGAACATATTAAAAAAATTTATATCATTTTTAAATGATATACTTTAAAAAGTATTTAACCCTTAATTAATAAGGGGAAAAAAAGGGTATTTTATTCAAAAGATGAAAACATTTTCAAACCAAGTATCATCTAAATTAAAAATTACAATTCATATATTATAGATAGAAAATTAAATTAAAAGTATTTTTAAGATAAAAAATTATTTATATTATTTCGTATTTATTTAAAAATGAAAGAAAAATGTATGTATTGTTCTAATTTAGATTACACTATATATACCTATATTCAAGAGAATACTTATAATTAAGTTAATTAATTAAGGTTTAAGAATAAATCAGACAAGTCCCTGCCAACCGATACATTCAATTCAATATAATGAGAATCTATCTATCTAACTCGGTGGCTTTACGTTCCTGGTAGCAGCATCCACATTTCTATCCTGAACCACAACCATCCAACCCATCCTCTCCTATCCCTTCCTACATTGTCCACCCACCGCGTCCTTGGTCTTTCAAGCGGACGTTTCCCAATCGGCATCCCCACCAATATATTTTTCGCCAATTTTTTCTCTCCTATTCTAGTCACGTGTTTTGCCCATGGCTGCGATTTTAGAACCCTAACTATGCCTGGAGATGCAAAGATACCTCGGTGTCTCTTTCTTTGACCCATAAATGCTGCAAATAATCATATTCTCAGATACTCTAAATCAGCGGTTGGGGAACTTTTTTAATCATTACCCCAAAATATTTTTGTCTAAGTTGATACTACCCCAAATTTTATATATATATATATACTTTTTACTCACAAAAGTTTCATTTTTACCCCATTTGGGGTAATTTACCGCGGTTCCCCGACCGCTGCTCTAAATGTACTCTCCTCTACCAGGGTCATAGACCATGCCTCACAGCCATATAACACAACAGGAAAAATAATTGTTTTATATTTTAATTTTGATCCCCTTTTATAATAATTTTGACGAGAAAAGTCCCTACCATTAAAGTATAGGCCTCTTTCAGGTTGCTTGCCTACTATTTCAACAATATTTCCATACATTTTTACTATCTCGCATGAAAGTCCCAGAGTCATTTTCACTAAGATTGAGAAAAATGTGTGTGTGTGTGTTTATGTGTATGTTTATGTGTGTGTGTGTGTGTGTGTGTGTGTGTGTGTGTGTGTGTGTGTGTGTGTGTGTGTGTGTGTGTGTGTGTGTGTGTGTGTGTGTAGAAAAGATTACGCAAAAACGGTTTGAACTAGAATAATGAAATTTGGTATACGGGCATTATTCAAAATTCGTAGTTTTCTATCAACTTTAGAGAAATGTAGCTCAAACGGAAGATATATGTTTGATAGTTTTTCAAATGATTAAAAATTGTTTAAAACTGCTATATATAGAATTTCAGCTTGATTGAATCGCTGAAAGTACCGGAATTAATTTTTTAACACTGCAAATCACGCGCCAACACGTGACGTGGTGCCATCAACAAAGAGCCAAACATGCGCTGGTTTAATAAATATTATTTATTAATTTTAATTTATAATTAATTAAATTTAATTTAAATATAATATATGTATGTTATAATATTTAATTCAATTTAAATTGCGAGATAGTCGAGTGGAGACACTCCAGCTTATTTTTTCTTGGTTTTAAGTGGACACCATTCCGTTGTTAATTTGTTTACCTGAAAGTCATAAAATCTTTAGAAAAATTAATCCACTTTTATTATTATTTTTTAGTATTATATTTATTGTATTTAATATGTATTATTTTATTATATATATATATATATTTTCCATCTCACCCCCCCCACCCTCACAATTTATTTTTTTTAAACCCATATTCTCATAGAGTATATTTATATATGAATTATTTCTATTCTTTTCTTTCTTTTTTTACAAGCGCCCACCACCATATTAAAAGTTAAAGAAAAATATTATAATAAAAGGACAATAGAGGTCAAAATAAATTAAACTACCCCCCTAATTCAATTGACTTAAAGCTTAAAAATGAAGAAAAATATTATGAATGAAAATGACCTAGAATATACATATGATATTTGATGAAGAAATTTTAGAGATAAAAGAAGACTTAATTAATCACTATTAAAAAAATATTTTTTTTATTTGGAGCGAATTATAAGTATTGGTATTGGAACAATTATGTCTATTTCTTGATTAAATATGAAAATGAGTATTTGCATTTGCATAGTGACTATGATTGGCGAATATAATTTTGTTATTTATATTGTCCGATAAAAGTGTATAATTAAAAAAATATTATATAGACTTGTCAAGCTAATTGTTCCAATAATAGCTAATTTAATGGAGAGAATAATTATTTCTAATCTGTGATTCTAGATAAAATAATTTGTATCTCTATAGCAACCCTCGTGGAAACATTTAAATAAAGATAATATTATTATATTGCATATTTAATTTTGTTTTGTTATTTAAAAAAGCTGGAGTGTCTCCACACGACTATTTCGCAAATTTGAATTGGATTAAATAAAATGCATTAATTTAAATTAAATTAAATTAATTAAATTCTAAATTAAAATTAATAAATAATATTTATTCAACCAGCGCATGTTTGGCTCTTTGTTGATGGCACCACGTCACGTGTTGGCGCGTGAGATTTGCAGTGTTAAAAAATTAATTCTGGTAATTTCAGCGAATCAATCAAGCTGAAATTATATATATATATAGCAGTTTTATACAATTATTAATCATGTGAAAAATTATCAAACATATATCTTTATTTTTACGGTCACTTTAGAAGAAAAAAAATCAAAACGTTGTAGGTAATGACCCTCTTCCAGTTGAGCTACATTTCTCAAAAGTTGATAGAAAACTATGAATTTTGAATAATGCTCATGTACCAAATTGCATCATTCTAGCTCAAACCGTTTTTGCGTAATCTTGTCTACATACATACACACACACACACAGACATTTTTCTCAACCTTAGTGAAAATGATTCAGGAACCTTCAAAACGTATAAAAACAGCACAATCTCAACATTGAAAATTTTCGTGATCGCAATATCTCGTAAGATAGTAAAAATCGTTAAATAGATTATCATGTTAGGTATATTATTGAAATAAGAATAAATCGCTATTGATTGATGTAATAAAAAATAAATATTTTCATTAAAAATAAAAATGTTAATTCATTGAAACGAAATCTTCATGTTGCGACTAATAATTTTCAAATCTCCTAGCACCACAGATTTAGATAAGTTTCTTTTAAGGGAGGAAATTAACTATGATCTAAAAAAATTAATAAATGAACTTAATAATAAAAAAATAAATAAATCAATTAATTTAAATTAATACTATTAATGAATGTATATATTGTTAATTTATCTATAGTTTTATCTATAGTTTTATACCGTTAATTTTTATAAATTGTCTCAAGTCTCTAACTTTGCATTTTCTCAAATTTCATTATAATTAAAATTTTTCAATAAAAATCAAACATTGAAAATAAAATATCAAAATGAAATAATCAAGAAATATTATATTCTATTATAATAACATATACAATACTTACAAACCATAGGCGGAGGATATTAGGAGATATCATTGCGGGTTCAGGCCAAATCGATCAACATTAATTAAGATATTTTCATTATTACAGATATTAGAAAAAAAAACCCGCGAATTCAATATTTCTGTTCACTAATTATTTGTAGACTTTAAAACATACGTATGAATCAATAGATCCGGATAAACTTTTTCAAATTTTGATCTTCAAATTTTTATTTACCAAGAAATAATTAAGTTAGTGACTGTCGATTTCATTCAAAGAAATTACTGGTTCAACAATTATAATACAAGTTAGTATTAATAATAATGTAGTTAAACCAAATGAAAATAAAACAATCAAGATATGATTTACCGTTTTAGATTGACGTTTGATTTGTTTGAGTTGTTTTATTTTTGCAAATCCTTTCTGATTACAAACAAAACTCGTTATTTTTTACTTTCCTTTTTACTGTCAAATCAACCAGCTTTTATAGTATAAATGCATTTTCCTCAACCGATAATAATAACAAGAACTGATTAGATTTCCTATTCACTTTAATGGATAGTTTATTAATTTGACATATAAATTTATGAAATCATCTACTATTATGATATTCACTTTACCCGTAACCAGTAATAGATTTTTTTATTAGAAATAATTAATATTAGTGAGATGTAGCTATGAGAAATAACGCTTCATTTTTTAAAAAGCAGAAAATGCTTTATTCTTAATTTATAAACAATATGTAATATATCAAATTAATTATTTTTTAATAAAATTTATAATAAAAATATTATTCATTATAAAAAAAAAGTTGTTATATATAATTTTAAAGACAACTTAACAACTATTCTTATAATATTTTTTTATCTGTATAATATATTTTTTATTAGATATGAGTATATGTTATAATCTTATATATAAGATTCTCGTGTCACAAAACTTTGAAATCATACTTCTCCGAAACGGCTGGGCCGATTCTTATGAAATTTTTTATGCATATTCAGTAGGTTTCAAAGAAGGTATAGTTATATTATCTAACCGCTAATTGCTAAGGTGTGTCCAGGGGGTTGTATTTTCCTAAAAATAGTTTAATTACAGTGCTACATTATAGAGGCACTGCTGGCGATAATTTGACATCTATATATATCCTAATAGGTCATTTGAAAAGAAGAATAATTCGTGGGTGAGCGAGCTAAGGTGTTATCTTTTGACTTTGCTTCCTCAGTTCGAAACTCGCAAAGGGACATTTTTTTTTTAAGTATTATATATATATTTTTTACAAATTTATTAATTTTTATTATTTTAATATTTTATTAAATTAATTTTATTAAATTAAATTTTATTATTAAATTTTATTTTATTAAATTAATAATTATGTCAATTATACTTTTTTGTGCATAAATAAATATATATAAAAAACTATATATAAAATTTGAATTTTCATTCATTCATTCATTCATTCATTTAAAATGATAATTAAACAATATCTTATTCAAAATAAATTGTTGAATAAATCTGAATCTCTCTATCTCTCTCTCTCTCTCTATATATATATATTTATATATAATATAGTAGTTAATAATTAATCATTTATATTTTGATTTTTTGTAAAGTATTCTGATATATTCGAATTAACTCTTTGGTCACGAATTTACCATTTTATATGGACCTCGGGAATTCCAGTGGGAGAATTCCTTGATCCAGAATTATGCATCCAAACTTGCTTTATATGCTAATATGAGCGCTTAGGGAATTTAGCAAAATTAAGAAAGTTTACCTTAAAAAACAAAGAAGGGAAAAACATCAAGGAAAGATGATTTTTTTTGAATGAATTTTAAAATATGGGGGTGGGGGGAGAAGTGGAGTATAGAAAAAAAGGTTACAAGTTTAATAAAGGCGATAAATATTTTGAACCAAAACAAGAAAGAATAATTTCATCAAGCCTTTCTATATATCTATAAATATTATTTTAAAAAATTCCACTATGATGGAAAAACGGACAGATGACACTGTTAGCTTTGAAGACTTTTATTTACATCAAGAGTTTCCCATTACACTGTTTATTTTGTTATAGATATAGTGACAGTCTAGATAGAAAATGCAACAAAGAGTGGGAGGAACTCTTTTAGAATGCAAATGAGTTTCTGGACTCCTTAACATGGGAGAAATATATATATAAATATATATGTGAATATAAATGTGTGAATATATTTATGAAACAAAATTTTTTTAAAATCTAAAATAATTATTTATAAATTAGCTACTAATTAGTTGTTTTTTATTTATTTATTTATTAAAAAATGGTTCAAAAGTTAATTATAGAAAAGGGGAGAGAAAGAGAGGAAAAAGTGTTAAATCAAACCAAACTAAAAACTTATCGTTTCATTTAATCGTATCGGATTGGAAGAAATCATAGTAGAGTTGGTTACCAGACTTTTCCCTGAGAAAATAGTTTTAGGAATTAAAAATATAAATAGATAAATAAAAAATAAATAGACTATCATATAATGTTATTTAAATATTTTATGTTAAAGTATAAAAATAATTTTGTGAAAAAGTAAATATTTTGATAAATTATTGATCAAAAGTTATAAAAACTCATAATTATTCGGTTAAAACTTTTGAGAATGAACATATCTTTTTATTGGGTTTGAACAAAAAGATTTCAAATCAGAAAAAATTACAATCTACACTGATTATTATTATTAAAATGTTGAAAAGCTCAATTATACAAAAGATGTCTAAAATAATATGAGTCAAAGATATGAAAATATATTTAAAATTTTTTATAGATTTAAAAGATAATGAAAACTCTTGGTTAAATTTATAGTTAATTTATTTTAAAATCAAATCTTATATATTTTTAGATTATTAATAAATTTAGAATATTAAAATAATAAATATATAAATCAAAATAATTTTAGCACAAACGCCTTAATTAAAAAATTAATTTATGTCCGGTAATAGTAAAAAATAAAAAATAATTTAATAAACTTTTATTTTAATTTTATTAGTTTTTGTGAGCTTTCTCCAATTTTTAGCAAGCTTTTCCATATTATAAATATTAAATATTTAAATCTTAGTGATCTTGATGAGGTTCTATACCTCGACTAGGTTTATAGCAGTGGTGGCAAACCTTAAGCCGGCTACACACATGCGGTGTGTTTGCCAAATGATTTACTTGATATTTGGCAAACACCGCATGTGTGGATGGGTTACTTGCCCTGCGCTTGGGATATGCCGGGCACAAACATTCGGGTGCTCGCTAGTTCGCTATTATAGCGAGCACAAGACGAATATTTGAGAATATTTATATCCACAATTTTAATAAATAATATTGTTTCTCTAACAATTCCTTTTTTATATAATAAATTAACAATTCCAATTAAATAATTTATTTATAAAGTATTACATTACAATTATTATGATTAATTGAATTCAATTAAATTCAATAAACCAAATTAAGGAGGTTATCTATATATATATATTAATAATATTAACAAGACGAATATTCAATACAAGCACCTATTTGGTAAATATTCGTTATTTGACAAATACCGCATGTGTGGAGCCGGCTTAAGGCAAATACAACGTCCTTTATATTATGAAAATGATAAAATACGGTCAATCTAGGAGCTCTGGCAGCGCTCCGCCCCGCCAAGTAAGAAAACACCAGAGGCTCCCAAGTATATATACGGGACGTGACAAGTGACAAAAAACGGTGGCATCTGTCGACTTAATTTTTTTCGGTCTTATAGGGGCAGGCCACCAGACAAAAACAAAAAAAAATCATTAATTTTGATGCAGTAAAACCGGTGATATTCAATTTTAAAAATGGCATTTTTTCACCATGTCCTTCATCATCTTCAACATTGACAGGACTACAGCCTTATCTACTGAACTGATTTTGACAGGGAAGGTCTCATTTTGTTTGTCTTGGTGGGTAGGTGAAACCTTTGTATAAAAATGTTGCAAAAACATTTTGCAAAATTACCAAAAATGCAAAAAACGCGAAAAAATCACTTTTTTGCTATTTCAATTTCATTTTTAACCCAATTAGTAGTCTTATTTTATCTAATGATCTACATGACACTACACTATAAATTATTGCAAAAACATTTTTACGGTATTTGGTAAATATTCGTTATTTGTCAAACACTGCATGTATTTAGCCGGCTTTACACTGACCTACCCAAGCTTTTAACTGATCCAGGCTTTTTTATAAATTTTTAAATTTTTTTCAATGTGGTTCTAAAAAAAGGTAAGATGATTTTGTGTTCCTAAAATAAAAAAAAAAAACGTCAGATGATTTTTGAGACCAGAATTTTAAATATTTTCGACTTTTTTAAATTTTTTCAATACGGTTCTAAAAAAAAAAGTAAAATGATTTTTGGGATCAGACTTAAATATTTTCGACTTTTTTAAATTTTTTTTCAATATGGTTCTTAAAAAAAAAAAAAAAAAAAAAAAAGTAAAAAGGTAATTTCAAAATTTTTAATGTTGGTGACCCACGAGCTAGTACTAAAAAAATAATGATCAAAATTTGACCCACTTCTCAAAAGGGTTCGTCATCATTGGTTTATACTCTACTATAGCTACCAAGTTACCATCCAGATAAGCTTAATTGGATTAAAAATAGAAATAAAATATTCATTTTTTAAAATTATTGATTTTTTTAATCAATTTAATACAATCAATTCTTTCATTATTTTTCAATCAAGCACATAGTTTCTAATTACTAAACAGGTTTATATAAATAATTTACGATAATACAATTCATTCAGCTAGCTTGATAATAAGCAAATTCGGGAGGACAAAGTTTGAGGTTTTGTACAAATAAACAAATAAATAACAAATGGATGAATATTAATAATAAGGTGCTAAAATTGCTAAATAACAAATTATTTGTATGTACCTATATCTAATTTATTATATTTATTATTATTATATTTTTTTCCCCCGAGTGATAAATTTTTTTTAGGGTTGTTATAAATTAAAAGTGAGAACTTTCAGCTTCTATGTACTTTTGCAATAATGCTTTCTGTTAGATTTAAAATTTTAAACTGTATAAGTTGTCAGAGAGACTTTTAAACAATTACAGGAAATTTTTTTCTATTCATACTTAGTACTCTCATCTAAATTTTTTTTAATCATAATATTTCATATCATAAATCCATTTTATTCATTAACGAGAGGCTTTACAAGCATATTTTTTTTACTTTCAAAATAAATAATATATTATTCTCTGGATCTGTTTTTTTTTTATTTAAATATTTAAATACTTATATTATTTTTAATCTTAAAATTCTAATGGGAATATGTTTTGAACTATGAGGTCATCTTTCCCATTTATTGCAAATCATTAAGTTGTTTTAAATAAAAATTAAAAAAAAAATAATTATAATCAAATAATATATAAAGTTAAATAAGTTGACCTGTGGCCAGGTCCGAACCGACCGACGGTTTGAAGTAAATTAATTTCCAGCTACAGAAACAATTTCAAATAATTTTAATATCTATATATTTAATACGCTAGTGTCCGTCTGTACGCAAAAAACTCCAGAGCCTAAACTACAAGGAGTAAGGTAACCAAATTTTTCTGAGGTGAAGGGTACCTCAAATGATGAAAAATAAAAAAGAAATTAGAATCTTAGGTAACTCCTGAGCTGAGCTGCGGGTGTTTCATTTTCCAGAAATATATATAAAGGATTTGTATGTATGTAATTTGTTTACTTTTTTGCTGTCATAGAAACAGATATATATATAATTAGAACCTCTCTCTCTCCCTCTATTTAAATTTTTAAAAAATGGAGTGTTCTAGCCAAATAAGGAAATTTAAATTCCTTATGAAACATTGATAGGTAAATGAATTGGACTGGAAGAGGAGACATATGATTAGAGAAATTGGGGAAAAATCAACCGAAATGTAATTAAACAAAAAAATTCAAGACTTATGATACGGATACGACTTACATACAATTAACATACAAAATGTAGAATTTAAAAAAGTATAAATATTTAAACACTTAAGATCTCTAATCACGAAAGATAATAATATTCGAGAAGAATTTAAATCGACGTTGTAATTGAGTAACGCCTGTTATTATGCAGTAAAGGGGCTTATCTCATCAAAGAGGATCAAAATTAAAATATATAAAACAATTATTTTTCATGTTGATCGATGACTAGGGTGACCATATTTCGAAAACACCTAACCGGGACAAACGGTATACCTTTTTATTAGAACTAAATTGAAAAAATTTTGAAAAAAAAATTACGAAATGTCCTAAATATTGAAAAAACAGTAGGGTGTCCCGAAGACATTTTTGGGACAGAGCACCTAAAGACGGGACGTTTGGTCACCCTATCGATGACTCTGGGAGACGCGAGTAGATTTGGAGTATTTGTGAGATTAATATTGTTCGCAGCATTTATAGGCCAAAAGAAGATGAGTCACAGGGGGATGGCGGAGGTGGCATAACGAGAAATAATGTCCAGATATAGTTAAGGTTATAAAATCAAGAAGGCTGGGATGGGAAGGGGACGTGGTTGGAATTGGAGAAACTAGAAATTGGGAGAAACCGATTGGGAAACATCCGGTGGAAGACCAAGGACCAAGGTGGGTGCACAATGAAGGAAGGGACATGGGAGAGATGGGACAGGGTAGAATTTGGTTTTGGTTGTAGCTCAGGATAGGGACGCTTAGAGAAATGAGGATGCTGCGGCTAAGAACTTTCGAAAACTGTAGAGACACAGAGTTAGATAAATACAATAATAATATATAATTAATTTACTGATTAAATTAAAATATTTTACAAGAAAACAAATACATGTCTTATCTACTTATACTGATTGAAACAAAATGGATGAAAACCTTTTACATACAGACTTTCAACCAAATACTATGTATCACTCGGGGGTACAGGGGGCGGAGCCCCCGTCTAGGTGTGAAGAGCGCCGAAGGCGCTCGGAGCAGCTAGTATCTATTAATACAATAAAAAACAGATATGGATATAACATAAATATTTTTTATTTTATTTATAATATATAAGACCAGGCTGTGACGTCACGAATGGCTGGATGACGTCTTATAATTTTAAATTAAGAAAAAACTAATAAAGATAATTTTTCTCGAGGATAAAACCAATACAAAGTGCATGATTCGTGGTGATATGTAAAAAATCTCCTATTTGGTTTGAAAATAACCCTTCCCTTCCTATCGTCGATCGCTAAAACTACCACTTCCGGTTTCCGGATTTGCACCAAAAATTGATCAATTCATCATACTGATGCATTAAGTAAAAAATATACCAAATTTCATGAAAATCCGTTGAGCCGTTCAAGCTGTACACATCTATACGGACGGACGGACAGACGGACAGAAATCATGCTAAAAATACTTTTTTCTGTTAAGAAAATGCATGATTCGTGGAGATATGTAAAAATCTCCACATGTGAAATTTGGTGTGAAAACAATACCTCCCTTACTATCGTCGGTCAGTAAAAAACAAAACTGAATTTATTTTATATATCTTTAAAACACTTAGGAAACAAAATTTATGCGATTCCAAACATTTTTTAATTACAGAACATACAAAATTTCAAACATCAATTTTTTACAAAACATTTTACTATTAATTTACATTTTTCACGTGTGAAAGGGATTTAAAGAACTCATGATGGTATATATCGTAATAGGTCATTCATGTCCTTAAATTTTGCTGTTGTAATTGGTTTGAGATTTTTACAGAGAAGTGTCAATATAAAATTACTATCGTCGGTCGGTAAAAATAATTATGAATATTTTTGGAAGAAAAAAAATAAAGTTTATAAAATTATAATAAACTAGCTGCTCAGAGCGCCTTCGGCGCTCTTCACACCTAGACGGGGGCTCCGCCCCCTGTACCCCCGAGTGTTACATAGTATTTGGTGGTTGAAAGTAGTAAAAGGTTTTCATCCATTTTGTTTCAATCAGTATATTACATAAAACATTCATTTCTTTTTGTGTTCTTATTTAAAAAATATATTTTAATTTAATCACTATATTAATTATATATATTATTATTGTATATGTTATATCTATCTACCTATGTGGCTCAAAGATACTCGAAAGTTCTTAGCCGCAACAACCACATTTCTCCAAGTGTCCCTATCCTGAGCCCTTGTTCCATCTCTCTTACGTCCCTTCCTACGCTTCATTGGTTTTCCAAGCGGACGTTTTCCAATCGGTCTTCCCACCAATAACTTTTTCCTCTCCCATTCTAGCCACGTGCCCTGCCTATCGCAGCTTTTTCCCTTTTATAACCCTAACTATTTCTGAAGATGCAGAGAGACCATGCAATTTCTTGTTATGCTGTCTCCCCCATTCCCCGGTGACCTCATCTTTCTTTGGCCAATAAATGCAGGGAAGAATCCTATTCTCAAACACTCTGAATCTACTCTCATCTCCCAGGGTCATAGACCATGCCTCCCACCCATATAATGCAACAGGCAAAATAATTTTTTTATATATTCCCTTTGATAATAATTTTGAAGAGATAAGCCTCTTTATTGCAAGATAACAGGCGTTTCCCGATTGCAACCCCGATTTAAATTCTTCTCAAATATTATTATCCTTCGTGATTACATTCAATTTTTCTACATATTCAAATTCTACATTTTGTATCTTAAGATTTTGTATGTCAATACTCTTCCTCTTTGTTACTAAATATTTTTTCTTATCACTATTAATTTCAAACCTCCATTAATTTTTCCTCGCTATCTGCAATTGCAATTTCCTAATCTCCTATTATATTTAAGTCGTCTGGGTAACCTAACATTTTACAATTGATTTCTTCATCTTATTCTTTCTTTACTACCTTCAAGACAAATTTGAAGATCAAAATTTGAAAAAGTTTATGCTGATCTATATTGAGTCATGTGTATGTTTTACTAAAGTCTACAAATAATTAGTGAACAGAAATATTGAATTCGCAGTTTTTTTCCTAATATCTGTCATAATGAAAATATCTTAATTAATGTTGATCGATTTGGCCTTAACCCGCAATGATATCTCCTAATATTTCCACCGCCTATGGTTCTTAAGTATTTTCTATGTTATTATAGTGAAATAAAGTATAATATTTCTTGATCATTACATTTTGATATTTTATTTTCATTGCTAGATTATTATTGAATATTTTTAATTATAATGAAACTTGGGAAAATGCAAAAATAGAGACTTGAGACAATTTATAAAAATTAACGGTATAAAACTATAGATAAATGACCAATATATACATTCATTAATAGTATTAATTTAAATTAATTGATTTATTTGTTTTTTTATTATTAAGTTCATTTATTAATTTTTTTAGATCTTAGTTATTTTCCTCCCTTAAAATAAACTTATCTAATTCTGTGGTGCTAGGGGATTTGAAAATTATTCGTCGCATTATGAAGATTTCGCTTACAGTTTCTGTCATGTCCGACCTCCATCCAACAGTTATTTTCTGTCAAGTTTTTTGCTTCTCTTAATCATGTGATCTATATATTTAATTTTTTTTGATTCATTATAATAAAATTTAAACAAATAAAAATTTTTACTTTGTTAATTTAATTAAATTTCAATATAAACTGATTGTGAGTGATACGCTTATCCAATACTCTGAATAATTTGTGTACAAAAATATTGAATGTTCTTAGCGAGATTTGATATAATGTTGTACGATTTGTCCTAAATCTGAATTAGAAGAAAATTATAAATTGCCTCCTTTTCCAGCTCAATTCATTTACCCACCCATGTTGCATATGGCATCTAAATTTCTTAAAACTCCGTTTTTTTAAATTTAAAATAGAAGGAGAGAAAGAGTTTTAAATTATATTCGAATAGTCTATATATTCTATATATCAGTATTTTTTTCTGAATTTAATACCAAGTTGATTTTCAAAATTTTCCATTCTTAATGCATATGATCGATTACATGTGTTAAAATTTAAAAAAATTCAAATACTCTAATTTTTATATTTATATACAATTTAATATTATTTTTTATTAATATCATATCAAAAAAAAGAGAATTTATTAAAATTAAAAATAAAAAAAGAAGCCTATTAATAAAATATTGAATGGTGATTTAAATATTTTATTAAATTAATTAAAATGAGACCTTTTAGAATAAATTATTTAATTGAAATGATATTTAAATATAAGAATTTAAAAAAATATTATATTCTTTGTTTGGCAATTGTTATTTAATTATGTGCAACATGATTCGACTTGCACAGAGCATCGTTATTTTTTATTAATATCACATAATAAAAATGAATCTTTTAAACATAATAAATAAAAAAGACATTTTAATAAATTTAAAAAATATACCCAATTTAAAAATGTCAAAAATTTAAAACAACTTTATATCATCATATTTTAATTTTTATATAATATATATATATTTAGTAATTAATAATAGAGTAATTAAATTAAAATAAAAAACAAAGATAATATAATTCAGTCATTTTAATTCAGGTTAAATAATATTTTTTTTTATTATTCAATGATAAAATTTATATATTATTATATATATATTATAGAAAAGAAGAAATATTCAATTAAATAAAAAATAATTTAAGATAAAAATATGATCTAATAAATATTTTAATTAAATTGAGAACTTTTAGAATAAATTATTTAATTGAATTGATATTTGTATATTAGAATTTAAAATAAAAAGGGAAATATTATAATAATTCTTCGATTGGGAATCTCTATGATAATTCATTGTTTGAAATGATTCCGCTAGGCCGACAGTGAGCCGCGAGCTGCTCTTGAATGAACAACACGGAGAATTATATAAACTTTAAAAAATTAATTTCTGCGGTTATTGATAAGATATTAATAAAATTTATAGCCTATGTTACTCTAGAGGTATATAAGAATATTGTGATGTAATTTCAAAGAAATCGGTTCAGCCAATTCTGAGTCTATAAAATAGTAATTTTCCGGACAGACAGACAGACAGACAGACAGACAGACAGACAGACAGACAGACAGACAGACAGACAGACAGACAGACAGACAGACAGACAGACAGACAGACGTGAAAAATTCTAAAGTCACTTTTGGATTCTAGAGGTCATGAAACGCGAAGATATGCAAAAATTTTTAAATTCTGAGCAATGTGCAGACAAAAACCTTTTTTTATATATATAGATTATTTTAGATGTATTTATAATTATATTAATTTATTTAAACATTTAATATATACATATTTCCCTCATCTCTCCCTTCCAATTCTCTACCAGCTGTATATAGATATATATATATGTATGTATGCCTTTCAAAAAAGTATAAACAAGAATTGAGTGAAAAAGTAATTAAAGTCGAATGATTAGGAATTCCGGGGCTTGTCGTCCGCGTGATGATGTGTCCATGAACAAAAGGGGGGTAGCTTAGAGGAATGAGACGACTGTATGTGTAGATAGGATGATAAGGGGTAAGGCGAGGTTTGCCGCTGACCTTACCCAGAAACCCCTGGCTTCCCTAGGGCGCTAGTTCGTTGCCAGGGCGACGTTCTCGCAACCTCCATTTCGCATTCGAACAACACACGATTATGCACAGAAAATAATTGATGAAACATATACTGATTTGTATTTTGTTTCATATTAATATAGGTAAAAAAAAAAACCCTTGGGGGAAAGAATTCGACATATTATTCAAAATGCTTTATTGTCCTATTTATATTACAAAGATAATTAGTATCTACTACATAACTATATATATATATATATACATATATATAATATATATATATTAAACACATATACATGACCTAGATAAATGTTATTAATGTTATTTAAACTCCACATTAGTTTGAGCTGGCACAATTTTTATATTTCAATTCACTGTAATTTATTTTAAACATAGTATTTAATTCAAAATATAATAATAAATATTTAATTGTTGCTGAATAAGTGATATATTTGTTGAATTGAACTGGAGAGTATAAAATTCAATTAAACCATTCTGAAAATACAATGCTATTTGATATATTACTCTTAGAAATTATATTTCCAACGCTCATTTGCTTGGTGTTTTTACTATCTCGCCAGAGATAGTATTGCGATCATGAAAATTTTCGATGTTGAGATTTTGATGTTTTTATACGTTTTGAAGGTTCCTGAATCATTTTCACTAAGGTTGAGAAAAATGTCTGTGTGTGTGTGTGTATGTGTGTGTGTATGTGTGTGTGTGTGTATGTGTGTGTGTGTGTGTATGTATGTAGGCAAGATTACGCAAAAACGGTTTGAGCTAGAATGATGAAATTTGGTACATGGACATTATTCAAAATTCATAGTTTTCTATCAACTTTTGAGAAATGTAGTTCAACCGGAAGAGGGTCATTACCTACAACGTTTTGATTTTTTTTCCTCTAAAGTGACCGTAAAAATAAAAATATATGTTTGATAATTTTTCACATGATTAATAATTGTATAAAACTGCTATATATAGAATTTCAGCTTGATTGAATTGCTGAAAGTACCAGAATTAATTTTTTAACACTGCAAATCTCACGCGCCAACACGTGCCATGGTGCCATCAATAAAAAGCCAAACATGCGCTGGTTTAATATTTATTATTTATAATTTATAATTAATTAAATTTAATTTAAATATAATTTATTATGTTATTTAATCCAATTCAAATTGCGAGATAGTCGAGTGGAGACACTCCAGCTAATTTTTTTATATTATTTCTTTTTACTATCTCGTAAGAGATAGTATTGCGATCACGAAAATTTTCGAAGTTGAGATTTTGATGTTGTTATACGTTTTGAAGGCTCCTGAATCATTTTCACTAAGGTTGAGAAAAATGTCTGTGTGTGTGTGTGTGTGTGTGTGTGTGTGTGTGTGTGTGTGTGTGTGTGTGTGTGTGTGTGTGTGTATGTAGACAAGATTACGCAAAAACGGTCTGAGCTAGAATGATGAAATTTGGTACATGGACATTATTCAAAATTCATAGTTTTCTATCAACTTTTGAGAAATGTAGCTCAACCGGAAGAGGGTCATTACCTACAACGTTTTGATTTTTTTCCTCTAAAGTGACCGTAAAAATAAAAATATATGTTTGATAATTTTTCACATGATTAATAATTGTATAAAACTGCTATATATAGAATTTCAGCTTGATTGAATTGCTGAAAGTACCAGAATTAATTTTTTAACACTGCAAATCTCACGCGCCAACACGTGCCATGGTGCCATCAATAAAAAGCCAAACATGCGCTGGTTTAATATTTATTATTTATAATTTATAATTAATTAAATTTAATTTAAATATAATTTATTATGTTATTTAATCCAATTCAAATTGCGAGATAGTCGAGTGGAGACACTCCAGCTAATTTTTTTATATTATTTCTTTTTACTATCTCGTAAGAGATAGTATTGCGATCACGAAAATTTTCGAAGTTGAGATTTTGATGTTGTTATACGTTTTGAAGGCTCCTGAATCATTTTCACTAAGGTTGAGAAAAATGTCTGTGTGTGTGTGTGTGTATGTGTGTGTGTATGTGTGTGTGTGTGTATGTGTGTGTGTGTGTGTATGTATGTAGGCAAGATTACGCAAAAACGGTTTGAGCTAGAATGATGAAATTTGGTACATGGACATTATTCAAAATTCATAGTTTTCTATCAACTTTTGAGAAATGTAGTTCAACCGGAAGAGGGTCATTACCTACAACGTTTTGATTTTTTTTCCTCTAAAGTGACCGTAAAAATAAAAATATATGTTTGATAATTTTTCACATGATTAATAATTGTATAAAACTGCTATATATAGAATTTCAGCTTGATTGAATTGCTGAAAGTACCAGAATTAATTTTTTAACACTGCAAATCTCACGCGCCAACACGTGCCATGGTGCCATCAATAAAAAGCCAAACATGCGCTGGTTTAATATTTATTATTTATAATTTATAATTAATTAAATTTAATTTAAATATAATTTATTATGTTATTTAATCCAATTCAAATTGCGAGATAGTCGAGTGGAGACACTCCAGCTAATTTTTTTATATTATTTCTTTTTACTATCTCGTAAGAGATAGTATTGCGATCACGAAAATTTTCGAAGTTGAGATTTTGATGTTGTTATACGTTTTGAAGGCTCCTGAATCATTTTCACTAAGGTTGAGAAAAATGTCTGTGTGTGTGTGTGTGTGTGTGTGTGTGTGTGTGTGTGTGTGTGTGTGTGTGTGTATGTAGACAAGATTACGCAAAAACGGTCTGAGCTAGAATGATGAAATTTGGTACATGGACATTATTCAAAATTCATAGTTTTCTATCAACTTTTGAGAAATGTAGCTCAACCGGAAGAGGGTCATTACCTACAACGTTTTGATTTTTTTCCTCTAAAGTGACCGTAAAAATAAAAATATATGTTTGATAATTTTTCACATGATTAATAATTGTATAAAACTGCTATATATAGAATTTCAGCTTGATTGAATTGCTGAAAGTACCAGAATTAATTTTTTAACACTGCAAATCTCACGCGCCAACACGTGCCATGGTGCCATCAATAAAAAGCCAAACATGCGCTGGTTTAATATTTATTATTTATAATTTATAATTAATTAAATTTAATTTAAATATAATTTATTATGTTATTTAATCCAATTCAAATTGCGAGATAGTCGAGTGGAGACACTCCAGCTAATTTTTTTATATTATTTCTTTTTACTATCTCGTAAGAGATAGTATTGCGATCACGAAAATTTTCGAAGTTGAGATTTTGATGTTGTTATACGTTTTGAAGGCTCCTGAATCATTTTCACTAAGGTTGAGAAAAATGTCTGTGTGTGTGTGTGTGTGTGTGTGTGTGTGTGTGTGTGTGTGTGTGTGTGTGTGTGTGTGTATGTAGACAAGATTACGCAAAAACGGTCTGAGCTAGAATGATGAAATTTGGTACATGGACATTATTCAAAATTCATAGTTTTCTATCAACTTTTGAGAAATGTAGCTCAACCGGAAGAGGGTCATTACCTACAACGTTTTGATTTTTTTCCTCTAAAGTGACCGTAAAAATAAAAATATATGTTTGATAATTTTTCACATGATTAATAATTGTATAAAACTGCTATATATAGAATTTCAGCTTGATTGAATTGCTGAAAGTACCAGAATTAACTTTTTAATACTGCAAATCTCACGCGCCAACACGTGCCATGGTGCCATCAATAAAAAGCCAAACATGCGCTGGTTTAATATTTATTATTTATAATTTATAATTAATTAAATTTAATTTAAATATAATATATTATGTTATTTAATCCAATTCAAATTGCCAGATAGTCGAGTGGAGACACTCCAGCTTATTTTCCTTTAAAATGACTGTAAAAATAAAGATATATGTTTGATAGTTTTTAACATGATTACAAATTGTATAAAACTGCTATATATAGAATTTCAGCTTGATTGAATCACTGAAAGTACCAGAATTAATTTTTTATCACTGCAAATCTCACGCGCCAACACGTGACGTGGTGCCATCAACAAAGAGCCAAACATGCGCTGGTTAATAAATATGAATTATTAATTTTAATTTATAATTTATAAGTCGTTTTAGGTATATTATTCATAAGAAAAATAAGAACCTAGATTGATAATTGATTTTGGTATATATAGTATTATTAGTATTAAATGAATTATTTATTATATATTTACAACCATACCATACTTTTTTATTATGATTAATTATTAACATTGATTAATTTATTTATAGTTACGCGATGAAAATATTATCTAATTGTTCTGTCTATTATAATGAAGAGTAAGTGCTTCTGTTCTGTGCTTAACACAACCTCTTAAACATCAATTATAATCCATGAACGGATGAAATAGAAAATTGATATTGTACGCAAAGCGTATATCAATCAAGTTTTCTTTAAATTTCTATTTTTGTGATAATATCATTAGAAGTATATATATATATAGAGAGAGAGATTCATAAAAAATAAAATTTTATTTAATAAATTATTTATTTAATATATTAATATATATTATAAATATAATATATTTTATTATTTATTTATTTTATTTATAATAAATATCTGATTCTTAGTAAATGATTATCAGTCAATATTCTTTTTTAAATTCTTTTTTTAATAATTATAATAAATTATTATTATAAATAAATAATATTATTTTGTTTTAGTAAAAAGTAAACGGACCTCACCAGCACAATTCCAGTAATTATTTTTCTTCTAATCGTGCGATAAGTCACTCGGCTAAATTTCATGGAAAAACAGAATATAAATAAAAATAGAATTAGAATTTATTTATTTTAATATTTATATTTTAATACAATCTTTTAGTTTTCATTGCAAAGTGAATGTGTTAAGTTGGGCTGTGAGTCCGTCCACCTTGCCAGGTAATTCATTAATAAGTATTTTATTCAATCTCTTTAATTAGAAATATTATTTATTTGTTTTCTATCCACACTTTCTATTAAAATGAATATTTTAATTATTTATTTATGTTTTTTTGTTTTTTTTTTGATTAATTTATTTTATTTGTTCGACTAAACGTTATCTACTTTTTTGATCATTTATTTCATTTTTCCTTTTTCTAATGCTCTCATCATCATCTTTGGAATATATTAATTAATTTCTAGTAGCTAGATTGTAATAATAAATAAATAATAATAAAAAAAAAAATTAATTCATTCATTACAAATATCCATCAACAAAGAGCCAAACATGCGCTGGTTTAATAAATACTATTTATTAATTTTAATTTATAATTTATAATTTATAATTAATTAAATTTAATTTAAATATAATATATTATGTTATTTAATCCAATTCAAATTGCGAGATAGTCGAGTGGAGACACTCCAGCTTATTTTATTTTCTTGAAATGTAAAAAATAAAAAATCCTTTTCAATGTAGCGTTTTAGGTAGGGTGACCGTATTTCGAAAACACCAAACCGGGACATTTATTTTTTTTTGTTTGACAGTTATTTTTTTGTTCTTTAGAGCAGTGTTTCCCAATATTTTTGTGCCATGCCCCACCTAAGCTCTTCTAAAATTCTTATGTCTCCATGTAACATATACATAATTTTAATATAAATATTAATATTAATTTTAATATTAAAATATTAAATGGTTCAGTTAAAAAGCTTAAATGATAGACAAATTTTATTGGACGCAATTATTTCAAAATTTGCTTTTTTCTTTCAATTTTGGCATCGAAATCTAGCATTCCATTTATATGGCCCAGTGCAAAAGAGTTAAACTCGTGTCGAGTCCATTTACGAATTGCCCCCCTCCCCCTTTACAATCAAATTATCCCCCTGTGGGACGTGGGCCCCACGTTGGGAAACACTGCTTTAGAGTCATATTGAATGAAAAATCGAAAATAAGAGCCAAACTGATCATGTGAAAACGTTCGTCGGACCTAAATATTTAAAAACCGAGATAATAGACTGTCCCGAAGACATTTTTCGGGACGCCGGGACAATCCCGGAAAACCGGGATGTTTGGTCACCCTAGTTTTAGGGAAACATCATCGGAATGACCTTCCAACGTTGCATATTACACATTCCATTTTTATATTAGAAGTCATAACAACTCACAGAAATGACTTTCAAACATATTATCTTGCAAAATCCTTCACTTTCAATGGACAATTCACTAGATTTTCTGTTATGTAATTACAAGATGTAACGCCATCCCATTGGAAAATAATAATAATAAAATAACTTTTAAATATTTTTGTCCTCTAATAATTTTAACATAGATTTTTCTTCGATTTCTTTTTATATTACTAAAAAGTATATTATTTGTTTTATTATTTTGTTTACAATTGTTATTTTATTAATTTTCTTGATAATATTTAATCTACGGGTTAAATAAACACTTAAAAATAAATAAAAAGATATATAAATGAATGAATAAATGGTGTCCTAAAAGAGAGAAGACAAAAGAGAGTGAAAGAAGAGTAAAAAATAACTAAAATGTCAGTCAAAAAAGTTGTTTTCACAAAACGTTCTCTTAAGTTGCTTTAGTTCTCCCCTTCATCCATTTTTCATCTACCCGAATAATAAAATAATATATATAATATATATATATATATATATATATATTATTTTTATAAAGATTTATGAACATTTTTTTAAATTGTATTCTTATTATTAAATATAATAATTATAACAATAAAACATTAATTTTCCTTTATATTAATTATGAACAAAAACTTCTGAGTTCTAAGTTCTAAGTTATTTTTGCTATTAAATAAATAAAATTAAAAACAAATATATAATAAATAATATATATATAATAAATATAACATTTCTTCTTTTCATTTTTAACTTCTGCTATTAATTTTATCAATATCTAACAAAAAAACCGAGAAATTGAATTATTTTAGTGTTAAGTCAGAAACATCATAAAAATGCCAATTAAAATTTTTAAATTCTATTTTTAATTTCTCAAACAATTTATATTTCACAAGTAAAAATGGTTTAAAAATTATTTTTTTATTAAAATATAATTTTTTAGCATTAACTAAATAATGGATCTACAGAAATGTCATTATTAATTTTTTATAAAGACCGGGCCATTCCTCTTCGAATTGATAATTCATTGTAAACAATAATAGTTTTCAAGGGATCGTTACTATTACTTCATCACAGAATAATTTTACAACATATTAAATTTATGTCTACACTACTATCCAACCTATATAAAATGATTGTAAGTACAAACAGTTATAAAATTCTAATGTACAAAAAACAAAAGTGAAGCAATACTTTTCACAAAGGTGTGGTATACTTCAAAACAATTTTAAAAATTCACACATACTTCTTCTTGGTCATAATTCTTCGTGGCAGAAGACTATGTGATCTTATTTCTCCATCTCCTGATCATCCCCAAGCTTCTTACCAGCGATCGCCATCCAACTCGGTCCTCCGCTTACCTTGTGGCCTTCACAATGCCAACGCCGAGAGCTACCCGTAACTGGTCTGTCCATCTGGCTGGTGACCTGCCTTGTCTGCGGGAGCCTTCCACCCTAGCCTGTAGATTTGCTAAAGTATTTCATAATTGCTTGTTTATTATCTCCTCTCATATATGATAGATATTTTTACAAAATATTTATTAATACATATATTTTTCACCACATTTTTATATTTGAACATTAGATGTTGCCAATATTTTATATAAATAATGGGTGGTCGAAAAAGTCTTTTTGTATTTTGTCCATAGATGTCGTTGGAATCATATATCTCCAGTGCTACCAATCACATTGTGTCATACCAAATAGTGTTGGAAAGGTGAAATTTCAAGCTTCATTTAACCTTAAAGAAAATTAAATTTGGTGAAGCTGAACAAAAGTTACAACTTTTCAAAAATGAGTGAAAATAATGAAGAAATTCGCTATATTTTGAAATTTTTGTATAAAAAAGGGAAGAATGCCACGCAAGCCGCCAATGAAATTTGTGAAGTTCACGGAGACGATGCTATATCAGTTCGTGTAGCACAACAATGGTTCTGGAAATTTCTATGTGAAAGATGCACCTCGTTCTGGTCGACCTATCGTTGAAAAAGTCCATGAAATTATGGAAAATATTGACAAGGACCGTCACATAAGCAGCCATGACATTGCGAAGGAACTAAACATTCATCATCAAACGGTTTGGAACCATTTAAACAAGGCTGGCTACAAAAAGAAGCTTGATGTGTGGGCACCACATGATTAGAAATACGAAAAGACTTTTTCGACTACCCTATATATCGGTTTTAAGACAAAAGAGAGAGAAAACAATATAAAGGAGAAATTAAGTTGAGAGAGAGAGTAGGAGTTGGATGTAGGTGGCTCAGGACAGAGATTGTTAGAGGAATAAATAGATAAGTTTCTTCTGAGAGAGGAGGACCACTATTGTCTAGAAAAATGTCGAAAAAAAATAAATCAATTAATTTAAATCAATACTATAATGAATGTATATATTTTAAGTTTATCTATAGTTTTATATAACGTTTTAATTTAATTTTTGTTAAAATTATTGAATAAATTAATGATAATAAAAAAGGTATATCAAAATGAAACGATTAAGGAATATTATATTCCACTGTACTATAATACAATATGATATTGTATATAATTAATTTACTTATTAAATTAAAATATAAATAAAGAACACAAAAAGGAAATAAATGTTTTAATATACTGATTGAAATAAAATAAATGAAAATCTATCACATACAAGTTTTTAACCAAATCCTATGTACACATCGGAAGTACAGCGAGTAGAACCCCCTCTCTAGGTGCGAAGAACGCTGAAGGCGCACTCTCTCTCTCTCTCTGAGCGATTAGTTATTAATAATAATACTATCTTCAGAAAAGGATTGTGGAACAGAATTCCACTTTCGGGACTTCATAATAGCGATAAATAAAAACTAATTAATAATATAGATTGTTAATCTTTTTAGATCAATTTTGAACAAATTATTATATTTGAGAATGGTGTTTTTGATAAAAAAAATAGTAATTCACTTTTATATAGAAGTCTTTTGGAATCAATTTATATATATTGTCGTATATTGGATGACTTAGGTATGGTGGTTTCTGAGAAAAAATGGGTTGAAAATAAGATTAAATTAATTTGGTAGCACTGTGTATTAATTTAGAAGAATAAATGGGTATTTAATCCGCGAAGGTTGATAAGGGAAATCATAAAATTGAATTCGTTCAGATTAAAAAATACATATATAAAATTAAACTAAAATTATGTATTTAATAAAAATAGAAGAATTAATATTATAATAATAGATAACAAAGAAATTATAGAGTTAATATGGTACCGTTAAATAAATATGGGTCACCTCCCTTACACTCTATCCAAGAATGATCAAAACTGTCTAAAAATGAAGATGCTCATCATCCCCTCCAATGCCACTTGACAAAATTGTCCACCCCTCACTCCTTCTTGGGTAACGAAGAGGTATATCATATGGGGACCAGATGGGATGCATTTTTATGAGTTTTTTAAAACAAGAATTCTAGAATTATCTTAACTTTTAATAGAATATATTTCTATTGTCTCTGTCGGCTGGTTTACTTGATGGGTTACGCCAAAAGGTCTTTCATTCTCTATCCCAACAACTTCTTTATATTCTCTTACATGTGTTCAAAAAATAACTTTCTTGTTTTCCGCACCATTGTATATATAATAAGTTGACCTGTGGTCAGGTCCGAACCGACCGATGGTTTGAAGTAAATTAATTTCCAGGTACAGAAACAATTTCAAATAATTTTAATATATCTATTAATGTAAAAAAAAAAACAGATATGGATATAACATAAATATTTTTAATTTTATTTTATTTATAATATATATGTAAGATCAGGCTGTGACGTCATGCATGGCTGGATGACGTCATATAATTTTAAATCAAGAAAAAACTAATAAATATGATTTTTCTCGAAGATAAAACCAATACAAAGTGCATGATTCGTGGTGATATATAAAAAAATCTCCTTTGGTGTGAAAATAACCCTTTCCTTCCTATCGTCGATCGCTAATACTACCACTTCCGGTTTCCGGAATTGCACCAAAAGTTGATCAATTCATCCCACTGATGCATTAAGTAAATATACCAAATTTCATCAAAATCGGTTGAGCCGTTCAGGCTGTACACATCTATACGGACGGACGGACGGACGGACGGACGGACGGACGGACAGACGGACGGACGGACAGACATCATGCTAAAATGCATTTTACCGACCGACGATAGTAAGGGAGGTATTGTTTTCACACCAAATTTCACATGTGGAGATTTTTACATATCTCCACGAATCATGCATTTTCTAAACAGAAAAAAGTATTTTTAGCATGATGTCTGTCCGTCCGTCCGTCTGTCCGTCTGTCCGTCTGTCCATCCGTATAGATGTGTACAGCCTGAACGGCTGAACGGATTTTGATGAAATTTGGTATATTTACTTAATGCATCAGTGGGATGAATTGATCAACTTTTGGTGCAAATCCGCAAACCGGAAGTGGTAGTATTAGCGATCGACGATAGGAAGGGTTATTTTCACACCAAATTTCACATGAGGAGATTTTTTTATATATCACTACGAATCATACACTTTGTATTGGTTTTATCCTCGGGAAAATCATATTTATTAGTTTTTTCTTGATTTAAAATTATATGACGTCATCCAGCCATTCATGACGTCACAGCCTGGTCTTACATATATATTATAAATAAAATAAAATTAAAACTATTTATCTTATATGCCTATCTGTTTTTTATTACATTAATATATATATATAAATTATTTGAAATTGTTTCTGTAGCTGGAAATTAATTTACTTCAAACCGTCGGTCGGTTCGGACCTGGCCACAGGTCAACTTAATATGCTTATATATTACAATATATATATATATATATATAGATAGATAATTACCAAAAACATATACTTGAGACTATTAGTAATAGTTAAAAATAATCTCTTAACTGATATTATATATATATAATTTAAATTATGTTCTTTATTATATATTAAACGCTACTGAAAATTAATTACATATACCTATATTTTTATTTTAAATTAAAAAAAACTTCAATGTTTTAATGAGCAAATCGTATATACTATGTGAATCATCATTATAATTGATTTGTTTTTTATATGCATGATTCAAAAGCTTTTATTTTATATAATTATACTATTTAATTAAGGTAAGTTTTTATCATTACATTTAACATCGGTTTAATTTAAACATGTTAATTTTTTGTAACCAATTAAAGAGAAAAATCATATATCGTACCGACAAGTTTAGACAGAAACAAAAAAACCATACATGCGATTCAGGAGTCAAAATTAAATTTTTTTTTAAATTATATATTAGTGGGTTTTTATTTGAATAAAATCAATTTGCAATAGATTTAATATTTGTTTTAAATATTTTTTTCTCAATTAAATTATTTGATAAATTTTTTCAATCAATATCCAAAGTATCAAATTCATAACATTGGAATAATTCAAGTGCCTTATTGATTTTGAAAATATAATAAAACATACTAAACACAAAATAATATCTTATAAAATTTTTAATTATAAATATGTTTATTATTGTAATTATTATGATCATTTAAAAGACAAGGACATGAACTAACTTAACCATTTTTTTTTATAAACCATTTAATTTTGAATAAAAAAAAAATTAAAATATTAGTTTCTAATAATTGTATAATTTTTTCAAACAGTGTGGGATAGAATCCATAACTACTTGGAGGAAGTCGTAGGAAATGATGGTAAGAACTTCCCGAATTTGTTTTTCTAATTTACTCAAAATTCGAGGCTTTGTCCGTTTACCCTTCTCTTTTGTCCAAAAAGTCCATGGTGCCAGATCTGGTCAGCTTAAGGGCTTTTCCCTCAATCAAACTTCTCATCTAACCTGTTCCGCATAAAGTTGCACAATCTTGCAATTCTTCGGTATTTTTCATTCAAAAACTGTTAGGTAACTCTCCGATCGGTTTTTCCTCACCACACTAATAAAAGAATAAAAATATAAATGAATAGAATATTTTTGTTGAAAAGTATTTCCATTTATTAATTAAATATTGGAGATTATTCCATCGATAATTAAAAACATCGATTATTCGTTTTCGTAATATTTGAAGTGACCCTTTTTTATATTTCTTGTTAATAGAACTGGATATAGTTTTGATTAGATTTCTCTTTCGGTTTTTGTTTAATAAAATGCTGATTATTATTGATGGATTGATTTTTTTTTTGTTTCGAATATCTATTCTTAGTCTAAAGGATAGATGGGTGGGTCATTCAGCATTTATTTAACTTGTTAAAATTTCTTTTAATTTATATATATATATATATTATAATAGAAAAAGTTAATTGGATTTTAATTTCAAAAAGTTAATCTTTCTATTTAGATATAAGCGTCAAAAGCAGATGTTGGGTAGATGGATTGTAGCAATAAAACTAAATATTTTGTAGATTACAGAAATCAGAGAGAAATATCACAAAAGAAAGCATAAGAATATTTGCAATTTCATCTCATAGAAGTAGTTAAGTTTTACAAAACTCCTTCCACAAATGTATGTAAAATATATAAACAATTTTTCTATTATTTTTTTGTTTGAACTTTTAATTATTTAGAATGAATTTAACTCATGAATTCTTTATATATTATTTATTCAAGATTAAAAATAGTATTGAATATATAGAGGAGGTGGTTGTAATATGGAACCCCATTTTATTTTTCGTGAATTGAAGCTCATCTAAAAGTAGTGTTCTCTGGGTACAGTGTAAAATGATTTTATTCATTATTTTCCTATTGACATCCAGGTACAATATCACCACTAATATTACTTACACGACGTAGTGGCACTTTTTTTGAAAAAAGTGAAAAAACGGTTCAAGATAAAAGTGTTGATAATATGGAATCTACTGTGTTGGTAAAATGGAACCCTAGTAAAAATCAGTCATAGACAGCAATTATTTGAAAAAAACATTTTTTATTCAAAAATTATACATTGACATATATGTATGTAAAATTTAACCGTAATAAAATTATAAACAGAAATCACAAATGTATAATAGTCTTTTTCTGCCCCTGCGCATTCTGAATGGGCCCACATTTGACACATTAATGCTTTTCTTGGCATCTGAAAAATATGTGGAATAAAATTAAAATAAATAAATAGAGCTAAAAAAAATTAATTAAATGTTTGTCTAAAATACGGAACCTTGTCTGTATTATAGAACCCGGTTCCATATTAGCATCACGGCAAGGGTCCATATTACAGAAATCGCCATTTAAAAGAAATGCAGTTGCTATGGACTGAATATAAATTTATATCAAATTATTTTCAGCAATATATTTAATAATTCGTTAATAAATTAAGGCACATTCATAAAATTAATAAATTATTAACAATAGTAATAATTATAAATAGTTTTACTTACCTTAAAAAAAGTTTTTTAAAATTGAAAACACAAAACATTTAAACTGAATGACAGTTTTCAAACAACTAACCGCCATTTCAATTTTTGTGGTAGATTTTGGTTCTAGAGAATCATTCCACCTATTGTTAAAAAAGTGCAGCACGTTATAATGAACGAAACAAATGGGTTCCATATTAAATACAGGTTCCATAATACAACCACCTCCTCTATAACTTTTTCAGGTGCTCTTTTTTAAAACTAAAGATAATAAAAATAAAATACTTTTATTAAAAATTATAATACTAAAATGATATTATAATATAATATAATAATTTGTCCGTTACAATATTGCCTTTATTGGTTCATGATTAAATAATTACAATAATTTTTTATTTGTATATCTCTGTTTTTATTTTTATCTTTTTTATAAAGTTTAATATAATATCATAATAATATAAATGAAAATTTTAAAAAAAAAAATATGTCAAAAATCTGAATCAAAAGAAAATGTGGGGAAATGTGTGTTTTCATTTTTTCATTTTTCATTTTTATTTGACTCAGGAAAAATTAATTTAGTTTTTATAATTTATTTTCATATATATTTAGAATTTTTTAATTGGCTCTAAATGCTAATTGTTTTCTAAATTCTTAGTGTAGTCTTCATTTTAGTAAAACCGAAAAGGGATTAGGAATAGAATTAGATTCAAAGAGGAGGAAAAAAAATTCATTGCATTTAAATAATTCTCATTTTTTAATTTTTTTTTATAATTAGTAAAATTTAGTGAACCTCAGAAATAAGTAGTGCCTTTGAAAATATGTTAAAATTATTTTAAAGTAATTTTAATTGTAATTATTCTTTTTAATCCACTAGGTCAAATATAATTAATTTATTTTCGATTATTCAATATGCTCGGGTTGAAACACAATCCTTTGGGGGAAAAATTTGATAAAATCTGTACTTTGGTTGTTGATTCCAATCGAGGTCAAAGGTCATTCAGGGATATTGAATTCTGACCGTTTGCCACTCTCACACCATCATCATCTTATAATAGTAACAGTACCGGTACATTCTTCGATTTTGATATTAACACGTATCAATGGGATAGTGGTGGAAGTATAAACTTTTCTTTACAAATTTTAATCACAATCACTAAAAACATCTATATTCTATACGAAGTTTCAAATTCTAAAAACAAGTTAAACATATTTTATTAATGATTTCTTTGTAAAGAATAAAAAAAAACAAAATTAGTAAAATGTACATATCTTAAAGACAAACTAAAAAATTAAATTTTGATATTTCATTTTAAATTGTATTCTCCTGAATCCTAAAAATATTGATTCTTAACGAAAATATTTTTATTTAAGAAATTTATAGGATGTAACGGACAAAGTATTTTTATTCTTATTTATTTTTTTTATTATACATTTTATTTTGTTTGTCTATTTTTTTTTGTTTATCTTATTTTTCTATTCCCTTATTTTATTAACAAAGTTATTTGGTCGCATTATTCTTAAAATGTAATATATATATAGATATTATATTTCACATAAGGGGAGGGACCATCCCTCCAAGTTTTAATATTTTTAGACAGTTGAGAATGGACAGTGGAACTAGTGAGATATCATCCTGATATGACCTGTATTTATCACGTCCCGTGATATAATTATTTTGTATATAATCATTTTTATTATCACACCCTGTGATACAGTTTAACTAGTGATATCATCCCGATATGACCTGGTATTTATCACGTCCCGTGATATAATTATTTTGTACATAATCATTTTTATCACACCCTGTGATACAGTCGAACAAGTGATATCATCCTGATATAACCTATACTTATCACGTCCCGTGATATAATTATTTGTGTATAATCCTTATCATCACCCCCTGTGATAATTATTTCCGCTAATTCCAGTGATATTAGTGAATTACATTTTCTTATTTTTCTATTTAAAATTTGTATATTTAATTTGTTAATTTTTATCTATTTAATTAAAGTAAATTAATGTGAACATTATTATTGTGTTTTCCCTTTTCCCTTAATTTTTCAACACTCTTTTATACTTTGGGATATCCAAAGTTGGCGCCCATCATTAACTTAACATAATTAACAATTCGCGGTCATCGTGGATCATTACAAGTGCCCCATACTTAGATCCCCTTATAAATTGGCACCCAACGTAAGAGGATCGTCTACAAAGTGACCCCAACTTGAAACGGTCCTCCTTACAAAGTGGCAGCCCAACGTTTGGCTCGATTAGTCATCCTTACAAAGTGGCAGCCCAACCTGAGGCCCGATTAGTACCCCACGGCTCCTGAGAAAAGTACATTATTCATCTTTGGTGAGCAGTATCATCACTTTTTCATCTCAACGGACTTATAGTACAATTTAATATTTAATTAATAAAATAAAAATTTAAAACTTTTACTCTTATACTTTAAATTTAAATAAATCATATCTCCTTGTCTATTATAATAATATATTTAACACTTGTTAATTATTTTTTTATTTTTAATTTTCACATTTATCTAACAAATAGAATATTTATCTATTTAATTCTAATTCAATAAAAATAGTTTGAATATATTAATATTATTATTAGTTATAATTAATTAATTTATATGTTTAATTTGTAAATTTTTTTTTTTTGATTTTTAAATTTTATTCTACTACATTATATTTAAATTAATGAATTAATAAAATTGATAAAATATCACTATATTTTCAAATATTTAAATACTCTTACATATTTTAAATTATATTACAATTATCTTATTTTATAATTAAACATTGTATAATTCAATTGTACGCGACTAAATAACTTTTAATTTTGATTAATTAATTAATTTTTTTTTCTCTTTGGTTAACATTAAATTTAATTATCCTATTAAAAATGTCATTTTTCGGCAAAGGGAAAAAGGAGGATCTTATCCTTTTAGCACAGGAATTAGGAATAGTTATGAATTTAGATTCTCGTAGGATCGATATAAAAAATGACATCACGTCATTGCCTGATTATGATGAAGACCTTACACGTGAATTACTTATGACCATCATAGAGGATAGGAAGGAAAAAGAAGAAAGGGAGAAAGAAGAAAGAGAGAGAGACCGCGAAGAAAGAGAAAAGGAAAAGGAAAGACAATTTGAACTAGAGAAACTCCGAATTCAAACCGTAGTGAACCAGGTAGAATCACCAACCCTACTTCAACCGAAAGTAGATATTTTGAAATTCTTACCTCTGTTTAAAATTAACGATGACGATATTAATACGTATCTACGTCTTTTCGAAAGACAAATGAATTTTCTTGGCATATCTGAGGATGCATGGGTCACTTATCTTATTTCGGTCTTACCCACAGATATTACCACTCTAATAATTAGAGAACCAAATGAAGTCGCCCAAGACTATCAACATATTAAGAAGCTCCTACTTCACCGATTTAAATTAACTACGGATAAAATAAGAAAACTTTTCTCCACCTCCAAGAAGACATCGGAAAACACTTGGAAAGATTTTTACTTCAATCTACGCGGTTATCTAGAATCCTGGCTATCCGATCTAAAAATTGAAAATTTTGATCAACTTAAAAATTTGATCCTAGCTGATCAAATGAAGAGAAAGTGTTCATCCGAATGCAAAGATCACTTCCTCGACTCTTGGGAAACATTGGTAGATCCCCTCGATCTCGCAGAAAAATTCGACTCCTATGATAACTTAAGGGCCCCATTTTCAAAAACTATTACTTCAAATAAATCTATCGAACCCCCTAAATCGAAATATTATGATCGGAAACCCATTAGAAACTCACAACCTCGTGAAAAACAAAAAGAAGAGACTGACTCTTCAATAATTCGTTGCTACGGCTGCGGAACTCCAGGAGTCACCAAACCTAGGTGTCCAACTTGCAATCTGAATCAGGAAATTACCAAGGCACACGCCTTACAGTGTGACGTTACTACAGATAGAGATACTAAACTCCCTCTAATAGAAGCCTCCATCTATGAAGCTTCTGGTTCTATTTGTGTTGACAGCGGGGCCACTCGCTCTATTGGCGGTCAGCGTCTTCTCAGCTATTTAAGACAACGAGGAGAACATTTTAAAGTAGAAAAACTTTCCTTAACTCTAGCTGACGGGAAAAAGCGTATACATTCCGTGTTATTAGCTACAGTTCCTGTAAAAATCAAAAATCAAATAATACATATAGAAATGATATTCCTACCCAATGTTAGTGGAAATAGATCACTATTAGGTCTTGACTTTCTCAGAAAAGCAGGTTTAGTATTAGATATGCGAAACAATCGCTGGTATTTTCATAATTATCCTAAGAGAAAATACAAATTTATTCGAGAAAATCTCTGCACCACTGAAGAAAATAATACTGTTGTTGAAAACACTATTCAGCTAACTGCGGAACAGAACATAAAACTTGCCCATTTATTAAAAGAACATGAAACTGTCTTTCAACCAGGGGGAGAGCCAACTCATTACGCTGAACATGATATAAACAAAGGCGGTTGTTTGAATGCGCTGCAAAGGGCCGTCGATTCCATGGACGGTACCAAAGTCAGCAAAGAAGATCCTGCTGTCCGATATAGACAGCTGGTGGGGTCTCCGAGAGCCCATCGGGGCCCACCAGGAGTTATGGAGCCACCACAAGCTCAAAAGCATATATTTACTCAAGGACTTGTTCCCCCTCATACATCAGCATTGCGTCTATGTCACGACACGCGTTCTACTCCAGTAGTTCCTCTACGTAAGCGAGGAAGGCCAAAAATTGTCCGTTCCTAGGGCTGATCCCTCAAACAAAAGACCTCGGAATCAGAGGGGGAGGATGTAACGGACAAAGTATTTTTATTCTTATTTATTTTTTTTTATTATACATTTTATTTTGTTTGTCTATTTTTTTTTGTTTATCTTATTTTTCTATTCCCTTATTTTATTAACAAAGTTATTTGGTCGCATTATTCTTAAAATGTAATATATATATAGATATTATATTTCACATAAGGGGAGGGACCATCCCTCCAAGTTTTAATATTTTTAGACAGTTGAGAATGGACAGTGGAACTAGTGAGATATCATCCTGATATGACCTGTATTTATCACGTCCCGTGATATAATTATTTTGTATATAATCATTTTTATTATCACACCCTGTGATACAGTTTAACTAGTGATATCATCCCGATATGACCTGGTATTTATCACGTCCCGTGATATAATTATTTTGTACATAATCATTTTTATCACACCCTGTGATACAGTCGAACAAGTGATATCATCCTGATATAACCTATACTTATCACGTCCCGTGATATAATTATTTGTGTATAATCCTTATCATCACCCCCTGTGATAATTATTTCCGCTAATTCCAGTGATATTAGTGAATTACATTTTCTTATTTTTCTATTTAAAATTTGTATATTTAATTTGTTAATTTTTATCTATTTAATTAAAGTAAATTAATGTGAACATTATTATTGTGTTTTCCCTTTTCCCTTAATTTTTCAACACTCTTTTATACTTTGGGATATCCAAAGTTGGCGCCCATCATTAACTTAACATAATTAACAATTCGCGGTCATCGTGGATCATTACAAGTGCCCCATACTTAGATCCCCTTATAAATTGGCACCCAACGTAAGAGGATCGTCTACAAAGTGACCCCAACTTGAAACGGTCCTCCTTACAAGATGAAATTAAAAATAGTCGAGAGAATTTAATAATATTGAAAGTATTTTCTCTTGTTATCTACATTTCAATAAAGTTTATACATCACAGAAATTAAAATATTAGGTAGTCGAAAAAGTCTTTTCGTATTTCTAATCATGTGGTACACACACATCAAGCTTCTTTTTGTAGCCAGCATTTTTTAAATGGTTCCAAACCGTTTGATGATGAATGTTTAGTTCCTTGGCAATGTCATGGCTGCTTAGGTGACGGTCCTTGTCAATTTTTTCCATAATTTCATCGACTTCTTCAACGAACGAGGTGCATCTTTCACATCGAAATTTCCAGAACGAAAGCGAGCGAACCATTGTTGTGCTACAGGCTACACGAACTGATATAGCATCGTCTCCGTGAACTTCACAAATTTCATTGGCGGCTTGCGTGGCATTCTTCCCTTTTTTACCGACCTACGATAGTAAGGGAGGTATTGTTTTCACACCAAATTTCACATGTGGAGATTTTTAGGTACATATCTCCACGAATCATGCATCTTCTAAACAGAAAAAAGTATTTTTAGCATGATGTCTGTCCGTCCATCCGTATAGATGTGTACAGCCTGAACGGCTCAACCGATTTTGATGAAATTTGGTATATTTACTTAATGCATCAGTGGGATGAATTGATCAACTTTTGGTGCAAATCCGGAAACAGGAAGTAGTAGTATTAGCGATCGACGATAGGAAGGGAAGGGTTATTTTCGCACCAAATTTCACATAAGGAGATTTTTTACATATCTCCACGAATCATGCACTTTGTGGTGGTTTTATTCCTGAGAAAAATCATCTTTATTAGTTTTTTTCTTAATTTAAAATTATATGACGTCATCCAGCCATTCATGACGTCACAGCCTAGTCTTACATATATATTATAAATAAAATAAAATTAAAAATATTTATGTTATATCCATATCTGTTTTTTATTACATTAATAGATATATTAAAATTATTTGAAATTGTTTCTGTAGCTGGAAATTAATTTATTTCAAACTGTCGGTCGGTTCGGACCTGGCCACAGGTCAACTTATTATACAAAAATTTCAAAATATAGCGAATTTCTTCATTATTTTCACTCATTTTTGAAAAGCTGTAACTTTTGTTCAGCTTCACCAAATTTAATTTTCTTTAAGGTTAAATGAAGCTTGAAATTTCACCTTTCCAATACCATATGGTATGACACAATGTGATTGGTAGCACTGGAGATATACGATTCCAACGACATCTATGGACAAAATACGAAAAGACTTTTTCGACCACCCTATAAATACCCTAAACGTTTCTATTCAAATATATATGGTACATACAGAACTTGAACTAATCAAAATTAATAAAAAACTTATTTAAAAGCTAAAAGTAAAAATTATTTTAGTTATATACAAACTAGCAATTACCATTAGTATTATTAACTTATTAATACAAATATTAAAATTCTTATTTTACAATTTAATTGTATTAGTTGTATTATAACCTGACGATCGTCATTTATTTTGTTATAAAATACAATGGTAGTTATAGAATTACAAAAGATTAAACATCCTAGATTTACCAAACAATTTTTTAAAGCCCACTTCCCCCGGGGTAATGGATAATTTTTAGTTGAAAGTCTGTATGAAATAGTCTTTCATTTATTTTATCGCATTCCATTTATTTAGACTTTAGTTTTTTTGTTTTCTTATTTATTTTTTAATTTATTCATAAATTGATTATTCCTTATATTATTACATTATTCCATTATTATCCTTAAAGTAATTAATATAATGGAATACAATAATCTTTAAATTTCATTTTATTATATTTATAGGATAGGTAATTGAACGAATAAATAAATCAAAAGAAAAATGATTGAGTATATCTTTAGGGTATTAAAACTATTTTTTTTATCATTTCAATAAACTAATAATGCTAGATTTAAAATTAATTAATTAAATTAATAATAATGAATTATTTTATATATTTAGTTGTTTGTTTTATTCTTATTTTATAACGTTTATATCAACTTTGTTACATGTCTGTTTGTTTGGTCTCTTGACAAATGGAAATCGATTTTTCATCAACTTTAAATTGAGCTAGACTTTTGAAAATCTTTATAGATATTTCAATAAATCCCTAGAAGGTATGGAAAAAATATAATTGAATTATAATTAATTAATTATAATGTAATTAGCGATTAATTGCTTTAAAATTTGAATTTTTATTCACTCCCTCTGACAGATATATATTGACAAGGAGATGGCAAGAATGGTAAAATCGCTTTTTAAATGAGATAGGTAGGTTGAGGAATAAAAATGTGTAAAGGGGTTTGAGTGAATGGACCCTAGTTTTCGTGAAATTCGCAAGTAAAGTTTCACTATTCGCAAACATTAGTCAACTATACTGGTAGGACAATAGTCTAGTTTTTTTTTCGTAAAGCCTTTTCCTAGTCAAAAAAATTATTAATAATTAATTTACATATTGAAATTGTAACATTAAAAATAGTTAATAGTGTAAAAATAAAAAAAAACATCGTATATAAATTACGACCTTGGAGTCAGCTATTATCTGTAAAAAAAAGTCATGAAATCCCTTTTATATGTTATGGGAAAAAACAACATATAATTGTATCTTTTGGCTAATAAACATACTTTTTAAACTTAAACTAAAACTTAACCATGGTGGATAAACAAGCTGAGCCGCGCAGTAATGTTTTTGCCCCCGCAGCCTGCAAAAGGCGACAGTTCGGATCTCAGCCAAACACAATTTTTTTACTTTCTCGACAGAGATAGTATTGCGATCACGAAAATTCTCGATGTCGAGATCTTGATGTTTTTTCTATGTTTTGAAGGCCCCTGTGAGTCATTTCCACTAAGGTGGAAAAAATGTCTGTCTCTCTCTCTCTCTCTATGTGAATGTGTGTGTGTGTGTGTGTGTGTAGGGGGGGTGTAGGGGGGTGTAGGGGGGGTGTAGCAAAAACCGTTTGAGCTAGAGTAATGAACACGGGCATTATTCAAAATTCATAGTTTTCTATCAACTTTTGAGAAATGTAGTTCATTCGGAATACCTACCAAGTTTTCATTTTTTTTCCTCTAAAGTGGCCGTAAAAATAAAGATATATGTTAGATAGTTTTTCACATGATTAAAATTGTTTAAAACTGCTATATATAGAATTTCAGCTTGATTGATTCGCTGAAAGTACCGGAATTAATTTTTTAACTGCAAATCACGCGCCAGCACGTGATGTGGTGCCATCAACAAAGAGTCAAACAAGCGCTAGTTTAATAAATATTATTTATTAATTTTAATTTATAATTTATAATTAATTAAATTCAATTTTAATATAATATATGTAATTAATCCAATTCAAATTTGAATGATAGTCGAGTGGAGACAATTTGTTTTTTAAATCTTATATATTTTTTTTTTACAAATCTATTAATTTTTATTATTTTAAAAGACAAATATTAAACTAATAATTATGTCAATTAATTTTTTGTGCATAAATAAACATATACCTATATAACGTTAAATATATAACGAATGACCAGTAAAATATTTTCTATTTCAAATGTCAGGCCATAAAGCATAATTGATCCCTTCTTTGTACGAACAATATTTAAAAACAGTAGTAAAACCTTATGTTAACAATCCATTTTTGATACTTGTCGCATCTTGGGGAGTTTAAAAAGATATTCATATGTATAATAAAATTTTTGTAGGTGATCACAAGAAGAATTTAATATTTATTCCTCCAAAATGCATTCCAATTTGTCAATTTATACTGATAAATTAAAATAATTATTAAACGAATTCAAAACTGTCCAGATGTCATCATTGGTGGAGAAAAAGCAGAATTAAATTCGCGATACGATGCTATACTTATCCAATCATTAACGCATTATTTATTATCTACTCCAGCATTTAAAAATATGATACATTTTGCTTGGTACAAGCCCAAATTAGCAGATAATCGTGAAATATTTTAATGTTCAATGGTAATCAATTTGCGCATTTTCGTTTAACATCATCTTTTCTATTTCTCTTGTTATATTAAATTAATTTATCGAATTAAAATTGCACTAAAAAAAAATAAAATAATATAAATATAAAATTTTTTATAAAATAACGTTTTTCTCTCATGGAGTAAAAAGAATAAAATATTTTTTTTTTATAAGCCTGACAAAGTTTATGGATGAACTGCTTCATATTCAACTAAAAACGTTGGAGGCTTTTAGTTTTCATTTGCTTTATTTTATATTTTTTGCTATAAGATTCTTTTATAGAGCTATAATTTATATGTTTTCTTTCTTAATAAAAATTTAAAATAAGTTTATAAATATATGAAAAGATTATTAATAAGAGGTAATTTATTTAATATTTGTCTAAAATTAATATCAAAATTCTTTATTAATTTTTATATGTAGGAGCCATACAATACAAGCACAAGGGTATACTAGATACATTTTCTTTTTATCAATTTTGTTTTTACAATTTATAGAATATAATTATTAAGATTTTTAAGAAATTTAAAACACCACACTATTTTAATCGTTGCAAACAAGGTTGCTACTTTTTGACGGTTTTAAATTATTGGCTTAACATTTACATATTCCTTAAGCTAGTACCTATACTAAAGCAATTTTCCCTTGTGGGTACTTTTCATCATATTAATTAAACATAATAATAATAATATTTATTTAAATAAATACATAATAATTTCTTTTAGTTATTAAAATTCCTCTCTTTTTAAAAGTGATGTTATTATAATCCATTTTACGTTTCAAAAAAATTTAAATAATAAAATAAACAAAATAATAAAGTTAATTATCTAATTAAATTTTCTTAGAGAATTAGACCATTGATATATTTTTAATTTAGTAGTAATTTTTCCCAGAAATTTAAAGCTTCTATTTTACTTTGGGACAATTTTGTTAAGTAACTTGATATACTTGACTTGACTCATTCCATTTTGGTGGTATTAGTTTTTGAAATATCTCCTATAACTATTATTTATAAAATTGTAGTTTTTCCTTTCATTTCAATAGACTTTCACATTTAATTAATGTTTAAAGAGCCTTTAGTCTAGAATTACTTACTCCAAGATATCTTACTTTTGAAAATCATTTTCATATATCGTCTTTAATTATTTTCTTTATTTTATCTAAATATGTAGTATTGATTCATTTTTCACAATATTTTCTGCCCCCTACCCAAATATCGATTTATTGGTGTATTTTTTCCTATAAGTTTTATTTGTAGTATATTATAATCATATAATCATATGGCGTCTTGAGTGTGCACCCAGAGATTTTTCTTCATATAATTCTCTTAACAAATTTTAATAATGTAATATTAATGATGTTTTTATATAATATTGCATGTTGTTTGCTGTTGTTGTATGCTGTTTGTTAGAGAGGACCCTTAAACACCATCCTTCTTTACTTGATTCTGTTATTAATTATTTTTTTAATTTCTTTTTCTGTTTAATATTATTACTTTTTGCTAATTCTGCGTCAATGTCTGTAAACTCCAGAGATTGTATTCCCTGCATCGATTTCTACTGGCTCACTCATATTGGTTGCTGGTATGTTTACATTGATATTAAAAACATTACCTTGTTAATTTTTTATATTTTCATTAACCGAGGGATTTTCTATTTTCCTAGTTAATGGTGCCATCTTTATTGGAGATGCTTCTTTTGGGGTTTCGATTCATTTTTCTAAGCTTTTCGGCTTTATAAAGCACTAAAAATTGTTTTTATATTGATAAAATTTATAACCCATGTTCAAATAGGGGTTATAAGATCACAGGAAATAAATTTCATAGATATCGGCCTACCATTTTTGAATCTATAACTTAACCATTTACAGGACAAATATACAGACAGATACACATTAAAATTCTAAATTTGGATTCTCTAGGTGATAAAATATAAATGTATTTTTAAATTCTATGCGTCCTTTTTTATATTTTATAGTTTATCGTTTTCGTATACTTTAACTCAGAATTAAATTTTACATTTTGGTAAAAAATATGAATTATAATAATTCTTTATCAGATTGATATTAATTTTATATTAGAAAAATGATTGTTTTATATATTCTCAGAAGACGCCATTGGGTGAGAGGCTAGCCTCGCTGTCTCACATTCACATGGTCCCAGGTTCAATTCCCGGGTCTGGCAAGCTGGGGTCTACGGAACGGAGTCAACCCAGCCTCCGGGATCAACATTGGGGAATAGCTACTTGATAAAAAGTAGCGCCTCAGATCAAGAAAATCAAGGTAAAGGTTGAGAGGACCCGTTCTACTGATCATAGGACACCTCATTGATATAAGATATAACCGACTTGATAGGCGTGGTCCTTGCGTAGGACGTACAAAAGTCAGAGGTTTTTTTATATATTCTCAGATATGTTAAATGAAACTAGTGTGATAATTTTATTAAAAGAATATAAATAATTGAATACTTTTCCCAATTCTTTTTGAATGGATTCACCGGAACCAGGAAGGAAGATTTTAATTTATAACTGTCCCCGATTAAAATTTTAATTTAAATTCATATAGATGATATATATATATATATATATATATATAGAGAGAGAGAGAGAGAGAGAGAGACAGTTCGAAAAGGTGAAATGGTGTGACTCCAAATTATAAAATCACCGACCCTGAATAAAACCAATGAAATTCTTAATTAACGAGTTATTACAAAATCCTCAGTGAATTGAAATTTAACCATAATATAATATTTGAATATTATCTAAAGAGATCAAAATGTTCGGTAATTAATTTTAAAAGTATTTCTTTTTTAATTGAAAGAGAATTCAATAAAATAAGAATGAATTGATTATCTTTCAAAACTGTTAATAAACTGATGAGGATGAGAAACCGCCACACCTAAGTTAAACTTATATTGTTACTTAAAATAAAAACACTCATCATTAATTTATTTAATACATAGAAAAAAACCAATTTTCAAACTAGTAGTAAAAGTGAAAAAAAACATGAAAAAAAAATGAATTTTATGAAATATTTATTAGGTTCAAGAAAATTTTCACAAAATTTGAAATATAATTTATGATGGTATAGAATAAAAATAAACATTTAAACTGGCTAATGTGAGCTTAGAAGCTTAGATCCCTTGAGTCAATAAAAATATTTATTAGAATTTTTTTACCAACCGACGATTTCACATGTGGAGAATTTTACATATCTCCACGAATCATGCATTTTATTAACAGAAAAAAGTATTTTTAACATGATATCTGTCCGTCTGTCCATCCGTCCGTCCATCCGTATAGATGTGTACAGCTTGAACGGTTCAACGGATTTTGATGAAATTTGGTATATTTGGTATATTTGATATTGACGTAGAAAGACTGATAGCATTTTCTTTGAATTTCTCTGAAAATGATTTTTTTATGTAAATTTATTTATTTATAAACTCTATTGAGGTGACACAATTTATACAATTAAGATGCTATTATATTTACGATACATGTATTTATATACAATCAATTCACTAGTTGACTATTTAAATTATTTTTCTTATTATGGTATTTAGAAAAAATTTTGACGGGGTTTCAACATCTCTTATCTTTGTGCAAGATTTTCTTATAATGAACTTTTATCGAAATGACGAGTCTTTCTTTTATTTTCTTGATTACTTTAAAATCAACTGTCTAAAGTAAATAAAGAAACGAAGAGTAAGATTAAATAAGTATTTAGATAAGAAATAAATTTTAATTTCAATAATGTAATCGCAGACAAAAATCAAGGTCCATATAACTAAATTTGATAATATAAAAATTCATAAGAAATCCTTTATCTATCCCTTATAAAATTTAGGGATGACAAATAATACTTTATTAAAACAATATAGATTGAAGTTTATTTAAAAAATAGGAAATAATTATTTATTTTTAAAAATTTTCAAAATGGGTATTAAATGTCTTAACTAAATTATCCTAGAATAACAATATATTCTGTTAAATGTATATCTATATTTTGTTATTCATATACTTATGTCTTATGTTTGTTTTTGTTGCCCTCATTATGTGAAGAAACTTTAACAAATTTAATTTTACATAAAAAAATTATTTTTTTTTCCTGAATAATCTAAACCAAAAATATTTCATGAAAATTTGGCAATTGACGAATATAATCTTTCTCATGTATAACCGTAAAAAAACAAAATGGAGACTTCGAGTTTATGCTTTATCAAATTCTACGACAACTTATTTATGTATATGCATTTGTGCCATATTAAGATAAAATTAATAATACATCAGATGAATTAATTAGACGAGACCTTGTTTTATTATTTTGATATATTTACATTTTTACTATCTCGTAAGAGATAGTATTGCGATCACGAAAATTTTCGAAGTTGAGATTTTGATGTTTTTATACGTTTTGAAGGTTCCTGAAAAATTTCACTAAGTTTGAAAAAAATGTCTGTTTGTGAGTGTGTGTTGATGTAACCAAGATTACGCAAAAACGGTTTGAGCTAGAATCATGAAATTTGGTACATGGGCATTATTTCCATCAACTTTTGAGGAAGAGGGTCATTACCTATAACGTTTTGATTTTTTTTCTTCTAAAGTGACCGTAAAAATAAAGATATATGTTTGATAATTCTTCACATGATTAATAATTGTATAAAACTGCTATATCTAGAATTTCAGCTTGATTTATTTGCTGAAAGTACCAGAATTAATTTTTTAATACTGCAGATCTCACCCGCCAACATGTGACGTGGTGCCATCAACAAAGAGCCATGCGCTGGTTTAATAAATATTGTTTATTAATTTTAATTTATAATTTAATTAAATTAATTTAATTTAAATTAATGCATTTTATTTAATCCAATTCAAATTTGCGAGATAGTTGAGTGGAGACACTCCAGATTTTTTTTATATATTTTTTGAGATATAGTTTTGTTAGTAAATGTAAATATTTATGATTTTTTTATAAAAAAAGAAATATTCACAAAAATATTTTAATGGACGTTTATGTTTTCATTTCTGTTAATTTTTGTCGTTGATAGGTAAAAAATATTTTCACCCTGGTCCCTTAATGTTGAATGTATATTGTTTAAAAATTTTTTTATCAATATAATTAATTATAAATTCTTATTTTACTCATTAATTTCAAAACTATTTTATATAAACAAAAATCTTTTTTATTTAAATAAAATTTGATGAAAAGGGAAACCTAGAAAGAATCGATATTGCATTGTAAATGTATAGATATGTATCTGTATCACTTTTTTTTAGGAAGGTCTTAATGAAAATCTTTTTGGTTTTATTATTTTTTTCCAAATTTAATCAATTTAAGGGGAGACTGTTTATCTTATTTAAAATTAATCTAAAAAATAACAATTGAAATAATAAACCACAAATTATAAGTACAAAAAAAAAAACGAAACAAACTTTTTAATTGTAATTTTCAATTTCAGCTTTTTTATTAAAAAAAGAATTTTAATTATAAATATATTTCTTTTGATGTTAAAATTAATTTTATATCGTTTAAATATTTCCTATCGGATGAAAGCATTTTTTATAGTATATATATATATATCTATGTCCTATATAGTTATATATCATATATCATATCAATTGTTTTGATCTATTTGATATGTGATTTCATCCGTAGTTTATTATAATGTTGTAAATTGAATTAATATATAAAATATATTAAGTAAAAAATAATTAAGTTTTTTTAATTTGAATGAAAAAGTGATTGTTAGCGGGAATTCTGTCAGCCATAATATGTACTCATTATCCACCTCTAAAGGGAGAAATTACATTTTCAAATTCTTAATGAAAACTATTTACAAATTCAAAATAAATTTTACCAATGATATTTCTGAGAGGACGAAGTAATGTCAAGTTTAACCTTAAATATATTTTAATGTAATATATTAAAAATAATGATAATTCGATAAAAATGTACCTTAGATAGCAATGTTTATTAAAAATCTAAAATAAAATATAATTTAATGTTTTTCTTTAAAGAAAATAATTTTAATAAAATAAATTTAAAAATTGCATTTTTCCATATATACTTAACATAAATATACGCATATATTAGGGAACAACTCAAATTCTAATGTAATATATATATATATATATATTACTATCAGATTTATCAGGGATATAATCACGTATTTTTGTGAGATTGTTTTCTCGACGTTTCGGCACCCATTTTGGCGCCATTTTCAAGAGATTATTTAGGTGATAATATTTTTTGGGATTCTGTGTGACCAAGGGTTAATATCGGGATTTTGGGTTGATAGGTTGGATGGTTTTGTACTCACTGCGTTGCAGTGGAGCTCCGAAGAATCCTGAGTAATCCTTACTCTGGCACACGCTCGTACCGGACATTAGCCCGAGGCCAACTGGGACCCGACCCTTTTGATTCTACCTGAGCTTGCTACCTGCGCATGCGCAATGGGCTTTTGTGTACTCTGGTGGGTGGGGCTTAACTTTATGGCGGGATTTATATTGGTTCTGGATCTGAGGCGGGAATTCCAGCTGTTTGTGCGATCAACTTTATTAGTGGCAAGTTTTTTAGGAGTTTGTGAATTAATGGTTGGAGATGAAGTTGATTGGGTTGGAGTTTTGACGTGAGTTTGGGAGTGTGATTTCAGAGCTAATTTTCAGGACGGAGGGAGGTTCAGGGCGTCGTCCCTTGTGTTGAGGCAATTGCGACGTTTTTCAATTTCAATTGCTTCACGCAGTAGTCTGGGATATTTGAGCTGAATGGGAGCTAAGGTTTTGGTTTCGGAGAAATTGATGTTGTGACCGGTCTCATTGTGGTGCTTGGTTAAAGCTGAGGCCGGATCTAATCTCCTTAGAGACAGCTAATGCTCATAAATTCTATTTTGTATTCTCCTGTTCGTCTGTTCTATGTATGATCTCGGGCAGTCAGAGCAGGGAATCTCATAGACACCCAGACACTCATTGGGAACTATGTCTTTGGAAGTTATTCACCAGATGATGCTAGAGAGGAAAGTGAGATAAATGTAGTAGGTATGTAATAAACTTAATATAGATTAAGAATTGCATAGGATACTCAAAAACAATCGTTCGCATCCAGGTGGTGTTTTACATGACTTTTATAAGCTCAAATGTTGCAATATTTGATCGAACTTTGCATTATAAGACGTCAAACATGTCAATGACGTAAACATAATACTAACAAATTATTTACTTCAAACTACGGTCTATCATCCTGGAACTTCAATACCTTTCATGCGACAAAATATTACCGAATTCTCCAACAGGTTCTAACGGCGTTCTAAAACTGGGCATAGATTTGTATTTAACACTTACTATTCTAGAAATTTGTTTTAACATTTCTGGGATACCCTATATAAGAAGGGTTTATATTAAAAAAGATTTACTAAGATACTAAATGAAATATATTTTGATCGATAAAAAAGTTTACCGCACTTTATGATAAATAAATCTAATTAAGAGTTAATTACTTGGTGGACATTGATACCATTTAATGAAAACACCTGCCAATGATGCGTAGTTAATGTTCAAATGAATTATTGTTGTTTATTATTGTCCAGAAAATTAGTGGAAAATGAATATTTTTATTATAATATCTTTCGAATCATTTTCACCTCACCCTTTTTCAAAAGTTAATATAATTTATGGCACAGACAAAAATATATTTTATTATATTGGAAATTTTTCATTAGATAAATTCAAATAATTATGAAAATCCTAAATTATATTATTTAAGTAGATAAATTATTTATTAATAAAACAAGATCAAGTGAATTGAAAGGGTATTTTTTTAACAAAGCAGATGATTTGTAACCGTATTGTATAAACCTCCAATTTAAAGGCGATATCAATTTTTTATCAGGGACATTTATCCTGGTAAACTTTTGATCTTGGGTTCACAAACAGCTCCCGTTCCAATGAATCTTAATCAAAATGTCAGAAAAAACAAAATCCAAATTTTATCTCTTTTTTTGTATGTTTTAGTACAATGTACATTAATTAAAATGGTGATTAAATTATTAAAGATTTTAAATTAATAAATAATTATTGTTATAATGTTATTGTACTTTTTAAATAAATTAGAAAGACTGTTTCTTTAGACTGTATATTCTTTATTTATTTATAGTTTAATAAAATTCTAACTTTAACTACTTTACAGTTATTATTTATTGATAAATTTATTACCTAGCTAAATGCATTTTTTACATAGTTTGTATAATTTACTAGTTTATATATTATTATTATTATTATTTGAAATTAAGAGCATGTCGGAAAATCAGGCCATTAACTGCTCATTTTGAATTTGTCAAGATCAGTTTCATTGATAAAAATTACATAATTATAAATAAGTATATATAAACTATTTGAGTGACCATAAAGAGATCATTCCAGACTACTATAATAAATATATTCAATCTAATATTAATCATCGACAATAAGTTGAACAACCTTAACTAAGCAAGATCTCTCCCAACCCGATTAATTCTATGAATTAATGATCTTGTCAACTAAAAAAACTATTAGAGTGACTGTAAAGGGGCCACTCAAAATAAATAAACTAAACCTAACCATAGCCCCAAAAATACTCTTATTAACAATATTTTTCTCATTCATAATATTTTAAAAGATATATATAGTAATAAAAATTTAAAAAATATTTATGGATGAGGTGTTACCAAAATGTAATCTGCTTGCGGACAGCAATCACTTCCTTCAACTGTTCTTTTTGTGAGGTGCCTCCAACCAATTCGATTATATCTACTTTTATAATGCACTTCCTCAAGTCATTTGCATATCCATGCAAAAATTTTCAAATTAAATCTAGTCTACATATTTCTAATAAAATCAAAATAATTTTTTAAATACGAAAATATTTTTATCTTTTAAAAATTTTAGAATCAAAATTGTTACTTTAATGAAAATATAGAAATCTATATACACCTATTATTGAATATATTTTTCATTATAAAATAAAAGTATATTTTTTGTATAATATTAAAAGTATATCAAATATATATCCCTAATAATATATTTAGTTGACTAAATGAATTTCCATTAAATTTTCAAAATACTCCAATTTAATATAATTATTTCGTTCCAGGAATTCCATGCATTGCAATTTATAAATATCAACCTTGGTTTTATTTTATATATTTAATTACATCTGACATTTGTCCAATATATGTATATATATATAATTACAAGTATACGAATTTAATGATTGTGCAGTTTAAATCATCACAGAAAAATGACAAATATCAAATGTAATTAAATATATATATAACATTAGAAAGAGGGTGTGATTACCACACTAAAATAAATTAGTTGATAAATTTAATTCCGCTTTTATAACTATAGTATAATAAATATACACATTACAATCGCCGAATTATGCTTTCAAAAATTGTTTTTAATTTTTTCTTTCTGTTGGTATCAGTGGCGTACTTAGAACTTTTGCCGCCCGGGGCGATCTCCAGTTTGCCGCCCTTTTTATTATAAGTAAATCAAATAGTGGTTTTTATAAATTAATACACATAAATAAATTATTAAGTTATTTAATCAATATTAATTAATACTCAGAGTAAATTTTTTACACATATTTTTATGCACTCGTAAACATGTTTATATAATATTTTCCCTTTTAGCTTTCATACTAGAAAAATCGATGATTTAAAAAAATAATGGTATATCACTTCAAAGTAATCATATAAACTTTTCAAAAGAAATGACATTTATAAACTGTTATCAAAAAATTTTAGTTAGGAAAAATTGCCGAACAAAATCGTAAAGATGCGTTTACGAATTCAACGAATTTTAATGAATACAATAAAATAAAATTATTATCCTGTTCTTGGAATCAGAATTCAAAATTTACACTAAAATGCATTTATATACACCGAGGAACAATATTCGAAATCATATAGTTAATCATAATTTATATAAATCAAATAGTAATCTTATAATAATCATAATAATCATTTATTATTCAAGAAAGAAAACAAATAAATATGAAATGAATAAGTTGCTTTTTACAACTATAACTAAATATAAAAAATACCACCCCAAGATAAGTGCCCCCCTGTGCGGACCACCCCCCCCCCCCTCTAGGTAAGCCACTGGTTGGTATATCTGTTTATATAAATATTATATACAAATTATTTCCAAAATAAATAAGTTGACCTGTGGCCAGGTCCGAACCGACCGACGGTTTGAAATAAATTAATTTCCAGCTACAGAAACAATTTCAAATAATTTTAATATATCTATTAATGTAATAAAAAACAGATATGGATATAACATAAATATTTTTAATTTTTAATTCTTGAAAAGGAAGGAAATAATTTATTATTTTTATTTATGAAGAAATAAGAAAAAAAATTGAATAAGTTACATGGAATGTAAAATTAAATTTTACTAAATTTAAAAATAATATCCCGGGTAACGAGTAGATTCTTTTCTATAAACCCAAAAGAAAAGAATTATATTTCAGGGATTGGCGTCCCTGCCCTCACGTGAGCTCATGATTTCTTCTAAATCCCTCTTCTACCTGGAGGAATCATGTCCTTTACCCGTTGACTCCTTTCCATCAATTCCCTTACTCTTACTCTTCCCCCCCCCCCCTCCTCTGATCATTCAAAAAATCAAATCTATTTGGATGAAGGAGAATACCTAGCATAGATTCATTAAAAAGAAAAAAAAATTGAAATCTTGACTTCTTCATAGGAGACTCTTTAGAGTACCCTATATATATTTGAATTAACCCCCCTTCCCATCCAGGTTACGTCAATCCTCCGACTAGCAAAACCCGGTAAATTCACAAGTGAGACATTATATGCCTCTGAGAGGACCCACCTCTCCAACGCTTCACATTAGTATAAAATTTGGAACTCATATTTATAGTACGATTTGGAGAATTAGAAAATCAAATCAATGTTTTTCATTTTATTAAAATTTTTGAGTAAATCTTGTAAATTGTGACCAAGACAAATCCATTGACCATAATTTTAGCCAGATTCTAAATAAAATTGATTTTTCGTATCGTTAAATGGAAATTTTTAATTAATTTTAATATCGGTTTATTTTTACAGTTCAACAAAAATATTTCCTGATAACAACAGGTAAAACCTATACGAATCGATTCACTATGAAACGTAGATTCTTTTTTACTACTATTATATAATTTTACGGTGCTTCGTTGATTAAATATTAATTATTGAATTTTGACAGATTGAAAACATTTGCCGCCATGTCGAACCCCTCCGCCACCTCACCTCACTTTACCACACCTTCCTGGCCTGCCTGCCTGCCTGCTTCTAGCGCATTCAGTGATTCAGTTCCCATTCCCTTTCCAATGGAAGACGTTGACCGGCGTCACCACCGAAATCATCCCTCTACCAAGAATTAATTGTAAATTTATTTATTCCTATTAATTTAAATGACGTTTAATGAATTTTAGAAAAGATTCAAATAAAAATTTAATTTTATAAATGATAGATTGATAACTTTTTACTGATATATTAATTATATACGATTTATAAATTTCGCCGCCATGTCGATTGGCGGGCACCTCCAATGCTTTGCTTATCGGTGACCTTGAACATTGATAATTGGTTACGCAAACTAAGATTAAAAATCCCATATGTTATATATAATTTTTTAATCATGATATATTATTTATTATTAATTAGGTAATATTAACATTATATATTTTGGATTTAATATATATATATATATATATATATATATATATATATATATATATAACAATATATTAGATAGATAAAAAGTATTTAATTAAATAAAAGGCTTCTCGGTATAAAATTTTTTGACAATATATTTAATTTTCCTTCTTTTTTTAATCTTTAGTGGACTGCTAATTGGGCAAAGTAGAAAAGGGTTCGATACACCTGAAAACTTTACTCTACTCTTCTTTCTCCCTTTTCCACCCTTCTAGAAATGAAATGAAACTGAAAGGACCAGTCATAACCTTTCTCTAAACGACTGCCTTAGCTAAATTATATATTCCATTGTACATAATACTAATTAAACATCAAAGTTTCGTTTAATAATTACAATAATCTAGCAATGTTCACTTTGTAACAAGTTGGGGGAAAGTTGAGAGAATAACCAAGGGAAGGAGGGGGTTGGATGCGTGGTAACCGGGCACGTAAAAAGGATGGGAAGGTTGTAAAGATGGAAAAAGAGAACGATAATTTTCAGATAATTTCTCCTCCGTTATATACATTTTTTTTCGAAAGAAAATTTATAAGAGAAAAGTTATTATATATGAAATAGGAACTCCCCAACTGTCTATTATCTAGAAGGAGAAAAGGTTCCCATGAAATTTCCCATATTGAGATTTTCCCAGATAAGCACGTATTGAATAGTTTTCCACCATGTTGAGAAATTGGGGATGCTTTTATCATAAAGAATAATCAACGAATTGAATTAAATAGATATTTTCTTTATTAAATATTATATTAAATAGAGGTGTAATAAATGAAATATAAGCAAATTATTGTAGATAAAATTATATATTTTATTTTATTTCATTTGTTTTTGTTTTTTTTAAGTAGAAAGAAATCTAATGATTAAAAATAAAACATTACAAATGTAAATGAAAATTAATAAAATATTTATTTATTATATTATAACTTGTGTAGTAAGTTTTAAAACATTTACACAAAAAAGTAATAAATACTCACCTTAATATAATGTGTTAAGAACATAGTTTGTTTTATTATTCATCAATGTTTTGTTTTTCATATGTCGGTTTTGTTTTGTCAATGATTCAGTGTAGCGGTTCTCAAACTTTTGGAAATAGCTACAACAGAAACTTCCATCAAAATGCTCATAATTTCGTTACTAAAAGTAACTATACTGAAGATACCACCCTCAGTTTATAAGGTTCCACTACTGGTACAATGATTATATTATATTATAATTTATTAAAATGTTTTTTTTTATTTATTATGTTTAATAAATTCTCTTTTTTGATTTAATATTAATGAAAAAAAAAATTAATTGTATATAAATTTAAAAATTGTAATATTTCAACTTGTTTAAATTTTAATACATTTAATGTACCAGGGGGCACAGGTTTTTATTTCGTTGAAATTTATTAAATAGTAATTGATATAAAAAATTATTATCTAAAGATCAAAAATGAGTGTTGAGATAAAAATTTCAATTAATTCTAAAATTCTAATAAAAAAATTTGCATGTATAAGTTTATATTTAATTGAAATCTTCTTCATATTATCGCAATAATCTCATTATTTTGATAAGATTTTCCATTGATATCAATTTAATCCATCCTATTTAGTATATGACTTTAAATAAACCATTCTAATCATATTATTATTATTATTATTTGCGTCTGGACCATCTAGGATCACGCAAAGCTCCCATATACAAGGGTATTGATGTTAAGTGGGCCCATATATGAATGTTCTTTAGGTGTTAACTTTTTTTTTTTATTCTTCTTTTTGAGTGCTCGTGAAGTTCCGGATCCTCCAGGTGACGGGTGGATTGGGTACCAACTGGAGTTATTCTCATCACGATCCACATTGTTGCTTATGGTTGCTTGTTTTTGAGGTAGTCCTGCTGGTGCAGGGTTGTATAGAACCAGGGCTTGTCAGTTCCTGGAGCCGGAGGCAGCTGATGTTAAATTGAATTTATTAGAAAAATCCGTTCTTGGTTAGAATCGAACGCCGACTTCTTGTGTAGAAGGTTGCCACGCTACACTCTCAGCCAAGCCACCTCTAATCATATTAATATATTTTAATTAAATTTTCAGGATAAATAAGATAATAAACGAAATTATAATGCTAATTTTAGTAAAAAGATCTCTTGTTTTTTCAAAACCCTTTATTTTTTAATATAACAAAAAGGTTAAGAATAGAATGAATTTATTTTTTTTTAAAAGGTAAATGAAATATTCTTATATTATTGTCTGTGTATAAAAGAATCAAACAGAAATTTATTTTTTAGAGATTAAATTATAAAATATTATTAAGAAAAGTAATTTTTAAAGAATTATATAACTTATATATAATCCTCTTGAAAATCTCTTTTTATAAATTGTTTGTTAATTGAACCAATTTTGTATCTCGTATAGTTTTAAAGGTAGCAATAGTATACAATTTAAAATGCAAACCTTTAATGTTATTTAATTTAATATTCAATATATTATTTTTTTCGGGGGAAAAGTTTTGAAAATTTAACTTAGAGAATTGTTAAAATAATTAGTAATATATTAATTTTAATTATTTATAGTTTATTGTTATAGGACACGGATGGCGAACCTTTTTCAATGTCCGTGCCACAAATTTATAAAAAATCTTTTTGAAGTAACTAACGGGCCACAAAATTGTCATTTTTTTCTCTACCATCTGTACCCCTTTTAGCTTGAATATATAATCGAATATTTTTACATAACTTCTAACTATCCTGTATAAAAGTGTTTTAATTTTAAATATTAAACTTTATTCCAAAAAAATAAAATGATTATTAAAAAATTTGGAATTTATTTTTGGTAAAAATGTATCTTTCCAAAAATTTATTTTTTATTTTTATTGTATGGAAATTCTTTAATTGATTTTAGTTTGTAGTTTTTAGTTGTAGATAATGACAAAAAAGCACATTTTATATTTGATACCGTGAACCACTTACATTTTCTTGTTTTGATAATGTTATGTTAAATTCTAGAAAAAGATTGCAATTCTGGCACTATTCTCCAACCGTCCTATTCGTAAAGTAAAGCAAAGCTTGATATAAATTTTATAAAATTAATTTTTCTTTTTTTTTTAATAAATATTGATAAAATTTATAGCATATATTAAAATAAGAGCATATAAGAATATTCTGATATTCTGCTGTATTTCATCTCCCAAATCAATTTGGAGTTTATAACTTCACAATTTCCCAGACAAACAGACAAATAAAATGACAGACACGAAAAATACAAAAGTCATATTTGGGTTCCCCAGGTCATGCAGAGTAAAGATTTACAAAAATTTTTAAACCCTGAACAATGCTATTTGTACGGTAACAACACGCAATCACATAATAGAAGTCCAAACGGTATACACTGAGTCTATCTATCATGAATGTTTTTATACTGCGAGGGAATTCAAGCGATATTTCAGCTTAATAAAATGGATAATTTGCCGGTTTAATCTACTAAGATAGATAAATAAATATTCAGTAATTCAATTTTCATAAATTTTAATTTTAATGCGATTTATTCATTTTTAATTTATTTATAATGTAAAAAGTTATAATTATTAAAAAAATAATTTTGTCTTTATGCGTGTCATGAAATTTTTCAAACGTGCCACTTTTGGCACGCGTGCCATAGGTTCGCCATCCCTGGTGTAGGACAATTAATTTTTACTTTTCAATAGAAATTTTTTTTTTTTTTTGAGAATTCTTTCAAATTCTATAATCTATAAATAAGATTCTCTTGAGTTTATAAAAGACCTCACAACATTTTCGCTTAAATAAATAATTGAATAAAAAACCTGGCCTTGTTTATATTCAGAAGGATAATTTGATATTTTTACTGAAGAAAATCTTAATCTATATTATTTACTTGCATTAATTTAAATAATGAGAAATTTTAATTGAAATATTATCTTTTATATAATATACTTTATTTAATTAAAACTAAATGAAGTAATATTATGAAGATGAGGATGTAATCGATCTGGAACTGCCATTTTTATGATAATAAACTAATTAGTTTTATTTTTAAGATCTCGATAAGATTTCAAAAGATAAAATTCGGAAAATTATCTACATATCACCTTCACCATCATTAATAAATATTTTTATTTATATTTTATTTTAATTTATATTTTTTTTTAAAGGAAAAAAAAAATAATCTGTTGATAAAATTAAAAATGAAGTAAAATTTGTACCTTTATTTCAACCCCTTTTTGACACGAGAGGCGTGAATGGACGAGAAAGAAGCCCATTTTCCAAAGCCGAAACACAAGACAGAAGTGAGCAATAAAGGGAATCGAAAAGAAACAGGCTTCTTTTTGTTGCGCCTCGGGGGTTGTTTATGCAACACTTAGTGCAGCCTGCCATGCACACATGGGTCCTCGGAATTATTTAGCAGTGGTGTTGTTATGTTACGAAATATAAATGTCAGTATTATATGTTGTTTTATTTATTTACACGAAGTAGACAGTGAGATGGTCTAAATGAAGTGAAAGAGTGAGACGGATAGAAACAAAAAATGAGAAGGGGTGACAAGGTGGAGAGGGCAGAATGAAGAGATAGATCGACCCTTTGGGGGTCATTTTATCAAAAACTGCACATTATACCATAAAATTATTAATAATATATACTCTATAGATGTATTATATTTATTTATCGTGTCTTAAATAATACATACAATAATATACACAACGTGCACGCAATAATAAGAGAAAAAAATGGTGACCTCGCCTTTCGATATACATAAGTAATAATGAACTTAGTGGTGGAGATTTCTAAAAAAAAAAAACAAATGCTATAAATTTATGTGAAAAGGATTTTTATTAATAAATAAAATATAATCTGAACTCAAAAAAAAAAAATAAAGTGATAACGGCATTGTCATTAGGATACATTATTTAAAATGAGTGATTGTTAAATAATAAAGTTTTTAAAAATTTCAAATTTAAACTCTCCAAATGGTATTGTTATTTGCACATTTTGGTAGATACACCATCTAAAAGCTTTCTTCTTGTTGTTGTTCTTCCTCTTCTTTTTAAACCTTTGTTTCTTCCAGATTGTCGCGCCATCTGGATTATTTATAATTACTGTTTTCACCAGCAGGTCTTTTGGCATTCTTAATACATGCACTTGTCACACTCGTTATTCTCCTAATCCAGTCGGCCACTTTTTGAATTTTAAATTTTTCTCTTATATTCTCACTTCTGTCTCTAGTCAGACTCGTTATCCTTTGAAGTGTTTTCATCCCAGTCGTTTCCAATATATGACATGTTTTTGTTATAACGGCAGCAATTGGACATATACTACAGATTTATACACTCTTATCTTGGGTCCCATTTTTAATATCTCGCCAGAGATAGTATTGCGATCACGAAAATTTTCGATGTTGAGATTTTGATGTTTTTAAACGTTTTGAAGGTTCCTGAATCATTTTCACTAAGGTTGAGAAAAATGTGTGTGTGTGTGTATGTGTGTGTGTGTGTGTGTATGTATGTAGACAAGATTACGCAAAAACGGTTTGAGCTAGAATGATGAAATTTGGTACATGGACATTATTCAAAATTCATAGTTTTCTATCAACTTTTGAGAAATGTAGCTCATTCGAAACAAGGTCATTACCTACAACGTTTTGATTTTTTTTCCTCTAAAGTGACCGTAAAAATAAAGATATATGTTGGATAATTATTCACATGATTAATAATGTATAAAACTGCTATATCTAGAATTTCAGCTAGATTTATTTGCTGAAAGTACCAGAATTAATTTTTTAACACTGCAAATCTCACGCGCCAACACGTGACGTGGTGCCACCAACAAAGAGCCAAATATGCGCTGGTTTAATAAATCTTATTAATTTTAATTTATAATTTATAATTAATTTAATTTAATTTAATTTAAATTAATATATGTTATTTAATCCAATTCAAATTTGCGAGATAGTCGAGTGGAGACACTCCAGATTTTTAAATATTGATTTGACCATATTGTATTATTATAAGGCATCCTGATAATTTTGAAGCCTTTATTGCCTGACCTTTGCTTCTAGATCTTGGTGAGAGGTCACTTGGATACCAAGGTATATGAAGGACATGACCTGTTCGACAATTTCATCTTGTTAACTATCAATTATTCTATAACTATCAAAATATTTTACTATAGGTATATGATCTTAGTTTATTATAAAGAACTAAATCGAAACTGAAAACAGAAAATATAGCAATTTCAAATTTAATTGCTTTCATGAAATATTTATATTTTAAATTTATAAAAATAAAATAAAATATCTTGATTAATATTCGAGTAGTGTCTTAATCAGAACTTTACCAAATGTCATCTAGAAAACTTTATAAGTCAACTTCCACTTCCATTTCTCCTTGGCGATTTTAATACTAGAATTTATTTGTTTGAAAATATTCCACCTTCCTCCAGAGGGAAAAAATAGTGAGTCTGTTCTAACTGACAATAACGTTTCGGTTTTAAATAATAATAGTCCCACTCATTTTAGTTTTGCATATGGTAGATTTTCAATACTAGATTTTTCACTGCCCGATTCTCTTGGAGCATACATTCAGATTTATTTTATTTAAAATATTAATTTTTGGCTTAAAAAAATTCAAATTCAAGTTCTTACACAATGGAATCGGCCAGGATTCAGTAGTTTACTTTTTGCCTCGCTGTACCCCGGTGAAGAAGACGAAATTCTCCCTGAAGACGTTGCTTGAAGGGGAATGAGATTAAGCATATATGATATAAGATATCTTTAAATGTTGCTGAGGTGCCTCGAGCTCCATATGATAATAATAATAATAACAATAATCTTGACTAACTCTAAAAACATATAATTTATTGAATACATAAAATTGTAGTTATCATTTAAGTATTAATAATAATGTATTTGAAGAATAAGTAATTTTATTAAATTTTCTACAATATATAGGTATATAATTAATGCAGATAAAATAATCCATACATAAAATTACATTTTCGATTGAATAATGTCATATAATAGATGGTTTTATTGGTTTATAGAATAAATGGCATATATCTCGTATGTCATTTGTTTTTAATACAAATTAGATCTATTTACTACTAATATATTATTTACCAATTTCTTTTAATACAATACACATCTACATATAATAACTATTATTTGTTCTTTGTTTGTTTCAGGTAAGCATCGATTTTGTTTCACTTCGATCATTAAAATTACTCAACTCCGCCCCATCCAATTAGGTCAACAAAACAGATTGAGAGTTCTCTTCACAAGGCCAAGTAAATAAATTTTTAATATTTAATTATTAATTAACAACATTAATTTTTCCTGTCCCATCAAAGTCATCATAACACACACATCGTTCTTACGGGACTCATCTACCCACCCATCATCCCTTGACTATGTATAAACAAAGTATTCATATATAACGGAATTTTGTAAATAAAACCACATATTGATATTTGTTATTGTAAATTTATTCAAAAAATACAAAAATATACACAACGTTTCGATTGCTACTTCTTCAATCGCTAATAAGCGACTGCACTGTTCGAGTGTCCAGTGACGAGTGACGAATGATACTTAATATAAGTTTAATATTAATATAATAAATAATGTAAAATTAAAGAACTCAACTTATTCATAAAATAATTGTTGTTCACGTTTTGTTTATAATCTTTAAATTAATTGTTTAAGAATAATTATTTTCTCCTGTAATTTTGAATTTGTAAGCACGTTCCGAGCACCATCTGGTTGGTGACCTAAGTCTTATATTAAGTATCATTCGTCACTCGTCACTGGACACTCGAACAGTTCAGTCGCTTGATAACGATTGCAAAAGTAGCAATCGAAACGTTGTGTATATTTTTGTATTTTTTTGAATAAATTTACAATAACAAATATCAATATGTGGTTTTATTTACAAAATTCCGTTATAAATAAAAACAACCACCAAAGCTTTAATAATTTAAGGTATTAATATAATTTTTAAAAAAATGTATAAAGAAAACTTTTAAAAGTTAAACATTCGAAAAGAGAAGTGTTATTTTCTTGTTTGGGTATGATTTAAACTTTTTGAAATTTAATTGGATAACTAGTACAAGGGAGAAATAAGAGGAATATAATAAATCAATGTAAACAAATATTAAAGTATCGACTATTAAATAAATGATCAAGATAAATTGTCTATTTTCAATATAAATATTAATTCTTCTTGTAAAATTATTAAAAATATTTGATGTATTTAACCACTATAGTGCAAGATAGTTATATTTATTATGAACATTAGCAATTTATTTTAATTATACATACAATTACAATACCAGGGAGGAAAAAGTTACATAAAAGATCTTTAAAAGAACAATTTTCAGGTTGATATATTTTAGTTGAGACTGGATTTTTTTTAAAATATAAAAGCATGAAATGAGTTTAATTTTTTTTTCTTATTTTTATATAAAAACTATGTAGTTGGGGCCAAGAATTCAGTCTTATTTTTACTATCTCGCCAGAGATAGTATTGCGATCACGAAAATTTTCGATGTTGAGATTTTGATGTTTTTATACGTTTTGAAGGTTCCTGAATCATTTTCATTAAGGTTGAGAAAAATGTCTGTGTGTGTGTGTGTGTGTGTGTGTGTGTGTATGTGTGTGTGTGTGTGTATGTATGTAGGCAAGATTACGCAAAAACGGTTTGAGCTAGAATGATGAAATTTGGTACATGGACATTATTCAAAATTCATAGTTTTCTATCAACTTTAGCTCAACCGGAAGAGGGTCATTACCTACAACGTTTTGATTTTTTTCCTCTAAAGTGACCGTAAAAATAAAGATATATGTTTGATAATTTTTCACATGATTAATAATTGTATAAAACTACTATATATAGAATTTCAGCTTGATTGATTCGCTGAAATTACCAGAATTAATTTTTTAACACTGCAAATCTCACGCGCCAACACGTGACGTGGTGCCATCAACAAAAAGCCAAACATGCGCTGGTTTAATATTTATTATTTATTATTTATAATTTATAATTAATTAAATTTAATTTAAATTTCTTATATTATGTTATTTAATCCAATTCAAATTGCGAGATAGTCGAGTGGAGACACTCCAGCTAATTTTTAATAAATTTTAACTTCTATTTTTGTCATAGATTTTTATAACCAAAATATGTTATTATTGGAACAATTACAAATATTAAATAATAAAATAGTATTTTCAATTTAATGAACACTTTTAACTATTATAGTTGATGAATAACGATTTTACTTAATTTTATTATAATGAATTTTATTAATATGTTTTAAAAATAAATTTTCATTTAAAATATAATTATTTATATATATATAGGGAATTAAATTATAATTAAAAAATATTATTTTGTTTACATGCATAATTACTACGATTAAACCTGAGAAAAACTATGATCTTATATGCAAATATTTGTTATTTACAAAAATGGTAAATGTGAAATTTAATTTTTCAACTGATTACTAAATTTCATTAATTTGCAGTCTAGTAATTGTTTGTTTTTGTTTTTGTTTTTGTTTTTTTTTTGTCTATGTATGAAAATTTGAAGATCAGATGTTTGTTTTTATTATAATTAAATTTTTTTAACAAATAAGATTAAAGCTATGAAATTGTGGATTTTTATTTTATTTGCTTTAATATTGTTTTTTTGTTTTTTGTTATTTTTTACCTCTTCGTTTCTTGACATTCAAATTTCAATATTCTGGCCATGCCAAGACCCGAAATGAAGGAGTCGTGGCTACGACGTGTTTCTCCTAACCAAGCAGACATTCGTTTACATACATATAAAAAAGGAATATTTTTTTTCCACCAAAAAATTGAATATTGAATTAAATTCATTCATTGTGAAAAAAACATTGTAACTATTTTCTAATATATAAATAGGTAATTAATATAAATAAATTTAAAAATTTGATATATTAATAGTTATTTTATTTTATTTTAATTAAAAAATAATTTAATTTTATTCTTTAACATGTAAATATAAATATATTGACTAAAGTTTCGCTTGAGTTATCCATTTCCACTATTTTTCTACGTTTTATGTTTAATTTTTTATTTTACATTATAAAAAAAAACAACTATCAAATATTAAAATATGACAAATTTTGTCATTTCAAATTTCATACATTGATTTTTTTATTATTATTAATTTTATTATTTTCTAACTGCTAAAAAAAAAGATTTATATATAAAAAAAAATTTAATATAATAATTTTTATTTAGTTTGAAACAATTTTTTATATTGAATATTATTTATATTATATATATATTCAATAATATGTTAAAATTTCTCTGCTTTATATATTTTATACGTGTTATTTAAATTTTTTTTTTATTTTTCTATATAAGATTTAATTAAAAATATTTACTAATTGAAACTTTTTATTAATAAATATATTATAATAATATTTATATCAAAAGTGTTTTTATAAATAAAATATTATTAATTTAAAAAAATAAAATATCTAAACACGATAACATTTTTCTTTTTTATTTTAATGCTGATTAGACATGGATTCATAGAATTTTTATTTATATTTAAATAAAATTATATACATCGTAAATAATTCTTAAAGAGTTCCCCTTTTTATTTTTTTCTAACAGCTCGTGATTCAGTTTGAATTGAACATTTGTGATAGTAACATGAATAAAATTGAATATGAAATCACATCTATCTAAGGTATTTCAATTATATCATTATAATAATTTTATAATAACATTAAGATTACTTGTTTTTTAATATCTTAGTTTATTAATGCATATATTCAATTTCTAAACCTATTTTATTATTAAAATATAGAATTATTTAGTTAGGACTTTGTTTCTCTATTATTTTTTTAAATTTCATGAGTAATTATTTCCACAATGTCATTAATGATTACTTTATAATTATTTATATAATAGTCAATTCATATTTTTATTTATTTTTGAAACTAATATATGAACTAAGTTATCCACCGAAATATTTTAAATATATTACAAATAAAAAAAAATCTGGAGTGTCTTCACTCGACTAACTCGCAAATTTGAATTGGATTAAATAACATAATATATTATATTTAAATTAAATATAATTAATTATAAATTATAAATTAAAATTAATAAATAATATTTATTAAAGCAGCGCATGTTTGGCTTTTTGTTGATGGAACCACGTCACGTGTTGGCGCGTGAGATTTGCAGTGTTAAAAAATTAATTCTGGTACTTTCAGCGATTCAATCAAGCTGAAATTCTATATATATGGCAGTTTTATAAAATTTTTAATCATGTGAAAATTATCAAACATATATCTTTATTTTTGCGGTCACTTTAGAAGAAAAAAAAATCAAAACGTAGGTAATGACTCTCTTCTGGTTGAGCTACATTTCTCAAAAGTTGATAGAAAACTATGAATTTTGTATAATGCCCATGTACCAAAAATTTCATCATTCTAGTTCAAACCGTTTTTGCGTAATCTTGGTTACATACATACACACACACACAGACATTTTTCTCAACTTTAATGAAAATGATTCAGGAACCTTCAAAACGTATAAAAACATCGAAAATTTTCGTGATCGCAATACTATCTCTCTCTATAATAAAAATATCCGATTGCACAAGAAATTAAATAACAAATAATATAAAATATACTTTTCATTCACACTGATTTAAGTTAAATTATTAAATGCTTACAGCTCTATTAATTTTTTTTATATAAGTATTGCACAAAAATATTTTTAAACTTACTTAAAAAAATGCACACACAGGCAAAAAATTAGAGGAAAGACTATAATTACTATATATAGGTATATATATATATTTAAGAATGAATTTTTTTATAAAATTTATGACACTTCCCTTTTAAAATGAATAATAATCGTGTAGAAAAATTCAAATTTTTATTTCCATTCTCTGCTAATAAATTATCAATTATCATTAAGATTTTTTTTATCAATTCATCGTGGCTTAAAAAGTAAAAACGATGGTGGAGGGTCTCTTACACATCCACTCTCTCATCCTCTGAAGGAATAGCAAAGAGTAAAGGAGAATAAATGTTCTTTTGAATGCTCACCTAAATAGTCTCCCTTTTCAATTCCCAACTTGCCTGCTTCCCATATAAAAATTTTCGAATTGCTTCCCTAAGATTTATCTCGTTGGAGTTCAAGGCAACGGAGGCCAGGCCGCTCGTTTTATGTCAAAGTCTAAAATGAGGGGAAGAAGAGGGTGAGGCTTTTGCAATGATAGCTACACGCGATTTTTTCCCTTAACCTACCACCATTTGCTCAATTCCTTTTGCCTATCAATCTCCAAATAGGAAAGTCCTTCAGGTGAGAAAAAGCCTTTTGGTTCCATTTCATTTAATCCCTAATCCCTTCGGGGCTTTATGTGTTCCGTTAATTATATGAGTCCTTTGGGTGGAAACAGAGTGATAAGCACACGTAGCAAAAGGTCAGTAATATTTCCACCCGAGGAAATCAAATTGCACTGAATCTTGGGAAATGGACGAATAAAATTATATTAGCACACGGAATAGCTTTATTAGATTTTCTCCCAATCGTCCAACGTTCGCCTTTTTTCAAATTTAATTTACAAATTCATTAGTACATTTCGATATCTATAATTAAATAAAGGTTTTATATTTAAAAAAAAAAAAATACATAGAGCTATTGAATTTTTTTTTTAATAATCTTGCAAATTTAATTATATTTATACATGAAAAGAATTCAATTATTTGAATTAAAATATAAATTTATAATTTCTTAATATATACATATATATCTATCTAATGTAAAAGTAATATATTGTAATGATTTTTTTGTATAAGGGGGGGGGGGAATCTAAGAAAACGAAGGGTTGGTCACAAATGTGTAATGGAAAAGGGTGGACTTTGAATCGGCGTGAACTGTACTGGAGATCTAGACTACAAAAAAAGAAAAAAATATTAAATTTATCATTAAGAATAAAATTTATAATAAGATTTATTATATTTTTAATGTTTAAATATAAATTTTTAAAACCCTTAAAGATTTAAATTGTAAAGATTTTAAATTATAAAATTATGTACAGTAAATTTTTTTTTAATATTTTTTTATTAAAAAAATATATAAAGACGTTTTATAAAAGTTATAAGTAAACCAATATTTGTGGGTAAACAATTTTTTTTTTAATTCTTGAATTATAAAATAAATAAGTTGACCTGTGGCCAGGTCTGAACCGACCGACAGTTTGAAATAAATTAATTTCCAGCTACAGAAACAATTTCAAATAATTTTAATATATCTATTAATGTAATAAAAAACAGATAGGCATATAACATAAATATTTTTAATTTTATTTTATTTATAATATATATGTAAGAACAGGCTGTGACGTCATGAATGCCTGGATGACGTCATATAATTTTAAATCAAGAAAAAACTAATAAATATGATTTTCCCGAGGATAAAACCAATACAAAGTGTATAATTCGTGGTAATATATAAAAAAATCTCCTCATGTGAAATTTGGTGTGAAAATAACCCTTCCCTTCCTATCGTCGATCGCTAATACTACCACTTCCAGTCTCCGGATTTGCACCAAAAGTTGATCAATTCATCCCACTGATGCATTAAGTAAATATACCAAATTTCATCAAAATCGGTTCAGCCGTTCAGGCTGTACACATCTATACAAACGGACGGACGGACGGACGGACAGACATCATGCTAAAAATACTTTTTTCTGTTTAGAAAATGCATGATTCGTGGAGATATGTAAAAATCTCCACATGTGAAATTTGGTGTGAAAACAATACCTCCCTTACTATCGTCGGTCGGTAAAAAACAATCCTTCTTGGAAAACAATGTTTTTTGTTAATAATGTAACCGGTCCTTTTGTAAGCGATAGTCCGTGGACGACCGAGTGTAATGGTGGACCTTTTTTTCTTCCAATCTAGTCCGTCTGCTCTCGACGGTAGCTCACGAACGACTGCCCTTGTCTCTTTTCAACAACTATTCTCGTACTACAACAATAATAATCCTTTCCAAAAAATAAATTTATTTTTAAATAAATAAATTTTCTTTTTTTTTTTAAGGATTAATGATATTTTTAAAATATCATTACAATATATATATATGTATGTATCAAATTAGCACAATTTATGATCTGATTTGATTTAATTATTTATTATTATATTGATTTGTATAAATATATGTGTTTAAGAAAAATTAAAGAAAAATAATTGTATTTGTTTATATATTAAAATGTTTAACCTGCTTCGAATTTATTTAAGATTTGGGAGGAAGGTGGAAGGAGAGATTAAGTTGAATATAAAATAACAGAATTTTAGAGGAAAGAGAACAATGATAGATAATAGAAGAATAGAAATATTATTCATTAGCTTTAATTTCATCAATAGTTATGGATATAATTCTAATTTATTGACTCTGTCTGTACATGGTATTTTGGCATTGAACTCCATTACTAATATATTATATTATTATATAATTTGTAAGTAGGAGTAATTTTGTTAGTTGACTTTGAAAGAAAGGGGTTTTAAGTAAAATAAAATTTTCCATACCCCATTCTCAAGAATTTTGTTTAGTTAAATTTTATAGAATAAATATTTTTAATATTTAATTATAGAATTTAAGGAAGAATTTATTTTCCTTTAATTTATTTAATACAATAATTACAGTAAATTCTATTGTAATATTTTAAATTTATATTATAATATTAATATGAACATATTTATACTATATTAATGTATAAATGATTGCTTAAAATTGAAATATAATTGATTATAAATAAAAAAAAAAGTTTCGGCGAGGTTTAGAAAAAAATTGGAAAACATACAAAAAAAATTTTCTAAATCAAACGATTTCCTTTATGAATTAATTGAAGTCTAATAGATCTATTTCGAAAATGAAATATAAAATTTTCATGTCTTTTCCTGTCAAATCAAATTCGGACATAAATTTTAATAAATTTATTTGTGTTCTTATTTTTCAATTGAAATAATATAAATTTTATAACAAATCAAATTACCTTTATAAAATAGGTTATTAGTTTATTGACAATTTTAATAAAATATTCAATTTTATTTACCATTGCTATTAATTCATTCGTTATTTTATCAATTTTTTACAAATACATATATTATATATTTGATTACTATATAATTAATTTTTTTACATAAATAATAATAAATTGACATGCATTTTTTTTAAATAATCATTTCAATTATTAATTTTATTTATCCACTAATTAAATACTATAATTTTTTTTTATTAATGAAGCGTAATTATAAATTATTGTATTATTATTATACAGTCTTTTTACCGACCGACGATAGTAAGGGAGGTATTGTTTTCACACCAAATTTCACATGTGGAGATTTTTACATATCTCCACGAATCATGCATTTTCTTAACAGAAAAAAGTATTTTTAGCATGATGTCTGTCCGTCTGTCCGTCCGTATAGATGTGTACAGCCTGAACGGCTGAACGGATTTTGATGAAATTTGGTATATTTACTTAATGCATCAGTGGGATGAATTGATCAACTTTTGGTGCTAATCTGCAAACCGGAAGTTGTAGTATTAGCGATCGACGATAGGAAGGGAAGGGTTATTTTCACACCAAATTTCACATGAGGAGATTTTTTACATATCACCACGAATCATGCTCTTTGCATTGGTTTTATCCTCGAGAAAAATCATCTTTATTATTTTTTTCTTAATTTAAAATTATAGGACGTCATCCAGCCATTCATGACGTCACAGCCTGGTCTTACATATATCTTATAAATAAAATAAAATTAAAAATATTTATGTTCTATCCATATCTGTTTTTTATTACATTAATAGATATATTAAAATTATTTGAAATTGTTTCTGTAGCTGGAAATTAATTTACTTCAAACCGTCGGTCGGTTCGGACCTGGCCACAGGTCAACTTATATTTTGTATTATAATATTGTGATTCTTGACTATTCCATTTGCTTTCTTAAACAAATTATTCTTTATTAGCCCCATACATCTTTACGATTTAAAAATAAATATAAATAAAATTAATTATTAATAATTTATTATTAATTACAAACAAACTAAAAAAATTTATTCTACAACAATTTGGGAAAAATGTAGTATTGAGATGTGGCCTTAAAAGGGCTTTCCAAAGATCTTGGTTTCCAAAACTGGACACAGAATCTTATTCTTGAGGGAAGAATTGGATAGTTTAGTGTGAATAAAATAATAATAAAATTATCCAAATGACTAACTAAGAAATTTAACTGGACTAAGCGAGTATCAGCAAAATTTGAAAACGTAAACCCTGCATCTTGTGAAAACTTTACGAGAGAGCATAAAAAAATACAAATATAATGATTTCTTTTGCTGTCACTTACACCTAGGTAATCATTGCAAGACATATCTATAATTATATAAAAAAAAAAAAAAAAAAACTATCATCATATCGCTATTTGTTTTATCGTATTGATTTCATTCTCAGTTTCAATACCCTGGCGTTAACGTAGTAGTATTAATATAAACATATCGAATTCTCTTTAAGCGTTACTCTTCCAAATCTAGTCGTTTGATTCATAATAGTAACTCGTTTTAATCGATCTTTAAGTCGTCACATAACACAAACTATTTAAGTAATTCTTTTATATCATTTTAGCAAGAATTCCGGTTGTAGGATTTTTTTAACCTAATAGAGATAACAATTGTAATCTATCTTAATTAGTTTTCGCATTAATCCTCTTGGATTTGTACAAATCATGTTTATGTTAACAGTTAGTTAAGTTTACAAGTGACTTTAGTGGTCTATGACTTTGGAGAACAACAATCTATTTGCGGGCTTCTTCTAAGCATTTATGGGCCGAAGAAGGGTGGTGGAAAATGACAGAGACGACATGAGTTACCTCTATTCATCTCCAAACATAGTTAGGTTCATAAAATTGAGGAGGCTGCAATACGTTGAATAGATAAGAAAAAACTGTAGAGCCAAGAGAAAAAGGGACCAAGGATGCTTTGATAAGATAATATCAATAAGGACGTTGAGGGAGTTTAGCAAGATTAAGGGTTGGATGGAGGATAAGGACGGTTGTGGAAAAATATGGTTGCTGCGGCGAAAAATTTTGATTTCATGACCCCACAGAGATTAATAGATAAATATTCTCCTATATAAGTGGCAAAATTGAGAGGTTATGGCACATATCATCACAATATAATTAGAAAAATTGGTTGCATTAGTTTCAGAATTTTGTATGTTGTTTGCTTTGTTTTTATGCATAATCATAGAAACAATTTAATTTTTACCAAGTATGAAACAATGTTGCTAATCAAAACATCAAAAATACAATTTCATAATAAAATAATAAAATGGTGGCATCCATAGATAAATTATATTGTAAATAATAAAGCCCCTAAATTTTTCTTTTGGTTTATAGATTTTTAAATAAAGAAAAATATAGAGAAATATATAGACAAATATCTATTAAAATTACGAACAAAATAAATGTATTTACTAATTAAAAAATTTCGAGTTTTTTTGTTTTTGAAATTTATTTTTAATTCGTTATTAAAACGTGATTATTGTTTTTATCCAAAAGGATTGATCTGGTTGAATCTATATCACGTCGTAACGTTTTTCTCTCGATCCGTAACCCTTACACATACAGTCTTTCTCACATACACATAAACACATTGAACGGCCAACGTCGGCCAGTGAATAAATAAGGACCAAAGGACGAGATTCACCTTCCATGCTATAAATATTTCTCAGATAATGTTGCGGGATGGTTCCACTGTGCTTGGGATCCTATATACATTGCACGTATAGGAAATATGGTTAAAGTTTAACAAGCACGCACAGAATCCTCCTAGACTCAAAGCAACCTCAAAAAAAAAAAAAAAAAAAAAAAAAAAAAATAGAAAAAATAAAGCATCCACACCACATATTCTTTGTGGTCTTTCAGTTTTGTCATCCATTTAATATTAAAAAAAAATCGCAACCTAACACGCGCAGAACGTATTAAAATTAATAAACATGTTTAAATAATTCGTAAGTGTAAGTGTGGACGAGAAAACGGATTCTTTTTAAATCGTCTCGACGCTATCTAAAAACATTTAGTTAAATAGGGCCATTCACACCCAACAGCCCAATTCGAATAAGCTTATCAAATGAGAATGGCTGTTTTTTACCGACCGACGATAGTAAGGGTGGTATTGTTTTCACACCAAATTTCACATGTGCAGATTTTTACATATTTCCACCAATCATGCATTTTCTTAACAGAAAAAAAGCATTTTTAGCATGATGTCTGTCCGTCTGTCGATCCATTATGTGTTCGTATAGACGTGCATAGCTTGAACGGCTCAACCGATTTTGATGAAATTTGGTATATTTACTTAATGCATCAGTATGATGAATTGATCAACTTTTGGTTCAAATCCGGAAACCGGAAGTGGTTAGCGATCGACGATAGGAAGGGAAGGGTTATATTCACACCAAATTTCACATGAGGAGATTTTTTTACATATCACCACGAATCATGCACTTTGTATTGGTTTTATCCTCGAGAAAAATCATCTTTACTAGTTTTTTTTAATTTAAAATTATATAACGTCACTCAGCCTTTCATGACGTCACATTCAGCTCTTACATATATATTATAAAATTAAAGATATTTATGTTATATCCATAACTGTTTTTGATTACATTAATAGATATATTAAATTGATTTGAAATTGTTTCTGTAGCTGGAAATTAATTTACTTCAAACCGTCGGTCGGTTCGGATCTGGCCACAGGTCAACTTATTTTACAGTGCCCTGATGAAATTCTTTGTTAAAATTACCACCTTGGTCATTTATATTTTATACAATATTTATTCATGAGCTTATAGCATGGATCATTAATAAAAGGAACAACAAATGAATAACAAATATTTGATTTATTCTTGGATCAATATATTTTATTATTTTTAAATATTAATTTTCTCTACATAAACATATTCTATTTAATAATTTGTATTAATAAATTACCCTTTAATTATGATTTGATAATAAACTGGATATTCTCGTTTCCTGCCAAATATATTCTTCATTTATTAATAAATTTATAGTCATGTTAAACATCAGAATAAGTGAGAGGTACGGCATATGGACGTATAAAAATAACTTTTAAATTATGTAGATAAAGGGTCATTCCACGTCAACTCATCCAGGCCGTTTCACCCAAAACCTCAGATTTTGATGAAAATTGGTAAATATGTTCTATTTATAAACATGAAAAACACCACCAAATTTTAATTTTTTATCTCACATAGTTTTTGAGTAATGGCACTTTAAAGATTGGCGTTTTTAAATTTCCGAGCCTCGGATAAGGCCAGATAAAACGTGTATTGGAGTAGAAAATAATTTCTCATTCACTTATTTAACCTCCTATCTTGTTGAAATTTTTAAGGCATGTTCTTATAACTATGAGGAATTGTAAAAAAAATGTAACGGACCCCAAAATATTTTTAAAAAAATTATATGTTGGACATTATAAAATTTTAAAATTACAAACAAGGTTTAGCGTAAAATGTAATATCTCGACAAGGCAATGAGATAATCACTTTTATATTATTAAATTAAAGCCCATTTCATGTAGATAATTTAGGAAAAAAAAAGTTTTTGATTATCTCCTGTTGAGGCGACGGCTTGCAGGCAATCGCATAGTGTATGGCCCCCATTATAGTGCACATACGCCCCCCTTTTGGGAGTATAATTATAGCTTTGCTATAATATTTGAAATTAATTTTATTTTAATATTAATTTCTGTATAAGTAAATCTTATATTTTATTTACTATACAAGGGGCTTATCTGGTAATATTAATTTGCTATTCATTTCATTATACAGATCCGATTCCATCATTCTATATTTTTCGGCAACTAACTTTTTACGGGGTTTTATTTGTTTATTGCCAGCGGAAATTTCTCTTTGTTTCCATTATAATTAATTTTTTCATATTATTATTTTCATTTATTTTTTATTAAATTCTTTATTTTGTCACAAACCCCAATCACACAACCCCAATTATTTGACACCACTCATTTAATCCAGTTGAAATTTTCCATTTCTTTCCTTGGGTAAATTATTATTGTATTCTTTGTTAGCCGGGTCCCTTCCAGTTTTCCATAAAGAAGTCCGATATCCTTATCCAATTATAATTTTTTCATTTTTTGCATATTTTTATATAAAATATCGCTGGCGACACACAGTCATAATTTATTCTATTAATTTAGTTCAATATTATTATAATTTAACTTTTTCCATTTCACGTGCGGGGGACCTTTTTTACCCTTGGATCTTATTGTCTTCTTCATACATACGATTCACAGGTGTCTTTTCCAAAATTTCCCTTTTGCTAAACTATTGTCTGTTTATGCCCCCCCCCCCCCCCCGCCTTTTCATATATATATATATATATAAGAATGAATACCTTATTAATTAATCATATTTAAGTTATATTTTTAATGAAGTTATAGTAAAAGTAAATTACGTAGTGAACCTCATCATTTATAATAACATTAAGTAAACCTGATTCTCTTGAGTATATATGAGCATTTTACTGAATATAATTGGATTAGCATTGAATGAGTTGAATACTAAACATCTGAGTGAATTAGAATAAACTCCAAGATTTTTGAAGGATTATTATACAAACAAACAAGAACAAATTAAATAAAATACGCATAACAAAATAATGTCCGTCTCGCTGACAATTCATGTTTCTTTTCCATTCGATTCTGACCGCTTGTCAAGAGACTCAATTAGCGGAATTCCATTACGAACATTATTTCACATTAAAATCGGCATTTTCGTTAAACAATGGATTGAATAGGCTTGCTGGGCGTTGATTGATTGTGATTACATATTGTTTGTCACGTGTCAGGTTGAGGCATAGTTGGCTTGATGGCCTGGAAACGAATCCATTTGGCAATTACGTATTCTCCAGATGCCTCGTTCTTAATTAGTCCACAGCTTTGAATAGTTGACAATCTATTGGAGGCTGTTTCCAAAATTGAAACAATTATCCATCTCTCCCTTTCGTCTCCACTTCTCTGCATGTTTCCACATCCTGTTTCTACTATTCAACATCAATCTCAATAAATTTTGTCCAAATACTTAACTTAAATTTATTTTTTATTAAAATTTTGTATAATTCGCATTGTTTAATCTCAATTCTATCGTCACAGGTTGGTTTTTTTAATTAAATTTTCTTTTCTTTTTATTTTTATTGTAAAAACTGAAGGACTATTCGACTTTTCTACTTAAATAAACATCAACGAAAAATAAGTGATAATAATTTATGTAGTTATTGTAAAAACTACGATGTTTGATTTTAATTATTACATTTTAATTTAATTTTTTTTAACTTACTATTTTTAAAGCACTTGGAGGGATTATTGAAACGAAGAATTCTTAATCACATCAACCTCATTACTCTAACTGTTCTTATAATAGTCTACCTCCATCCAATTCTTACCTTCTCCTATTTCTAATTACATTAATATTACCTTTATAATGTCAACCCATCGTAATCTTCGACGATTTATCTTCTGATTGTTTCTCAAACTCCTCACTAATCATTTATCATTTATTCGAACTACGTGTGCCATTTCTCGTAACCTAAGATATGTGTAAATATTTTTTTTTATTTATTTATTTAATTTCACCTTACCCTCTTCGGGTTAATATATATATATATATATATATATATATATATTTATAGTTGTATTTTTTAGTACTTACTTTTACTAGCAGATACATATATCTATATACTTCTTCGAATATATGTAAATAATCATGATAGCTCTTTTGACTGATGATAATGTTGGTTCATAATCTATGTAAGTATTGTGAAAACGAAAATGAAAAGGAAGAATTGTCACGAATAAAAGAATTCTCGGTGAGATTTAGATTCAAATGAAAATATGAAAAGAGAGAAGTGTATTCAAGAATCGAAATGAAATAGGGCCAAGTGATGCTTGGGGTATTGAAACGGGGATGCTCATTCAGAGAAGTGTTTAATGAGTGGAGGGAGAATCTTTTATTCTAAAACCTTATCTGCTAAGCTAGCCAAGAAATTTTTATAATAAAACCAGAAAAATGTGGATAGAAATTAAAAAAAACTGAAATATATATATAATAAGTTTCACAGTTTTATTATCCTCCCTTTTTTTAATTATACATTAATTGACCTCGTGGGTAAACTTATATAATTATATATTACGCTGTTATTTATTCTTTTTAATTGACTTTTGGTGTTTATTGAACTCGAGCCAGCTTCATCCAAATCATACCTCTTAGAATTCTATTACATAACCTTTCTCTTTTCTTCCAATCCCTTCCAATTGATTTCTACGCAACTAGATTCTCCCCTTTCCTCATCCATTCTAGCTATGATTCATGCTCAGGTTTAGGCATGCATAGATGTCATATTTTTAAATACCCATTATTATTATTATTATTATTAATATTATTATTATTATTTCCAAGTTTTCACACTCACAAGTGCTGGTAAACTTTGACCTACCCCAGTTGTTCTTTTCTTTTATGTGGGGTTAGGCTCGGACGCTGTGGAGAGGGAATTCACCCTAACCCACTGTTATTCTCATTCTTTGTTTTTGTTTTTTTTATTAAATTACCTGACTAGGAATCTTCTAATTATATAACAAGTCTGTAAAACTACAGCCTTTTGGACGAGAGGTGTTAATTCATCTGATATTCCTAGCGATCGGATGTTCTTTTTCAGGTTGTTACTGGCTAGTCCCTCCACAGACATTACAATCGGAACAATTTTGATCTCTTTCAATTATTATTATTATTATATTTTATTTTAATCGTACAATTTACTTATGAATCCACTCAAAAGACATTCATTGTTTCCTTCTCTCGAAGGGTAAATGCCATTATTGTTTAAATAATTTTTAGAATGATGGCCACTTACAATTCATTGGTCTTCACTGCTTACAATTCCCAACTCCTTTCGCTTTATTCTATTATCAGCTTTGAGTGATGGCCACTTTCAATTTTGTTTATATATTTTGGTTAGTTATTGATTGAACATGACAGCGAATTATCTGATTTCATCCAGCTTCTCTTTCTTTAACAGTCATATCGACTTATATTTATTTAATATTTAATTTTTTTATATACAAAAAAGACTTCTCATCTCATCTTTGATAAAATTTATATAAATTTTTTTTTATAAAAACATTTTTCATTAATATTTTATATAAACCTTTTCATTTGCTAAATATAAATATATAATTAAAATAAAAAAAAAACTAAAGAAAAAAAGATAATTGAATTTAACTAATTAAATGTTTACATTTTTTTAAATAGGATTTCTCGGAATTTAAAAAATTATATTCTACAATTTTTTCATTTAAATAAAATTATCATTAAAGAGTGGCGATCCAATGGAATTCACTGTCATAAGGATTAATAAATATATAGGTATATCAAATTAAATTAATAAATATATAAATGAGTTTATCACAATTATGTATTTTTTATTTTTTGAATTTTTGAAAATATACAAATATATTATTTTTTAATTTTTTATTTTTAATTCATCCAAAAGTAGAAATTTTTAAATAAAACTATTTTTCTTGTAGTTTAAATATAATTATTTTAATTTAATAAAATCATTACTAGAGCAAAAAATTATAAAATAACAGAAAAATATTAGTTTATTATACTGTGACAAAAGTTTCCGGAATTTCTCATTTAAACGCGTGCGTTAAGTTATTTTTTGTTTCTGTATGTTGGTAGGACTGTATTGGATGAATATGCCAAAATGGAGTGGGATTTGTCAAGCAGTTTGTTTACGGCAGCTGTTAATACCAGTCTACCTCATTAGTGCACATCGAAATTTACAATGCAAAAAAAAAATTGAACAACGAGTTCCAAATGTCGCAGAAGGCTTATGGGGAGTTTGTTTTATCGAAAACCCTAGTCTACCAGTGATATGAAGCGTTTAAGTATGGTCGGGAGACCTTAGAGGACTACCACCAACGTTAACGTCGAAAAAGTAAAGGAAATCGTGCTCAAAAATCGTCATACCAGTGTTAGAGAGTTAGCTCGTAACCTCAACATATCTCGTAAACGGCTTGTTTGATTTTAGAGCCGAAAGCGAAAAAAACCACGCCAGAGCCGCTCAAAAATCAAGGAGATGATCATTGTTTTTGTCGATATTTGTTGTGTGGTGCATCATTAATACATTCTAGAGGGACAAACCGTCAATAAGGAGTATTATGCGACTTTTTTGAGGCGTTTGCGTGAACAGATGCGTTGTGTTCGGCCGGAATTGTGAGAGGACAATTCGTCGATTATGCACGACGATAACATCTCATCGAGTCACGATTGTGAACACACTTAAGGCAACACTCGATAAATATCATCGACCAGGCACCGTACAGTCCAGATCTGCCTCCGTGTGACTTTTTCCTCTTTGCAAAACTAAAATTGCCACTCCGGAGAACCCGTTTTGACTCCATACCGAAAATAAAACAGAATGCAACGAGAGATGTGATCCCATCCTGGCCTATAAAAAATGTTTCGAAGATTTGAAGAAGCGTTGGCATATGCGTATTGCTTCAGAAGGGGCATATTTTGAAGGAGGCAAAATAAATATTGAAGAAGATTAACTATTTTGCGTTTTATTTAGAAATTCAGGAAACTTTGTTGTAACAATATATATATATATATATATCTACCTATTTATCTCTGTGACTCTAGATTCTTGGCCGCATCAACCACATTCTTCCAAACTCTCTAACTCTCATCGAATTCTATATGCTTTCATCTCCCTCACGTCCTTTCTTACATTATCTACCATCCGGGTCCTTGGTCTATCCCAGTGATTCTCAACTTTTTTTTTACCTCGGCATACTTTTTCGGTTTAAAAATTTGACGGCACACAAAGAAAAAGATAAGTGTTAATGTTTACCATATTGAAAAAAAGTGGTCCCAAAAACGTTTTACCTTTTTTTTAGAACCAAATTGAAAAAATTTAGAAGAAAAGTCGGAAATGTTTAAGACTCTCATAATCTCGCGGCATAGTGGTTGAGAATCACTGATCTATCCCATTCGGTCCCCTCACAAATAGGTTTCTAAACAGTCTTTACTCTCCTATTCTAGCCCCGTACCTCTTTCATCGCACCCTTCTTGATTTTATTCGTTATGCAGACTCGACCATCCCCCTATCTTTCTTCGACCCATAAATGTTGCCGAGAACCCTATTTTCAAATACTCCAATCTACTTTCTAATCATATTCATATAATATATATATATATATATAGATATATTAATTTCAATTTTTAATATTCCCCTGGTTAAAATTAAATATTTTTATTCAAATTATAACCCAACTGAAGAGTACTTTTTCTATGTCATTCCTCTCTATTTGAATTCTTAAATAGAAAAATAATTCTAAGAGATGAAGATGATTCAAAATAACATTGAAATCGATATTCCTCTTTTGAATTCTAATGAAATCCATAAAAACCTTTTACTATCTCTTTTATAGATAAATAACAATGAGTGTTTATTGTAGAGCAGATGATTGTTATGTCCGTTATTAAACTCGATCTTGATTATTTTCATAAAGAGTCTCCAGTATTAGTTGAACGATTAATATTTGATAACATTTTCCTTTTTATTTCATCTAATTAAAATTTATTAAAAACAAGTAATTATTTAAAAGATGTGCCAATTTTCTGATCATTAACATCGATTTAACACATTAATTACTTTTATTTATTTAATAATATCTTGGATCCCTCGCCGATAGATTGGGTAATTTCTAGTTAATTAAAATAAAATATTAATATGAGTTACTAATGAAAAATATATTTAAAACAATAAAATATTCTAGTTCGAACTTATTTACTAAATTAAAAAATTCATTTTTAGAATAATAGAAACTAATAATTATAATAATTTTATTATTCTGTAATAATTTATTCAATAATTAATAATTTATCTCCAAATATAAAACAATAATTTCATAAAAATTATATTCTAATTATATTAGAAGACAATTTGTTAGATTCTCACCAAAGCATCAGAGTATATGAGCTGTCATCTCTCTCCACTCAATTAAAGAAAGAAGAAACGAGAAGTATATTTATTGTCTCATTCCTTTTTCTTCATCAGAAGAAAGTGTGTGGCTGATGGATTTACTCAGAAGTGCTTAGTGAGACAGTTCGATTTTATTGGCTATTTAGCACACGATGCATGACTCCCACCACTATTCCATTTAAAACACGTATTCGTATTTACGATCTTCTTTTTAACATACAATCCTTTTTAAGTAACATTAAAAAAGTTAAAAATAAAGTTAATCTCATTTTCTATTAACGTAAATAATTCCAACGAATAAATAAAGTTACTTTACTTTTAAAAACATATTTGTTAGATTCATTTAAAAATTAATTATAATAAATAACTTATATATATATATATATATATAAAATCAATAAATCAATTAACTATTTTTGTAAATATTTATTATAATATTATTATGTTATATATGTGGCGAGTGAGGGTATACATATTTTAGTATATGTAAATATTAGACATGATGAATTTATATTAAGAATTAGCATATCAGACCTTTTTATCAAGAGTTGAGAAAGGAAGTTAAGTTTCTTTTCAAATCCTTTCATTCAGCATCTAAAAAATAAAAATAAAGCATAATGGGATTTGAATTTAAGAGGAAGGCAAGGAGTACTGATTGAATTGAATATATTTATATAGGTTTATAGGGAAGATTTCTAACTAAGAGCAGGCTCTTAAAATGAACTAGCTTAATTTATCATTAGATGTAGACATTACGCGTATTCTATCGATTAATCTGACATCGTGGTAAAGGTTCCCCGCCAAATTGTCTTTCAAAAAAATTAGTGAAATCAAAGCTTGGCGGATGCCAAGTTCCTCACCTTACAATATTACAATATTAATTGTTTAAACGTTAATTTCCTGAATAGTGTATTTAATTGCATTTCCAATAAAACTTTTGCAAATAGTGAGTGGTAGTACCTCCCACATTACCACGCTTTTGTTTCTTTTTTTCTATTTTGGTGCTTATTGGATTAATGGAAATTATTTTCAATTTTCTGGTCAATTACAGAAATCAGAGAAACACATACCCCAACAGGAATGTAAATGAATTGAATGTTTTTTTTTTTCTATTATATTATAATTTTATAATTTGTTTACTAGACCACTCTTATTAAATTGCTAAAAAAGTGATTTCTAGCGCGTTTGTTGGCCTCCTTGCAACGTTGCAACATGTTTTTGGAATAATTTATAGTAAAGGGTCATGTAGAACATTAGATAAAATAAGACTACTCCCGTATAAATTGGGTTAAAAATGAAATTGAAATAGCAAAAAAGTGATTTTTTGCGCGTTTTTTTGCATTTTTGGCAATTTTCAAAAATGTTTTTGCAGCATTTTTATACAAAGCTTTCACCTACTCACCAAGACAAACAAAATGAGACCTTCCCTGTCAAAATCGGTTCAGTAGTTAAGGCTGTAGGCCTGTCAATGTTGAAGATGACGAAGGACATGGTGAAAAAATACCATTTTTAAAATTGAATATCTCTGGTTGTACTGCATCAAAATTAATGATTTTTTTATTTTTGTCTGGTGGCCTGCCCCTATAAGACCTAAAAAAATTAAGTTGATAGATGCCACCGTTTTTTTGCTGGGAGGGGGTGAAAACCGGTACTTGTCACGTCCCGAATATATACTTGGCAGCCTCAGGTGTTTTCTTACTTGGCGGGGCGGAGCGCTGTAATGTAATACTTTATAAATAAATTATTTAATTGGAATTGTTAATTTTTATATAACAAAAGGAATTGTTAGAGAAACAATATTATTTATTAAAATTGTGGATATAAATATTCTTAAATATTCGTCTTGTGCTCGCTATAATAGCGAACTAGTGAGCACCCGAATATTTGTGCTCGGCATATACCAAGCACAGGGCAAGCAACCCATCCACACATGCGGTGTTTTCCAAATGTTTTGCCAAATATCAAGCAAAACATTTGGAAAACACCGCATGTGTAACAAAAGGAATTGTTAGAGAAGCAAAACATTTGGAAAACACCGCATGTGTGGATGGGTTGCTAGATATATGCCGAGCATAAACATTCGGGTGCTCGCTAATTATTTTATATAATTAATACATCAATTTACCATTATAATCAATAAACCACAATTATTACTAATTATAATCAATTTATTGCATTTGAATAGATGATTCATATAATCATCTAAATATTAACCTATATAATAGAATAATAAAATTTGAAATTATACCTGTTTAAGTATTTAGAATGAACGTGATATGAATTAAATAAATAAAAACTTTGATTATAGAATAAAATACAATTTCAATAAAATTACTATAAATATTTATTATTTAATTAAAAAATATCGGTTTTTTTCATTACATAAATATACAAAATGAATAAACTCAATAATTAAAAAAAATAAATAAAACAAACGAGTAAATAAACCAACAAATAATAACATTAGAAAATATATTACATTTATATAATTAACATATAAATTCACAATATTTTGAAATTAAAACAGAGAATAAAATTCTTTCATAAAAATAACAATTTATTTTTATAGGAAATGTTTAGGATGGAAATTACAAAAGCTAAATCGGACACCACTTTACATAAAAAAATATAAATAAGAAAATGTAGTTTTTTTTTAAAAAAAAGTTTTGTTAAACACATTATGAATTCCCTCTCTCACTTATTTTAATTTTTTTTTTTTAATGAATTATTTTTTTTTTTGTTTGGGTTTTCCTTTTTTAAATACATTTAGAAAATATTAATATATTCTGTTATTTTACTCCTAAATATTAGCAATATGGTCATTTAAATTTTTAAAAAATTCTTATATTGTATTGTCGAAAATTAGTTCCTTGTCCTAATTTTCGTGCTTGGGTTCAAAGTTGCTATAAAAAATAAATGCATGGATTAGGATGAGATGTGACTAGGTATTATTAATAATTATACTCAATTTGGGGTGTATATGAAGAATTTATTTGCCCCAAAGGAGGGAGAAAAACCACAGCTGAAGGCTGAGATAAAAAAAACTCCCTGAAGGTATTACAATTGATGTAAGATTATGAAGATACATGAAGAAGTGTGTGTGCATAGTAATAATAAAAATATGATTTGAATTTGGAATTTGGTTATCTTCAAGATACTGATTATATGGATGAATCAGTATGATGTATGTATTTATGAATCGGAATAAATATTTGAATGTTGACTCTTTAAGAGCTGTGTCTATTTTAAATTAAATGATAACAAAATAATAACTGGTGGTTTTATTATCTTATAAAAATTTGAGACGTAGTCCATGAATGTAGAAGAAGAGGTTAGTTTTAAGGTATTTGAAATAAGTATTCGTAGAATTTATCTGCTTAAAAATAGATAAAATAGAAGAGAATGGTGGGATTTGCAGTAGGTATTACATAATATCTATGCATCCCTACAATTGTTACAATCATCCTAATGAAAAAACTGGGTGGTAATTATTTATAAAAACGAAAGCTTAAGGGATTTGGTTAAAACTTTACAAGTGGATTCTTTTTTTAATGCCAAGTGATTATTAAATTAATAAATGATTCGGTCACTTATAGTTTTCGAGATAAAACTTATTGAAATTTGCATAAAAATCCATTGACACTCAATTTAGCTACCAAATTCATTTGGTCAGTAGAGGTTTTCACTAAATTTCGGGGGGGGGGGGAGAGGAAAATTATTTAATTAATTAATTTTTTAATTTTCCTATATCTAAACCGAATCGAAAAATACCGAAAATTAGTGAATAAGTGAATAATTTAGTCAATAAAAAACATTACTAAATAGCTGCTCATTTGGACGTTCATAACTAGTTTATCTGTCAAATTTTAATAATTTTTATCTCAAAAACTAGAAGAGAATTATTGCATAAGGAAAGTTTCTTTTGAATTATAAAAGGAATCCACTGGTAAAGTTTTATCCGAATCCCTGAAGCTTCCGTTTTTGTAAACAATTACCAAGTGGGTAAACCAAGGATAGTGTAAGCAGATAAAATAAAGGTTTTTGTGATGTGATTTGATGTAGAGGGGTCAGGAAAGAGAAATTTAAGGGTATTTAGTTGAGATAAGATATATACAGAAAAGAATGATTAGTTTTTCTTTTAAATTTATCAAAAAAAATGACTATTTTATTATAATAGGATAAGAAAACATTATAAATGTTATTGCTGCTTCAAGATGATAGAAAGTTTTAGTAACTATTATATGAATAGAATTTCAATTGCCACCTTCGATCTGCTTTAAATAGATCCAATAAGATAGATAAACGAATGAGATTGGAGTTTCTGAGAGAATTTCCTTTTGACCCTCAAAACTTATTCAACTAAATGCTTCCTTCTGAACTTGACTAGATAAGTATTGTCTTCTTAAGTATCTCATCTCTTTATGGAATAATTTATATATTGTTGGAATTATAAAAGTTAATATTATATTTGGAATAATAGGCTTAAAGATAGCTTAACTAGAAGGGGCTGGGTTTAATAGGATGTTAAGTCATAATGAAATATAAAAAAATAATAAAAAAAATTAAAAAATTTACTATAAAAACAAAATATTTTTTTTAGAAATTTTCGAAATCGATATATAAAAATACAAAAAAAAAATAATAATACAACGGGTGGCACTCGGGGACTGTCGCGGTAAAGCTATTGCATAGCATTTTTTATCAACTTATGCAATTATAATTATTTATAAAGCAAGGGAATTTCTCTAGCTGGGGTCTATGGAACGGAGTAAACCCAGCCTCCGGGATCTACATTGGGCAATAGCTACTTGATAAATAGTAGCGCCTCCGATCAAGAAAATCAAGGTAAAGGTTGAGAGGACCCGTTCTACTGATCATAGGACACCTCATTGATATAACCGACTTGATAGGCGTTGTCCTTGCGAAGGATGTACAAAAGTCAGTTTTTTTTTTAATTTTTTATTTTTAATTTATTTTATTTATGCGGTATTATTTTTTCTTTGATATTAATTTTGAGTTTGGTGACCGATAAGAAAATAAATTTTTTTCTTTTTTTGAATACTTAAATGAGAAGTTAATATTGTTTAAAATATTTTTATTATCTTACAATACATGTAGGTTATTCAGGAATTTTTATCATTGAAACTATAAGTTTATGATAACAGAAATAAGAAACATAAGTTGAGTTGATATCCTCTAAATATCTGGAAAATACCGCGTCAATAGTGGTCCCATATTTTGTTGTGGATTCTTATGGATTCTTGTGGATCATTATTCATTTTCAAATTCAATTTTTCCGAAAGAAAAGTTGTCAACCGCTCTGATTTTTTTATTATTCAAAAATTAGAGTCTTACAGTTATTGCCTACATGTTAAGCAACATCGGGGCAAGGTTAGTACCCGGTAGGGTGACTAGACACCGATCACATGATATATTTTATTTTATTTTTCTCTTTTAGTTCTGGCCTTCAGAGGCGCTAAAAACAATGTTTCAAAAATTATTGCATCGTCTAACTTCAGTTCTGCAGACTTCGGCCCATTGTTAGGTTTATTTTCGTTACGCATCAATGAGGTGTCCTATGATCAGTAGAACGGATCCTCTCAACCTTTATCTTGATTTTCTTGATCGGAGGCGCTACTTTTTATCAAGTAGCTATTCCCCAATGTTGATCCCGGAGGCTGGGTTGAGCTATGCAATAGCTTAAAAATATAAATTCATAATAAAAGAAAAATATAATAGTAAATGTATTAATTAAAATTGAGTGGTAATATTTTTAAATTTTTAAAAAATATATTTCCCACTTTAATTTTTTCATAATACATATTGCTAAAATATTTAATTATAAGGGATTTTCATTTGTGACTTCAAAAGAACAGCAATTAACTTTTCTTTTCTTCCCATTTATTTATTTTATTGAATTTCAATTTGATCTAAGAATAAATTCTTAGAATTTTGAAATGAAACAGAAGAAATATCATCTCAAAGATAAATAATATCTTATAAATATATATTTTTCCTTTAATATATATCATAATAAAATACTCCTACTGATTATAGAATAACATTCATGTACTAATTAACAATTAGCTAACAAGTTATTAATTAACTTATTTTCTACAAATTTTATTTCATGCAAGAGCTGTTAATATACTTTCTTAGAAATGGACACCTTTGCTCTTCCACATTCCTCAATTCGTCTAGTACTTCCTTCCTTGTTTTAGCTTTCTAATTAAGGATGCCATAACCACACATAATCTTCTCCTTTTATGAATAAAGTAAAGAGAAATACATGTTTCTATATGAAAATTCCCCTGGGGCTCTTTTCTAAAATGTATTTGTTAATGATTGTTCGAATCAAATTTATAAACACAAAGGGCTTTGTTTGAAAACAGCCAGGGTTTTGATTTTATTCATAAAAGAGTAATTGTTTATATCTATAGTGAAAATAGCAAAAAAATACACAGTTGCGAAATTAAAATAATTATTTGAATATCGCACCCACCCTATTATAACTCACACCAGGGATTATTTCCTCTTCACCCAACCAAGGCCCACTTCCCCCTTTAGATGTATTATTTATTTGCTTGATTTTTATTTGTTTTATTTCCCTCACATTTTTGCTATAGATTTTTTTTTTTAATTTTTAATTCAACCCAAAGCTTAATTGAAAATCAGTTTAAAAAAAAAAATAAATAATTTTTATATTTGTTGGATATTGCAAATTCATTTTCTTCTTAAATGAAATTAATTCTTTATAGAAAGATTAATTAATTAAATTATTTATTTTTTGTTTTTGAAATTCCATAGATTTATTTCAATAAAACAAAAAAAAAAAACAAAAACTTATATTTATTAAACTCAATACACACAAAATTCATAAAAGTAGTCATATTCAATACATAGTATTCCTATATAAAAATAATTATTTTACTCTTCAATGTTTATACACAAATATTATTACTTATCGATTGCATTTTAAACTCTAATAAACAAATAAAATAACAAAAGTTTATAAGTTTTTCAACCTAAAAATAATTCCCTTTACCTTTAATATTAAATAGATAAAAATTGAATGAAAAGTTAATAAATAAAAATAACATTATTATTGGCGAAAGAAGTTTTAATGCAACATTTTTTTAATTATATCAGTCATTTGTTCTTTAAATATAACTTTATAATTTAATATATATTTTTTAATATATGTATTTTAATTAATAATATTTAAATATTTCGTAACCTCATTCTAATAGCTACCCTAGTTAAGAATTTACGACTGTACTTCATTCAATATTATTGAAAATAATGATTCTTTAAAAATTATGATGGGCAAAGCTTCTATATTAGTATATAGATTATTCCTGTAAAATTGTTACTGCTAACAAATAATTATCGAATATTTATATGCTAAACGGATTTTCGTTGCGAGTAGTTGGAAACAATAAAAAATTGCTTTTACGAATATACGTATATTAACCATAGAGGAGATATTCATGAGTTAACATGTATTATTAGGAGCAGTTATTTAGGAGCAATTGCAAAACTGAAAAAAGGTAAATCAAGAAAATTTTATTAGTTTATTGAGAAAGTTTAAAATGGTATTTGCTTTGATTTATAAGACAATATGTCTTAAATCAAAAAGAATTGAAAATAAAAGAGAAAAAAAACTCATTATAATTATGAAAATAGTTTGTGTTAAAGTCTGATTCAATTAATCACATAAATAATTAGTTTACTATATTTAACTTAGAAATATCGTGTTAAATTACTATTTTTGAAGAAACCAAAACATACAATTAAACAAATATTGTATAATTAAAAGGGTAAATTCGAGAATAAAATTAGGTTTAAAACAAGAGCGTAGTCTATGGAATAATTAGGACATTATGTTAGGATAATAATAGTGTTTAGGAGAAGACATAAACTCTTTTTAACCAACTCGTTTTGTACATGAAATTAAATGTTAGCAAAAGAAAAATCTTCAATTAATAGAAAGACAGTATAAGAACCAGAATCCTAAAAAATTCTCTCCTACACTAATAAAGTAAATTTCAAAAAACATAAATGAAAGATCATGTGTCTAACTATATTAGATTTACATACTTAGTTTTACTGCTCACGGTTATTATAATTATGTTCTCTTCGTCTCTTATGATCTTCTTTCAAACATTGATTCCTCATTCTAAATAGATTGAAAAATTAATCGCTCCTTTTGTCGTGCTTAGTTCCCCTGATCTCTTAGCTTATTCGACAAACATCACCGCCCCTTCACCTTTCTTAAACATGTTACTTTGGCTCTTGTTCAAATAGAGTAAAGTCAATAATCCTCCCCTAAAGTCTAATTTAATCTAAATACGAGAATAGGGTTCTAATTAGCATGCTTCAAATCAGATAAACATCAAACAAATAAATTAATTTGCCCTTATGACAACTAATACAAACTTGTTCTACAGTCGTCTTATGATGTTTGATTAATTAGGCTTCAAAATTTTACAAATATAGATGGACCACATCAGAGAGCTACAAAGTTGACTAAGAATTTTAAGAACTGCCTATAATATATATATTTATAGGGAAGGAAAAGCTGATTTGTGTCTATCTGTTATCATATTGATCATATGAAACTAATCCCATAGATTATCTGTGATCTATTTAATTTGTTTATTTTGTAAGATCAGTTAATAATTGCTTAATTAAATTTTAGTCGTATATGGATATAATATATTGTAATATATAAATAGAAAAATGTTTTTTAATAGACAAAGGTGGGAAATATTCTAAGGACAATTATAACAAACATCGCCACATGTGGATAATATAAAGAAATTTGCTAAATTAGAGAATGAAAGATCTTTTGTCATAAAGCATCAAGTGAACCAGCCGACTGATACAATAGAAGGATCTTTCAAATAAATAGTTAAAAGTTCTTTAATTCCTGTTGTATTAAAATTCATAAAATGTGATCTCCAGATGTACAGAAACCCATTCATGTAATCCAAAGTTGGGGAAGGGGTGGACAATGCTCCGAGGTAGCCATGAATGAGATGAAGAGTTTTCTTTATTGGTGTAACAACAATTTTTGAATCAGTCTTGATTAGAATTGGAGAAGGATCCATTTTGTTTTGGTGGGCAGTACAGATTTTTTTGAAAATAAGAAAGGTAATATTTGAAATTTTTTTTAAATTAGTGAATTAATTCTTAAATACTTTTCCATTTAAGTTTGCACAATAATTTAATAAAATTTGCATCCAAACACAGTGTAAATATGTAAAAAAATTACAAACAAAATTAAGAAGTTGAAGATATGCTTATTTTTTGTTAACACTGAACCCCCTGAAATTTTAAATATAGATCGTAAATCCGGATAGATAATCAAAAAAATGTTCCAATGGTAAATCTAATATCCTCAAACTTAAATAATGAATTGTTTGCTTGTTTACATCTTGTATCCAATTTCGATAATTGCTTTCGAAATGTCGATAAATATCTAAAGGAGAGAAGGGAGGTACTGTTAAGAGGATGGCAACCGTCAAATGATGAAGCGTTGGCCTCCCTAACAATAATTTGCATGTCAAGATTTTAAAGGGGAAGAGAGAATTAATTGTGTATTCATTTGTTAGGTAGAATGATGTTCACAAACTATTCTAGTCAATTGAAAACTTGATAATTAATCAAGAAAATACAAATATAATAAAATAAATAAACTTCTATCGATTTTCATTTTTATCAATATTGTACGTTCAATTTATTTTTATAAAGTCAGTCTCAACTATAGTATTTGATGATATCATCTTTGAAATTATTTTTTCATAAATTTAAAATAAACTGAACATGGTACAAATAGGAAGTTAAGAGGCGACCTTTATAAGTTAGTCGAGCTATCAATTAAAATAATGGATAGATAGCAAGCAATAGGCATTAGAGAGAACCTTACGCATGACACAATGACATATAATAAATTATTATTTAATAAATTAAGTAAAATTTATGACCTCTTAAAATTGTTACTTAGTAAAATATTAATTAATAATAAAAGAGTTATTAGAAAAATTCTATTACTTCTGATCAATATAATACTTAAAGGTAAATTAAATTCATACAATACTTCAATATCAAATAAAATATTTAGTAATTTTATTGTTGATCCACATACATTGCTTTTTAAATTGAGAGTATAGAACTTTAAATTGCAATAAAACAAGGATGGATTATTCGATTGACATGAATTTTATTTATACAAAAGATAATCTTGTGGCATTACATTTTATATATGATTTCTGGCATAGGACCGCCACCGCTGGCTCGGATGTAGTCCAATCTGGACGTCCAATTTTCGATAAATTTTTCCAACATGTGTGGCCGTAAATCGGCATTAACACGGCGAATGTTGTCTTCCAAATGGTCAAGCGTTTGTGGCTTATTCGCATAGACCAATGACTTTACATAGCCCCACAGTGGCGTTAAATCACAAGATCTTGGAGGCCAATTCACAGGTCCAAAACGTGAAATTAGGCGGTCACCAAACGTGTCTTTCAATAAATCGATTGTGGCACAAGCTGTGTGACATGTTGCGCCGTCTTGTTGGAACCACATCTCCTGGACATCATGGTTGTTCAATTCAGGAATGAAAAAGTTAGTAATCATGACTCTATACCAATCACCATTGACTATTCGGGTCTTCCTCAATGCTACGCTCTACAGTAGCAATAGCTTCTTCTGTACGCACCGTACGGCGTCTCTGTGGATGTGAGTTATCAATAAGAGTAAACGTGGTGCAAAAACGTTCCATGGTTAATCGAATTAACTGCTCTGATGGACGATTTTGTTGACGATAAAATGGACGTAGTGCACGATACGTATTCCGCACAGAACCATTATTTTCGAAATAAAATTGCACTATTTGCAAGCGTTGTTCAGGCGTGAGTCTATTTATGATGAATTGCCAAACCAAACTGAGAATAAATAAATCACTTGACAGCTATTAAATCGGTCGTCAACTTGAACAGTAATGCCAATAAAGTTCTATAGCTATAATTTTATAAAAAAAAACACCCTTTACAATACAATATATTATATTGATATTAAATATTTTATAAACGGAATTATATACTTCAACAGAAGCTCAAACTTTTAGAAAGAATTGATTAAATTTATACACTTATAAAAGTTAAATTAATTTTGCGAGAATAACAATTCATCAAAAGAAATTCATTTTTCTTCGATATAATGGAAGTCGAAATCCTCCATTTTAAAATAAAATAACCATTCTTAATTTCAAAACAATGTATTTTAATTTTACACAATTTTTTTTCTTGAATTTTATATATTTTTTTTTATAACTAATAATGATGTATTATTTTAATTCTTTATGATGAAGTCTTTTTTTTTGTTTTTGTTTTCTGTATTAAGAAGAAACAAATTTTCTTTGTCGGCTTTTTTAAGGATTTAAGCAATTCTTATTTGTCTAATTATTTTTTTTCCATATTTCATCTAATTAACATTTTATCTAATTAATATTTTTTCTTTGTAAAATGTTATTCGTTAAAATGAGAGAAAAAGTCCATTTTATTTGAAAATAAAAAAAAAAGATTCAACTACCTTTATATACATAGGTATACCTATATAAAAGTTAATAAAAAATTTAATCAGTCTTATCCCTTAATAATTAAATTGAAAAAAAGTCTAATTGGTTCTTTGTATTGATATCTTTTCATAAAATCTTGTCTGTTGGTCCTCCGGGATACAATTTGAGATAGAAAGAGAAAGAAAATCATTTCTGGAAAGGCTAGACGACATTCGATAAAAGATGGATGGATATTTGGCGGCAATGTGTCGATCCATACTCTCTCTACCTTTACTCTCTTTTTTCTCTACTCTTTCATTCCTTCGATTTCCTTTCAATTCGGTCCTTATCAGCATCTTCGGGAGAGACCCAATTCGGACTCGGTTCCATCAATCTCGAAATATCTCCACCGGATCCATCGTCAGGCCATTATTTTTTAATCAATAATTTTTTTAGAATTAGTTTTTTTTATTATCAGACGAATGGATTTTGATCATTTTCTGCCAATATCTCATGGCATTTATATATATTTCAAAACAATTCTGTTTTTTTTTTAACTTTATCATTCTTATATTGTAAGTAAAAAATAAATATTATATAAATTCTTTAATTAAATAATAAAATATAATATATTTACATAAAACCAAGTAATAATAATTTTGAAAATTTTTATCGTTTTATCATCTTTCTGAAACCAATTACAAATCCATTAAAGAAAATTTTTATTAGTAGATATATTACTCTTTTATAAGATTACTTAATTTACAAATTAGAAATGGATAAAATGGCTCTTTTCAAGGATTTAATTCAAGGCATCAAGTTCTTCAATTCTTACCATTAACAACTAAAAATAAATTTAAATATAGTAATGATGAAATGGAAGGTGGCTTGGCCGAGAGTGTAGCGTGGCAACCTTCTACACAAGAAGTCGGCTTTCGATTCTAACCAAGAACGGATTTTTCTAATAAATTCAATTTAACATCAGCTCCCTTCGGCTCCAGGAACTGACAAGCCCTGGTTCTATACGACTCTGCACCAGCAGGACTACTTCAAAAACAAGCATCCATAAGCAACAATGGATCGTGATGAGAATAACTCCAGGTGTTACCAATCCACCCGTCACCTGGAGGATCCGAATCTTCACGAGCAGACAAAAAGAAGAATAAAGTTATAACACCTAAAGAACATTCATATATGGGCACAGTTAACAACAATACCCTTGTATATGGGAGCTTTGCGTGATCATAGATGGTCCAAACGCAAATAATAATAATAATTAATGAAATTTCGTGAAAACAAGATAAAAGTGTCTCTATAGAAAAAGTTTTGAAAATTTACTATTCTTTCAGGAGTAGTTGGAGTACTAATAATGTAATGTAATAAGAAGAACTATTATTTATGAAATTGAAAGCTTTGTAAGAAAGATCTGATTTTGTTCAAATATACGTTTGTTCGATAAATCGAGAGAGATTATCAGGAGAGTTTTTTCTTCTAAAAAAATTGTTTGCCTTGGACAAGAACAGATTTTAATCACTTGCTATCAGGTCTCGAAAATAAGGCTACATAAGAACATTCTAATCAGACTTTCGGAGCTTCTGGTGAGTGACCGTTTTCGCTTGAAGTTGTCGTAGGTGATCCATTTATTTTTATCTTAAATCACCAACTGCTTCAGAAATGAATCGATTCTGTTGCAATTCAACAGCGAATCAGTGTTGAAAATTCAGTCCATAAGGTTTTTTGCGTATCACCCAAACATAGAGCTTCATTCGTATCAAGCATTATATTTCAATAATTCCAAATTTTTTCACTGCTTACATGATATTTGGATTCGGCAATTTTCAAGATTTTTTCGATATTGGTTTTCCAGTGCGTGGTGGTTTTCTGACATTGAAATTACCAGAACGAGGATGTGAGTCAACGCTGTTGTTTCCCAAATTGTGGCGCCTATAGAATTGGGTGAAATAATATAATATAAATAAATATTAATTTCAATTTTTTTTTTTAATTTGAATGCAAATAATATAGGTCAAAGTAGAGATACAATTTTATGGGTCAAACGACAAAGCAACTATTTTTTATATATTAAAAATTGATTTGAAAAAAAAATTTACTTAACTTCAAAATCAAGTTGACCTTTTAACCTATTTATTGAGATTATTTAGAATGGAATAATCATTTTTGCTCACATATTTATCTAATTATGATTTATTTAATAATACCATACAATATTCAAATAATTATTTCATTTATATATCGATATATAATATTTTAATAGTTTAATATATATATTTTCAATAAATAAATATCTCTAATGTCAGAGAATAGAATATTAATTTTCATTTTTTTTTTGGTTTTTAAAATTTGTCTCTTGTTTTATTTATTGTTAGTTTATTTTTTAACATACTTTGATTGAGCCAATTCAATAAAATATATTGAAAATTTCTAATAGTGAAATTGAATATTTTTCTTTTTTGAATTTATGTATCATCAATTAAATAACAACATTGGATTTACAAATATTTATATTATCACACTTAAGGGTTATTTTTCCCGGAGTATTTTCGTTCCCGGGAATCGGGAAATTTAAAAATGCATTTCCCGGGAAATTATAAAAAAATACTAAATTTGAGGTGGAAATTGTAAAAGTTTTACGAAAAAGTTATATAAATGTTGTTTTTGCCAAAAAAATAAAATAAATTTAATTTAAAAAAAAAAAAAAAAAATTCAGTGAGATATAATATATAATCATCAAAATATAACATAAACATAATTCTTCTTTTCTGTTATACTTGTTTAGAAAATAACATTTTAGAAACGAGAGGCAATCAAGGGAAATGTCGCCTAAAACTGAGATCCTTCATATTAAAGGAGTAACGATTAGTTATTCCTTTTTCTTTTCTTTTTTCTTTCTTTGTGTTATTTTTTTTTTTTTTTTTTTGCATTATTTTCAATTTATTTTTTTTTTTTTCTTATTTTGGTATTTCTTTACTGTATATATCTAAAAAGATGGAAAACTGAAACAAATTCTGTGATTATGTGTGCCCTCAATTAAAGACATTTATGATCGTTGATTACAGAGTGTTAGTTATTATGTAAATATGTAAATATGTCTTTCTTTTTTTTTGTTTTTGTTTGCTTTTTGGATGTTTTTGCTATTTTTGTTGTCACCACCCAAAAAGGCGGACTGAAAATAACATACAGAATGATTGTATATATATTTCTTGAATAAATAAATAATAATATTTATTTATTTATCAAAAAATATAATTATGTCTTTACCTTACTCGCTCTCAACGACAGCTTATTTATATTAATTTAAGTTAAGGGGCAGGTGATGGAGAGGGGTTAATTTGAAGGGTGTGAGGAGAATTACTATCTTTCCAAATGGTCAAGTGCAATAGTGTATTTTATTATTGTTACCTATTCAAGAACTATTTTATATAGAACCCTTACCAAGGTGTCAGGTATGGCAATCATCACTGCCTATATAAGAGGTGACGTGTCCTAACATGCATCAGTCCGCTTGAATCGGAGCAAGCGTACGGTTACTTGAAAACGACTGCAGAATAAGCAGTTGAAACGTTGTACGATTATTTTAATTTAATAAATAATTTTATACAAATAATGTGGTCTTTTAATAAAAATTCTCTTAATAATTAAAAATTGAACGATTTTCCCGGGAATTCCCGGGAATAACCCTCTAATCACACTCTTTTCTTCTATTATTATATGGGTTTTATATAATAAAATAAGTACATCTCTCTAATATATGTATGTATAAGTATTTATAGTCATAAATCTTTTCATAAGGTATTTTATAAAAGTTATATGGAAACAATAAATATTATGGGTATATAAATTCAATTATTCATTTATTCGAAGAAAAATTTTCATCTTTTTAATTATTATTTGTTTTGCTCTAATCCAATACAATATTAAATGAGTAGTTAAGTAATTTATTGAAATTTAATTTGGAAAATAAAGTTAATTTTATGTTTTTAATAATATTTTATATTATATATTCATAATTTAATTATATAAATTAAAAATCCAATTAGCAAAGACATATATAAAGTACTTTATTTAATATATAAAAGTATCATAAAAATCCTATTAATTATTTATCTATTAAATTTAATTAAATCAAAAAATTAATTTAATTTTTATTTATATTTATAAATGTTTTCTATTACTAGTCTATTGATTATGCGATTAATTGAATTAATCGTTACAATGAATGTTGAATAGATAAGATGTCCCAATATATATCTCCGAAGTGAAACAACATATGGCCTGTCCTGGTTTGATCTTTACCGGTTCAATGCTTGTCAAAGCTTAGATTAGTTTATTGGTTCGACCACCTGGATGTGTCCACAACAATACATAATTCTAATCCTGTACAGAACAGTATTAAACTTATAAGAAAATAATAAATTATTATGCTAATGGGTATCTGTATTTTTATATTTCTTTAATAATTATATTATTCATTTTAATACAAATTAAGTATATTATAATCCTATCTTATATGAGAGTGTGTTTAATTTTTTACTTGAAAATTAGACTTAAACAATAAATATTAAAAAATAAGGACTCTGTTTTTTTCATATTAACTTGATATCTTTATGCGCATTTTGATAGTTACTCTATTATTCAAAAACATTCTAGACAACACCAGACATCTTCTATTTTAACTTATAATTATAGTATACGAATAGAATAAATAAAACATACAAGGTAATCATTAAAACAATTTTGCTTATTTGTATTCAATTTTCTTAATATTTTTTTGGTTTCATTCGCCTTTACCTTTCTGAAATGTTATAACTTGAGCGACCTTACTCTCATCCCCTTTCAGTTTTGATTATGTATCATGAATTTATTCAATATTTTAATATTAAATAATAAAATTACATAATTTATATTTAAAAGATTTTTTCATAATTTATTGTACTAAAAAAAAAATTTGAAAAAAGGAATTTTGTTCATTAAAACTTGATAACATGCAATAACGAATAAAAGAACTTCAAAAGAATGTCCTTTTCATGATTCGAATTTCTTTCCTCTTTTCGTTAAATTCAAAGTTTAAGAAAAAACGATGCATTTGTATTGAAATTCCGTTTCTTCTTTTAATAATAAATAATTCAAATTCATTCTTCACTTATATTTGTTTTTTTACTATCTCGCCATGATGTTTTGATACGTTTTGAAGGTTCCTGAATCATTTTCACTAAGGTTAAGAAAAATCTCTCTGTGTGTATGTATGTGTGTATGTATGTAGACAAGATTACGCAAAAACGATTTGAGCTAGAATAATGAAATTTGGTACATGGACATTATTCAAAATTCATAGTTTTCTATCAACTTTTGAGAAATGTAGCTCAACCGGAAGAGGGTCATTACCTACAACGTTTTGAATTTTTTTCCTCTAAAGTGACCGTAAAAATAAAGATATATGTTTGATAATTTTTCACATGATTAAAAATTGTATAAAACTGCTATTTATAGAATTTTGAAAAGCTTGAAGATACCAGAAGTAAATTTTAATATTGCATATTTCACGCGCCAACACGTGTCGTGCCAAACATGCGCTGGTTTAATAAATATTATTTATTAATTTTAATTTACAATTTATAATTAATTAAATTTAATTTAAATATAATTGATGGAACCACGTCACGTGTTGGCGCGTGAGATTTGCAATATTAAAATTTACTTCTGGTATCTTCAAGCTTTTCAAAATTCTATAAATAGCAGTTTTATACAATTTTTAATCATGTGAAAAATTATCAAACATATATCTTTATTTTTACGGTCACTTTAGAGGAAAAAAATTCAAAACGTTGTAGGTAATGACCCTCTTCTGGTTGAGCTACATTTCTCAAAAGTTAATAGAAAACTACGAATTTTGAATAATGCCCATGTACCAAATTTCATTATTCTAGCTCAAATCGTTTTTGCGTAATCTTGTCAACATACATACACACATACACACACACAGAGATATTTTTCTCAACCTTAGTGAAAATGATTCAGGAACCTTCAAAACGTATCAAAACATCAAAATCTCAACATCGAAAATTTTCGTGATTGCAATACTATCTCTGGCGAGATAATAAAAATTAAACATTTATACTCAAATATATAATTATCATATTTTTATAATTAAATTAAAATTTATAATTAAATTGATTATAATATTATTATTATTAATAATAATTAACCAATAATATTATAATTTTAATATATTAACATTACTAACTTCAGACTGATTACGTCACATGAGATAGAGAGACAACGACACCCATTAGTATATTTCATTCATTTTATATGTATATACTATACTTATACTTATATATATTTATTTATATTTATTGAAAATATTTAAGTATTTTGCCTATATATGTATTCATATATTCCAAAAAAAACTTTGACTGTGATGAATGGAAAAAATAGAAAAAGGTAAAGGAAAGAACGAATCGAATGATCTCTTTCCTTGGGGGCTGAAGAGGGTGCGAATTGGTACTATGTCAATATTGACTTTGTATTTGAACCTCAGTGCTGTCCATAAATAACAAGTAACGTTTGTTACTTTTGTTATGTCTACAGTGTATTATTGCCATCGGTCTCCCATTGCAATCATCCCCTTTATTGACGTAGACCAAAAAAAAAACACGAATTGTTCGAGGAAGAAGGCAGAGAGTTGGAAATTTATTATCGAAAAAGGAAAAAAATCATGTGCTATTTCAAGCAAGTCAATAAGAAAATTGCTCCCAAATTAAAGCATCGACTACTGTGAACATCATCCAATGAGTTTTTATTTTAATAATTATGGAATGAATAAAAGAGAGTCCATTATTTGATTGTTATATTTTTGTAAATTTAAATATTTCTTAATAATAATTCAATCATTTTTGTTTATCTTTCTTTTTATCTAAAAAGTTAAGAAAATATTCAGTAGAAGTAAAAAATTTTTATTCAAAGTCCATAACAGTATTTGCGACAACGGATGGCTAACTGCCATTGTGAAATCTAATTGAATGTTTATTTTAAAAATAACAATTCAGAAATTGATATATTTATTTTATTATTTTAATAAAAGTAATTTTAACCCAGATGTGACTTTTGAGCCATTCTTGACATAATATTGACAATAACGTGCACTAGATCACTATACTAAATCACCTCTAGTATATCTATCTATCACTGTGGCTCTACGAAACTCGAAAGTTCTTGGCCGCAGCAATCACACTTCTCCAAATGTCCCTATCCTGAGCTACAACCAAATCCTACCCTGTCCCATCTCTCCCATGTCACTTCCATCATTGTCCACCCACCGCGTCCTTGGTCTTCCACCGGATGTTTCCCAATCGGTTATTCCCAAATATATTTTTCGCCGATCTTTCTAGCCTCTCCCATTCCAGCCAAGTCCCCTTCCCATCCCAGCTTTCTCGATTTTATAACCTTAACTATATCTGGAGATCATGCTATTCCTCGTTATGCCTTCTCCGCCATCCCCCTGTGACCTCATCTTCCTTTGGCCTATAAATGCTGCGAACAATACTAAACTCACAAATACTCTAAATCTACTCTCGTCTTCCGGGGGCATTGAAAGGGTGACCAAACGTCCCGTTTATAGGTGCTCTGTCCCGGCGTCCCCAAAAATATCTTCGAGACAGCCTATAGTCTCGTTGTTCAATAATTAGGACATTTCGTACTTTTTTTTTCAAAATTTTTCAATTTGGTTCTAAAAAAAAATAAGTTGACCTGTGGCCAGGTCTGAACCGACCGACAGTTTGAAATAAATTAATTTCCAGCTACAGAAACAATTTCAAATAATTTTAATATATCTATTAATATAATAAAAAACAGATATGGATATAACATAAATATTTTTAATTTTATTTTATTTATAATATATATGTAAGAACAGGCTATGACGTCATGAATGGCTGGATGACGTCATATAATTTTAAATTAAGAAAAAAACTAATAAAGATGATTTTTCTCGAAGATAAAACAAATACAAAGTGATTGATTCGTGATAATATGTATAAAATCTCCTCATGTGAAATTTGGTGTGAAAATAACCCTTTCCTTCCTATCGTCGATCGCTAATACTACCACTTCCGGTTTCCGGATTTGCACCAAAAGTTGATCAATTCATCCCACTGATGCATTAAGTAAATATACCAAATTTCATCAAAATCGGTTCAGCCGTTCAGGCTGTACACATCTATATGGACAGACGGACGGACGGACGGACAGATATCATGCTAAAAATACTTTTTTCTGTTTAGAAAATGCATGATTCGTGGAGATATGTAAAAATCTCCACATGTGAAATTTGGTGTGAAAACAATACCTCCCTTACTATCATCGGTCGGTAAAAAGGAAACCGTTTGTCCCGGTTTGGTCTTTTCGAAATATGGTCACCCATAACTTTTCCTTTATTGTAAACATTACCCTAAGCAACACTCCATGTAAATAATTAATATCGTTTAGAAAGTAGGAATTGCCCTGTCAAACTTTAAGGGTAAACTTTATTCCTTATTTAAAAGGCTTTCAGATTCGATACTGTCACCACAACTAAATGCTTTCTCCCTCAATACTCATTGATGTGGACCGCTCGACATTCACTCTTATCGGCAATCCGATTAAGATTTACGTTTCAATATTTATTTTTTTTTAAGAAAAATATAAAATGGGACTTATCAAGTACAATTCCAATAAAATTAATTCAAAATAACTCTAAATATTTCGTTTTAAATGTAATTAGTAATTAGTTTTTTTATACTATTATTAAATTATAACATCTATTGTTATAAAAAAAGGTTTTTGTCTGCACCTTGCTCAGAATTTAAAATTTTTTGCATATCTTCGCGTTTCATGACCTCTAGAATCCAAAAGTGACTTTAGAATTTTTCATGTCTGTCTGTCTGTCTGTCCGGAAAAGAAGAATGTTATAGACTCAAAATTGGCTGAACCGATTTTTATGAAATTACATCACAATATTCTTATATACCTTTAAAGTAACATAGGCTATAAATTTTATTAATATCTAATCCATAACCGCAGAAATTAATTTTTTAAAGTTTATATAATTCTCCGTGTTGTTCATTCAAGAGCCTTGCATGGCCGATAATTTGTATAATTATCATTTTTATTTTCATTTTCATTTTATCTAAAAGTAAAATTTCACAGACGACTTGTTTAGTAAAATCTTATCCACATTTGGTTAATGATTTGGAAGATTTTGTGTGTAAAGGCATTCATGTTATAAATAAAAGTTTAATTAAAATAAACCATTAACATCTCTTTATAGTTAAGTGAACATTAATAAAAAGACAAATGTAATCTTTTTCTATAAATTCAACTTAAGGGAAATATTGTGTAATATCTTTTTATAAAATTTTAATTATTACTATTTTCATAAAAAAAAATGAAAAAAATTGATTTCAATCCTTTTTACTTTCCCGCATACTTCGTATAAGGGAAGTATTGGAATCGTCAAAAATTTCGACTTCGAGATTTCGATAGATCTTGACGTTTTAGACCTCCCTGAGTCGGAAAATACCATTTTTCGAATTATGTCTGTGTGTGTGTATGTATGTATGTATGTATGTATGTATGTATGTATGTATGTATGTATGTATGTATGTATGTAATGTCTGTAAGCAAATTTACTCAAAAACTAATCAAGCTAGGACTTCGAAATTTGGTACACCGATATTATTCACAGTTTGTAGATTTCTATCAAAATTTCGTCAAAATCGGTTAACCGGAAGTGGTACTTTACCTACACTGTTTGCGTTTACCTTTCAAGTAAAGTACCAGTTTGCTTCGAGATATTTGCTTCATATTATGTATATAGATTTAAAAATATGTAAAAAATTCAGATACCAAATTTCATCATGATCTGACTACCGGAAGTGACATTTTACCTATACAAGTAGCGTTTCTTTTTTACCGACCGACGATAGTTAGGGAGGTATTGTTTTCACACCAAATTTCACCTATGGATATTTTTAGGTACATATCTCCACGAATCATGCATTTTCTTAACAGAAAAAAGTATTTTTAGCATGATGTCTGTCCGTCCGTCCGTCCGTCCGTCTGTCCGTCCGTCCGTATAGCTGAAAGGCTCAACGGATTTTGATGAATTTTGGTATATTTACTTAATACATCAGTAGGATGAATTGATCAACTTTTGGTGCAAATCCGGAAACAGGAAGTGCTAGCATTGCCGATCGAAGAAAGGAAGTGAAAGGTTATTTTCATATCAAATTTCACGTGAGGACATATCTCCACGTGTTATGCACTTTGTATTGGTTTTATCCTCGAGAAAAATCATCTTCATTAGTTTTTTCTTAATTTAAAATTATATGACGCCACCCAGCACTTCATGACGTCACAGCCAGCCCTTATATATTATAAATAAAATAAAATTAAAAATATTTATATTATATCCATATCTGTTTTTTTTTTTTACATTTAAAATATCAGTTAACCGGAAGTAGCACTTTATTCTATATATATATATATATAAATGTTACCAAATATCAAATTTGACACGAATAAACTAATACGAACTGGCTCTTTATCAATACCAAGTTTACACATTCTAAATATTCATTCACAACTCTTTATACCTATTTATATGCGGGAAAGTCTAGGGGAGGACACTCCCGCTTATTTGTTTATTACTAGGGTTTGCCGATTTTAAAAACAGGTTTTTTGGAGAAAATTATGAAATTCGAAAACCGATTTTTTAGTAGAAAAAAAAGTAACAAAAAAAAATATGTTTAAAATTTGAATTAGAATGACTAAATTATATTATCTAGGTTTCTATTTTTATTTTAATTACTCAATAATTAATTACTACTATATTTTAAATGAAATATTATGGGACAATGAATATAAAATTAATACTTTATAAACTACTACTTCCGGTTTCCGGATATACACCAAAAGTTGATGAATTCATGGTACTGATGCATTAAGAAATATACCAAATTTTATCAAAATCCGTTGAGCCGTTCATACGGACACACAATGGACGAACAGACATTATGTTAAAAATACTTTTTTCTGAAATTGTGTGAAAACAATACCTCACTTGCTATCGTCGGTCGGTAAAACTTTCATAATGACAAATGTAGACAAATGTACCAGAGCGATGAAAATTGTTGCAAAAAATAATATGGTTATTATAAAAAAATGACAATATATTGTTTTTATTTATTCGAACCCTTTGCTGAATAACCCGTTTCATTATTATAAAAATATTTGAATCCTTATGAAAATTATGCATAAACAACGAATAATTGTTTTTAAAGTTATTTAATCCTGGTCAACTATTATTTCTTTGTTTTACTAATTGCATAAAAAAATTTTACTATCAATAAAATTGAACAGTATATAATTTCAGTCAAAAACTGCTTTTAATCACTCTAAATTACAGAATAATCGAGCAAAAAATTTTTTTATAAAAATTCGAACCCGGTTTTCTAAAATGTCGGTTTTTGTATAAACCCTATTTTTTACTAGTTGGTATAAATACATTATTACACTTTAGTGAGGTGTCATACAGCTGCTTGACAAATTGAAATATTTTAAATAATTATCATAATTATATTCGTAAACTAGAATTCGAGGATTTATTGATCTCTATTCCATTTAATTTTTATTATATATTAAATTAATGATTTTTATCATTTTCTATCCTTCGTCCTCAAATACGGCGAAACAACATTCTCGAATTGTTAATTTATTATTGTATAAGTATTATTAAATAGACAAATATTGAGGAAAAAATTGAAGTATATGTATTATTATTTTTTCTCTTCTAACACTCATATTATTTTACATTTTTTAGTAAAGTTTATTATAAAAATATTGAAAATTTATGGGCAAATAAACAAGAGTCGAAATTGTTCAAAAATAAAAATAGTGTTTACGGTTATTGTTGACGAAAACTTAAAATTTATTCAACTAAAATAAAATTAATATTAGTTTCAAAACATCAATTTTTATGTTTTTTGAACAACAAGAAATTTTTGTTATTTTTTTATTATTGAATTTTGTTTTTTATAAAATACTCGAAAATTATATGTTTGAAAAGACTTTAGGTTAGTCAGAAATAATAGGTAGAATAAAAAAATTAACTTTTATATACTTACTAGTCGCACCCGTTGCAAACTTTGATTGCAATTTAAGTTTAAAATAAATTTTAATTAAGTATTAGTTCTTTGAAATCTATTTTTTGCGTAAACCTAATGATCATTTTTTAGTAATCTGCCTTGAGCGGAGATTTCTTTTAATTTTTAATTTGAAATGGTTAGGAATTCTCGTCCTGAATATTAAATAAATCTGGAGTGTCTCCATTCGACTATCTCGCAATTTGAATTGAATAAAATAACATTTAGAATATTTAAATTAAATTTAATTAACTAAATTATAAATTAAAATTAATAAATAATATTTATTAAATCAGCTCGTGTTTGGCTCTTTGTTGATGGCACTACGTGATTTATATTGTTAAAAAATTAATTCTGGTACTTTCAGCTATTCATTCAAGCTAAAATTCTATATATAGCAGTTTTATACAATTTTTAATCATGTGAAAAATTATCCAACATATATCTTTATCTTTATTTTTACGGTCACTTTAAAGGAAAAAAAATCAAAACGTTGTAGGTAATGACCCTTTTCGGTTGAGCTACAGTTCTCAAAAGTTGATAAAAAAAACTACGAATTTTGAATAATGCCCGTGTATCAAATTTCACTATTCTAGCTCAAACCGTTTTTGCGTAATCTTGTCTCATACACACACAGACAGCCTCTAAAGTGACCGTAAAAATAAAGATATATGCTTGATAATTTTTCAAATGATTAAAAATTGTATAAAACTGCTATATATAGATTTCAGCTTGATTGAATCGCTGAAAGTACCAGAATTAATTTTTTAACACTGCAAATCTCAAGCGCCATACCTGACGCGGTTCCATCAACAAAAAGTCAAACATGCGCTGGTTTAATATGGTATATATTTATTAATTTTTATTTATAATTTATAATTAATTAAATTTAATTTAAATATAATATATTATGTTATTTAATCCAATTCAAATTGCGAGATATTCGAGTGGAGACACTCCAGCTAATTTTAAGTAAAATTATCTCTCTCTCTTCCCCATAATGTTTAGACTCTCTTTAAAATGAGTTAATTTTCATTTATATCTAATATTATATATATAATTCAATTATATTTATATAATGAAACCATAATTATTATTTAGATTTACTATTAAATATAAAGTTTGCTTCCATTCATTCAAATTATTTATAAAATTAGCTGGAGTGTCTCCACTAGACTATCTCGCAATTTGAATTGGATTAAATAACCTAATATATTATATATTTAAATTAAATTTAATTAATTATAAATTAAATTTAATAAATAATATTTATTAAACCAGCGCATGTTTGGCTCTTTGTTGATGGAACCACTTCACGTGTTGGCGCGTGAGATTTGCAGTGTTAAAAAATTATTTGTAAAAATAATAATAAAAAAAAAAAAAAAAAATTTGATATGAAAATAAAAAAAAATATCTTTAAAAGGTAAAGGATTAGGCCTGAAAATTCAAGTTCAATAGAAACACATCAATATTCAGTATAGAATATATTAGTATAATACTCCACTATAAATATATTGAAATTGAAATTGTTTTTTGAAAATAATTTTTAATAGGCGATGGATGTTTTTGAATTATTTTATTTACTATTAATCGACTGGTCTATTCCTGAAGTATTGTAATATAATATCCATGCGGAAGTTTAATCAATGAATCTGACAAGTTTGTTTGTATGTACCTCCTGTTTCATGCTCCATTTAATTTGAGCAGAGTAAATTTAGAATTATTCACTTGCTCTTGTACTTGTTATCTCCATAAAATTTACTACCTACTAGAATTTATGTTAGTATTAAAAAAATATATAATTTAAAAAATTAATTATAATCACGAAAAATATTGAATTACTTAAAAAGTAGTTTTTGTAACAGAACAGAATAATCTATTAATTAAATAATAATGAAAGAAAGAAGAATAAAATATAATAATTATTGTTCTTTTTGGGATTTATTATAGATGAAATCAAATCAAGTATTATATATTTTAAAAAATTGTTTTTTATATTTTTTCAGATTCCTAGCATCACTAATTATTTTATAAATTCGGTAACTTATAATTAAACTATTAATATACGTTTCGATTAAATAATTCGTACATTGCTATTAAAATTGAAAAGTCAAGGAAAATTTTACCAATTTTCATGGTAAAATTACATAAAGGTAGATATCGATACAGAATTAAGTTAAAATTTATTTTATATAATAATTTTATTAATGAATTAATAAAAAATAAGTTGACCTGTGGCCAGGTCCGAACCGACCGACGGTTTGAAGTAAATTAATTTCCAGCTACAGAAACAATTTCAAATAATTTTAATATATCTATTAATGTAGATATAACATAAATATTTTAAATTTTATTTTATTTATAATATATTAAGACCAGGCTGTGACGCCATAAATGACTGGATGACGTCATATAATTTTAAATTAAAAAAAAACTAATAAAGATGATTTTTCTCGAGGATAAAACCAATGCAAAGAGCATGATTCGTGGTGATATGTAAAAAATCTCCTCATGTGAAATTTGGTGTGAAAATAACCCTTCCCTTCCTATCGTCGATCGCTAATACTACCACACTGATGCATTAAGTAAATATACCAAATTTCATCAAAATCCTTTGAGTCATTCAAGCAGTGCACATCTATACGGACGGACGGACAGACATCATGTTAAAAATACTTTTTTCTGTTAAGAAAATGCATGATTCGTGGAGATATGTAAAAATCTCCACATGTGAAATTTGGTGTGAAAACAATACCTCACTTACTATCGTCGGTGTGGAAAAATTAAGGTTTTTCACATTTTTAAAAATTAAATATTGACCGAAGAAAAACATTTCAAAATTTCGTATCCAAAATAAATATTTTTTTTTATTTTATTCTTTCCATCTCATCAATTTTCTTCTGTCAATCATGATCAATATACTATTCAAAATTCTCTATAAAATTACCTTGAATATATAACTTTTTTGTATGTAAATCAACATTTGTTCTGCATTTGTATTGAAAGTTTCTTTTATAAAATTCATACACCAATTTCTAAACAACAATCTAAATTTAAGTAAACAGTATCTTACTGTTTTTACTAGATTACGAGAAAATGAACAAAAACTTGGAAATCTAATCTATTTGATTGATTATAATCCTAGCCTGCAAAAAGTTTATAGTTTACTATTTCAATGCAAATTAAAATCCTATTTTGTTTTATTTATTTATACTAACAAATAAGTATATTTAAGAATTCTTCTAATTTTAATGATATTCAAACTTTCTACTCCATACAAGTAAAGTTGATAAGTTTATCAAATAACTTTCCTGGAGCTTATTGTGTACTAGGAAGAAACTTAATTCGTTTTCAAATTTGACATTACCCCATTAAAATATTATAGTTAGCAACTAGTCCTTCAGAATTTCTCTTTATGAATTGACAAACAGTTGGTGTAATATTTAATTGGTTTCTCTATTCAGCTGGATCTGTTCTCGTTTCCCTCCCCACCATGGTTTGTTTAATTTACTAACTGACAACCTCTGAGAGACAAGGCGAAGAAGAGAGATGAGATGGCCAAGCCAAGCAAGGCCTTGTCAATTATTCATATTCCAAGGGTTCAGTTCCTTTCTTGATTACTAAATGATTCGGTTGGCCGTGAATTAGCATCAGAATCCTGCTAGGATGTGAAGACACCACGTAATCAACTGATGTTCACTCGGTCTATTTTCCATTCCTAGATTAAGCCGATCTCATCTCCAAGGGATATTTTGTTTACCCTCTTTGCATCGGACAATCCACTTAACAATATATTGTCTTCTCATCTACTTTTTCTTTCTTAACTTATACATATTAAACAATATAACTATTTTTAATGAATAAAGATACTGGTAATCCACGGCTGCCAGCGATTTTTTTTTTAAAGGAGATTAGCTTACCCTTTAAATTCATTTAAAACTTACCTAAATAATTAGAAATCAATTATTACCAGTTTTCTAGTTGGATTTAAATATCTCTTAAATTATAAGACAATTTAAAACAGTCGCTAGGAGATCCGAAAAAAGCAGATACGTGGTTTTTATTCAATACTAGCAGACCCGGCAAAGCTTCGCTTTTGCATGTGTGTCTGTATACATACATATTTACGTATGTGATAACTGAACACTTAATAATAATAATAATAATAATAATTTATTAAATTAATATAATTGAAATTTTATTTTTTATTTGACATGATCTTAGTATTTTTCCCATCCCAGAATATTTGCTAATATTACATGTTGGAGTTCCAATTACCTGCATAATGCCAATTTCAATGTTGAATATACTTTTAAATAAAAAAAAAATTTTGAAGAAAGTTATTGGAATTATTATTATTAAGAATCAACAAATAAATAAATAATATACATTTAAATCTATATATAAATTTAATAAACATTCAAACAATAATTGAAACAATATAAATAAAACGATTCAATATTTTACTTACATTGTGATTTATATTTTTATTTTTATTTTTATTACAAGTGTTATTATGGGTATGCTATTTTTGACAGTTTAAAAAAAATTAAAAAAATTAATAAAATTTATCAAAATAATAAGTTGAAAAGATTTCCAATTATTTTTATTTATTTATTGTAAATTTTTCAATGTAACCATGGTAACCATGAATAGACTTTTACCAAAATATTACTAATTAAATTAATTTTGGATTTAACTACCCTAAAACCTTCCTTGGTATGCCCACAACAATCCCTGAAAGTTTCATCGCAATCGGACGGGTAGTTTTTGAGTTTAGGCGAGACAGCAGACATACAGACAGACATTCCCTTTTATATATACAGATACAGTGAAAAACTTTCTAGTTCCGTAGATAGATAGATATGAAATTAAATAATCCTAACTTATTGTATATTATTTGTAAAAGAGATTGATATTTTAACCACGTTGTGAAACTTTTCAACTGATGAAGAGAGTAAATGAAATAGGAAAGGGAAATTATTTAAATATAAAATTATATACATTAATGGGTTAGGACATTAAGATATTAATGTTTATTAAGAATGATACTTATATATATTTTTAAAATGAAATTTTGAAGGAGATAAAGAAGAGAGGACAGGCATTTTTACGGAGAGAGCAATAACGATGGGTACTTACTTACCATTATTTATGATCCCATTAAATAGTTTAATGTTAAAATTCACTCTTATTATTATTGAATGACTTATAATATTAATGTCAATCATGTAATTAAAATAATAGTATTATTTTATATAAAAATATAACTGATCATGATATATTTTTCAAAATTATATCAATTATATTTATGTTAAATTTTATTTATTTGTTGTAAGGTTATCTACTCTAATAAATCTAGTATTAGCATATAGATCTTGTCTCCATTACTATGATATTTATAATATAGAATTCATTATTTCTAATTACAGAATAGACCAATTCGACTTCCGTAGACGGAGTGTAATTTCTTTCGAGGAATTAGACCGTTAATATCTGCAAGTCTCATAAATACGTTTTTAGAATATATTTACTATGAATATTTAATATATAATATATAAAGAATTTTTCATTTTATTTGAAATAATATAAATATATAAAAAAAATCCTTTTTTATTTATCATTCTTATTTAAACTAATAAATTAGAATTTTATTAATTTTACTTTTATGTAATTATTTTTATATTTTTTATTCTTATTAAAAAAATTATATATATTAATATATTTCCTTTTTCTTTTAGTAAATTCATAATTAAAAGATCAAAAACTTAATTCTTTAATGTAATTTATAAATATTATGATTAAATATTTAATAAATATCATAATGACTGTTTTAATTTGCATTAATATGAAATTAATTAAAGGGAAAATATAAATATACAAATTTAGGTTTTGTTAATTTAAACTACATTAGTCACACAATGTTAAAAAAATTGACATTCTGAGAATTTTTACTATCTTGAGAACTAGGCCCCCATGGTCCCCTTTAAGGTACGAAGTTGAACTTTTTGACAAATTATAATGATAATCTTCCAATATTTAAGAGGATTATGGTAAATTCTTCTATTAATTTTTATAATGTTCCCTGCAAGTCTCTCTCATTTCATTTTTGGTTTTTATTTATTTCTTATTTCATTTTACCACATGTCCTCGATTTATCCACAATAATTTTCCAATTACTCGCACTCTCTTAACACCTCGTTTATAAAATTCTTACTATGTAAAGAATTAACGTCATGGATATTAATAAGTAAAAATGATTTGAAATGTTCTATATATATATAAACATTTTTTTATTATTCGATTTATATTAATTAAAATTATGAAAAGTAATTATAAAAATATTGAATTAGTTTTAGAATATGTTTTTTTATTTATTTTAATGTAACTATTATAAAAAATTCAGTTGGTTCCAACGCAAATTCCTTCGTCCCTTCGCGCTGACTCTTTTATCAAAACCTTTTTATGAAAATAAAAAATTCTTACTATGTTCGGGGATGCAAAAGGTCACTAAAATTTTCATTTTAAATCCAAATTATCCTCAAGTAAATTTAGATCAATTATTCTAAGAATAAAACACCTTACAAAATAATTAAATATTTATGAAATTTTTATTAATATAATTAGTTAATAAAATAGTAGATTTCTTTATCGAAAATGTTAAAGTATTTATAGGCTATATATCGATTGTTTTTAAAATTTTATTAGTGGGTAATACAGATTTTATAGAACATTTTAAGAGTCCTTTGGGTGGGCTTAGATCTTTTCCTTAGTAATGTAATCATAAGATTTTTCTAAATTTACTCCTTTTAAAGATTTTGAAGCAATTTTATCTATTAATTACTTTTTACTTATTCATAAATAAATAAACTCTTGTAAGTAAGATAATTATTTGTAATTAAATAAGTTGACCTGTGGCCAGGTCCGAACCGACCGACGGTTTGAAATAAATTAATTTCCAGTTACAGAAACAATTTCAAATAATTTTAATATATCTATTAATGTAATAAAAAACAGATATAGATATAACATAAATATTTTAAATTTTATTTTATTTATAATATATATGTAAGACCAGGCTGTGATGTCATGAATGGCTGGATGACGTCATATAATTTTAATTAAGAAAAAACTAATAAAGATGATTTTTCTCGAGTATAAAACCAATGCAAAGTGAATGATTCGTGATGATATGTAAAAAATCTCCTCATGTGAAATTTGGTGCGAAAATAACCCTTCCCTTCCTATCGTCGATCGCTAATACTACCACTTCCGGTTTCCGGATTTGTACCAAAAGTTGATCCATTCATCCCACTGATGCATTAAGTAAATATACCAAATTTCATCAAAATCCGTTGAGCCGTTCAGGCTGTACACATCTATACAGACGGACGGACAGACATCATGCTAAAAATACTTTTTTCTGTTAAGAAAATGCATGATTCGTGGAGATATGTAAATATCTCCACATGTGAAATTTGGTGTGAAAACAATACCTCCCTTACTATCGTCGGTCGGTAAAAAGTGTGATGTATATTATTAACTTGTAATTTTTTAATTTCTTTTCTCTTAAATATCCATTTAATTTGATTTTTTTGATTGACCTATATTTTATTTAATTGGTAGAATTAATTATTCTCCTGGTTTAATTAAATTCAATATACAGGTTATGTAAAGGGAGAAAACTTGTTTTACATCGTGTTTTCTTTAAAATAAAAATAATAATCTTAAATTCAATGATAGTTTCTCAACTCATTAAATATATACTTACCGACAGTTTTAAATAATTCCATAAGATATAAAACAGGTTCAATTTATTTTTATTATTTCTTTAAAATTACTAATAAATCATGAAATTGATGTAAATTTTTTAAGGGGTATTTAATAGGGATGGATGATGAAGGAATGATCTCACAAACCACGATATATGATTGCACTAAAAATCAATACGTGGTTATAACAATTCATTCAACTTTTCTTAGGTCAAAGGTTTTTAAATTCTACTAAAATGGAAAATATTTTCTTTTACTTTGTATTAACTACGTTTATGTTTTTGTTTATAATTTTATTTATATATTTATTAAGGGAATTTTTATTAAAAGACCACATTGTTTGTATAAAATTATTTATTAAATTAAAATAACTGTACAACATTTCGACTGCCTATTCTGCAGTCGTTTTCAAGTAACCGTACGCTTGCTCCGATTCAATCGGACTGGAATAAGCAGTCGAAACGTTGTACAGTTATTTTAATTTAATAAATAATTTTATACAAACAATGTGGTCTTTTAATAAAAATTCCCTTAATAATTATCAAAATAACCACAAAAACTTTAATAAATTATTTATATATTAATAATTGATCTTTTCATTTGAAAAAAGGTTTTAATGATCCCAAAGAGTGTCGCGTTGTTCAAATAACAACGGGGCCACGAGTAAGTGTTATGGAATTGATCAAACGGGATCCAAAGGATTTCCTGTATTGGTATGTGACCAAAACATAATCAGTAAAGTTGTTGTAAAATGTTATTTTTATATTATATTATTTTATTTAATTCTTTGAAATATTCTTAGAAAATTCAAAATAGTATTTTAAATAGATTTAAAACTTATAGAGATCATTTTTTAATTTTAATTTTAAAAATATACATTGTATTTGTGATTTTCTTTGGTTTTATTTCAAACCTTTGTTTCAATCTTTTAGTGTGTGTGAGATCTCGTGTAACTTTCCTTTAATTGAATACGGGAAATATTTATTTTTCTTTGAAAAGGGTTAAAAGGCCCCTCTCTCCCCACTCTTTTTCTTTTGTAGCCTGAATAATGTCTTATCCGTGAACGATTGGCTCGATTTTGCTTGGCAAAATGAGCTCGTAGATTTGCCTAACCCAGTCTATAAAACCAGCGAGTCGACTTGTTGTATTTAATTAAAAAGGAAACAAACGGGCGTGTGCTTTTGGGTGGAGTGCGGGCAAATAAATAGACGGTTGACTTAGCAGAGAGCCTAAAACCAGTGCATTTGTAGATAGAACTCAAGTGAGGAACACTATATATCACCACCAAGGTCCAAAGGTAACAACCTCCACAACATGAACGATTCGGCAGATCCCTCCTCGGTTTATTGATTTCATTCCCATTCCAGAAACTCACCCCCCCCCCCCCATCCCAACTATGCCAATGAAAGAAATAAGATTTCTTCGAATTTATTTCCTCCCCGTCAGCAACCTATTTTTATATTTGCAATTTTTTTTTTGTTTTTTGTCTTTCTTTTTGATTCAATATTAGAAAAATCTATTAACAAAATGACAATTTGAATGATTTTTATAAGTTTTGTAAGGGTAAAAATCTGATCAAAGGTTAAACCAGACCTTGATTATTCTTTGGAAAAGTATACTAGGGGATTCATTAACCAAGAACAACGATCTAATCAAAGTTGTTAATTGAAGACAATGTATACGCTCGTAATATAAAACTTACATTCATTCTTAATGAAAGGGAAGCACGTTCCTGATAAAATTTGAAACCCTCTCTTTATTTCTCAAGAGATTAATTTGCTAATGCTGATGAAGATTGAATTTCTTTATAAATAAAAATTAAACATTTGAGATTAAACTTTGTTGTTCAATTAGACTGGTCAACAGTAGAGAAACGAGAGAAGTGGTCAGAAATACGAGAATATCAGAGAGGTTTTAAGATGAATGATTGTATATTGTGAAAACAAATTCCCACTGAGATGTAATTGATATTTTGAATTGGGTATACTTAGTTGGGTTAAACCATTAATAAACAACAGTTGATTTATTATATTTATTCCACTATTTTAGATTATGAATATGCAATTATTCTCTTAGATTTTCTGTGACGAACACATAATTTGTAACAACAAACCAATATTTGATCTTACTATTTTGTAAAAATTTTGAAAAATATAAATATTTTTAGAATTATCTTTATTAATATTGTGAAATCCTTTCAAACTAACAACAAATCTAACTTTTTTATCAACTTTATTATTATCCAAACATTAGTTCAGATTTAATCTTTAATTAATATTATTCAAGTTAAAAAATATCATTATATATATTTGACAAATTTATTAGGAGGCAGGGTAGCCGAGAGCGTAGGATACCAACTTTCCACGCAAGAAGTCGGAGTTCGATTCCAACTAAGAACAAAAATTTTCAATTTAATTTAACATCAGCTGCCTCCGGCAAGCCCCACCATGGATGTCACCTTGTCGTGTTGGGGGGGCTTCGACTTAACTAAGAACATCCACGTCTCGGAGATGAGACTAGCAATCTACTCAAGAGACGCAAATCACAATTGCTCAAAGAACCACACACAGCCTCGAAAATTGGAATGATTAACACATTGACGACACGGCAACGAACCTATTACGGCAAATGGGTTAAGATTCGCCGTAAAAATGGAACGAACACGTAGGAAGAGCCAACGCGGAAGGGCTCTTGAGAATATAGCCCGGGATGGAAGGCCAGCAACACAAGAGACCAAGCCACCGAAAAAATGGGCTGACTGCTGGGCGTACTCTTCCCAAAAAAGACCTGAGGATAGTGAAGAAGAACAGGCCTTAGGCCTATAATAGAAGAAGAAGAAGAAGAAGAAGACAAATTTATTAATATATTATAGAATCATGAATAATGAAAAATTATTAATTAAAATGAGTAATTTTATATAAACATTTGAAATTATAATATTTTTTAAAAAATTATTTATTGAACCCGTATCTTAAATTCATCTTTTTTGTTGCTCAACATCCGCTTTGAAATAAGATTCGCTAAATTAACAAAACGTTTTTTATATATTTAACTCAGGTAATGAAACCTGGTGATGAATCAACAAGATGAAATTCAACATTCATAGATGAATAATCACAGGGAAAGAATAACAGAGAACTCAATTGAATCCACTTCAAAGCTATGAGAGATAAATGCAGGTATTAGCTATAACACTAAACAAGATGTTATTACTTGTAAAGCCCAAAGGATCAAATTATCATAAACAATAAATCTATGCTACCTAAAAACAGTCCCAATTCGAGATGGAATTTTTTTATAAATAAAATTTACACATTGGAGATTAAACTTTGTTGTTCAGTTAGACTAGTGGAGAAACAAGAGAAGTGGTCAGAAATAGGAATATCCGAGGGGTTTTAAGATGAATATTCGTATATTGTGAAAACATATTCCCACTGTGAGATGTAATTGATATTTTGAATTAGATAGATATTTTGAATTAGATGGATAACAGATTTATTCTAATTACTATATTAATTTAAATTTAAAAATAAAAAAAGATTGAATATAATATATAATGATAAAATTAAAAATTTCGAATACGATAATTATCCAATAAATAACAGAAAATAAAAAAGAGATTCAAAATAGTAGGGAAAATATGAGCCAATGTGATTGAGAAGGGTTGGGTCGCAATCGTTTAGAATGTGGATAGTTTACTTTATAAAGGGTGTTTGTTTTTCGAGGTATAGAACTTTAAGTTGGCATTACTGTTCAAGTTGACGACCAATTTAACAGCTGTCATGTGATTTATTCTCAGTTTGGTTTGGCAATTCATCATGAATAGACTCACGCCTGAACAACGCTTGCAAAAAGTGCAATTTTATTTTGAAAATAATGGCTCTGTGCGGAATACGTATCGTGCACTACGTGCATTCGACAAAATAGTCCATCAGAGCAGTTAATTCGATTAACCATGGAACGTTTTTGCACCATGTTTACTCTTATTGATAACTCACATCCACAGAGACGCCGTACGGTGCGTACAGAAGAAGTTATTGCTACTGTAGAGCATAGCATTGAGGAAGATCCGAATAAGTAGAGAGCCATGATTACTAACTTTTTCATTCCTGAATTGAACAACCATGATGTCCAGGAGCTGTGGTTCCAACAAGACGGCGCAACATGTCACACAGCTCGTGCGACAATCGATTGGTTTGGTGACCGCCTAATTTCACGTTTTGGACCTGTGAATTGGCCTCCAAGATCTTGTGATTTAACACCGCTAGACTACTTTCTGTGGGGCTATGTAAAGTCATTGGTCTATGCCAGGTGTGGCCAAACATTTAGCTTTTAGGGGCTACTTTTTCAATAAAATATAGTCTGCGGTCGACTATGGATATGGGCAAATAATTTTAAAATTTTAGATGATAATTAAAGAAATCATTATATCGCCGATTTAAATTTCAAACCTCCACTTTTGATCAAAAATTACATTTTCATACTATTAGAAAGCGAAAAACACCTTACATTGGCTGAACTTAAAGCAATTCTTAAGCATGACTCTAAATGTAGATCCGTTATTTGCGATCGCTGTTTTGTTTTGATCGCATTCATATAAGAAAATGCGGATTCACATAAATATGTGGAGCCAAAGAAGGAATTGAAACGAGCAACCATTGTCCAAATATTTGGATATTTATCTTTGCTTATTAGTTTCCAAAAATTGCTATCTGAAACCATTGATTTTAGATTTATATATATCTTATATAATAATATAATTATCTATTTATTATGTAATAAATAAATATATTTTATATATATATTATTTTTGATCAACGAATAAAAAAATTAAAATATATAATATGTTTGTAATAAAGTGATAAAAAATGGGAAAAAATTATATATTATTAATTATATAGTCAAATACTAAAATATAGAAAGGTTAAATCAATAATATACTTATATATGTTCTTAGATATATGAAAGATATGTTAGTTTTAATTATTATAATAATATTAATAAAAAAAAATTGTAAATGGAAGGGCTGTTATTTTTCATTTAAATTTATAACTTGGATTAAAATAAATACTTCATTTTGGAATGGATATGAGAGGAGGGGGAGGTAGAGTAGAGTAGTCTAGGGCTAAACGGTGTTTTGAGAAAGGGAAGCCCTTGGATAAAAAGTATATAAATTATCGGGATAAGAAAAATATAAATATATGGTATATAAAAGATGTAATAACATATAAGATGATTATGATCTAAAATTATTTTTTAATAAATTTAAAAATAATATCCCGGGTAGCGAGTAGATTCTTTTCTATTAACTCAGTAGAAAAGAATACTATTTCAGGGATTGGCGTCCCTGCCCTTACGTGAGCTCATGATTTCTTCTAAATCCCTCTTCTACCTGGAGGAATCATGTCCTTTACCCGTTGACTCCTTTCCATCCATTCCCTTACTTTCACTCCCCCCCACCCCTGATTATTCAAAAAATCAAATTTATTTGGATGAAGGAGAATACCTAGCATAGCTTCATTAAAAAGAAAAAAAATTTGAAATCTTCACTTTTATAGGAGACTTCGGGGGGTTTATTCAAATATATCCAGATCACGTCAACCCTTCGACTAGCAAAACCCCTTATAATCACGAGTGAGACATGTCTTATTTGCCTCTGAGAGGACCCACCTCTCCAACGCTTCACATTAGTATAAAACTTGGTACTCATATTTATAGAACGCTTTGCAAAATTAGAAAAAACCAATTAAATCAAAGTTTTTCATTTTATTAACATTTTTGACTAAATCTTGTAAATTGTGACCTAGACCAATCCATTGACCATAATTTTAGCCAGATTTTAAATAAAATTGATTTTTTGTATCATTAAATGGAAATTTTTAATTAATTTTAATATCGGTTTATTTTTACAGTTTAACAAAAATCTTGCCTCATAACAACAGATAAAACCTATACGAATAGATTCATCATGAAACGTAGATTCATTTTCATTACTATTATATAATTTTACGTTGCTTCGTTGATTAAATATTAATTATTGAATTTTGACAGATTGAAAAGATTTGCCGCCATGTTGCCCCCCTCCGCCACCTCTTCTCACCTCCTTCCCACCCTCCCTCCTGGCTTGCCGGTGAGCAGCTTCGAGCGCAATCAGTTCCCATTCCTTTTCCAGTCGAAGATGTTGACCGGCGTCACTACCGAAATCATCCCTCAATCAAGAATTTATTGTAAATTTATTTATTCCTATTAATTTAAATGAAGTTTAATAAATTTTAGAAAAGATTCAAATAAAAATTTAATTTTATAAAATATAGATTTTTAACTTTTTACTGATATATTTATATATATTTAATAAATTTCGCCCCCACCTCCAATGCTTTGCTTCTCGGTGACCTTGAAGGGGACATCATAGCAATGCTGCATTGCTTACCCCCAATGGATGAGATTCAACTGCCTTTGACTTTATTTTCAAAATAAATTCTATTATTTCCCCTTCCCCCCCCCCCTTTGAAATTATATACAAATTAATTATACTAAGTATTATACGACAAATAAATTATTACGAATTATATTAATAAATCGATTTAACCAACTTTTCCATCCCAATCATTCCTTCTTTTTTGTATTTTAACATTGAAACATTTTCCCTGCTATTCTATTCTATTTTCAAATTTTATATTCAAAAATAAATAACTTAAAATAACATAAAAATTACTTGAAAAGGAAGGAAATAATTTTATTGTTTTTATCTAAGAAGCAATAAGAATAAAAAAATTGAATAAGTTTCATGAAATGTAAAATTATTTGTTAATAAATTTAAAAATAATATCCTGGATAACGGGTAGATTCTTTTCTATAAAAGAATTATATTTCGGGGATTGGCGTTCCTGCCCTCACGTGAACTCATTATTTTTTCCTCTCCCATGGAAAAATCATGTCCTTTACCTTTTAACTTTTCCAACTTTGGCTTCGCGGGCTACTTTTAAAGCCTTTGCGATCGACCGGTCGACCGCGGTCGACGTGTTGCCCACCCCTGGTCTATGCGGATAAGCCACAAACGCTTGACCATTTGGAACACAACATTCGCCGTGTATATACGGTCACAAATGTTGGCATAAGTTATCGAAAATTGGACGTCCAGATTGGACTACATCCCAGCCAGCCGTGGCGGTCCTATGCCAGAAATCATATATAAAATGTAATGCCACAAGATTATCTTTCGTATAAATAAAATTCATGTCAATCGAATAATCCATCGTTGTTTTATTCCAATTTAAAGTTCTATACCTCTAAAAGAAACACCCTTTAGTAATTGAGTGTTTGAAGATGAATATGGGATTGGGATTTAATGGAAAATAGTAATTGTATGAAGTTCTTTACTTGAAAAGGAAATGCTATTTTAGGGAGCTCCTAAAAGAAGAATTGATCTCATTAAACTAGGTATACCAAAGATTATCACTGATTACTAAATTAACAAACGTGGTTATTTAATAATAGTATTTATTGTATTAAATTAAATATTTTTAAAAAAAAAACTGACATTATATGAAAAATTATAATTTCAATTAACTTCATCAATTTATCATTAAATTAATAGTAATAAATCTCATTTTCAAATTTAAAACCAATCAAACCAATAGTCGATTTCTTCGTGTTCCCATATTTTTAATTAATAATAATATTTTCTAAGACAATAGAGTTTATCGAAGAACAGATACTTGAGATGAGAGCATACGGTTGCAATTTCTCTTACTGCAATTAATTCTAATGAGGCACTTGAGAAGTTCAAGTGGTCGGTTGACTAACCAACCAAGGGATCACTTTTCCAAATCTCACTCAATCTGATCTTATTCTATTTACTTATTTTTTTAAATTTCTTTGAAAAATTATTGTCTATATACGTAAAAAAAGGTTTTTGTCTGCTTATTGCTCAGAATTTAAAAATTGTGCATAATTTCACCTTTCATGACCTCTTGAATCCAAAAGTGACTTTAGAATTTTTCATGTCTGTCTGTATGTATCTATGTATACCATGTCCAGAAAATTGTGACATTATTGACCCAAAATTGGCTAAACCAATTACTAATAAATTACATCACAATATTCTTATATACTCTATTTGTAGATAGACTATAATTTTCATCAAAAGCTTCAGAAATAAATTTTTAAAAATATAAATAATCTTTATGTTGCTCATCCAGAGCCTCTTGTGTCTCAGTGAAGATGTCTTTTCATTTCCGACAATGAATATAAAATTAATAATTCTAGCAATTCACACACAAACGATGATTATAACATTTATATTTTAGTTTAAATTTCTAACATTCAAATATTATTTAAATTAAATAATTTATTCTATAAATTCTCATTGTAATTAATTTAATAAAATATTTAGTTCATATTTTTCTTAAATTATTATTTTTAAAATTATTATTATTTTATTTGAATATTTATTCTTTACTATTTAAAAGTGATGAATATAAATGTTATTTGTTTAATAAAAAATACAAATTATTTTTTTATTGTTTTATGAAATTGAAAATATTTTTAACACGTCAATTAAAATGATTATATTATAATAAACTATTAGGATCTCTCTCTCTTTCTTTTTTAATTAAAAAAAAACGAAAAGTATTCTAGTCCAATTTAGAAATATAGATGCCTCTTGCATCATGGATGGGTAAATGAATTGAACTGGGAGAAGAGACGATTTATAAGTTGCTTCTAATCTTAGAAGAAAATCAATGCAGATTCAGGTCAAATCGGACATCATTAGATCAAATCTGATCTTGGAAAGAAAATTCAATATTTCTGTACACAAATTATTCAAAGTTTTGGCAAATAGTATGACTCAGTTTAAATTAAAACGTATATAAATTAAAAAAATGAAAATTTGTATTTGAAATTTTAATACAATGAAACAAACAAATGTAAATTAAATATATATTTTGCGATTGACGGATCACAGGATGAGAAAAATGAGAAAGATAAGCAAGAAACATGGTTGGAGACCAATTGAGAACTACCTTAGTTGGTAGATCAAAGATAAAGGAGAACTTAAAGATATTGTGACAGAATAGGTGTTAGATGGAGGTGAGTCAGAACAGAGATTGCTACAGAATCTGCTTGCTGCAACTAATAATTTCTGAATCTCCTAGAGCCACAGAGTTAGATAAGTTTCTTATAAGGGAGGAATATAATTATGGTATAGAAAAATTAATAAAATAACTTAATAAAAAACAAATAAATCAATTAATTTAAATTTTAACTATTAATGAATATATATATATATTTAGTTTATCTACAGTTTTATAATGTTAAAAATGTTGATTTTACTTTTATAAAATGCTTCAAGTCTCTAACATTAGATTTCTTTAAATTTCATATTTAAAAATATTCAATAAATTAATGAAAATAAAATAGAAAAATAAAATGAGAAAGAAATATATTATACTCTATTTTATAACATATAAAATTAATTTACTTATTAAATTTAAATATATTTTAAATAAGAACGTTTTAAGATAAATAAGAATGTTTGAATATACTAATTGAAATAAAATCCATTCCAAAATAAATTGAAAGCCTTTTGCATACAGACTTTCAACCAAATACTATGAATCACTACGGAGGTACAGGGTCAGAGTGTGTCTAGGTGCTAAGAGCTCCGAATGCGGTCTGACAAGCTAGTATTCAAAAATTGTGATGGCGAAATACATATTATTTATATATACGAGAATATATAAATCTATCTATCTATCTCTATCGCAACACAGCAAGACGCAAAAAAGGAGAATAAGGGGAAAGTCGAAGAAGTTGTAATGAGATAAGGCATTTACACCCTCCATTCCAAAAGAAACCAAACTTTTTAAAAAATATAGTACCACTAATGCCATCTGTTGAAATATTTTACCCGTAAATGGCTTAGTCCCTCATTGACAACTGGTATAAATTTCATGACATTTGGATGCATACAACAAAAGTTATTGCATTTCAAATGTCAGTGTGTTTTGTACATCGGTCGGAAAATGAGTTTCAAACAAAGAGCTGCAATTGATTTTTGTGTTAAACTTGGTAAAACTTTTACTGAAACGCACCAAATGCTACAAAATGCATTTGGTGATGATTGTCTATCCCGTACGCAAGTTTACGAGTGGCTCGGGCGATTCAAATTGGGTAGAGAGATGCTGGATGATGGCGAAAGATCAGGCCGTTTCAGAACCGGATTATCGGAAGAAAATATCGAAAAAGTGCGTGAATTCATAAAAAATAACAAAAAATCGTCGGTGAAAGTTATTGAAATGGAATTAGGCATTCCTCAAACAACCGCATACCGCATTTTGACCGAAGTTTTGGACGTTAAGCAGATGGGCTCTTTTGCACGATAATACACCATCACATCGTTCGCGACTTGTAACTGAATTTTTGGTCAAAAATCACGTTATTCCTTTGCATCATTCGCCCTATTCACCAGATCTGGCTCCGTGCGACTTCTATCTATTCCCTAAACTGCATTTGGCGATGAAAGGAAAGTGGCACGCATCGATTGAAGCCATTCCGACGTCCTAAAGACCATTCCAATAAAGAACATGGAGAAGTCATTTGACAACTTGTTGGAGCGTGCAAATTTGTGTATCGATGCAGAAGGGGAATACATTGATTAATAAAAATGATTTTTTCCAAAATGTACATTGGTTTTTTGTTTTTTTAAAAAGTTCGGTTTCTTTTGGAATGGAGGGTGTAGGTTGGGACAGAAGGACTGCCCTCTCGAGGTAGCATTTTTTATTTTTATGCACATGGGATTCGAAATTGGTTTGTTCAGCATCTATATTTTTGTATAGACATATAATTTTATTCATTTGTATCATAGATATATCAAGCATATTATATAATATAAATTAATGTAAAGAACTTTTTTATTATTATTATTAAATCTTAAAAAAACTTTGATTTCTTGACCCATCAAGTTCGGTGTACTATGATAGGACTATAATCACTAATCTACCATTTTGATATAATCAAATTATAAGTCTAAATATTTACTTATAGATATATAGATAGATATTTACAACAAATATTTATTTAAAATTTAATTTATTATACTGTTTCTCTCCAATACCGATTGTTTCATTTTTTTTTAAAAAACTTTTTCCAAATCCATTACTTTTTTCTTATCGTTTTATTTGATTTTTTTATTGAATAAAATAAAAATCCATCGCATACTTAATTGAATTTTATATTGAAATAAATTGAATTTATTTATTTATTTTCTAATTTTTTTTTTATTATAGAATAAAATAGTTCAATGATCAATGAATTATAATGATATATAAATAATCTAATGGATTTGACTAAAATAAATTATTTATTTAGATTTAATCTCAGATAACGAATATACATATTCAAATATATGTATATATTTAAGCAGGTATGTGAATATTTATCGAAATAACATTAATTTTAATAACATTTGATTCCTCTCAATCCTATTATGATGATATAATTATAGGATATTAATGATGTATTTAGAAACAATTAATGATTTATCAAATTGGTAATCGGATAACAACATAAAAATTGAAATATTTATATAAATAGAACTTATTTTATATTATAATTAAAATATATCTATTTTAATTTCATGAATTATTTTATATATATTTTTTTCTAATATAAAACAAAAATATTAGAAATATGGAGAAAAAAACACCCTCTAACATTCATTCTTTAAAAAAGATACATATTTTAACCCCTTAATAGGCATTGTTTGTTTTTTAATATCTCGTAAGAGATAGTATTGCGATCACGAAAATTTTCGATGTTGAGATTTTGATGTTTTTATACGTTTTGAAGGTTCCTGAATCATTTTCACTAAGGTTGAGAAAAATGTCTGTGTGTGTGTGTATGTGTGTGGACAAGATTACGCAAAAACGGTTTGAGCTAGAATGATGAAATTTGGTACATGGACATTATTCAAAATTCATAGTTTTCTTTCAACTTTTGAGAAATGTAGCTCAACCGGAAGAGGGTCATTACCTACAACGTTTTGATTTTTTTTCCTCTAAAGTGACCGTAAAAATAAAAATATATGTTTGATAATTTTTCACATGATTAATAATTGTATAAAACTGCTATATATAGAATTTCAGCTTGATTGAATTTCTGAAAGTACCAGAATTAATTTTTTAACACTGCAAATCTCACGCGCCAACACGTGACGTGGTGCCATCAACAAAGAGCCAAACATGCGCTGGTTTAATAAATATTATCTATTAATTTTAATTTAGAATTTAGAATTAATTAAATTTAATTTAATATATGTCATTGACGTGGTGCCATCAATAAAAAGCCAAACATGCGCTGGTTTAAAATTTATTATTTATAATTTATAATTAATTAAATTTAATTTAAATATAATATATTATGTTATTTAATCCAATTCTCAAATTGCGAGATAGTCGAGTGGAGACACTCCAGCTTATTTTATTATAAAAACCATCTTTTTGTTGATTATGTCTTGGATATTGATAAATTGTATGCAAACAAAAAATTTAATTTATTCTAACCTATCAGAATTATTAATCGATTAATTTATATATTTTCAATTTTGTTACTTATTTTATTTATATTTTTGAAGGAATTGAAAAGTGAATACTTTAAGAATTTATTTTAAATTTGAATTTAAAATATTTAATCATATTTATAATTTTATAAATTTAATTCTTGGTCACAACAGCTACATTCCTCCCATCTTTCATAACCTAAAGCACTTTTATTTATCTTTTATCCTCACTTTCTTTATTATTTGATTTTATATATAGGGATATATTCTCGCCGCATTTTGAAACAAGTAAAATATTGTTAAAAACATTGTTTTTGAGCCTAAAAAACTTATATTATAATTAGATTCACATTTTTGTATAAGTATAAGTATATTTACTATTCTTGTAATAAATGAAGTATAGATTATTATATATTTTATATTTTCATTTATTATATAGGAAATATATCTATTTATATTGATTTTATTCTTTATCAAACAAACTCTTGTTAAGACTTACTCTGTGGAATTTTATTTTTGAATTTATTTCTACATTGAAAACGATATTTTCTCATCTTGTTGCTTTATTTTTAAAAATCCTTTAAAACTGAGTGTCTCATATAAAAAAACAAAAAATATACAAGAAAAATAAAATAAATAAATGGAAAAATAAGAAAACCTCTTATGAATAAATTAATATTGTATTAGAAAATATAAGAATAAAAAAAAATAAAAAATAAAATGTTATTCTTATTGGCTAAATGAAAATTTATATTAGTTTTTTCTCTTATATTCAATAAAAGAATCCTTAACTTTGATTATATAGCAAACAGTTAAAAAGTTTTATTTTATGTCTTGTTATGTACATGTCTTTAATTCGAAAAACAAAAAAAAACAAAAACAAAAAAAAAATAATAAAGTGATGAGGGGTTCTAAGCAAGGGTAAAGAAAGAGTATGGCTACTAAAATGAATGTTAATGGGTGCTGCATTTTCAATTTCCTTCGGGTAACATTTTAAAATCTTCTTCAAAGGAAAATAAACTCAACCGTGAGAAAAGTTTGCTAAAACCATGAAAGATAGCCTCTTTTTTCATGAAAGTTAACAAAAATAAAATAAATACTGAAAAAAAGAAATAATATAAAACATCACTTCTTTTTAACTTTAAAACATTTCTTTTCCAATTTGTTGAATTGTTTCGTTTATATTAACTTGTTATTTACTTTTTATAATATAAGGATAATATAGGGTTAATGTTACAATGGAATAAAACAAGTTTATGTTTGTGAGTGTGATATTAACAAAATTCCTTTTTTTTTTTTCATTATTAAAACCTTCAAATGTCTATTCTCCATCGTGCAAATCTACATATTAAATTTTTAATGATACTGCCTCAGAGATTCTGATTTTTAGTGATGGCATGATCTTATAAGATGGCCAATTTGCTGTGAAAGATGTCCAATATACAGAATGTTTTCGACTGCTGTATGACAGTCATTTGGGAATTTGGACCAAAGGATATTGATAACGTACAACATTGAAGGTGATGACCTTTCCAAAGTCGTTTCCGCAAAAATATGGACCAATGATGGCGGAAAATCCGCACCAAAGTAACTTTTTGTAAATATTCTTATTCCTGATGAACCACTTCTTGGCGCAATATACCACAATTAAGTTTGTAAAGATAGCAGAAATAAAGAATAAACAGACAAATTTATCTAGAAAAGGGCAACTAAAATTGGAATATACTTATTCAAAAAAAAAAAACTTACAAAAAATTTGTATCATTTGAATGTACAATTTAATCGTGTTATTTGACTCATAAATAAAATGACTGAGTAATATATAACAGAATAAAAAGGCGAAAAATAAAATAAAATGGCCACCGCAACATTGTTTTCATTGTTGTTCATTACTCTAATGACTCTTACACTTTAATAAAATAAATGATATAGATAACAACAATAAGTCATCTCTTATTGATCATCTAAGAAAACTTTTAATTAAATATTCTTCAAACTTTTATGATTTTTACATGACACATATTGACAATTATTGACAAAGTTTGGTATTTTATCATTAAAATTCAGAATTGTCATTAAACATTTTTCCTCTTTTATTAGAGTTATTAAGAAGACAACAAACTAAGCAAGATGTGTCCTTTTGGGGTCGAATTTACGGTTGAAAATCATAAAAGCAACTGAAGTAGTAAATGGAGTAAAGTATTAAATGACCCTATTAAAGACTACAGAGATAATAAGAATAGAAGAGGGCAAGGTCAAAATCGTAAAGGAAATAGAAGCAAATAAAAAAAAAATGTAAATATGTATTTGTGTATTTAGAAAAAAAGAATAACGAATTCTTCATAATTTATAAAGTATTATATTAATATTATATTAGAAACTGGTCAAAATAAGCATATATAGATATATAATCATTCATTTAAAACAAATGAGTTTCTAATTCACTTGCAATTTTTATTCTTTTTCAAACCGGGAAAATATCTAGTAAATATTGCTTCCCATAAGTCTTACGGCATGCAATTGAAGATATCATAAAAGATCTGTTGGTCTCAAACATAATAAAACTATTAATCTATTTATCAAAATCTCAAATATCTTAAAATCCATTTCAATGAGATGTGTTCCAAAAGATTTAATTCCTTTAGATCTATTTAAATATTAATATTCCTTAATTTTTCTCCACAATTAATAGCTGTTGTGCGTGGAGTTTTTTCCAAGTTTCATTTTCACGTAGCCTAACATCTTTGCAAAATCATAGCGCAAAAGTTTTGTCTAAATCCTGTTAATCGCACTCATAGTGACTAGTCGTAAACTTGCTGATCTTGAATTGTCTGCTTCACTTCTACATTCGCTTCTGACGATGCTTCCGAACGTTAGCTTGTCTATGGGATTTGGAAATTTATTTTATCGTTCCAATAATTTTAATAACTTCCAATAATATAAAACATTTTTATATTTATTTATCTTTTTTTATAATTATAAAAGCAAAATGTATTTTCATAGATCAACTTTTTTTTTTTTTTCTTCTTCTATCCTGCGACTTAACAATCTGTTTCTGCAGAAACAATAATCTAATCTGATGTCAGATTTACATCAGAGGAAATAAATTAGCTGAGATATGTCCCCAGTGGTACCATTCTCATATCTTGTTGCTAGGTCTGGTATACTCTTTCTTTTGAGGCGAGAGTATCTCAGACTACCCTCCCCCTGCAGTTCTGCGGCAAGCTGATTAATATGTTGGTCGAGTCTTGTTTGGTAGTTCTTGCTGTAAGTTTCTATTTCCTCTTTCACCGTTCTCAGGTTCAAGTCTAGATTTATATATTTGTTACTCATGTATGGTGGAATATTGAACATAGCTCTCATCGTTTTACTTTGAATATACATAGATCAACTAACACCCATTTAATTGGAAAAAGCGTTGATCAAACTTAAGCAGCTGTTTAATATGGTCCTTAAGCTAAATTATATACCAAAACATTGAAAAATGGTGGAGGTTATTATGATCCCAAAACCAAGTAAAGTATTAGAATCAATGCGGGAGCACACCAGGGTAGCGTATTAGGTTCTATTCACTATCTACTCTACATATCAGATATGCTATATATTAGTACACTTGCCGCATTTGCTGATGATACAGCTATTTTAGCAACAGAAAATAACCCCAAACAAACATCTCCAAGAATCAATAAACTAACAATCTCGACAAAAGATGACATATTAAAATAAATGAGAGAGTCGTGGGAAGTTCGGGTTCCTCTTTTTCCATCTTTATCACTACGACCTATATGAGTCATGTAATTGTGTGTATCAATCCAACAGAGTAGTTATCAGTTCAAAGATACTTTTAATATTGAATTATAAGCTTTAGAACTTTATTTAATAATATAGTTTGAATTTATTTTTGATTTTAACCGTTAATAATAAATATATTTTAATTTTTTTATCTTTTTTCACGACTTTTTTCTCGTTATTACTTTATTACATTGTGTTTTTTAATATTTGTTAGATGATATCCTCAAGTTCTACTTATATATTTTTATATTTTTTCATTCATTTTTCTTTTTTTCTTTCTCTTTTTCTAAATATATATAAATATGTATATTCTCTACGCATGAGAAATCTTGAATATATATTTTATTATTACATATATACATATTATTTTTATTTAGCGATATATTAGGTGTATGGTTAGTTAAATGATAAATTAATATAATTAATATATATGTAAAATAATAACAACAGAATTTATTATATCCAAAAAGGAATAATTAATTTTCAAGTTTATTTCTTTTAAATTATTTTACAAGTTTATAAATAAAATATATATACAAATGGATAAATAATAAAATGAGTAAATTAAATGTCGATAACACATATAAATAGATAAATAATAAATGAGTAATTAGATGTCCGCTAGAGGGTGATATAAGTAGGTAGAGGTAACTATAAATATTTTACATCTTACCCCCTTAGGCTTTTTCTTCAGAAGAAAAAGGTGTCAATTTACTGCAGTGGAAACAGTTTGATAATTTTTTTTTTTTTTTTTTTTCCACAGTCAACCTCGTATATGGATGAGGAAATTCTTTTTGTTATTTTGAATGGGCCCATCCTTACTTTATCCGTTTTCCTACGGTTTATTTTATTCCCATTCTCGATGTATACCATCTCGCCTATTTTAAATTCTTTTTTTTTTCTATTTTTATCTATCCTTTCTTTATTAGTATGGAAACTTTTTTCGGAATTTTGAAAAGCTTCTTTCCTGGCCTGTTCCAGATTATCTTCCCCAAAAGTGATAGGAGAAATTGTTGATTTTATACCCAAAAGTAAATATTCAGGTTCAAATTTTGTTGAACTATGAATTGTCTTGTTGTATTCCTTTGTACAATCTTCTGCGATTTTAGACCACGCTCTATTATCACCACTATTTATTTTGCATCTTATTCTATTAACAAGAGTTTGGTTTAGTCTCTCATTTAGGCCATTAGATTGGGGACAATCTATTGATGTAAATACAAGTTGTATATTTTTTTTATTTAAATAGTTTTTAAATTCTTGAGAATTAAATCCAGAGTATTGGTCTGTCAAAATCATTTTAGTTTCCTTTCCTTTTGTAACTGGATCTATTAATTTGATAAATTCTTTAGCGTCTTGACCTGTCGAAGTGGAGATCCAAGCGTATCTGCTAAAGTGATCCACTAAAATGTGCATAAATCTTTTCGGTGATCTGTTCCCGGCGAATCCTCCTACCGTATCAATGGACATAATTTCATAGGGTTTACTTGGAGGCCCTAATTTCGACATTAATCCAATTGTTCTTCCTTTACGAGTTTTGTTTTCTTTACAAATCTTGCAATTTTCACAAAATGAATTAATTAGTCGATCCATATTTTTAAAATAATAATAGGGTCTTATTTTCCTTTTTAATTGAGCATTTCCTATATGACCATAATATTCATGAACGAGCTTTATTAATTTTATACCAAAGTCAATTGAAATATATATCCTTGCTCTGTTATTTAGATTTTTAAAAAAAATATTATTTCGTTTTTCTGTTTTTTTATCATTTTCTATTTCTTTAAAATTTTCTTTTTGATCTTCAATTATTTTTTTTATTTCTATTAAATTTACTACTTTAATTTCGTCTTCATTTTCAAAGTATTCTAATATTGGTTGTCTTGATAAAAGGTCTGCCAAAATATTGTCTTTCCCTTTTTTATAAATGATTTTAAAATTAAATTGAGATAGATAATTGACTAAATCTCCCAATATTTCATCTGTTCTGCTCTTTGTTCTTAAATTTTCTAAGGGTTTATGGTCCGTACAAACTCTAAATTCTCGGCCCATGACATAAAATTGCCAATATTTTATTGCTTCTTTAATTGCTTTACACTCCAGGTGAATAATATCCATTTTCTTTTCTTTTTCTGATAATTTCCTAGAAAAATAAGCAACTGGATGCAACATACCATTAATTTGTGGTTGTTTCAATACTGCACCAATTCCTTTTAAACTAGCATCTGTTTCAATTATTATTTCTTTGTCTGTATCATATATTGCTAAAATGGGTGAGGAACATAAATATTCTTTAATTAAATTAAAACTTTCATCACATTCTTTTGTCCATTCAAATTTTACATTTTTTTTTAATAATCGATGAAGTGGTTCAAATTTTTCTGTACTGTTTTCAATATATTTTAAAAAAAAATTTATTGATCCTAAAATACTCCTTACACCAGATTTATCTGTTGGTTTGTTTAGTTTTCTAATAGCAGCCAAATTTTCAATTGCTGGTGATATTTTATTTTCTTGTATGAAATGTCCAAGATATTTCACTGAATTAGAAGCAAATTTACATTTTTCATATTTTAGTTTGAAACCCACTTCGTCTAGTATTTCAAAAGTTTTTTTTATATGTTTCATATGTTCCTCCCATGTTTTAGAAAATATTAAGATATCATCGATATAATTTATAGAGAATTCGTCTAAACCATTCCTTCTTAAAATATTAGATAATGTCCTTTGAAAAATCGCTGGAGCATTTTTAAGACCATATGGTAATACTTTAAACCTAAATTTCCCAAATTTTGTAATAAATGCGGTTTTCTCTCGATCATTTTCTCTTAAAGGAATGTTCCAAAAAGCCGAATTTATATCAATTATCGAAAAATATTTACAATTAGGTATCTTTTCAATAACATCATTTATAGTTGGAAATGGAAAACATTCTGGTATTATCAATTTATTTAATCTTCGGTAATCAATACAAAGTCTTGTCCTCCGACCATCCTCTTTTTTGAATGCAAGTGTAACTGGTGATGAAAAACCTCCATCTGATTCCTCAATTAACTTTGCCTCTAATAATTTTTTTATCTGATTTTGTATTTCTCTCTCGTCTATTATATTGCATTTATAAGGTCGTGAATTAATATATTCCTCTTTAATTAATTTAATCTCACCTTCTTTACATTTTACTTTTCCAACATCAAATTTATTTTTAGCAAATATATTTTTGAAATTTTCTATTATCGTTTTTAATTCTATAATTTTATTCTTATCTTCTATATAATCCAATTCATTCATATTTATTTGAAAATCGTTAACATTATTTTTTATATTTGTTGGTTTTATTTTTATAATATTCTCATCATCTATTTTCTGAAAAATTTTTAAATTTTCATTTTGTATGAGTCTGAATTTCTTTATTGCGTCGAGTCCCAACAGTAAATCATAAGAAAATTTGTTATTTTTAATTACATAAGTATTTAGATTCTCCGTAATCTCTCCGATTTTCAAACTAATATTTGCCCGGCCTTGACAGAAATTTTTACCACTAAGTGTTCTAAATATAGATTTGTTTTTTTCTAATTTTAACTTTAAAATATTTAAAAGTTTTTTATTTAGTAAGCTTACATTCGAACCACTATCATAAATAGCTTTTATATTATATTTATTGTCTATTAATACATTTATTTTTATAAGTGGATTAAATTCTTCCGGGCTTTTTAGTTTAAAGAATCATAGTTTTCATTTATTTTAAAATTTTCTTTTTCATTTAAATTACTTTCTTGTTTTATCTTTAAATTTTTATTTCTACATATATTTTCAGAGTGATAACGGTTTGGCCAACCAAAAGATTCGCAAATTGAGCACGAAAATTTTTTTTTTTTTGTATCACTTGTATTATTTTTATCTATATTTTCGTTTTTATTAAAATTTTTATTATAATTCGTTTTAATTTTATTAAATTCATTTGATAAATATTCAATTTTCTTTAATTCGGAAAACAATGTTTCAATTGTTTTTATTTTTTCATAATCTAGTCTATTTTGAAATTTTTCAGGGAGTCCCATCACTATCATATGAATCCTAGACTGTATTGTTCCACCGTTCTCTATTTCAATACATAGTTTTTCTTTTGTAATTGCATAATCGATGATGGACCCTCCTAAATATTTAAAATCAAAAGCTTTTTTTATTTTTATCCAACTTATATCTCTAAATGTATTTTGAAAAGATTCTTTCCAAAGATTCCATTTATTTAATCCAAATTTTGTTAAATTTGTATCATACCAGTCTTTTGATATGCCTAGTATATAAAATCGAAGCGTTTCAATAATATTAGTCTCATTCACTATATTATTTCTAAAACATTCATTTTCAAATTTTTGAATCCAAATTATTGGATCTTGATTTTTATTAAATTTTTCTAAATTTAATTTTTTTTCAATATCATAAAAATTAAAATGAGTTGCACTTAGCTGTAGTTGTAATTTTTCAATTTCCATTTGTAAATTTTTCTTTTCTTCTTGATCGAAGTTGATTTCATTAGAAATTTCTTCTAACGGAATTTTATTAAAAGAAATATTTTCACCTTCATCAAAATAAATTTTTTTAAGTTCTTCATTTAATTTTATACCAATTTTACGATATCCTTGAATGGGTTTTATAGCCAGCATTGAACTCTTAATTATAGAGTTTGAAAGTAATATGGGATGATTTTGAACTTTCCTTGATTCTTCTGGCAACCTATACCATAGTTCTTTGTCTTCGGATAACCCAGAAATTTCATATTCATTTTCTTCCTTTTTCACAATATGTACATAAAAAAATTTTTTTTCCATTTTAAAATTGAAAATTAATTTGTAAAATAATAACAACAGAATTTATTATATCCAAAAAGGAATAATTAATTTTCAAGTTTATTTCTTTTAAATTATTTTACAAGTTTATAAATAAAATATATATACAAATGGATAAATAATAAAATGAGTAAATTAAATGTCGATAACACATATAAATAGATAAATAATAAATGAGTAATTAGATGTCCGCTAGAGGGTGATATAAGTAGGTAGAGGTAACTATAAATATTTTACATATATTATCCTTCTTTCTTTTTTTCTTTATTATAATTAGATGAAAGACTAAAATTTTCCTCATTACAGCTGTTTTTCTAATTGCGAGTTGGACGGAGAGGTGATTTTTCTTCTTCACAAAAAATTAAATCATGATTCAACAACCACATTACAAAGAGATTAGGGCTAATAAAATGCGAAAATTGAATTTAGGAACATGGAATGTACGTAGTTTACATAAGGCAGGTGTATTCCAAAAATTAGTAATGCCTAGTTTACACGGGCAGTTCTTGTCATTAGTTCAGGGGTGGGCAAATACTTTTAAGTGCGGGCCAAAATGAAATTTTCAAAATGTCAAAATGTGCCGGAGGACCATATTTCGAAAAAACTAATAAAAAAAATTTATCTTTTTTTTTTTTTAGAGACATATTGAAAAGAAATTTCGAAAAGAAAAAATGGTATTTAATATATTACCAAATCATTATTTTTAAAGCTTATTTTAATAATAGCTCAATTACTAATGAAAATTCTTTTTTGATAAAATTATTAGAAATAACCCTCACTATTTGCACATGAAAATTATCTAGAAAATAAAGCTTGCTTTAAGTAATTTTTCTTTCTTTTTTTTTTAATTTCCTAAATGTAGTGGTGTAATATTATGATATGAAATAAACTACAATTTATTTGGGTTGGTTTCAAACAAATATGATTTCAAGGGAAGATTTGGTTAAAACGGCAACGCCTATAAAAAAAAAAATAGAAAAAGAACGAGGGCCAGCCACGCTCATTTCTTGGTCGCATTTGGCAAATTACACTGCATAAATTATAGAGTCTAATGTTATTTATTACCCTATTGATTTAGAAACCAAGACCCATTAATTATAGAAGAAAAATGAGATATCCATTTATGGAGATAATTTCAAAATATCTTATCATAATGAAAGACCCTGGGGACAATTATTTATGACTTAGTGGGCTTTTCTTTTATAATATTTCAAAGAAATTAAGATCACAGTCTCTATACATTCTTAAACACCTTTTTACCGACCAACGATAGTAAGGGAGGTATTGTTTTCATACCAAATTTCACATGTGGAGAAAAATGAAACTTAATGCATCAGTAGAAGTTGATCCACTTTTGGTGCAAATCCGGAAACCGGCAGTGGTAGTATTAGCGATCGACGATAGGAAGGGAAGGGTTATTTTCACACCAAATTTCACATGAGGAGATTTTTTACATATCACCACGAATCATGGACTTTGTATTAGTTTTATCCTCGAGAAAAATCATCTTTATTATTTTTTTTCTTAATTTAAAATTATATGACGTCATCCAGTCATTCATGACCTCACAGCCTGGTCTTACATATATATTATAAATAAAATAAAATTAAAAATATTTATGTTCTATCCATATCTGTTTTTTATTACATTAATAGATATATTAAAATTATTTGAAATTGTTTCTGTAGCTGGAAATTAATTTACTTCAAACCGTTGGTCGGTTCGGACCTGGCACAGGTCAACTTATTTTATTTTGGTTTATCTCTTTTCTCTACAAAATAATTTCACATAAAATAATTAATAATCAATCAATCAATTTTTATGGACATTTGATATTTGATATTTATTAGTTTAGCTCTTTGAAAAAATCAAATTTCTTTATTTCTGATTCTTCTAACAATGATAATAAATATTATTCAAGTGTTTAATACTGTATCTTTGAAATCTACTCATAATTTGTGTTTTATGATGATGATGATGATTAGATTGAAAAATAGAAGAACCAAGATGATTGATTTTTTTTATTCTTCATTCTCTAAGAAATCCACACATAATATCTAAAAAAAACGAGCGCCATGTGGATGTAAACAAGTGGACAGAGTAAAAAAGACCAAATTGAGGGTAATTTATCAACGAGGAGACCTGCAGTTGGTTCTGAAACAGTGTCAGTGCGAATCGGTCAATTTACATATTAATACATAAACAAATTTTCTGAAAATGCACGTTGATCCTACTGACAGGATAATGGAAACTAAATTCTTTTTAAATTTTCTTTATTTTCTTTTAAGAATAATTTAAAAATATTTAAATGTTTATGTTTTCAAATTTTAATTATTAACTATATTCTTATAATTCAGCAATTGTCAACATATTTAGTATTTGGAGTTGATAAGGGAAAAAAAATGAAAACAAAACAAAAGCTTTGGCGATTTCCATGTTTGGTAATAGAATAATAAATAAATAAATATTCACCATAAATGAAAGTCATAAAAGAAAGTAATAAAATATAAAAATAACAATTAATTTTGAAAAGGGATTGTTAATGTCTTTTTTTTAAATTGCAGAGTATGTATTATTAACCAAAATTCAAGGTATTAATAAAAGCTCAAAAAAGCATTATCCACTTTCCTACAGCTTGCTGTTTTAAACGCAATTTAAATTATAAAAGGTAATATTAAACTATAATTACAGATATGAATAAATGTCAGTTCGCTAGTCATATTCGAGTTTTAATTATCATTTGACCAGAAAAATATGAAACTTGGAGAAGTCGCGTTAATCGCAAATTTTGGCTCTAGCTTTATTAAAGTTTTAATGGACGTTCTTTTAGTCTCGAAAGAAAGAAGAAGAAGAAGAAGAAGAAGAAGAATTCAGCGTCTATCTTTTGTTGTCTTTTAAAAAATATCCAACCACTAATGTTGCGAATCAAGTTCAACTTTCTTCTTCTAAAGAAGTCTTTGACGGATGATAAAAGATTTGAGGGTTATTAAGAAAATTTAAAAAAGTTTCATCGAGAATGAACAAAAAAAAAACCATAGTCGAAAAAAAGCATCGGATTTATTATTATATGAATCAAATAATAAAAGATTTTGTTACGTAGATTTTTTTTTATTAAAATGCTTTTAAGAATTTTTAAGGGATTATATATATGAGAGTCAATGATAATAGGATTTTTTTGAAAAAAAACAAAAAAAAAACTTGTATATGTATTTATATAGATATTTTCTATGTTCTTATAATCTTCAATATTTAATTTGATAACATTAATATAATACTAATACTAAATAAATAATAATACAAAATTAATATTTTTCAAGAATTATTTTTCATGTATTCAGGGAATGAAAAACCTCTTCTTCTAATCGTCTTAAAATATAATCTTTGCTCACATAATTTTCCACAAAAAGGCCCGAAATTTGATGATATATTAACATTGAGATCATTGGAAAATATAATGTTTTGGTACATACAATATGGCGGCTGTGACGTCAGATAGGCGACAAGTTTTAGTCGAAATGTTCACTCCCTACCCCTCTGATAAATATTGTAAGAGGTGGGTGAATCTCAACTAATGAGATGTCTAATTAAAATAAAAAATAAATAAATAAAATAAAAATCTTTGTCAAAATTACTTTTGTATCACCCGGAACGTTTGAGAGAATAGAAGACTGTGGTGGAGGGGAAGTCAATCTTGGAGGAGGTGGTAGCCCCTCATGCACCAACTCTTACCTTCTCGATTATAGTATCTGGACCATATTCAGAACAGGAACCGATATTTCAATATATTTGTTCAAAAAGACTTTACAGAGTTTTATTTGTTACCTTCTCTTTTTCTATAGACTTTCCGAAGACTCCTAATCGATTAAACATTATTTTATTTCGTTCTTTGATATTAATATACTTAATGTACTTATATATTTGTTAAGAATTACTTTTTTTTTATTTTTTAATTTGTAAAAAAAATCCTCTTATGAGTGACTTTGACTTATCTTGCCTATTAGAATATAATAGTAACATTTCATAAAATTCAATAAACTGATCAATTTTTTTATATTCCCTCTGCCGTTCATTGATTTTAACACAATCTTTGATAACCCTTAACGATCAAGATAATAACAAAGGAGCCACAAAAGCCCTAAAATGGCGTCATTGAAAAGCTATTTTCATATTTCCTTTGTCTGTCTGAAGAGTCATTGATCTCTTTTTTGATCCATCCATCCATTCCCATTTCATTTATACGAAAATGAAACATCGATCCAACAATTTCCTTTTATTGTTCTTTATCGAAATTACAATAACAATAATGTTTTTTTTCGCTGTTCTCACTCGGCTTTTTCACTCATTTTAGTTGAATGATCTCATTTTTTTAAAATTTAAAATTTATTTTTTCAATAAATAATATATATTTTTAAATATTATTATTTCAGTTGATAAAAACATAAAGCGTTTTTCAAAACAGGAAGATATGAAGTGAAAAAAAAAAATTATCTAAATTGAGGCAGGTCACCTTTTACGAGCGTACCATTTACGATCATATGCTCCAGAGATTAAGTTGTAATAAGCAAAGCTCTTTCATGTAATAATTTATTTAATTATTTATCATTTTATGATAAAAGTTACTTCATATTCAACATCTAAACCCTATTTACTATTTATTAATATTATTGCTTTTTAGAGGCTTATCAAAAAATTATATTTACTATTACGAGTTTACTGTAATAATGTTGATAATTAATTATTAATATAAATAAGTTAAGTACACTTTTCTTAGTAGTTAAATGATTATATAACTCCATCTTTTTAATTTATTTTAAGAATAACTATCAACTTTATTATAATTATAGGTTAATAGATTTTTAATACATTAATTAACAAAATTTAGAATTGGATTAAATATAATAAATATAAATATATATCTATATAAGTATACGAAGTGTGGCTATTAAATAACGAGACTGCTTACAATAAATGGTTTAATTAAAAAAATTATGGTACAATCGAACTTTCCCCCTCAATATACTCTCCTCCACTCGCCACACACCGCTTCATCCTTTTTTCCCACTGCTCAAAGCAGTGTTCGAAGTCGTTTTTTGTTAGGCCTTTCAGAAGCTCCGACGTTTTTCTTTTCGCCTCTTCCATCGACTCGAATCGGCTTCCCTTTAGTGCGGACTTGATTTTCGGAAGTCGCAGGGTGCTAGATCAGGGGAGTAAGGAGGGTTGGTTCACCGTCTGCCCCTCTGGAACCCATTCAGCCATTGCCTTGAATTTTGACTTCGACATCCGCGCTTTTTTGATTCTTGGCGATTCAGGAGTCTTCCAGTGCATGGATAGCCGCTTAGTTTCGAGGAATTTCACATTGATACGTTGTTCGTGTTTTTCGTCAAACATCGTTTTCGGCGTAGGAACAAAAATACGTTTATTTTAAACCGCTACAGAAAAAAAAACTACTTCACAGCCAGACATGTGTTCTCGTACTGGAATAGTAGACCCTTCCAGCTGTACAACGGTGCATTAGGTTCCCGTCTACCCTCTCCTCGAGGCCGTCTGCGCGCGCAGTCTCGTTATTTAATAGCCATACCTCGTATATCTATATTATATTTTTTTTATTTATTATACACTTCTACTTAAATATATATTTCAGAGAACTCGAAATCTTATATTTAATATAATTTTTATACATGCATTTATATTTTATCAAAAGATTTAAAAAAACATGATTTATTTACTGCTAGTGTGACATTTTTAGTTAAAAATAAACTTATCTGACATTTTAATCGGTATTATTTAAATAGTTGAAAAAAATTCCTTTAGATAATTTATTTCTGATTTAAATGAATTGCTTGATTTTAGCAAAATATATTAATAATTATAAATTAATAAAAAAAATAAAGAGAAAATAAAATTGTTGTTAAGTATCTCATTATTTTTAATAGATTTATTATTATTTATCAGAAGGTCATCTTGATTATTAAGAGAATAAATTGGTGTCTGGTAAAGTTTTTAAAGGCGATAATAATAATCTTATTATTCCGGGACGATCAATTAAAGTCCCGTCGGGCGGGACAATCGAAGGCCGATACGAATCTTAATTAGAGGTATAAATCGAACAACGATTTATCATGAGATATGAACAGCTCTCCCCAAATGGGATTTCATGAAATTTAAAGCATACATACTGAATGGTTCTATAACTCTATGGGGAAAACGTTACATATAGGTTCCATAATATGAGTAAATTACTGATTTTAAATAAAAAAAAAATTAAATAAATTATAAAAATTAATATATAATGATAATCCAGTTAATATTAGGTTTCTTTGAAAATTAAACTCAATGACAACTATTGTGTTCCTGCATGATATGTTTTCCCCACCACTCTCACCTATCCCCACTACTGCCCATTTTTGTTAGTTGACATTGTTATAAAAAGTATTCATTCACTATTCACTTACTTAATTCTTTTGAAAAGGAGACATACCTCTCCTCCAATTTGTTTACTCCTCGACTGATTTACTTACTCCATTTTCCATTACTAAGGAAACAACACATTCAAATTATTATTATAGCTACTAATTATATATTCCATTGATAAGGAATTTTAATACTTTTATTTGCTTCTAAAGCTTTATTAACCTTTTGATTTGTGGTTGTGCTTCAATCGCTTCATCTTGTTTGGAAGTGTGACTCAAGATTTTATATATCCGTATTTTATTTAACAATTAACCTTTTCAATTAAAATAACTATTTTTTGACTCTTATTGGTATTTTAACAATTGTATTTAAAATTAAATATAAACCTATTTTATATACAAATTAATTCTAAGAGTTAAAATTAAATATGTATAAACTCTTCAAAAAAAAAATTAAATTATTAAATATTTTTACTTTTGTTTATTAGTAATATATTGGGTTGTAGTTAATCATATTAATAGATCAAATCAAGCTGGTATTAGAATTTAATCGACAACAACTATTAAAAATTACGTTATAGTTCTATTTTACGGTCGAGACCTATGAGAATAGATAGATCTGACACGAGCGCCCCTGGAAAGATCTGTGAACTATTAGGTCTAATATCGAATGAATAGAATTAATATTAATTTTAATTATTGCACGCCTCCATCTAAACCGAAACAAACGAGAGTGGAATTTTCTATATTCAGTTATCAGAAATTTTTATTTAATGAAAAACTTCAAATAGTTCACAAGAGAACACCAAAGTGCCTAAAAAAAAAAAACTTTCTAACTATAAAATTCTGAAAAATATAAACAATTATAACATATATATATATATATACACATTATAACATATTACATTACATTATTGATTCCAGAAAAATGTATATTGCATTGCAATATTAAGATTATCAAGTTCAATATTCACTTCATATGTTGCAGATTACATTACATTAATTTTTAGTTAATCGGTTTAGCTTCTGAGTGGCTCATATATGATTTTAGCCCTCAATGTAAATGTTTGAATTACACTAAATATGCTTCTGAATTTAGTAAAAATTTCTATCTATTTTGTTAGATTACCTAAATCTATACTTATTTAAACAGTAGTATTAATTCAAATTCGAAAAAGTCGATTTGAAAATAACGGAAAAGAAATTCCAAGTTTATTGGTTAGTAGTACTATAGAGATACTCTTGAGATTCAAAAAGGTGCAATTTGTACTTTTGATGCGGACACAATGTAGATATTTATAGTGACATCATGTTAATACTCATATAATGATTCATTATTTATTCCTTCATTTTTTATCGAAAGGATTATAAAAAAGGATATAAATTAGCAACTTGGGTAGTTTTGTTTCAATAGAAATAAAAAAAATTTCAATAGTATTAAAAAGTTTGAATTTGTATTAATTCAAATAAAATAACCTTTATTTATTAGATTTTTTTAGTTTTTTCATTGAATTAGTAAAGAAAATCAGGGGAATTTTTTTAAATTTTGAATATTTTAATCATTTGCATATTATATAATATTTTTCTAATCTATTTGGCAATTTTTTGTAACAACTATATGAATCTTTTTGTTTTTTTTTTTAAATTATGACAAACTATCTGTTTATGAGATTTACATGAAATTAGTTTATTTACTTAGTTTTAACAATCTAAAAATATTAAAAATTAGAATCTCGAAAAAAATATTTATTTTTGAAAAAAAAAAATCAAACTATATTTTAACCACATTTTTAAATTTTCGAATATTTTTTATATATATATAAACTATAATGCCATATAAAATAAAATTATAGACTTCCTTTTATACACATATCGTAGATTAATAATTATTCTCGAATTTCTAAAATAATAAGCTGGATGTCTCCACTTGACTTTCTCGCAATTCGAATTGGATTAAATAACATAATATATTATATTTAAATTAAATTTAATTAATTATAAATTATAAATTAAAATGAATAAATAATATTTATTAAACCAGGGCGTGTCTTTTGATGGCGCCACGTCAAATTTTTTTTTAATTTTACTATATAAGATTTAATTTAAAATATTTACTAATTGAAACTTTTTATTAATAAATGTATGATAATAATATTTATATCAAAAGTGTTTTTATAAATAAAATATTATTAATTTAAAAAAATAAAATATCTAAACACGATAACATTTTTCTTTTTTATTTTAATGCTGATTAGACATGGATTCATAGAATTTTTATTTATATTTAAATAAAATTATATACATCGTAAATAATTCTTAAAAAGAGTTCCCCTTTTTATTTTTTTCTAACAGCTCGTGATTCAGTTTGCATTGAACATTTGTGATAGTAACATGAATAAAATTGAATATGAAATCACATCTATCTAAGGTATTTCAATTATATCATTATAATAATTTTATAATAACATTAAGATTATTTGTTTTTTAAGATCTTAGTTTATTAATGCATATATTCAATTTCTAAACCTATTTTATTATTAAAATATAGAATTATTTAGTTAGGACTTTGTTTCTCTATTATTTTTTTAAATTTCATGAGTAATTATTTCCACAAAATATCATTAATGATTACTTTATAATTATTTATATAATAGTCAATTCATATTTTTATTTATTTTTGAAACTAATATATGAAATATTTTAAATATATTACAAATAAAAAAAATCTGGAGTGTCTTCACTCGACTATCTCGCAAATTTGAATTGGATTAAATAACATAATATATTATATTTAAATTAAATTTAATTAATTATAAATTATAAATTAAAATTAATAAATAGTATTTATTAAACCAGGCCATGTTTGACTCTTTGTTGATGGCACCACGCCACGTGTTGGCGCGTGAGATTTGCAGTGTTAAAAAATTAATTCTGATACTTTCAGCAAATAAATCAAGCTGAAATTCTATATATAGCAGGTTTATAATAATTATTAATCATGTGAATAATTATCAAACATATATCTTTATTTTTACGGTCATTTTAGAAGAAAAAAAATCAAAACGTTGTAGGTAATGACCTTGTTTCAAATGAGCTACATTTCTCAAAAGTTGATAGAAAACTATGAATTTTGTATAATGCCCATGTACCAAATTTCATCATTCTAGCTACAACCGTTTTTGGGTAATCTTGTCTACATACACACATACACACACACACGCACACAAAGACATTTTCCTCAACCTTAGTGAAAATGACTCAGGAATATTCAAAACATCAAAATCTTGAATTTTCATGAGATAGTAAAAATAAATGAAAATAAATGTTTTGATAAAGCCTTTAATAGAAAACTAGATATTTAGATAATAATATTAATTTTAAATATTTGTTTCTTTGAAATTGTTTCACACAATATTATATTTGTAGAAAACTATCTATAATCATAACTAATATTATAAAAATTTATAGAAAAGAATGGATGATTTCTTTAAGGAAAACGAAGAATCTTTACCTTTCGTTATTATTATTAATAGTATTATTTATTCTTATATATTTTTTAAATCTTATATTATTGATGAGGTTTGTTTCTGATTCGTACCGTACGACTAGGGATTTCATTTATAATGAGGATAAAATTTTCCCGATTTACTGAATTATATATTCCATAAAACAGATCCATCATATTGTCAAGTCTATTGTTGATTCTCTATTCTAGATATTCTATCTTCGATAATAGCAATATCATAAGACAATGAAATCCATTATTTATTCTATAGTTGATCATGGTCGCTTTATCTCTTTTAATGATATGACATTTTGATTACATTTAGCTATGAAATTGATCTAAATATTGAATTTTTAAAAGCAAAATGATTATTCGTTACTTGCCAAAGTACAGTTAAAAGTTAATGTAACTTATTAATTAGTATTAATTCTTTTAATTTTTTAAGAAATTTACTTATTAAATTAAATAATTTAATCAAAAAGTTTCTCTCTCTCTTAGATAAACACTTATTTAACTTTTTTACAATTAACAAATAAAATGAAATGAACCAGTGTAGGCCCCTTAGAATACAAAAATCAAATTATAATGAGTATGGTAATTTCTAAATTCTAATATTAAGGAAAAACTATCGTCAGGATGAAAATCACTAAATCCATGTTAATCTAATAGAGAAAAAATAATTATGAATAAATATTTATTTTTTTATTCTCCTGTGGTAAATAACAAATCATAACACATATATTATATTTAAATTAAATTTAATTAATTAAATTATAAATTAAAATTAATAAATAATATATTTAACTATCAAACATATAACTTTATTTTTACGGTCAGTTTAGAGGAAATAGAATGTAATTTCATTATTTTAGCTCAAACCGTTTTTGCGTAATCCTGTAAACACACACACACACACACACACACACACACACACACACACACACACACACACACACACACACACACATGGGTTCTGCTGAACTGGGTGGACGTGTTGATGCTTGCTCTTGCCTTTTTGCGGGATATCTTTGGCATTTTTGGTGGTATAGCCTTGCTTCTTTCACTGTTTTGTTGTGCTTTTTGCTCTCTGTTGGACTGACTCCTGGTGAGTCTCGTGCGACTGGGTTTTGCACCTAAGCGCGGACTTTTCGTCTGCCCGGAGCTCAAGTTCTCGTATCTATTTATCCTTTAATCCTTCTTTAGTAGGGATATTTTTGGATAGGAATTCGAGGTATTTATTATATTTTGATCTTTTTCAACTTCGGGTCATTCATCTTACTTTACCCCTTCCACCGAGCTGTTAGGTGGGCGTTCTTTTGAGAGAGGGGGTGCTGTGTCAGGGTGCTTGGGAGAGTGGTAGGCGGTGCTCTGCTCCTTCTCCTCCATCGCATCGCCCTGTCGCTTTGGTTGCGGCTTCTCAGGGGTCCACGGGGTGGCTTGGTTGCTTGTCCATTTATTTATTTATGTATTTGTTTGTTTGCTTGTTTATTTGTCTATCTGTTTATTTATTTATATATTAATTAATTAATTAATTAATTATTTTGTTTGTTTTTGTTTATTTGTTTGTTTATTGGTTTGTTTATTACCTTATCATTTTCTTATCATTATCATGGTCCTCCAAGGATGGGGTTGAGGTGGTGGTTCACGCTCCATCTTCGTAAAAGCATTGCCACCGATGCCAAAGCGCTAGGGGAAGGAACCCCGAAGATAAACCAAACATGGGAGACGATAGAAAGGAAGGTGAGATTACGGCGTAGGGATTCGGATGCCCAGTGCCGGCGTCTGTCAGGGGTGAGCAAGCGGGCCCCGGGATGTCGTTAACTAGCGACCGCATTGCTGCAAGGGTGGACAACTTGGCCCCTGTAGCATCTAGTACTACAAGTGAGAGGAAGAAAACGGCTTACAAGAAATTGGGAAAGTTGGTGGACCAACTACTGGAATTCGTTAAACCACGACACAACGTTCACGGTGAAATTAAGAAATTGGCGACCTCCATTAAGAGCTGCTATAACATTATTAGCAACTTGGAGGATGAACCAGAATGGCTCGTCCAGTCCCTCACTACACAGAGAACGCAGACGTCACCAAAAACAAAAGCTGAATTAATGGAGGGGGAAAGGTCGAAAGACATAAGTGACCAGGAGATAGTTGAGCGCCCCCCTGAACTTCAAGCGCAGGAGAACGGGAAGCACAAGAAGAAGAAGAAGAGTAAAAACAAAACCAATAAAACAAAGGAGAAGGAGGAGATCCTGAAAAAAGAAAGACATGAAGAAGCCCCTACAAACCAGCCCGGGTCAAGTCGGGAAATGCAAAAATGAGAATATTGCAATTAAATCTCAATCATTGCGCCACGGCATAGGATCTTCTGAGACAATCAGACAGATAGCTGAAGGTGGACGTTGCAATTATCTGCGAACAACACAGAAACCTGAGTAGGGACGTGAAATTTAATAACACACATGTTGGCATCGGAGAGAGAATGGGTTGCAGTCAGAAGCCTCTCCGTCATCGTAATGAGGGAGCTTAGGCTAGGAGAGGGAGAGAAACTGCCCAGAAGACCATCGGTGAAGAAAGATACCTAGGCATTGGTGGAAGAGCCTAGGCTAAGGCCTCTTCCTGTGATGGAATACCTTACGGTGGTCCCGTCAAGGCCGCTGGACGTTAGGGAGGTGTTTTTTAGTGGGTAAGAATCCCACACTACTGTTGAATACGGGCTCACAATGTCTTTTAAGAAGATTTTCACCTACCCTCGAAAACACACACACACACACACACACACACACACACACACACACACATATATATATATATATATATATACAGATAGTTTTCTCAACCTTACAATTAGTGAAAATAACTCAGGGGCCTTCAAAGTGTATAAAAACATCAAAATCTTGACATCGAAAATTTAAAGCGATCGCAATACTATTTCTGGCGATTTAGTAAAAAGAACGAATTTTAAATTAAATTGAACTAGGATATTTTTATAATTAAGTTAATTGTTTTAATGCAATAAATAAAATATTTAGAAATAATTTGATTTAATTTTATAATTATTTATTTAAATAGTAATAATATTATTTTTTTCAATTTAAATTAATTGAATATATCTCTAACAAATATTATTATTATTATTATTAATAATAATAATAATAATATGGTTATCAGTTCATAAATTTGCCTCATAAGAACCAGTTTGGGAAACACTTCATTAGTGAATATTGACAGGGAAAGTTTCCTTTGATTTATGATCATAGTGAGAGATGCTGATAAATGAAATTTAGATGAAAATTGAATCTGGTTTCTTGTAACAACCAATAGTTGCCTGATAATGATGAACATAATGAATACAAGCATCTGTTCTAACCAAATTAATTATTATTTTTATTAATCATTAATTGTTATTATTTTTTTTCTGTTTCAGGTAAGCATCTTCTTTTGTTCTGTTTTGTCATTCAATCGTATGTATACCCATGATCCTAGTAAATGTAAGTATAATATTTCTCTAAAAACTTAAATACTTAAAGTAATAAATGACATAGTCATATAATAATAAAAATATTATAATTGATAATATTCAACTTAAACTTTAAATTAAAGAATGGGAAAAAAAGTTGTTATAATTTTTGATCAATCATAAATATTTTAACATATTCCATTCTGTTTTGAGAAGGATAGAATAATACACTTACTCAACATAATATCTTGTAGAAAATTATTCAAATGTTTACTTCGGAAAATCACTTTTTGATGAGTTCACCCCTCCTATCCGGAGAGCAACATGAGGAACATGAAAAAATAAAAAAAAAAACATTAATTTTTTATAGAATCGAATCGATCTTCTAAATTTCTATCACTTTGAGTTTAATATTATGACTATGAATAAAGGCATTAAAAGAGTTTGAATTTTAAGGGGGAACTGGATAAATATGAATGTTGCATCTTGATAATCTGGGAAAAAATGATTTTAATTTCAGCTTAATTTGTTATAAAATCGATATTCAATAAATTTCTCAATCAATCATATTTAATTAAATAGTTTACGAAAAAAGTCATCATTTTTTTTTCATTAAATAAATATAAAGTTTAATTTAGGTTAATGAAGTTATGTTTGGGAGTTTTATCAAATGAATTGAATCTACAATATCTATTTGAGTGCATAAAATTAAATGATAATTTATTTTATCAACAAACTTGATTGTTCACTTACTCAATCATTGATAAACTATTATAGAAGGCATTTGAATGACAATAATAAAACGGAACACAGTATGTGGTTTAAATAATACTCTAATTCTCTAATATAAATTTTTTTAATAAAAACGAGTGCCAAATTCTTAATATTTGAGAATCTTAGATTCACAATCTAGTAATGAAATAGTTGTTATTGGAATTGCTTTTTGTTTTTATTTTAATAGGATGGTCAATATTTTTGTCGATCTTTAAAATGGACATTTAATGAGAAAGTTAAATTGTACTTTATTCATGGAATCATTTAACTCATTTCGATCAAATACATTTATATTTTGGAAAATACATTTTGAATAATAAACAACGTTTAACGAAAGCTAACATTTTAGTAAAGTATTTAAAAATCCATTACCATGTAAAAAAATGAACACTCTATTCAAACATAGTTTTCAAGAGATTGTTGTTAATATTAATAATGATTGATGAAGATAAAAATAGATTTAAAATATGTGTGTATTTGAAATCAAATAGTTCTTTCATTCAAAATTGTATGATTTCTACTATCAACCTTTGAGATATTTTGTAAAGCACAGTGAGATGTACTCTTAGGAGGGATAGTAGACAATGTTATTGAATTAATTTGAAAATATAAAGGAATTTTATATGTTTAATCGTATATGTTGATATCAGAATCTTTTAATTTAAAATTTCATTTTAACTGTCATTCGAAAGTATATAAAAGATATAAATTCACATTAGAGCCCTTTAACTATAAAACAGTTTCAAATTCACTAAATTCATTTTCTTTTAATTTAATTCACTTCTTCACAAAAAGAGAAACAGAACAATAACGATTTGATTTGATTTGATAAAAAAAAAGTGTTTCCTACCAGTTTAATATATGTACATCCATCTCAGTAAATGATTCAGCGTTTCTTAGCTAAATTTAATTCGTATTCCTATTTCGACGATATGTTAGCAAGACGTGCAAATTGGATAGAGTATCTCTCTTGGGTTGCGAATAATGAAATAAGCAGTATGGAGGTAACCTCGGCCAGCACCGTTAGTGAAGGCCCATTAATCAGCGGGTTAATTAAGGACCCCATGTGTTGCCCCCATGTCAGCTACTCCTAGCATTTTTGGCAGATGTCAAATTATCATCACCTCTGACTTGAAATGGAATAAGAGTCGAAATAATTAAGAACACGGTTCTTGAATAATAAATGACAAGGTCGGAAAGGTTTGAAATTTATAACCTCACCCCCCCCCCCCTCCTCAAAAACAACAAATAATTGTCAAAAACAAAAAGAATCAATTCTTATTTTATAAGAAGAACATGTGCAATTTTGAAATTTTAACAATTTTGAATTATACCTATACTAAAATTCTGAAAAAAAAAAACTTTAAAATAGATTTAAAAACGATTAATTCCAAACAATAAGCACTATAACCATAAAATTTGAAATGGGTAAAAAAGTCGTCAAACTACATTTAAACTTTATATTAGTTTAAAAAAGTTTAATCATTTATATAACAGTTGGAAAATTAAAATAGGTAAATTGCATTTAAAGGCTGGATAAAAAATATAATGAGTAAGAGGAGGAATTTTTTAGTTATAACAATATTAATTTCAGATCATTAAAAAAAAAGTGAATATTCCTAAATCTTCCTAGTCGAAGTAATTAATCTCATCCTTCCAACAATTTCTATACTTTGTAAATTCCTCCACAATACCTTCATTTACAATTAATTATATGCATTTATTCGTTCAAATTTATCAAAATTTATAAATTCCATTTATTGAATTTATTTCCTTTTATTGACCTAATCAAATACTTAATATATTAAGTCAGAACTATTAATAAATATCAAAATTCGAAAATAAAACTAAATTAATTTACTAAAATTTAAATTTAAATTTGACTTATTTAAATTAAACTATATTTATCATTTTAAAAAATAAATATTCTAACAAAAACATTTTTTTTTTTCTTATTTTTTATTTTTGAAAGTTCTCTTCCTTTTTCTTCTTTTTGTTTTATAACATCTAATAAAGTTTTCTGAAAAGTTCGAATAAATTATTATTATTACTCAAGCTCTTTATTTTTACAACTTGCATAATACTTTTTCATTGTTTCATAATTTCAAAAAAACACACTTCGAGGTCAAGGCGTAGATGCTTTGTTTGCAATAAAAGTACATTACATATAACGATGGTATCATAAAAATAAATAAATTATGCTGGTAAATTTAGGGTTTTTACAGAAAAACGGTAAATAAAATAAATTATAAAATATATATTTCTTTTGTTCATTTTATTATACCTATTATTATTATTATTTTATTTTATTATATATATTTATGAAATATTTGCATTTCATTCACATAAAAACATTTCGTTTTATTATAACTAGCGATTCATCGCCTTATACAATGCATATATAAATAGATAAAATATCATAAAACTATAACTATTCAAATTTTGACTAAACTCTATGTGTAGACTGTAGATCTTTCTTCAAAATTGAAATCAAGAAAAAAGCTTTTTACCTTGTTTTCTATTTTTAAAATGTAAAAAGAATAAATTGATTAATTTTATTAAAAATAAAAATAAATCAGAAAAATATATCTTTTCATTAAACATTTAATATCTATTATATTTGGGTATTTATTGAATTTTTTATAGAATAAAAATATTTTTTTTTATTAAATAGTATTAACTCTCCACTGAGAGTTGAAAACCGTTGTTCTCAGGCACACCAACATTTTTACAATTGTAAAAATTTGTTCTCAAAAATTCTAGAAAAAAATCACCGTTAGGTAAAAAAGTTTCTCTAAAAGAACTTCAATAAATACATCATTTTAGTCAAATACTATAAATATTTTGTTATCTTGTTATATAATTATATAATATATAATTGAATTAAGATTAGCATAATAAATCGTTAAAGTTGTTGTTACTTGCAATCTTACTTGTGAAATTTATGAATTTAGTTTTTACCCTTATAGAAAAAAACTGGAATGTCTCCAAAAATTTAAATTTACAGTATAGTATTGTTATTAAATTAAATTAATCACAATTGTCATATTTATTAAATTTAAATTTATAAAATCTTTACCTTCATTTTTAAGTCAAAAATTAACACATCGACAATTAATGCCTTCACATTGAAGTAGATTTTACCCAGATGCCGACATATTTTATTGTAAAAAAAAATATGACTTGGAAATATTAATAAAAGATAAATATGTGATACCTACTTATTCTTTAAGCTTTTCATTGAAGAATTTTATAATTACACTCGAGCGCGTTATTGGCATTGCATGTCAAATTTTCGACAAATGCCACATTACGCGCTGGTGCGTGACATGTAAAAAGTAAATCAAAATAAGAAAAATTAGTGACAGTAAGCATTATTTTTATTTAAAACTGTATCAAAACAATTATACATATTACTAATGAATTTACATTTACAAGAAAATTATATTCGTAATATTACAAAGGATATATTTAGAATGTTATTTATGTATTATCTTTCCACAATCTAAGCAGTACCACCACCAGGAGATCCTTCACAAAATTTGCAAATATATATTGTATCTTTACGATTCCCTTCGGAATAGCAACTTTTGCATTGCTTTCTTAGAATCTTTCGTCCTGGATAGTATAGATACTCGTGCGTTGAATGAATTGATCATAATTCCTATTTTAAACAGTCGGTCCTTTAGAGGTTCTGTATTCTGTTCCAGTCATTGATGCGAGAACATTTCTTTTTTTCACTGTGAAAAAGTACTTTCTGAGCATAATTGTTTGTTTTAACAACAACAGAAATCGATTCCTTTTGTTTCTCTTTTGTGGTGTCCTTCCAGTTATTGATGCGAGAACATTTCTTTTTTTCCTATGAAAAAGTACTTTCTGAGCATAATTGTTTGTTTCAGCAACAATTTGCTCCAAGATATCGTCAGCGTCCGAAATATCATGGCCATGAGTAGAAGGGAAGAATTCCTTGTCACTGTCACTATTATAACTAAAATCACTCGGGTACACGTTTGATAATTAAAATAATTAATATCTTTATTTTTGCGGGCAGTTTAGAGGAAAAAAAAATGAAAACGTGGTAGGTAATGGTCATCTTCCGAATGAGCTACATTTCCCAAAAGATGATAGAAAACTACGAATTTTATTATTCTAGCTCAAACGGTTTTACACACACACTATAGGGGCCTTCAAAGCTTCAAAATGATTTAGGAACCTTCAAATCGTATAAAATTGGCGAGATAGTAAAAAGTAATATTTACAATTAGTTTCTTTCTCCAATCTTCACAAATAAACAACAAATAATAAGAAATGTGGAAAAAACAAAACACGTTGATCAAAAAAAGTTCATTTAAGTATTAAATAATATAAAAAACAAACAAATTAAAGAAAATAAAAAATATTCTCATTTTATATGAACCTGGGAAATTTTATTTAAATGAGTTTCTGTTATTGTCTTTTTATTAATCTTTCCAAGATGATGAATTCAGAAATAATTAAACCATGAAAATATTGTATTTTTACTTAAAAAAAAAATGAAAATAAAAAATATATGTAATATCAAAAATGAAAAAAATTAAGCTTATCAATATCCGTCATTTCTAATTAGTAAAATTAAAATTATATTATATTAAAGAATAAAACAAGCCAATGTTAAAATGTTTTATATTTCACTTAATTTCAATCGGTCCAAAGGAACTATAATCATATAAAAAACGTTTTAAACTAAATTATATAAGATAATAAATCATACTTTATAATATTGTAGTACTATTATATATATACATATATATATATATATATATTTATCATAATTATCATTTATTTTTTAATATTTATAATTTTTCTAGTCAGCTTGAATCGGAGCAAGCGTACCGTACTTGAAAACGACTGCAGAATAAGCAGTCGAAACGTTGTACAGTTATTTTAATTTAATAAATAATTTATACAAACAATGTGGTCTTTTAATAAAAATTCTCTTAATAATTATAATTTTTCTAGTTATCTCCCAAAGATAGATTGTTGATTTGTCAGAATTATTATTTTTTTTTAATATCATTGTAATATAAATCAGGGGTCGGCAAACTTTGTTAGGAAAGGGCCAAATATAAAAATTTTAAAAAATCTGGGGGCCAGACATGTTAGAATATATATTTTAATTGTTCTAACGAAGAATCTAATAAAAAATCAATTTTAAATTAATTAAAATTATATAATTAAATAATACATTTTGCATTAATGTGATGAATGTGTGTGTGTGATTGTTTTTTATTTATTTCATCATATAATTAAAGTTGTTTGTATACATTCAACTACATTTTCGAAAATGTCTTTGGTGTGTACTTCCAAATACAGAAATAAACCCTCTTGTGCATATAATTTAATTATTTTGCATTTGCATCAAAAATGACAATATTTATCCAGGAGCCGGATTTGGCCCGCGGGCCATAGTTTGCCGACCCCTGATTTAAAGAGTAATGCATAGGAGGACTTTTCTTTATTTATTAAAAGTATTAAAGCTAGTTAGAGTTTGGTAGAAGGAAGGCTGGGCCTTATTGGAATCTATTATTTTTTAATAGAATTAGAATGAAAAGACATAAACAAAGTTGAAAATTATTTATTTATTTCCTAACATAGAAGAATATAATTTAATTCTAATGGCTAGATTATTTAAAAAAAATTACCTAGCTAAATTTAATGTAGATTTAATGAAAAGGGGATGAAAATTAGTTTGATCATTTGAATACATCTATCGGTATTAATTCAATATAGATAGGTGTACGTTTTATATTTCCCATCTTTATCTCATTAAGAATGATTGATGGGAATAGGATATATTTTATTTATAAAATTTTTGAATTATCTTCAAAAGATTTACTCCTAATAATTTAAATGATAATAATCGATATAAATATATATAATTTTATAGACAATAAATTATGATACAAATTAATATAATATTTTGATATTCCTTTGCGTTTCAGGTTCCAAGAATTTATTTCCATTATTTCTATATTTATGCAGCTAAAGTTTATCATAATAGTACAATGTTTTATTCAAATTTTGAAACTTTAGTTAATAAATATATTAAATTAAATATAATTTTATTTGGTACAATACGTTTTCGACATAAAATTTTTTTTCAATAAAAATTAATTTCATTTCAATAATTTTCTGGTAATACAAAATATATTTTAACATTTTTTCTTGTTAAAAACGAAATATTTATTTCCTAGAAAGTGTGTAAATGTAACCTAAAAGACAAGAAAAAATCTTTTTTTCTCTCTCTCTAGCTGGACTTTTAATTACCAAAGGCTCCAGTGATTTGGTTTCCCCGAAACGAAGAGGGTAGGAAGGTAATTTATAAACCAGACGACTCTTCCTTCCGAACTCGAAATGAACAATTTAATTGAATTTGAACTCATCTAATCAATTAAAATTTTATTCTTTCAACTGAATGTGTTTTTTCCTAAATAAATACAATCTAATCCTGCTATTGGTCCCCTCTCATCCATTTCACACCTTTTCCTGTCTTTAAATCGTGGTAAATAAATATCGAAACGTGTGATTAGCCCGGAGGGTTCAGCTCGTTCGACCCTTTAATGAACATAGAATAATATTTATATATATATTTATCTCTAGGATGGTAACACGAACAGAATACCTAACCAGGTATGTATGTGATTGTTTTAAACACGTAATCGATTCTTTTTTGATAGAATGAATTGTATCCCATTATTTGGTCATTTTTTCATTAATATATTATTTTTATGGATACATACGATATTTAATAAATTGCCATGAAATGTCATCAAATCGACCTTCAAAGGATTTCTTGGCACACGCTATGTGTTAACTATCCACCATTTTAATTCAAACTAATGGTCTGGATAACCTTGGGTTAAGCTGCCGTTAAATTTATTCAGTATTTTATTCTGACATGAGTTGCCCTGTTGCGGCTGCCATCTCCTACCCACCCCAACGTTTTGCCTTGATTTATCACCAAAAGTCCAAATGTCTGAAAAAGAGGCTCACTAGGTAGAGTACTTACTACATACTTTTAAATGGCAAGCTATTTTGCACCCATTAAGCTTCAATATAAATTTATATATAAAAAATAATTTCGTTGTTTTATATAGAAGAATTTTTGATGATATACATATCTTCCATCTGGTTCATATCACCAGGAAGAAAACATATGTAACGAGAAGTTAATTAAATAAAAAATCTGGAGTGTCTCCACTCGACTATCTCGCAAATTTGAATTGGATTAATTAACATATAAAATATTTATTTAAATTAAATTTAATAAATTAAGTATGATTGTTTGTGAATTTTAATTAATTAATTAATTTAAAAAATTTAAATTTATAGTATAGTATTGTTATTGAATTAAATTAATTAATTAACATATATTAAATTGTTATTTAAAACCTTTACCTTCATTTTTAAGTCAAAATTTAAAAATTTAAAAAATTAATACTTTGTAGATGACACCACGCCACGTGCTGGGGGGTGATTGGCAGTCAATATGTTAAAATATTTATAAAATTAATTCCGGTACTTTCAGCGATTCGATCAAGCTGAAATTATATCTATAGCAGTTTTATTCAATTTTTAATCATGTGAAAAACTATCAAACTTATATCTTTATTTTTCCGGTCAGTTTAAAGGAAAAAAAAGTATGAAAACGTGGTAGGTAATGGTCCTCTTCCGAATCAGCTACATTTCTCATAAGTTGATAGAAAACTACGAATTTTGAATAATGACCGTGTACCAAATTTATTTATATAAAATAGTTTTATTTTTAATAAATTGCAAGTATTGAATTAAAACTACATTCTTCAAGGCCTTTATAAATTTAATTTTATTATTAAATTCATTTATTAATTTGTCAGTTTGTCTACGTTGGTTTTCTCATTTGGCTGTTAAAATAATACTTTAAAATCCCACATTTCAAATTATTATTTTTATTTTATTTTTTTTATTTAAATATTTTATTAAATTTATTATTAATAAATTGAATAATCAAATAAGCAAAATCTGTTTTTAAACATTTAAACATTTATATATTCTAAGTTTAAATTGGGTGGCTGGTATTGCTGGTTGCATACCTGCCAGGGGCTCCTAGCCAAGTAAACCTTCAGTCAGTCGCTGTCGTTGTGTGAGTGCGCACCGGGCGGGCGACGCTCTCTCTACAGCGAAAGTGTAAGTGAATTTTCCATTAAAATTATCTTAATTCACTAATACTAAGTAACCAATTAATGCCAATCTTTCCACTTACACTCAAAGATCATTGTAAAATTGTTTGAAATGATTTACTGATTTTTTTATTAGCACTTATCACTTAGAGAAGGGATAACGTCCCATTCATCCCCTTAAGCGTTAAATTATAATTGAATATAATTCTAAATCTTGTAACACTCCTTATAATAAAAGTGTTATAATTTTAAATATTAAATTTTATATCAATAAAATAAAATGATGATCAAAAAGATATTATCATCTTCTTCAATGAATATGTTTTAATGTTTAGACTATTTTTATATTAAATTTTATTAATAATTGATTTTATATACAAATATATATTTAATATAATATTCATAATTATAATTTATCAAAAACCTTGTTTACTTTAATATATCCACATTCTTTAAAATATTAATATAATATATATTAAATTTACATAGGATTGATTATTTGTATTAAAATTTGGAAAAATAAATATCTTCTTTAATATTTTTGAATAATTTTTTTTTATAAATTTAAAAATAAAGAAATTTGTGAATACAATCTACTATATAGGTCTCCCACTATATTAAATTAATTCTACAGGTAAATATATCAAACCTAATGCATGTGATTTATTCTTTTTAAATTTCTCCATCGCTTCTTCAAAATTGATTTCTGTTGAGGCCACCGATATGGTTTCTGTTCTATTATTGCCATTCGAATTTAATATATTTTTTTTCCATCTATTCTTAACAGAAAATATCATTTAATATTTTTTTTTTCGTTATGTGGATTAAATTTGAACCTATTTATTTAAAATTATTTTGAAAATAATTTTAAGATGGAAAATAAATTGAAAATATTTCTTTAAAATATATTAAATATATTTAGAATATCACAAGATTCTTATATACCCCTATAATATCTCTAATATCTTAATATATGATAAAAAAAAAAAAAATTTAAGCTTCTTTGGTATGCTCATTCAACACCTTCATATCAATGTACCTGTCCATGAGTGTTCATGTCTGATTAACAATGAATATAAATTTAATACTAATTCTAGAAATTCCCACACAAAGAAAATTATTATAATATATAAATTTTTATTTTAATTTCTAATATTCTATATCATTTCAATTTTTAAATTGATTCTATAAATTTTTATTTTAATTCAATACAATTAGTTGATCTTATATTTATTAAATTATTAGGGTAATATTTGAATATTTCTTCTTTGATATTTATAAGTCCACTATTCATTTTTTCAATATAAAAAAATAAAAACTGGAGTGTCTCCACTCGACTATCTCGCAAATTTGAATTGGATTAAATAAAATACATTAATTTAAATTAAATTAAATTAATTAAATTATAAATTAAAATTAATAAATAAGATTTATTAAACCAGCGCATGTTTGGCAATTTGTTGATGGCACTTCACGTGTTGGCGCGTGAGATTTGTAGTGTTAAAAAATTAATTCTGGTACTTTCAGCAAATAAATCAAGCTAAAATTCTATATATAGCAGTTTTATACAATTATTAATCATGTGAAAAATTATCAAACATATATCTTTATTTTTTTATGGTAACGTTAGAAGAAAAAAATCAAAACGTTGTAGGTAATGGCCCTCTTCCGGTTGAGCTACATTTCTCAAAAGTTGATAGAAAACTACGAATTTTGAATAATGCCCATGTACGAAATTTCATTATTCTAGCTCAAATCGTTTTTGCGTAATCTTGTCTACATACATACACACATACACACACAGACTTTTTTCTCAACCTTAGTGAAAATGATTCAGGAACCTTCAAAACGTATAAAAACATCAAAATCTCAACATCGAAAATTTTCGTGATCGCAATACTATCTCTTACGAGATAGTAAAAATAATGTATTCGTATTTTCATTTTCAAATTTTTTAATAATTTAATGATTCTTAATTGTTAATTTAAACCAAAATTATTTTTTCAAATTTTTAAAAAATAATACAAAAAAAAAAAAAAAAAAAACAAACAATTTACTGTTTTGATTTATCTCACACTCCTACAAACTTTTTCTTATTTTTAAAAAAAAATATTTTAATAAAAAATCATTATTTCTAAAACTTAATGTTGTCTTCAAACAAAATAGAGTAAATATATTCCCTTTGGTAGTTAATTTATGTGGAATCTATATATTATATACATGGTTTGAAACGATTTCTAAAATTAATAACTGAAAACTTGTAATTATTTCATCACTTAACAAAAATATTCAATTCAAATATTATTTGTTATTATTATTATACTATTTAATTAATTAATAACAATTATTTGATTTTATTTTCAAAGTTTCTAAACAGAAAATATTTATTCCTAATAATAAAATATTCAATTATTTTTAATATGGTCTAATAGAAGAGCGTTTAATCAATGAAAACAACGAACCAATTTCAATGATAAAATGATTTAATGAAATTTTAACATCAATTTTCAACTAGTTTCCAATAATAAAATAATTTTAATTAAAATTAGATAAAAAACGAATTATTCAAATTGAAATTGAAATCGAATAATTTTATATTTAAACAAAAAACTTCTAAATATACCATATTTTTACAATTTTTGTGTAATTTCCTCCTGATAATGATTAATTTCATTTGTATTTTCATCTTCTCTTCTCTCCAACTTTTATTATTATTATTATTAATATCTTATTTATAAAATCAATAAATTAAGCCTGATAGTTTATTCTTTAGCGAAAATTAAGTTAAAAATTCGTCATTTAAGCTTTTCAAAATAATTCAAACTAAATAAAATATTTTTGATTTTAAAGATAATTTTTTATTGATGGAGCGAGTTTTTAGGACCGTTTATGAGAAAACTGCAACATAGTGTAGAATCACTGATGCATAGTGGTATTTCTGTTTTGCCATAAAAATGCTATAATCTCCCAAATATATTCATATCATAAAACTATTATTATTATTATTATTTGCGTTTGGACCATCTGGGATCATACAAAACTCCCACTTTGCGGTTTCTTATTTTTTGAGGTAATCCTGCTGGTGCAGGGTTATTTAGAAACAGGCTTGACAGTTCCTGGAGAGGGAGGCAGCTGATGTTAAATTGAATTTATTAGGAAATTTTCGTTCTTAGTTGGAATTTGGAATTGAACGCCGACTTCATGTGTAGAAAATTGCCACTATACACGTACGGCTAAGCTGCCTCCTCAAAACTATATTAATATAAGAAAGAAATTAAAAAATAAATTATTATTTATTTTCTTTGTTATTTAAATTGTGACATAATTTTTCATAAGAGACACTTTAAAAAATATTAAAATAAAATAAAATGTAATTTTTTTTTAAAAAAAATAAGAAAGATATTAAAAAAGATCAATCAATTTTTAATTAAGTGAACATTTTCTAATTAAATTATTCAGTCTATAGATTGTTCTTTTTCAATAAATAATAAAATTTCCAACCTATTAATTTTCAATGAAGAAAAAGTGAGGCCGAAGTGAAGTTGAATAACTATAGAGTAAAATAATCCATTGGAATTTCAAATTCACTTTAAATAATCAAAGGAATCGAATGTTAGTGACCTTCCTTCTGATTATAGGCGGGAAATCAATGATGGAAAAACTATTTAATAAATTAGAAAAAAAACCTCCTTACGTTCACATCCATTGAAATGTATAATATATAGACTATTATAGTTTGTTTTAACCTATAAATAAACACAAGAAAAGTATTCTCTCTCTATCATCTTTATCCAATTATATATATTTAATATAATTTTATCTTCCAATCTATCGCTATTTTTGTTATTCTATGCTACATAACATTTTTCCAACTTCTCCATTCAATTTCTATTCTCGCCTAATTTTCACTATTCAATTAAAAGCAATTAATTTTAATAATTAGAAAATATATTAATATGTATTATATTTGGAATTTTTTTAATACTGTTCCTGAAAATATTGACTTATAAAAAATAATTTATTCATTCAATAAAAAAAGTATTTAGATTTTTTTTTCTAGGAATTTACACTTGTAAAACTTTTTTCCCCTTTCAATGTATAATTATATTATTATTCTTCATTATATATATATTATTTAAGTAAAATAATTGTGTATATTTGATATTATTTTAAATCTTAAAGTCACTATTCGTGACGTTAAATACAAGAGTGGCATGAAAATTGTTAAAGCAAAAAAATATGATTAATATCAAAATAATTTATAGCTCTTGGAGTTAATTGTTAATTTTTTGTTATAAATAAAAATTCTTATACCATTATTAAATAAATCTACTTCAAAATTAATGAAAATTCTGAATAATTTGTTTTGTATTTTTACTCCGCCACACACACACACACACATACGGGTATGTTTACATAAGAACATCATCGTTTGTATCGTAATGTAGCGGTGTTGTTGAGTAATAAAGGGCCCATGGTTTACCGGTGTCTAGTAATATTCTATTCAGGGCTTTAGTTGAATAATAAAAAAATATATGTTATCATTACTTATTAAGTAACTCTTTAAGATTTATAAAAAATCTCTGCACATTCTACTTCCTACCCTAGAGCCCAGCTATAGTCCGGGTGCTATGAGTTGGTGCAGGAAAAGAGAGGCGGGGCTACCCCAGGGCCGTCCTAAGATTTTCGGCGCCCGAGGGCTCCTAAAATTTTGCGCCCCTTTTCATAAGAAATTACACAGAATGGTTAGTAAAAATATATAAACTAATAAAAAATGCCGCCCCCAGAAGGCTTGCGCCCTAGGGCTATAGCCCAATTAGCCCTGTGGTTAGGGCGGCCCTGGGCTACCCTCTCCTAGAGTGACTTCTTCTCCACCACAGTCTTCTACTCTCTCAAACTAAAATATAAAAAATTTATTATGCCTAACAATGTTGCGGGGTATGTTTTTGTAGGAATGGTGGAGGCAAGAGCGGGAACTGTTTGGCCGAGGGTGGGAGCCGGCTCATGCACCAACTCTTACCTCCTTGAGTATCGAGAGATTCCCAGACTTGGTATTTGATCCCAGGACCAGGGGTTGAGAGTCAATTGATTTGCCTCACATAATGCATCGAGTCAGATATAATATATTATATAATAAGTAATAATGATTCCGTTTTTTTTTCCGTTTTTCGCCTTTGACCATTTTGGTCTTCAGGCTATACATAATTTAACATATATACATATCATAACCAAACAAAAAAACTACATAAATTTTAATGTACTTTATTTTTTATTTTCTTTCTTCCCCTTTTCTTCCATTTTGGCCAGCAACTCAATGATGTGGTCCTGTATTACTCCCGATGTTAATTTCTTCTCCAGACTCTCCCTCGTCTCTTCCTTCCTGATTCTTGTATATATTTCCACATCTAGCTCGCGCCCAGACTTTCTTCTTCCAGTCTTGGACTTGCTTTTCCATCAGATATTTCTCTAGTCCCAGCTCCATCTTTATTTTCTTATAGTGGGGGAAATAGGCAGATCTTCCAATCCTCTCCCACTGTATTTGTATTTCTTGCTTTATACCCTTTTTAAACCTTCTTCCATTCTGTTGGTGATTTCTTCCCTGCTCCATTCTTCCAAATTTATAACTATTCCAGGTTCCCCCCACTTTTCCCATCTTTGTTTAAAATTTGCCCCCAGACTGTCTCGCTATCGTTTTTAATATTTCTTAAAATGTTCCTCAAGCATATTTTTGGTCATCTTTCATCTTCCATTTCTAATATTCTTAATATATATTTTCCAATTATTTTGGTTTGTCGAATGACCATTTTATTTCTTCCCGTCTCCATTTTCCAAATATAATTTGGGGTGTTTCTTGCGAGACCTAATATCATTATAATAAGTAATATATATATACAATTATTAAAAAAAAATATCGCTTGTTTAATTAACAATTAAAAATGTTCTTGATGATATTTAAATATTTAAAATAACTTGTTATTCGTAGCCTAAAAAAAATCATTTTTTTAATATCCCTCTTAAGCATTTATTTATTTCAATTCTTTATTTTAACTTTATTTTATAAAAGAAGAGATTTCTTCAATTCAAAAATGTTTATAAAGGAATTGAACAAATTAATTAATTTTTTTTTTCTATTCAATCTTATCTCTATCAATCTCTATCTAAAATTAGATGTAATACCATTAAGGACAAAGAATAATATTTTTTTCCTAAATGAGTTCAGGTTTCTTATATTTTATCTGGATACAGTATCAAATCTCTTACCATTAAATTTTAATCATCTTACTTGTTTGTTTGTAACACGTTTATTGTTTGAACTTGTTTAATTAAAACTAATAAAAGTGACACGTATATTTTTAAAACGAGAGATGGTAAACAAAGAAAACTTAAGATTCAAATTCTCTCTTTAGCATATAAACGTTTATTTAGTCGTTTTTCATAACGATATCAATTTCAAAAACATAATGCGTTAAATAAAAATATAAATTAAAATAAAAAATGAAATTAAATTGCAATTAGCTTGATATCTGTATATTAATTAATTTCTAAATATTTGGCATATTATGAAAGGGCATTAAATATATGTATAAAGAAAATGTCGGTTATACATCAATATTAATCTTATTAATTAAAGACAGCAAAAATTCTCGTTTTATACTAATGACCATTGCAGATGGTGGATGTATCATTCCATCAAACTCTCTCACCATGGTTTTTCTAAAAATTTAATTAAAAAAAGCACAATGAATGAGTTTGTATAAAAAAAAAAATAACGTACAAAAAAAGTAAATGAAAATGAGAAAAGAAAAAGAAATATTTAAAAAAATAATGATTGAGAAATGGTTATTATTTCAATTATAATTGAAAAAAAATAAAGATATTTTTATTTATTTATTTATTATTATTATTATTATTAGTAATTTATCCAAAGGAAAACAATAAATTATTAAAGAGTTCAATTATTCTATTTGCGATAAGAACAAATTTACTTTATACCAATCGCATGTTAGACTGGCCTAAATAACCCACCAGGTATATTACTAACAAGTAACAATCTAATTGACCCATATATCCTTAGAAATAAACCTAGAGAGTAAGTTTAACAATCTCGTGGTTAGTATTATACTGTTATATTATAGCATGATCCATTCACTTTTATTATCCGTATCCATATCATTATTACAGAATTTGTCATCAAGAGTCAAACTTCACTTTTAATTAAGATATTATCATGTCAAAGATCAAATCGCATTATCATGTTTTAATTTGATTGTTTATTATATATATATAAAAAAAAATTTAAATAAATTTTCAATTTTGAATAAGATCTAAATATTTTTAGTAAATATATATTTTTAACTGATTAATTCTTTTATTATATCATATAAATAAATAAATAATATATTCTTATGGTATATAATCTTATATAAATACATATATTTCTCAATAATATATGAGTCCACCTATTCACCTATATTTTCTTTTTATATACTATCTACATCTCTAGCTTTGTTAATCTTTTATTAATTTTATAGTTAAAATTTAAAGGTATAACTAAATATATTTAATGAAATTATTTATTGTTTTGTTTGGAAGTAATTTAAACAATAATTTTGAAGCTAGTGAGAAATTTTAATTTTACTTATTAACTTAAGATATCTTTTTTAGTCTAACACAAAGTGATCAACATAATTTAAAATTTTTTTACTGAACCAAGAGTTTGTAAATTATATTTTTTTTAGTAAAAATAGATAGTAACTCTGAATCGATTTAAGATGGTTTAAATTCCTTAAAAAAACATTTTCTGAAAAACATTTAACTTTATATTTTTTTAACCATTTTTTCCCAATATATATTACAAAATATCGATATATATGTAAAAACGTATTATATATCAAAACAAAATATAAGAAAAAAAAAATAGATTTTTCTTTAGAACTATATAAATATAGAATCTACCATGATGATGAAATATTCTATCAAATTAACCAAATTATGTATTTATTTTAACTGATTGTTGTTGTAAAGGGATTACCAATTAAATCTTGTTACGGACTAGGCAAAATAAATTATGCTAAAACCAGGGATTCCCAAAGTCTGCGCCGCGGCTCACAGGGGAAGAAAGTCAAAAATTTAGAAAAAATACTGATGTATTGAGGGCGCTTCGGAAAAATCTAATTATTTAGGGAACCGCAAACCAGGGCAGATTGGGAACCTCTGGTTAAAATACATAAAACAAATTCCCTACTTGTATTAACTATTATTAATTATACAAAATTTTCGATATCGAGATTTTCATGTTTATATACGTTTTGAAGGTCCCTGAGTCATTTTCACTAAGGTTAGAAAAATGTCTGTGTGTGTGTGTGTATGTAGACGAGATTACGCAAAAACGGTTTGAGCTAAAATAATGAAATTATTCCAAATTCGTAGTTTTCTATCAACTTTTGAGAAATGTAGCTCATTTGGCAGAGGGTCATTACCTACCACGTTTTCATATTTTCCCTCTAAACTTACCGTAAAAATAAAGATATATATTTGATAGTTTTTCACATGATTAAAAATTCTATAAAAAACTGATACTGATACAGCTTGATTGAATTGCTGAAAGTACCGGAATTAATTTTTTAAAACGTTTACTTGCAATCACGCACCAGCACGTGTCGTGGGCCATCAACAAAGAGCCGAACACCCGGTGGTTTAATAAATATTATTTATTAATTTAATTTAATTTAATTTAATTTTAAAATATAATATATGTGTGAATTAATCCAATTCAAATTTGCAAGATAATCGAGTGGAGATACTCCAGATTTTTTCTTTAAGTTCCAAATTAGTTTTCATAGATGTGTGTTTGAAATTCGTGTCATATGGCTATAAAGTATTAATTAGGGGCCTTTGGGCCTTGGGGGTTGACTTATGGTAACTGCACGTGGATTTAATTGCGGGGAAGCGGTTGGTTCCTATACAAACACTATAGGTGGCCGGAGTAAAGAGTGGAGGGGGGAGAGTTATTTGCTATCAAAATTCAACCCAATTGAAGCGGAGTATTTCATTCAGTGGCACACGATTTCGTCATCTATCAACAATAAAGCCCCCGAATCAAATGGTATTTAACAGCAGGTGTCCCCCTGACTCAATGGCAAATGAAATTACTTTAAAAAAAAAAAGTTATTTGCCGAGACTTAATGTGGAGAATAACGTTAATAAACAAAAAAATTGATATAACAAAAAATACAATTTTAAATATAATATATCATAATATAATATCGACTGAGACATTATTTCAAATTTATTTAAAAAAAACATACTAATGATTAATGACCAATTTTTTTTTCTTATTATCTCACCTATCAATCAAAAAATTATATTTTAAAATTAAAGTTTACCTTTTTTAAGGAAAATAGTTTTCCGATAGTCTTAAATTCACCAATATTTAATAATATTTATTGAAATCACATGATAATGATTTGAAGTGATTATAGAAAATTGTAGTTTTTATTTATAAAATAAACGTCCTTGTAAATTATTAAATATATAGTCATAATTTTAATAAAAAAAATTAAATGATTATTTAAATAAATTAAATATTAATGAAAATTATAATTATAAGACAAATCAATAAATATTATTATTAATGTAATATAATTTATGATAGATATATGACTACAACATAAATAATGTTTACAGTTTGTCACCGTATTTTTAAGAGATTTTTATTGAAAATTTATTTTTAAGAGTTTGAAACCTTAATAAAATTAGCTGGAGTGTCTCCACTCGACTATCTCGCAATTTGAATTGGATTAAATAACATAATATATTATATTTAAATTAAATTTAATTAATTATAAATTATAAATAATAAATAATAAATATTAAACCAGCGCATGTTTGGCTTTTTGTTGATGGCACCACGTCACGTGTTGGCGCGTGAGATTTGCAGTGTTAAAAAATTAATTCTGGTAATTTCAGCGAATCAATCAAGCTGAAATTCTATATATAGCAGTTTTATACAATTATTAATCATGGGAAAAATTATCAAACATATATCTTTATTTTTACGGTCACTTTAGAGGAAAAAAAATCAAAACGTTGTAGGTAATGACCCTCTTCCGGTTGAGATACATTTCTCAAAAGTTGATAGAAAACTATGAATTTTGAATAATGTCCATGTACCAAAATTCATCATTCTAGCTCAAACCGTTTTTGCGTAATCTTGCCTACATAGATACACACACACATATACACATACACACATACACACACACAGACATTTTTCTCAACCTTAGTGAAAATGATTCAGGAACCTTCAAAACGTATAAAAACATCAAAATCTCAACATCGAAAATTTTCGTGATCGCAATACTATCTCTGGCGAGATAGTAAAAAACAAAAATTTATTTAATTCAATAATTTTTATTTGAGTTTTAAAATATTTATAAAACATTTGCAGGTCATAATGCACGTTAGATTTTTTTGTTCTCAATATATAAAGGTTAGTTGAGTTTCATATTAAAATACATATTTCGAGATTAAAGAAATAAATTTAGAAGAATATTTTGTCTTAATTAATATATTTGATTGATAAAATGGATGACAGTTAAAAGGCTGCTTTAGGCGATATGTAGGACTAATAATATTATTTAAAATACTTTGGTAAAAAAATTAAATTTTTTTTTATTTTATAAAATGAAAATCAAAGGAAAAGTATTTATTTAGAAAAATCCTTGATAAAATTTATTACAATGCCTTATTTTCTTTTATATTGAAATGCTCACGCACTTAAGTAATTTATAAATTTCTCACCTTCCCTTCCTCGAATTCGATCGATTTATTTCATGTTTTACTTTAAAGTATAATATGCTATTAAGTAATAATAAAGACTTTTAATCGCCATTAATATACATGTCATTAAATAATTTATATTTCTTAACTGAAAACTTAAAATTTGTTTCATATCGATTTAAAAAAAAATATTTAAAAATATATTTTTTGTTTATAATAAAACTAAAATTTAAGTTATTTCCTTAGTAAGTCATTTAATAATATAATTACGATTTTAAAAATATATTATTATTTTTTTTTGTAGAATAATTATATTTATTACAAAATTATATTAAATTTATATAGATAACATAAAAACTAAATTTTGAATGGTTTATCTATAAATTTATAGATATAATTAAAAAATCTAATTGATTTCTAGGTTTGTTCAGATAGCTTTTGTCGGTTCACAAAAGATTTTAGTTTAATTTATAAATTGTAAGATAATATATTGTAATGATATGTAAAATATCATTAATCCTTAAAAAAAAGAAAAAAGAAAATTTATTTATTTAAAAATAAATTTATTTTTGGAAAGGATTATTATTGTATTAATACGTTTCCCGAGAAGAGAATAGTTGTTGAAAAGAGACAAGGGCATTCGTTCGTGGGCTACCGTCGAGAGCAGACGGACTAGATTGGAAGATAAAAAGGACCACCATTACACTTGGTCGTCCATGGACTATAGCTTACAAAAGGACCGGCTGTATTATTAACAAAAAATATTTCCAAGAAGGATTGTTTTTACCACGTTTTTCTTAGCTTGCTTTCTTTACCGACCGACGATAGTAAGGGAGGCATTGTTTTAACACCAAATTTCACATTTGGAGATTTTTACATATCTCCACGAATCATCATGCATTTTCTTAACGGAAAAAATTATTTTTAGCATGATGTCTAAATATTTACTTAATGCATCAGTATGATGATTAATTTAAAATTATATGACGTCATCCAGCCATTCATGACGTCACAGCCTGGTCTTACATATATATTATAAATAAAATAAAATTAAAAATATTTATGTTCTATCCATATCTGTTTTTTATTACATTAATAGATATATTAAAATTATTTGAAATTGTTTCTGTAGCTGGAAATTAATTGACTTCATCGTCGGTTCGGACCTGGCCACAGGTCAACTTATTTTTTTAAGAACCAAATTTTTTAGAATTAAAATAGAAATTCATACTAGAAATGAATTGTTTAACGTAATTTGCTAAGAACACAGCAAAGAAAAGCATCATAACTCATCGATATCTTCGAAATGACATGTAGACTTACTATACCGTATCCCAACCAAGATACGAACAATTTTTACCCTCTTTTTTATGAAATATATTTACATTAAATTAAAATTATATCACATTCGGCAAACAATTTTAAATTTAAATGGAACCATTTACCTTAATACGCCACCTCCTTGTTTTTTTTCCAAAATATGAAAATTTCATTAATGAACTTCTTACTGATATATTTATAATTTTTTTTTTAAATTTTCATTAAGATCTTTGAATAAAATTAAGCTTACCCCCGTCGACTCTCTTGGAAGAATCATGATTTCTTCGCTTCGTTTATTTCGTATTTATCTCACTTGGGTAACGGGTGGTTTCTTTTCTAAAATTTCGATAGAAAAGATTCTACTTCAGGGATTGGCGTCCCTGCCCTCACGTGAGCTTCATGATTTCTTCCCCGTCGACTCTCTTGGAGGAATCATGATTTCTTCGCTTCGCTTCTTCGTATTTATCTTAATTGGGTAACGGGTGGTTTCTTTTCTAAAATTTCGATAGAAAAGATTCTACTTCAGGGATTGGCGTCCCTGCCCTCACGTGAGCTTCATGATTTCTTCCCCGTCGACACTCTTGGAGGAATCATGATTTCTTAGCTTCGCTTATTCGTATATATCTTTCGGGTAGCAGGTAGGAACTCTCTTTGTATATATACCTACCTCAGGGCGTAGCATCCCTGCCATATGCGAGCTACAGGTTCCTCTTGGCACCGGGAGGTAGCATCCTGGCCTCTACGGGCCCCACTCAGGGTTACGAGTAAGACCATCTATCCGCGAAATAAACGAAGCGAAGAAATCATGATTCTTCCAAGAGAGTCGACGGGGAAGAAATCATGAAGCTCACGTGAGGGCAGGGACGCCAATCCCTGAAGTAGAATCTTTTCTATCGAAATTTTAGAAAAGAAGCCACCCGTTACCCAAAAGATAACTACGATTGATTTAATAGAATTAATAGAATTAAACTTATTGATTCGATTTAAGATGTATTCTAAAACACCACTAATTTTAAAAATTAATATTTGTTTATTTTATTTTATTTTAATATGTATTTTATTTGAAATAATTTGCAGTAGAGTTTTTTCTTTTTTGTAGGCCAGATCTCCAGGTCAGTTCACACTGATTCAAAGTCCACCCTTTTCCATTACACATATGAGACCAACCCTTCTTTTTCTTAAATTTTCCCCTGCCAAATCCACCCATATACAAAAAAATCATTACAATATATTACAAAAATATAAACTATACATTGATAGGATGGTAATCATTTATTAGCATCCTTTTTAAATTATATGTCAAAAGGATATTTGTTATTTTTTAAATTATTTACTTATTTATTTATTTTGAAATCTTCAAGTTAATTAGCAAATATCAAAACTTGATAAATCAGTTTGAAACTTTTTTAATAAGAGAATCGAGGTTAAACAAATTTAACATTTATTTTTAGATTATTAGATACCTTCGCATTTGTTGAAAAACAAAAATGATCAGTAATTATAAAAAAAAACTCTCAGTATAAATATTGGATCGTCAAAGGCAAAAAAAAAATATATATTTAACTTAATAATAGAGATAGAATTTTTTTAACTTTAATGGATGGATTATTGTCAAAGAAAAAATTTAATTAACTTCTAGTACAATAAATTTTCATTACTTATTCAAATCGATTAATAAGGAGTGTATTTTTTTTTCAATTAATCGTACATTAAATCTATTCCAAACAAAATTGGATATCGTTGAATAAAATTAACAAAAAATATGTTTTTTTTACTCTTGATAAATTTTACACATTTATATTTGAATAAAGAAATTATTTAATTTATGTTTTATTCATACTCATTAGATTCAATATATTATTATTATTATTATTATATTTTTTTTATTCATATATTCATTCAAAATAATGAAGATAATAATATTCAAGAAAATTAAAATTAAGGTAGTGAATAACGCTCTATATTACATAATAATGTGGCTTTTTTCATCAAAATTATTATAAAAAGAGTATCAAAATTAAAATTTATAAGAATATTATTTTGCCAGGTCCAATTAGGTTGAGTCATGGTCCATGACTTTGGAGGGTTTGAACTTATTTGAAAAATTGAATTCTTTGTAGAATTTATGGATCCAATATCATAGGGAATGGGCGGAAATTTCATAATGAGAAATTACATGACTTATATAAAGATATAATCATAAAATTAAAATGGTTCATGTGAGGAATTTTGTAAGGAAATGTTAGTGAGAAGAGTATATAATTAAACCAATTGGGAAACGACAGTTGGTTAGAGGACGAATTAAGGAGAAAATTGGGAATGAATTAAAATTAGGTGAATGTAGCTCAAGGTAATAAGATTTCAGCAGATATAGCATCTATATATTTATAGATGGTTAATTTAAAATTCAATATGGTTTTGTATTAATTTTATTTTACTTTAAAGATTTCGAGTAACCCTAGTTATTTACCTCAAGTGAAATTTTCAAAATTATATTTAACAATTTAAAACATTGATGAATTATTTTAAAACGAATGAAGCTGAAATCCATTAATTAATTTTTGGATTTGAGAGGAGAATGGAAAATAAGGGACGATTTTTGAAATTAAATACCTTCGCTTCATTAACAAAAGAGGGTTTTATTTAATTAAAATCTTTTAAAGAAGATACATTTTAACAATCTCACATGAAAGACTGTTATATTAGTATCACTTTTAACCATTTTTTAATATTTATATAAAATTACATTCTAGATATTTTCTAATTAAAATATATAATATATAATATTATCCACAAATATAACGAAAATATAAATAAGAAAACTTAAAAATCTAAGAATTATCAATTATATAATAACTAGCAGACCCGGCAAAGCTTCACTTTTGCATGTGTGTCTGTATACATATATACGTATGTGATAACTGAACTCTTAATAATAATGTATTAAATGAATATAATTGCAATTTTAATTATAATTGGACTTTTTTTTGTTTTTTATTTTTATTTATTTTTATTGGAATTATTACAAATGATAATAATAATAATAATCATAATCATAATATACCGTTTAATACGTGAAAATAATAATAATAATATTATCAATGCTGAATATACTTTTAAATAAAAAAAAAATTGAAGAAAGTAATTGAAAATATTATTATTAAGAATCAACAAATAAATTTATTAAATATATATTTAAATATGTAAATAAATATATATATAAATTTAATAAATATTCAAACAATATAAATAAAACGATTCAATATTTTACTTACATTGTGATTTATATTTTTATTTTTATTACAACTGTTATTATGGGTATGTTATTTTTGACAGTTTAAAAAAAATTAAAAATATTAATAAAATTTATCAAAATAATAAGTTGAAAAGATTTCCAATTATTTTTATTTATTTATTGTAAATTTTTCAATGTAACCATGGTAACCATGAATAGACTTTTACCAAAATATTACTAATTAAGTTAATTTTGGATAAATTAATTTTGGATTTAACTACACTAAAACCTTCCTTGATATGTCCACAACAATCCTTGAAAGTTTCATCGCAATTGGACGAGTAGTTTTTGAGTTTAGGCAAGACAGACAGACACACAGACATTCCCTTTTATATATATAGATAATCAGTGGATTTTATCTAGTTAATATCTCAAATGACTAGTTAAAGGAAAGGGCTATCTTCTTCCGCCGTCTTTGTTATTTACAAAACTGAATTGATCCAAGATCAATAGGGGCTAAATACTCCTATAATATTTATTAAATATTCCCAATTAATCGTCTTGTTAGATTCAATGCCTGGTCAGTTGGTTTTTTTAGAGAGAACACACACACACAACAGTAAGCCAAAGGTGTGGGCTTGGAGAAAGGTGAAAAGGGTCTAGAGCTCTTTATCTCTCTCTCTCTCTCTCTCTGTATATATATATATATATATATATATATATATATATATATATATAAGGGTATATTCCTAAGTATAAAAATAAACATATTTATTTAGTTTTAAGAAATATTCATTTAATGTTTTTTTTGAGTTAAATAAAATAATAATCATAATAAAGAAAAATATGTCAAAACTTTGAAAGAGAAGTGTTTTTTTTAGAAAAATCTTTTTTATTCAAGTTAAACCTTTGTGTATGTGTTTATTTTTATAAAATTCTTTTTCAACTTTTCTCTAATTTTTATTTTTTATTTATATATATATTCTATTTTATATTAAATAATGGTCCTTTGAATGAGAAAAAAACGGAATAACAATCATTTTAAAGGCTGTTTTCTTATCATATACCACAAACTTGACATATCTTGTTTTATATTTATTTATCGTAAGTAATATAAAAGTTTTCTACGGAGCTAAACGTGCGTGAAGCCCCTTTTTCTTAAGTATGCAGAAATATTGACAGAGATGAGATAAGAAGAAAAGAAGAAAAAAAAATTGAACAAATAACCGGTTCGCAACGGTGACTCCAAATATTCAATATTTTTCAGATATATATATATATATATATATATATATATATATATATTGTAGCATCCAACAGGATAATCAGGAAGGGAAAATAAAATAAAATATTTAAATACTTATTCTAAATTTATTATACTCTGGTTAGCACTCTGGCTTGGATAAAATTATAGAAAATATCAATTGATATTAATTAAGATTAATCACTATTATTAATACGAATGTTGTTTGAAGTGTCAGCTAGCACTGAATTGTGTATTGAAGAGTGGATTGTTTCACTTATCTGGGCCGCTGAGTAGGTGTGCCGGAAGGTGTCTCGTGGGTTTCTTGAGATTGGAAGACCTTCTCGATTAGCTTGGATTCACCCTGGCTTATTGACTCTGAAGTAGGATAACCTTTGTAGCAGGCTTACGATACAGAGAGAGATCTTATTAAGGATGTTTCAATAATTATCTGTGTACACTAACTGTTCCACTCAAACTGGCCTTCTGGCCTTTATATGGGTGCAAAACAATAGACCCCTTATCCATTCCTTCTGGGACATTCCCAGAACTAGTTAAGGTGTTTGTAGGGGGGGGGGGGAACAGAGGATTTTCTGTCTACAATATATATATATATTTCAATTTTTAGAGATTAATTTTACTAGCAAAAAATTAGGGGTAGTAAAATTTTTAAATTATTTATTTTAGAATCCATTTTTTTATTAATTTATATTGAGTTCAAAATTTTTACTTTTACAAAGATTATAATAATAGTTTTATGTATAATTATAAATATAATATGAAATAATAATATAATATATTATAAAATAATATTAAACACAAAATTTGTGATAAATATTTTTTATTAAGAATGTTATCTGGCTCCAAAAATTTTTATAAGTGAATGTTTATTATTAAAATAATAAATATAGAGGGAAAAGAGATATTAATCATGTTCTTTTTATTATAATATAATAATCTAAATTTTCTAAATTAATAAATTTTTAGTAATTCTATTGATATATAATAGCTAAGGTGACCAGACGTTTCCCTTTCGTATGATAGGGTTCAATTCTTCAGTAACCTTGCAAATATTATATATAATATCATTTGTAATATTCTATATTGTCGGATTTTGTAAATGAAAGTAGTGTTATTATTTTCTATCTTAATTTAAAAAAAATATATATCATTAATTTTACTAAAATGGCACTAGTAAAAAATGTATGACAAAATAATAGATCAATATATTAGAACATGTATTCATAATTTTATTTGAATCATTCGTTATTAATAAATATTCTATAGATTGTAAGAGGTAATTGGTATAGTGACTGGTTGTTCGGTGGGTGGAGGACTCGCGAGGGACTAGAATGGGAGACCGATAGTCCCCGTGGTCAGAGAGATAAAACAACTAAATGGCTCAAGCGGGGCCAAAACGATTCATCCATTCCAAATAGGAAAAGCGAGCGAAAGAGAAAGAAAAACGCTCTTAAAAATAATTTATTATACGATCAGGATTGAAATTTACTTTAAAAATTTATTTTAAACCATTCGTGTGAGAGTAAAAAGATATATATTTTCCACTTTAATTTTTCTTCAAATTTGAATAGATTATTTGAATTTAAATGCATAGTTGGAATCTCCATATTCACGGATGATAAATAATAAGTAAAACTAAAGAAAATTTCTTCTTTTAAATAGAATGTTATAACAATTTTATTATAAGTCCCATATAAATTTAAATGTTAAAGGATTTATAAAAAAAAAAAAAAATTAGGAATATAGAAATATGTATACTATAATTTATTTCTGAAAAGAGCAAAATTTAATAAATAAAAAAAGTTTTCTTATTAAGATTATATATATTATATTATATATAATTTAATATAACTTTACATCTATTATATATTTATTATTTTGATAGAAATTTGCAGTAAATTAAAATAAATAAATATAAAAAAAAAAATCTAAATCTTAAATTTGATTTTTTCTATAATATTCTAACACATGCCGCCATGATCGTAAAAGTAATCAAATATAAACAAGGTTGAATTCAGATTTATGAAAGCTATTTTGTGTTAACGTGAACTATACAAATAAAAGAACAAAGTGTGTTTCATCTTTTCGTTGCCATTTTTGTTTTTCCCTTTAATGGATGTACTTTATTACTATACTAGAGAAGAAGTAATATAAATATAAGATGAAAAAAATATTATCATACATTTCTTTTATTTAGGATATATTATATTAAATAAATATATATTTATATTAAATATTTGATATTGAAGTAAATAAAAGTTATTCTTGAATATTATATAAATAGATTTTCTGTATCGCGTTAATGATATTGAAATTTCTTGGTTACAACAATGATATTTCTACAACCGTCTTTTTTCTGAACTTCTTCTCTCTATCCACTTTCTATTCCATATAAAAAACGTACAAATAATCTTATTTTTCAAACCCTGAACATATTTATTTTCGTTCTCCATTTATGAACCGCTCCTCAACCCATATAATTCTCTTTAAATTGAAATATCTTTAATTAATTATTTTTGAAATGATTCACAATTTGTTGCTTAAAATTAATTAAGAATCATTCAATTACATACAATTCGACGAAAAAAACGTCATATATTTTCACATTATATATGAAATATATATATTTTCAAATCTTATTTTATACTATCCTTTTTACTATCTCGCCAGAGAGAGTATTGCGGTCACGAAAATTTTCGATTTTTTATACGTTTTGAAGGTTCCTGAAGGTTGAGAAAAATGTGTGTGTGTGAGTGTGAGTGTGTATGTGTGTATGTAGACAAGATTACGCAAAAACGGTTTGGGCTAGAATCATGAAATTTGGTACATGGGCATTATTCAAAATTCGTAGTTTTCTATTAACTTTTGAGAAATGTAGCTCAACCAGAAGAGGGTCATTACCTACAACGTTTTGATTTTTTTTTCCTCTAAAGTGACCGTAAAAATAAAGATATATGATTGATAATTTTTCATATGATTAATAATTGTATAAAACTGCTATATATAGAATTTCAGCTTGATTGATTCACTGAAAGTACCAGAATTAATTTTTTAACACTGCAAATCTCACGCGCCAGTACGTGGCGTGGTGCCATTAACAAAGAGCCAAACACGCCCTGGTTTAATAAATCTTATTTATTAATTTTAATTTATAATTTATAATTAATTAAATTTAATTTAAATATAATATATTATGTTATTTAATTCAATTCAAATTGCGAGATAGTCGAATGGAGACACTCCAGCTATTTTTATTTAGATTCAGTGTTAGTTTTTCAAAAAGAAGATAGATATATACATGTATTATATAAACATTTATAAAATTTATAAAGGGATTTTTCTGGGTTTAGACTTTAATCTTTGAAGCGGCAATGTCAATAACGTGCTTCCCATTATCTCTTCTATTCATAAAATATTCCTAACCCCTGAAAGGGAATGGTGGGAAGAAAATAAATTTAACTCTCAATCAATGGATTATTTTATTTTATTATTTTTTAGTTTGCATTGTAAATAAAATATATTTACGTTTTATATCTTTCCATATTTAAATATAATTACTTTTTATCAAAAAACAATTATTCAGCTCTATTTACAGTTTTGTTTCTCATTTGAAAAATTGGGTATTTTTTTAAATATTATTATTATTATTATTATTATATTTATTTAATTTCTAATATATTGTGAATTGTTGTTTTCGAATTTCTACAACCTTACTTTGTTTTAAATTAATTAATTTCTAACCGAAATCAGAACATATTAGAAGTCGAACATAACATAACATTCGCCCCATTCCATTTTGAGTCTAATTAAGCCTAGAATATTCTCGGATATATATACAGACACATTTAAAATTATAAAAATATATTTCAGATTCTTCAGTTCATTAAATGTAAAGTAATGTAAACATTTTTAAATTCTAGCTAATCTATTTATGGCAATGCTGAATAAGAGGAGCAATTTGACTGTCCATGGAGGGAAGGGGAAAAATTGATGAGAGGTCATAAGTTCATCATTTAAGAAGATACTTAGTGAACAATTAAAAATTTTTAATTATAATTATACATATATAACATGGGGGGGGTGACATTTTAAGTTTTTACAAGCTCTGATGGGGCATGACATAAAAACGTTAAAAAACACTGATCTATAGTATAGCGAGATAAATAGAGTTAAGTAACTAAAACCAACATTACAGTTAAAGATTATTTCTATTTAAACTGTAATGTTGGCTTGCATATGGAAATTTAAACATTTATTTAAAATATTCATAAAGTTTATTTAGAGATTTTGAAAATAATAGTAGGAAACTAGAATCTAATAGGGGTTTCATCTGATCGTAATTTTCTTACAAGTTTTATTAAATTAAACTTTAAATCAATCTTAAATTTGTATAAATATTCTTACCTGATATTATTTAAATATATTACTTTCTTTGATGGAAGGATTTTGCTATTTGTGAACTAACTTACTAGCCATTCGAATGTATTTTATAAATCTTTGAAGAATGTATTTTAATTACTATTTACGTTCATTAAAAATTACTAACTTTGGTGTATTTAATTTAATTTTTATTATTATAACATAAAATGCAATAAATTGAAATGATGAATGTCGTTAATAAGATGTGCTTAGTCAGAATTGAACTTGGGAACGATCTTCTGGGATTATTTTAGACAAATTTGCTCTCTATTCAAAATCCAATCATGTATCGTGGATTGAAATGGTTTAAGCAAATTACAATATCCATAAAATAATTTACCCCTCAAAGTTACATATTATTGTATAATTATTTTTTTTTTTATATTTTGGTTGAATAATTCATTATAGTATATTTATTGAAACGGATATATTTTTGATGATAACTTTTTAATTTAACCATTAAATCTATTATCATTTATTTTCAATTGGCTTTTTATTTTGTGCAGCAATAGTTGGGAGATTATTTTTTAAATTAAATCCTAGTATATATATATATCAATTTTTTTCTATTATCTAAAGAAAAAAGAGAAATAACCATTTTCCGGTTTATCCCCAAATCATCTGTATGATATTGATATATTGTATGGCTTGTGAACCAGATAGATTATTCGTGACTAAAGTCACTAAATCCGTTGAGTCATTAATAATCGGCAAATTCGATATATATATATATACTAGCTGCTCAGAGCTCCTTCGTCGCTCTTCACATCTAGACGGGGGCTCCGCCCCCTGTACCCCCGAGTGGTACATAGTATTTGGTTGAAAGTAGTAAAAGGTTTTCATCCATTTTGTTTCAATCAATGTATAACATAAAACATTCATTTCTTATTGTGTGATTATTTAAAATATATTTTAATTTAATCAGTAAATTAATTATATATATTTTTATTGAATATGTTATAACTATCTACTCGAAAGTTCTTGGCAGCTACAACCACATTTCTCCAAGTGTTCTTATCCTGAGCCTCTGTTCCATCTTTCTTACGTCATTCCCTGGTGTCCTCATCTTTGGCCCATAAATGCTGGGAAGAATCCTATTCTCAAATACTCTGAATCCACTCTCATCTCCTAAGATCATAGACCATGTCTCACACTCATATAATACAACAGACAAAATAATTGTTTTATATATTTTAATTTTCATTCCCTTTTATAATAATTTTGATGAGATAAGCCTCTTTACTGAATGATAACAGGCGTTTCCCGATTGCAACTTCGATTTAAATTCTTCTCAAATATTATTATTCTTCGTGATTACATTCAATTTTTCTACATATTCAAATTCTACATTTTGTATATTAATACTGCTCCTGTTTGTTTCTAAATATATTTATTTATCATTATTAATTTCAAACCTCATCTCTTTTCCTTCCTCGATTAATTTTTCCTCGCTATCTGTAATTGCAATTGCCGAATCTCCTATTATATTTAAGTCGTCTGGGTCACCTAATATTTTACAATTGATTTCCGCATCTTACTCTTTCTTTACTACCTTCAAGATATATTTTAAGATCAAAATTTGAAAAAGTTTATCCGGATCTATTGAGTCATGCGTAGGTTTTACTAAAGTCTACAAATAATTAGTGAACAGAGATATTGAATTCGCGGTTTTTTTAATATCTGTCATAATGAAAATATCTTAATTAATGTTGATCGATTTGGCATGAACCCGCAATGATATCGTCTAATATTTCCTCCGCCTATAGTTTATAAGTATTGTATATGTTATAATAGAGTATAATATTTCTTGATCATTTCATTTTGATATTTTAATTTCATTGCTTGATTTTTATTGAATATTTTTAATTATAATAAAATTTTAGAAAATGCAAAGTTAGAGACTTGAGACAATTTATAAAAATTAACGGTATAAAAGTATTGATAAAACTAAAGATAAATTAACATTCATTAATAGTATTAATTTAAATTAATGGATTTATTTGATTTTTTATTATTAAGTTCATTTATTAATTTTTTTAGATCATAGTTAATTCCCTCCCTTAAAATAAAAGAAGTATTCAAATATAGAAAGAATAAATACAAAATAATTTAAGTTAAATATGATTTAAATATTTTATTATATTAATTAAAATGAGAACTTTTAGAATAAATTATTTAATTGAAATGATATTTGAATATTAGAATTTAAAATAAAAAGTTAAATATTATAATAATTCTTTGATTGCTAGTTATATACATTGTGTAAAATGAGTCCGCCAGTCAGTGGGCCACGCCTGGCTCTTGAATGAACAACACGGAGAACTAATATATAAACTTAAAAAAATTAAATTCTGCGGTTATTGATTAGAATTAGATATTAATAAAATCTATAGCCTATGTTACCATAGAGGTATATAAGAATATTGTGATGTAATTTCATAGAAATCGTTTCTTATTTTTTGATGTTCATAATTCTAAATTACCGGTAAAGTGTCGGTTAAGTAGGAAATTTCTTTTTTGTTTGTTTCTATGACAGCAAAAAAGTAAACAAATTACATACATACATACATACATACATACAAACACTCTCCTTTATATATATAGATAATGGAGAGAAGAAAGAAAAATCATCTTTATATTACTTAAAGGAGGTACAAAAGTGTTTGAATTGTTTATAAAATAAGATATAAGACTAAGATCTACGAATCATGAAAAGGAAATATTTTCTTTTTAGTACTTATCATCTAAAAGAAAATATTTGATAACAATTTTGGTAATAATATAAATGATTTATGCTAAAACTCATCACTTTGTTTATCTAAGTGTTACTATCGTTAGTTCGTTATTAACAAGAGAATACTGTCACTTTTCACTTAATATTAATGAGTAAAAGATTTTATTTCACAAAACAGATTATAAATAATAGAATTATAAAACTAAATAGCAAATTCTTATTATCAGAAAATGTATAACAATACACAGTTCTCATTAAAACTTTATAAAATAAATTATCTTGCATTATTTCTTTAATTCTTCGATTGCGATTTAAATACAATCATAAAGGTCGAATAGAGTAGCAAGAAAGCGATTTAGAATTATAGTATAAAAACCAGATGCGAAAAGTATATAACAATTTAAATAAATTGATAATAAAAATTGAGAATGAGTGGATTATAGTCTTCTGAATATAAATGTAAGATTATTTTAATTTTCAAAATTCTTTTATCCATTTTTTTATAATTGAATTCTATATATCAGTGGTTCCCAAAGTGTGCGCCGCGGCTCCCCGTGGCGCCGCCAATTAGATTATCTCAAGGAAAATAGTTAGTATATATTGTTTATTTTCGCTGTTAAATGGATAATCGCTTTTAAAAAAGGAAAGTTTTCAAATTTTTCAAGAAAGTCAAAAATTTAGTAAAAATCTGATTATTTAGGGAGCCGCAAATCGGAAAAGATTGGGAACCTCTGCTATATACACACAAGGCGCTAGATCAGGGGTCGTCCAAGTGGTCTATATTGTCCCCAGGGGTCGATCTGACCCAAGAGGTCGAATGGGTTTGGAATGGGACTCGAAGGAAAAACATTTCTTAATACGTAAATCACACATACTTAAATATGTATGTAAAATTTTAAATTTTGTTTATAATTGATTTAATATCATTTTCCTTTTAAAAAATAAAATAATAAACGTATATATATATTTATTCGGGTGAAAAGAAGTAAAAAATCTGTAGCTACTTTACTTATTGTATCTGATTTATCAAATGATAAGGCTGGGTCGATGATCCAAAAAATTTGGCGACCCCAGTGCTAGATACATTTTCTTTTTCTTTTTAGACATTCGTTTTGTAGAATATAATCATTAAAATTTATAACAAATTTAACACACTCAATTTTAATTGGGAAAACTTTTTGATCTAATAAAAATTAAAAAAATAAAAATAAGAAAGCTAATCATGAAATTTTTTGATTGAAAATTCTTGAGAAGGAAGTATTGTGTTTACCGGGAGCTTAGACGCGAGGTTATAGTGACCGGTCCGCCGTCTCGAGTTCGAGGGTACAAACCTCGCCGAGTGCATCCATATATAAATAAAAATAAAAATAAAAATCTGACAAAACTGGCTAAATGGAGATATATTCCGAAAAAGCCAAAAAAAAATAAGTATTGTGTTAATCGGTAGTATTTTTTCAAGATATCCTTCTAAATCCACTTATATTTAATTGACAATATCGGAAGAAGGACTTGCTATATCTATCTTGTAATCTTTCTATTTTAGTTTTAATCGATTTTGAAATATGATGTAATCAAACAGAACAAGCGTATATCTTATAATTATTTTATAAAAATGTTGTTATTCTTCCCAATCCAATACTCCTTCTGGTCTAAGTATTATCTAAAGAACCTTTAGTATTATTTATGAAATATTTGTAATATTTGAAAGTGCAGCTCAAACATCTTACTTTTGGAAGCCATGTATGTTTAAGTATGTTATGTTCACATTTCTCAGGATTAATTTTTAGCCTATCATTTGTAGGTTAATTTATTATTATCTTCAAATCTATATTAGAAATATTTAAACTTTTAGTTTGAATAATAATTTGAATGTCGTGCCTTCTAAAAATTGACCAATTAATATATATTATAAATGGAAGATAACTGAGGTAACGAAAGACCTAAGATTAAGAAAAATTCTAAAACATTTTCTTTCAATTTTTCTAAAAGTTGATTCTTTTTTGGCTTATATAAATAAAGCTTTAATAAAAAAAAAACATCTTAAAAATCTTTATCGAATCTTGTTTTTTCTTTTTTTTTTTTGCATGATACAGCTATTCTACTATCATAGAAGAAAAAAGTTAAGCTAAGCTTTTTATTATTATTATTATTATTATTTTATCTTGTTTTTATTTCAAAAAAATGGATATAAACAGCAAGTCTTTTATAAAGGATGGTCATCTGTTTCTAAAAGAAAAACGAGTCAAGATGAGAGGGGCGTTGAGAGAACAGAGTGAGGTTGCTCAGGAGAGTGAGGACGGGGATGAGAGGGATGAAACATAATCAACTCGCAAGAAATTGCAAACGGAATTAAAGTGCCGACGCTAAAAAAAGGAGAGGGGATACTGTGGAGTGGCGTAAGAGGAAAAAAAAACGCCCAGGGATTGAAATGGGAAGATGGAATCTGATGAAAAAATATGAACCCTGCAGTGGAAGATTAGAGGCTTTAACGCCGCCTACTATCTTCTCTTCTGTGGAGAGAGATAGAAATGAAGACTTGTCACTGAGGCAACTGGCTTTTCTGGACAAGAAAAAAGAAAGAGTTTCCGCCTAGTTTGCACGAATAATCGACCCTGCCATAAAAAAAACGAGCAGAGAATCTTTAACGCCTTTTTATGCATTCACTCGGGCTACTTGGACGTCAATTAAAAGTCTCCCTTAAACACCCTAATAGAAATAAGTCAAGTGCAAAATATTTACCTACTCTCTTTCTCATTTAACTCAAATTGTTTACAATTTTCCTAAATACTTAACCTCTCTATTTAATTATTATTAAATTATCAAGAATTTATATATAACTATATTTAAATGATTAAGTAATAGATTAAACATATATATAGAACGCTAGTATAATATAATTATAAGATCCAAATTAAAGAACTTAAGAGATCGAATCTCATCAATTTTAAAATTTTATCTGTATATATAAAAGGGAATGTCTGTCTGTCTGTCTGTCTCGCCTAAACTCAAAAACTACCCGTCCGATTGCGATGAAACTTTCAGGGATTGTTGTGGGCATACCAAGGAAGGTTTTAGTGTAGTTAAATCCAAAATAAGAATGTCTGTCTGTCTGTCTGTACTCGCTGGATTCAAAAACCATAGATCCAATCACCTTGAAAATTTGGAAAATTATTAGCTATATCCCCGGGAAGGTTTTTGCAAATTTTTATTAAAATCAGAGTTGGAGTTCTAGGTGTATTTAATTAGTAATATTTTGGTAAAAGTGTATTCATGATTACCATGGTTACATTGAAAAATTTACAATAAATAAATAAAAATAATTGGAAATCTTTTCGACTTATTATTTTGATAAATTTTATTAATATTTTTAATTTTTTTTAAACTGTCAAAAATAAATAAAAATAATAAGTTGTAATAAAAATAAAAATATAAATCACAATGTAAATAAAATAATAAATCGTTGTATTTAATTATTGTTTGAATATTTATTAAATTTATATATAGATTTATTTACATATTTAAATGTATATTTAATAAATTTATTTGTTGATTCTTAATAACAATAATTCCAATTACTTTCTTCAATTTTTTTTATTTATTTGAAAGAATATTCAGCATTGAAATTGCCATTAAATATGCAGGTAATTGGAACTCCAACATGTAATATTAGCAAATATCCTGGGATGGGAAAAATACTAAGATCATGTCAAATAAAAAATAAAATTTCAATTATATTCATTTAATAAATTATTATTATTATTATTATTTGTAATAATTCCAATAAAAATAAATAAAAATAAAAAACAAAAAAAAGTCCAATTAAAACACACACATGCAAAAGCGAAGCTTTGCCGGGTCTGCTAGTTATATATAAAAAGTAACCTTCTAAATTAAATATAAATTGGGATTGAAATGGGCTTAGATGTTGATGGTCAGTAAAAGAAAACTTTCAATCTTAGTTGTGTAAATTTTTCTATTCATTCCATCATCACTAATAGAAATAATTCTTAGTCTGGATGATAGTTACCTAGATATACATTTATGAATAAGACTATTGGGTTTTGGCCAACATCCTTTATAGCGTTAGCTTGAAAAATTATCCAATAAAGACTTTTACAAGAAACGAGGTGGCTGTTCGGATTACAAATTTCTTGAAATTATTTTCTGACATTGATAAAGCACTTCGATAAATTCCACAATTTATCTCTTCTCTGCTACTTTTATTTATTTATTTTAAAAAAAAGCAAAAAAAAAAAAAAAAAATAGAAATTATATATATTATTTTGATTGCTAATGTTAAATTATTAATAAATAAATTACAGAAAAGAAAGTTTACAATTTTCATCTTTTATTCTAATGATAAATTATTAGTCATTTTGTTTGTTCATGGGCCCTTTTTTGGATATTGTCAAATTTCCCTGGCGACGTTCTTGTCATCTCATTAATTTCCATGAATCTACCTGAAACATTCTATTTACAATATGAATGAAAACAAGGACAATTCATAATAATTTATCACATGTTAATAGGATATATTTTTCATTCAATTATATATACATTTAAAGATAATTTATTTATGTTTGGTGGATTATAACGTAATTTAAAATTCATTTGGGATATATGTACATTTCATTCAATTTTTACCTATAAAAATGATTAAGTTAAAAATTTTGAAATTATTTCGAACCTATATTAATAAGATTAATAATTAATAATTTTGGTTTATATTTTTTCAATAAACTTTAGGTACAAATTGGAAAGAAACAACAAATTAATTAATGGTATATTAAAAAACTGTTAAAAAATGTTAGATTTGAATCATATATTGAGAATGAATGAGTGAGAAATTCTTAGATATTTTTTCATCTTAACCTTATAATGACAAATTGGAAAATGATATAAAAATTTATATTTATTATTAGTTTATACAAAATTTTATTTTCCTTCAAAAATTTATGTATTATAAATTTTAATGAATTTGACCTATTCTTTAGTTGAAATAAGGCCGATTTGACTCATGTTATTTTTATTTAAAATCTATTTTCAATTATATTCTTGTTTTTATTTTAAAATTTGTTTGAACTTTCTAGGATTAGGTTGCACATTCTCAAATTATGTAATTCACGAGAATTAATTTAAAAAATTGTTAATAAATTTATAAACAAACTTAGATTATTCAATATGTTTCTAGAAATTTTATTTATTTTTAAAAAATCTAATTACTCTCTCGGTTTGAATATAAATTAGACGTTTATTTGCTTTATGCGCATTTCACTAGTTTTACTACTTTCTTTTAGACTTTTGAGCATTTTAATTTCATAGCTGTTTATATACAAGTATGTTATCTGGGATAGTTTTTACTTTTTTACTATCTCGCCAGAGATAGTATTGCGATCACGAAAATTTTCGATGTTGAGATTTTGATGTTTTTATACGTTTTGAAGGTTCCTGAATCATTTTCACTAAGGTTGAGAAAAATGTCTGTGTGTGTGTGTGTATGTGTGTGTGTGTGTGTGTGTGTGTATGTAGACAAGATTACGCAAAAACGGTTTGAGCTAGAATGATGAAATTTGGTACATGAGCATTATTCAAAATTCGTAGTTTTCTATCAACTTTTGAGAAATGTAGCTCAACCGGAAGAGGGTCATTACCTACAACGTTTTGATTTTTTTTCTCTAAAGTGACCGTAAAAATAAAGATATATGTTTGATAATTTTTCACATGATTAAAGATTGTATAAAACTGCTATATATAGAATTTCAGCTTGATTGATTCGCTGAAATTACCAGAATTAATTTTTTAACACTGCAATTCTCACGCGCCAACATGTGACGTGGTGCCATCAACAAAAAGCCAAACATGCGCTGGTTTAATATTTATTATTTATAATTTATAATTAATTAAATTTAATTTAAATATAATATATTATGTTATTTAATCCAATTCAAATTGCGAGATAGTCGAGTGGAGAGACTCCAGCTAATTTTATTAAAATACACCGATTAGATTAGATAATAATTCCTTCAATAATCAACGATAATATCAAATAATAAACATAAAAAAAAATTATAATTATTTACATAAATAAATAAACTGATTTTTTCTAAATATTTGTAATTATATAAGCTATAGAGTATTTGATATCAATTTAGAGGAAATTATTATACCCTCACCTTATGGGGCGTGAATGGGATTAATTTTAATTGCAAATTAAGAAGGATCACTCTGCATACAAATATATACAATTTCTGTTTAAAACCATTATCTAAAGCATGAATGCATGTGACATATTTACCAATAAAATTAACTATTTATTTAAAACAATCATTAATTAATTTAATTGAACCCCTCAATGCGCGTACGGTTATCATGTTAATAATTTAATTACATATCGTTTAAATAAATATTCTAAAATTTAAATTGAATTCATCAAAAATTGATAATAATAATAATATAGCAATATAGAAATGTACTAAGGGGTTATTTTATTTTTAACTTATTTAATATATAGAGTGAAAAGTAGAACTCAAAATTATATCTATATTATAAATATTTATTAATACTATACTACATATATATAGGTAATTATTATATTAAATAGAAGTTTCAAATACTTTTTCTGTGTAAAAGTGATTATAATTAATCTATTGTATTTTTTGAAAACGTATATATATGTATATTATGATTTTTTGTTTATTATTATTATTATTATATTGTTATAATTATTATAATAGTATTTAAATGCTATTTAATAATATATTTATATATAAAGTCTTTCGGCGCCTCAAACTTTGAGACTAGCGTGATAAACTTTGAATATTACTCATTAGCCATTTACAATATTCCTGATTTTATATTGCCTGATATTTATTTCGAGTTTGAAATTTTATAAGAATCTTAAACACTCAAACTCTCTTCTACATTGTCAATCTCTTCCTCTAATTTTAATTTAATTTAATTAACATTCTATAAATATATAATTATAATAAAAAATAATTGAATTTAAATAATAATAATTATACCTGCTGATGATAATTTCATTAAGTTTTTATCGATAAATATCAAAAGTTAAATAATATTATTTGTATCCGCGTGATACATCTAACAACGGCTTGTAAGGCCTAAATAATTAAAGAAAACCTTTATTCCTGAAAAATCGAAAGTGGGATGAAATGGAATGGGATGAATTCTTAATATCTATTTAATTTTGCTCGAAGGGCTAAAAAGAGGGATTAATAAAAATTCTTCAATTCTATCGTTTTTTGAAAATTGGGTGGACTGTATAAAAAGGTCTTTTTAAGATATTATAGATTCGGGATGGATAAAAGATCGCTAAATAAAAACTGTAATCAAATTTTAACGATATTTTAATAACAAATTTATTTAAATGTAAAAAGATGAATTATATATTTAGAAGAATCTAAATATATATAACAACTTAAATCTAAAATTTAATTTAATTCAAAGTTGGGAAGAAGTGCACTTATCAGTTTGACCACGGGGATTGGAAAAGGGAATTCGCCGTCTCGCGTGTCTTGGATGATCGCCCTACTGCAGATTGATCTGCATCCAGATATCAATTGGCATTGGAAACCCTTCGCGTTTCCAACGGATCCAACGTGGCAGAAATGGTCCCACTCAGGAACCAATGGGTTTGTCCTCTCGGCCGGCAGCTGAAGTCTCCGTAGCAGCGTCGACGATCCCAAATTGCACCGCGTTCAAATTGTAAATTTGAACGGGCCAAATGCGAGTGAAACTGGCCGAGCAAGGCGTCGGTGGGCAGGCAAAGACAACAAGGCAGGCAAATAGGCAAGGGCGGCAAAACAACAAAGAGGCTCTTCAGAGCGTTCGGTCCGCTTTTTATATGGAGATATGTAACTCATTAGGCGTGGTAAGGGAGGGAGGTGGTCAAACTTATTAATTTATTACAATAAAAAATAAATATTTAAAATTATAAATGAAATTAACTTAAAATTCTCGATATAAATTCCATAATTACTTAACACTAACTTTTATAATTATTTCTATTTAGACATCATGGTTGTTCAATTCAGGAATGAAAGAGTTAGTAATCATTCTCTCTACTCATTCGGGTCTTCCTCAATGCTACGCTCTACAGTAGCAATAGCTTCTTCTGAACGCACCGTACGGCGTCTCTGGGGATGCGAGTTATCAATAAGAGTAAACGTGGTGCGAAAACGTTCCATGGTTAATGGAATTAACTTCTCTGATGGACGATAAAATGGACGTAGTGCACGATACGTATTCCGATCAGAACCATTATTTTCGAAATAAAATTGCACTATTTGCAAGCGTTGTTCAGGCGTGAGTCTATTCATGATGAATTGTCAAACCAAACTGAGAATAAATCACTTGAGAGCTCTTAAATCGGTCGTCAACTTGAACAGTAATGCCAACTTAAAGTTCTATACCTCGAAAAAAAAACACCCTTTATAAACATAGTCAGAGGGCGGTAATTCAAATTAATTTGAATTTAGGTTCCATCCACCATTATTATTTTACCAGTTATTTAAAATAGATCTCTTGTCAGATGTTTTTGTGAATAAAATTTTATATAATAATAATATTAATAATTAATAATAATAATATTTATGAAATGAAAATAAATGAGACCTCTTGATTATGGAGTGATTTTGTAAAGACTAATTGATTGAAGTTCCAAAATTTTTTTGATTCCATAACCCCTTTTTTTGAATTTGCTTTTTCTTTTTTGAAAATAAATATTATAGTTAATTTCATAAAAATAAATTAAATAAAAGTCTGATCCTAATAAAAACCACTAGACTGATGGAATTTCTAATCTATTGATAAACTTTGGACTAAATTGGATAAACAGTATAAATGGAAAAAAAATTGAACATATACATCTATAAAAGATATCAGATAAATATTGTTATCAATATCAAGAGTGGATTCCTGGAACCCCTTTAAATATATATAATAGAAATTGCATAGTCACGAATAAAATACTTTTCTACATTTGCTGTAACTAAAATAACAGTATTAAAGAAATAACTAAACGTGTAACAGGATAACAATATTTTAGTTTAACATAATATTTAACTCTAACAAGAGATAATTGTTGATCATTAGCCTAGAAGCAACTTCTTTCTGAGAAAATATATATAATTATCATTAATATAATATCGTATTCTCATGATTAAATAAACAATTAATCATATTTACAAATACATCGTAATATTACTCGAAGGTATATATACTCAAATGATAATAATGGTTGCTAAAATTCTAAATTAAATACCAAATATTAAGCTTATCTAAGTTCAAATCCAAAACATCGTTAACATATTCCTTTTGTTCTTAATAGATAACTGAAATTTATTTAGATTTTTTTTTTCGTTATTTTAACTATTAGATTAAATAATAAAAAAAAACATCATTAATAACTCTATCTATTGTTGAATCTTAAAACTACAAAATTCCGATAAAAATGATATATTGACCGAAATGTGTTATCACCTACTCTTGTTCGGAAAAATCTACTCTGTGATTTATCAGCAGACGTGAACTTTTGATTTTATTTGCCCCATTGAGAAATATATTTTGAAAAAATCAATAACTGGACTCTTAATTTTAAAGGAACTCCCACTTATTCCTAGAAGTCTTTTAGTAAATAAATATTAAATGGAATCGGATATGTTTTTGAATGAGTATTCAAATTATTTCATTTAAGATATATATATATATAATGATTATAAAATAATATTTTATATATAATTAATTGTACATAATATTAAAAGACATGATGATTTAAAAAAAGAAAGATGAAACAGAGTGGAAAAAAGGGTGTCGAGGAACTGAATAAATCCGACTATTTTAAATTATAAAAATTGTTTTTGAAGTGAAACTTCTTTAGCGGCGTCCTGACATTTGGTTGAGAATGGAGAGTGAATTGAAAAATTGAAATTTCGTAACGCGTTACGAAACGCAAGAGAGAAAAAAGATATAGATATAACGAGTGAGAATGAGATAGCCTCTATCTCTGTCTCTCTTTTGTGCGGTGTTTCGTTTTTGAGAGAGAGGCTATCTGGGTCTTTCTTTTGTCCGGTCTTTCGTCTTTGAGAAAGAGGCTATCTGCGTCTTCGTTTTATGCTGTCTTTCGTTCTAATACCCTGTCGCTAGGTTGAAAGTCCACGGCGCGCATGCGCACTAGTACGTTGACGCGGAATAATATTTCTTAGCCTCTGCTGGGTGAAAGAATAAAAATTAGTATGTGACCTCACAGTTACCGCCTTTTAGATATATATCTATTCTTAAAATAAAATTAAAAATATTTATATTATATTCATATATATGTAAAATAATAATTATATTATTTTAATATTCCTATAAGTTGGTATCACAATTTATTATTATTATGAATTATTTATAAGTAATTAATATTATTAATTGGTATTAATAAATAAATAATATTAATTATATTAACTTAATATTTCTAACTTTGTATTACAATAATGAGACGGAATTGTTGTGTGTTAAATTAGATTTAATTAAAGATTGAATTTAGAATAATTAAAAGGGTTATTGAAACCGCGTATGCTGATTAGGGAATGACAAGATTGAATAGGTTCAATTAAAAAATGCTTATATAAAATTATAACTAAAAATGATTTATTTAATAAAACTATAAGAATTTAAATTACAATTTAATTAATTTTTTGTGAATAAATAAACATATATAAAAAACTATATATAAAATTTGAATTTTCATTTATTCATTCATTTAAAATTATTTTCCGATTGTTCCTTTAAAATAACCCCTCTTAGGGGGTCGGAAGGGGAGGCAACATAAGGGAATTTTCTTTCACTTTGTTATTGGGAAAAACCAGGGGGGGGACAGTCTTACCAGGAAAAACCCAAATTGTCAGCGTCCACTCTGGGGTTTTAAACAGTTTTAAAGGAAATGTTAATTATAAGTTCATTTCTCAACGAGTTGTATCTTTAAATTATTTTTATTAATTTAATTAATTATAATTAATTTATAGCCAATAATAGTTTATTATAGCTAATAATTTTTTAATTTTTAGTGTAATTTGCATGATCATTATTTATATAAAAAAATAAACACATTTTGCAATTTCCCAGAAAGGCTTATAATGTCAAGCTCCCACATGTGTCCATTACAATTAAGAATAAGTAAGTTATGTTTGTCACGTTCACACTTCCACATGTGAACATTACAATTGAAATAGTAAGTTTATGATTCGACATAATTTGCAATGTATCAATCAACCTCTTAAAATTAAGGTTCTTAGCATTTAGCAGGTAAAACACTTGGCGAGAGTCATTCAATTGAAAATTGCAAGGGTGGACTTGTTAATTGTATGTGCTTGGAAATATTCTTTGTAGGAGAGGGCAGTGTGGTTTATTTTTCTCTATTTCTCTCTCACTCACACTCTCAACTAAAATTTATCTTATTCTCTAGATTGTAAGAAGTTTCACTTCCGCCACGTGTACGATGCTGCACATTTTGCTTTTTTTTTATTTTATTTTTTTCTTATCCAAAGATTTTTTTAAGAGTAGCCCAAGTGATATAATTCTAGGTTGCCGAACTTATTAAAGGTCTAGACATCACACCAAGTTTAAAAAATTTATTTAAATATTAAAATATTAAAAAAATTGAAAAATAATACAGAATAAAATGATTGATTATGCTTTATAAAAGATATAAAATGATATATAAATTTAAAAACAAATAAGTTGACCTGTGGCCAGGTCCGAACCGATCAACGGTTTGAGGTAAATTAATTTCCAGCTACAGAAACAATTTAAAATAATTTTAATATATCTATTAATGTAATAAAACCAGATAGGCATAGAACATAAATATTTTTAATTTTATTTTATTTATAATATATAAGTAGGAGCTGGCTGTGACGTCATGAATGGCTAGATGACGTCATATAATTTTAAATTAAGAAAAAACTAATAAAGATGATTTTTCTCGAGGATAAAACCAATACAAAGTGCATGATTCGTGGTGATATCTAAAAAAATCTCCTCATGTGAAAAATTTGGTGTGAAAATAACCCTTTCCTTCCTATCGTCGATCGCTAATACTACCACTTCCGGTTTCCGGATTTGCACCAAAAGTTGATCAATTCATCCCACTGATGCATTAAGTAAATATACCAAATTTCATCAAAATCGGTTGAGCCGTTCAGGCTGTACACATCTATACGGACGGACAGACATTATGCTAAAAATACTTTTTTCTGTTAACAAAATGCATGATTCGTGGAGATATGCAAAAATCTCCACATGTGAAATTTGATGTGAAAACAATTCCTCCCATACTATCGTCGTTCGGTAATAATAATAAACAGAATAAAATGATTGATTATGCTTTATAAAAGATATATAAATTTAAAAACAAAAAATAAGAAAATACATTTCTATTTAAAATATTTATTTGAGTTTTCTTATAGTTTTCTTTTTAATAAACAAAATTACTTTTATTTAATTGCAGGAATATTTCAAATTAAATTGAAAAAATGAACCAAAATTTAATATGCGAGTTCAAACTATTGTTATCTAAGTGGTAAGAGCAGGTGGTGGGGACATTTGGCACGTGGATGACTTTTCGTCGTTTTGAGATCTCGACGTGACCATCCGTTGGGTGGAAACGCTCGAGGTGGTTTAAATTCAACGAATTAATTACACCACACTTTATCCCATTGCATCTCTAACTCCTTCAATCTTCAATCCTATGCTGAGTCCCATTTGCTCTCTTCGTTGGCGAATATCTAAATTGAACAGAACCTACTCGACCAACTGCAAGCTAAGAACTATTCCAAACCAACTTCCTTTGACGCATTTCTCTTATTCGTCAAGTGGATTAATTGTCAATCTTGAAATGATAGGATTCATTGCCTGTGCTCTCATCTCTCACCACTCATCCATTTTCTACGCCTCCCACTCAAGTAATTAAAGGGACAAATCTTTAATGCAATTACATCCAATTGAGAAATGCCAAGTTTTAATTGTCATTAGTAATTAAATAAAACACAAAAATCTTTAAAAATTTTTTTATTTATATACCTATAATTTTAAAAGTAACTAAAACCAGTTGAATGTATGCATGTGATAGACCCCATAAGACTTTCCAATATACAATAATTTAAATATATTTGTATCTTTTGGCTATCCACTTTTTAAAAATACTTATTTAAAAAAATGTTAGAATGTTTAAAAAAAAATTATTATAAGTTTCAAAAAATTAAAAAACAATACATTTAATTAAATTGATTAAAATGTAAAAACATAAATATTATCTATATTCTATAAGAAAGGACTTATACAAAATATTGATATAAAGAATATGGTTTATGGTATAAAAATTTTTACATAAACGATTAAATTTGTAGAATAAAATTCTCTATAAATTCTTACATATAAAATTTTCTGTCTTTTATGTTTCAAGAATCATGACAATTTTAGTTTATTTATTTATTTATTTATGAATTGATTTAAATGGAAATATATGTTGCCAGGACGTTACCAATCAAATAAAAGTTTAAATATAAAACATCCGAATTCATCATGCTTGGTAGACGGGAAATGCACTAAGTAATATCCCAACCAAAACAGTAACAGGAGACGATGGATATCCCCGATATAGGATTTCTCGTCTATGCAACCACATCGAAGCGTGGCAGGGTACTTAGTTATTTATATTTTTTTTTTATTTATTGTAAATATATATCTAGGTATATGTGAATATATAATAGAATTTAAGCCTTTCCTATTATTTTCTTTAAATTTCAATGAAAATATTGGTGAACCATTCTTACTTGAATATAAAATTTCAACTCTCAAAAACTAAAACTTTTTTTTTCAGAATACCTCATAATAAGTATTTTTGCTTAAATTTGGTGTCGAATTTTATTTTTATACAATTTTTATCGACCGACGATAGTAAGGGAGGTATTGTTTTCACACCAAATTTCACTGTAATATTTCATTGTAAATATGAGGTTATTTGTGGCAGAAGTTCTCTAAATCTTGCTAAAAATGTAGCACGACTTAACCATCTTACATCAGTATGAAGTAACAATTCATTGCTATAGATTTTCTATATTTTTACCGACCGACGATAGTAAGGGAGGTATTGTTTTCACACCAAATTTCACATGTGGAGATTTTTACATATCTCCACGAATCATGCATTTTCTTAACAGAAAAAGTATTTTTAGCATGATGTCTGTCCGTCTGTCCGTCCGTATAGATGTGTACAGCCTGAACGGCTCAACCGATTTTGATGAAATTTGGTATATTTACTTAATGCATCAGTGGGATGAATTGATCAACTTTTGGTGCAAATCCGGAAACCGGAAGTGGTAGTATTAGCAATCGACGATAGGAAGGGAAGGGTTATTTTCACACCAAAGGAGATTTTTTTATATATCACCACAAATCATGCACTTTGTATTGGTTTTATCCTCGGGAAAATCATATTTATTAGTTTTTTCTTGATTTAAAATTATATGACGTCATCCAGCCATTCATGTCGTCACAGTCTGGTCTTGCATATATATTATAAATAAAATAAAATTAAAAATGTTTATATTTATTATTTATGTATCCATATCTGTTTTTTATTACATTAATAGATATATTAAAATTATTTGAAATTATTTCTGTATTTGGAAATTTATTTACTTCAAACCGTCGGTCGGTTCGGACCTGGCCACAGGTCAACTTATTTATATATATATAGGAATTATTTTAATAAACACAATTATATAACTACATAAAATAATAATTATTAATTTCAAAAATAATTGTTTTTAGCTCGAATTTCCTTGAAAATTCGTTCTTCTCACGAGCATAGTCTATCCACAACTGTTCTAGCTAACCGTTCCCCTAACCACTCCCCACTTGTCTCTCTTCACCCTTCCTGGTAACGTCATCCCATATATATTGTATTTATATCTTTATTATATTTGAATACATATGTAAATGAAAGTATAAATATGAATATTTAAAAAAAATAAATGCAAAGTGTTATATTATAATTTGTTCAATATTAATTATTCATTTATATTTTTAGATTTGAAAAGAGAAAAAAAAAATATTCTAATATTTTAAAATATTATATAAAATTAATTAAAATGAATAAAGAATATTTAATAATATAATACCTATTTATTACATATTAGTATATACATATACATTCAGTTTAACACATACCTATTATGCTATTATGTACAAATGAATAGAATATAAAATAATATTTATATTTATTATGAATTATGATATATATTTTAGTAAGATAATGTTTATGTGATTTAAATAAACAGAGAAAAACAAATGAATAAAATTAATAAATAATAAATGTATATAATATATAAATATATTGTATAAACATTCAAATGTGGATTTATTTATTTTTATTTATTTATATATTTATTGGACATCTATATATATTCTTTTTACCGACCGACGATAGTAAGGGAGGTATTGTTTTCACATCAAATTTCACATGTGGAGATTTTTACATATCTCCACGAATCATGCATTTTCTTAACAGAAAAAAGTATTTTTATCATGATATGTGTCCGTCTGTCCGTTATGTGTCCTTAAAGACGTGTATAGCTTGAACTGCTCAATTTGGTATATTTACTTAATGCATGAATTCATCAACTTTTGGTGTGAATCCGGAACCCGGAAGTGCTAGTTTACAAAGTATTAATTTTATATTCATTGTCGGAAATTTTTTACTTAACGTAGTATAGTAGTAATAATTAATAATTGAGTAATAAAACTAAAAATACAAACCAAGATAAAATAATTTAGTCATTTTAATTCAAGTTTTAAAAATATTTTTTTATATAGGTATATATAAATATAATGTTGTTTGTAAATTAAATTATTTCAAATCGTTCATCGGTTCTGTGCCTGGCAACAGCTCATTTTTTTAAATTAGATATTTTATATTTACAATGAACTTGACCATTTAATTCTAGCATAGTTTAATTTTTCGTTTCAATATTTTTTCTTTCATTTCTTCTAATGCTACACTTCCACTCCATCTTCTTTTTCACCATAACCAGTATTCCTTACTCTTCTAAATATTCCCTTATACACTCACTTTATTTTATTATGATTAACCTTCCTTCAATTTTTCTATTCCTATATTGGTAGTAATGCCAAGAATAAATCTAATTTATTTATATCCTTTCCTGAAATTTTCAATTGTTATACATCCATAATTCAAAAAATATTATTTATTGAGTATTGAATACTCGGTGATAAAAGTGATTTAGTAGGAATTTGTTGATCCTGAAGCTTCCACTTTTTTAATTGTGGAACCATACTAAATAGAATGGAATATTGTATTAATTTGAAATCATTACGGTCACAAAAGACAGCTAATTGAATGGTTTTGTTTGAGTGTTATTTTGTCCCTTGTTTATTCAATTCAAGTTAAATTGCCCGATTTTTTACCCACCTGAATGTATTGGAAACGATGTGGAGAGTGCAGTTGCTTTCCACCCCACCTCCATTCATCCACCCAACCAAAAGCCCATGGGCTCCCACGAGTCTTCTTTTTTTATTTTAAACCACCCTCTATCTACCATCCACTACTCCTCCCCCCTTCCCTCCACTCACTTTATCCATTAAGGTCATGCACTCGTTCTCTCGTCAATTTCAATTAAACTTTTACAATTTAAACTTTTTTGGGTGGCAGTCTTCCTGAACCCACCCGCAAGCAAGCCTAATGCAAGGATGTAATAAAACAGTGCATATAATTGGGATTATTAAAGCAACAATTTAGCCATTTCATGTTTAAATATATATATATATATATATTTATATAAGAGTATATTTGAATTTGCACGTGATACCGAGTGACGCGCAATAGTTCAGAATCTCTAAATTTATTTAAGTCTCATTCCTTCTTTACACTTCACTCCTATTAATTTTTCGGAATTTATCCAATACTTTCTAAACTTTTTAGTAAAGTAACCTACTTTACAAAAAACAGGATTTACAAACATATAACTAAAAATATATTTTTTAGGAAAAATATTTTTGTTATTAAAATATAATTATAATCTTAATTTTCTCCCCGGACAAATAGTTATTTTATTTATTAAAGTTATTAGGATCTAGACCAGCAGTTATTACCCTAAATATTTTTGCGTAGATCTTTATTACCTCTAACTTCTGACAAACAAATAAAAACTAGGGAAATGTATGTAATTTTTTTATTTTTTGAATTAATTGAAATTGACATGAAAATTATATGGAAATAAACAAAAATTATAAACATTAACATATTTTAGTGAATTTTTGGGATGGTGTAGCAATTTAGGGATCTTTTAGTGTAGTGGTTAGCACTTCTGGAAACAAAAAATTATTTTTCCTTGAATTCACGTTTGAATCGCCTTTGAAGAGGAAAGAAAGTGAAATTGTTTTAAAGATAAGAATCATGTTTATTCTATAAAAAATATATTATGATAAATCTTCAATGCAGTGGCGTACCGTGAGGTTCTTAGGGGGCAACTTAGAAATTAATGACGAATAACGAAACAGGTTTAACAGATTTTAATAAGCGTATAAATAATATTTATTGACTTACACAAAATACAGTTTAACATATAATTAATATTATATAATTTAATTTTTATTTAATTTAATTAAAATTAATATTAATTCTTCTTTTGTTCCAAATTGGCTACCCTAATTTTTCGCCCCCTAAATTTGGCGCCCGGGGACATATGTCCCCCCTGCCCCCCCCCCCTAGTTACGCCACTGCTTCAATGCCAGACAAAAAACTTAGCATCATATTTTTTTCCTTCTTTATTTTTATAATTAAGAAATTTTTTTACAAACATTACAATCTATTACTACGTCATCACATATCATGAATTGAATAAAAAAATAGAAACTAAATAAAATTAAATGACATTATTACGAATAACATTAATATAAAACATTAAAAAAATTGAAACCAAGCCCTGTTTTTGAAAGTGTCGATGATGGTCATTTCATCTCATTTTATTGATTTTATTTATTCATGAGAAATTATAAAAATAAAATTTTCCTGGCAAAGCGAAAAATTCACTACAATTATTTTATTTAACGAATAATTTCAATTTTAGGATTATTTTTTTTCACGAAGGCAGAACATCCATTACTCTGTGATTTTATAACTTTTATTCTTCTTTTTATATTTTTCCAACTTTTATTAATTTTACGATTTTGATTTCCTGGAAAAGTTACATTTCAAGTTAACCCATTATGGTAAAAATTTTATACTAGTTTATAAATTAGAAAAATCTCCTTATTACTCCCGATAGTTTCTTTGTTTCCCCATCCCTAATCCAAGCCTATGACAACCGTTTTTAGTGGTTTTATTCTTAAGAAACTATATATATTTTTAATGATATATATATAATTTAATTTTTGTTAACAGGTAAATTGATTTGAGGGTTTATCTCTTTTTATGTTATTTATAATTAAGAGTATAAAATAATTTTATTGGACAAATAAAAAAGATAATTAAAATTTAATTTCTTTATCTTTTTCATATTACTTTTGCAGAATTGTAGACCACAAATCGAGAGACTCTAACATAGAATAATTAGAATAAATGATGGTTTTCTCAGAAGTTCTTAAAATTATCGTGTACAAAATACCATTTTCGATGTCAAAAAATAAACTACTTATATAATCAGAGGCGGATTAAACGCCCGGGGGCTCACCGAAACCTAAATAAAAATATTTCCTTAAAAAAAATTAAAAAAAACTGTTGAGTTTATGGATAAACGGAGTTTAAATAAAACAAGTTATTCTTGATACAGATCTTTATTGAACAACAAATATTTATTCTTCTTCTTCTTCTATTATAGGCCTAAGGCCTGTTCTTCTTCACTTCACTATCCTCAGGTCTTTTTTGGGAAGAGTACGCCCAGCAGTCAGCCCATTTTTTCGGTGGCTTGGTCTCTTGTGTTGCTGGCCTTCCATCCCGGGCTATATTCTCAAGAGCCCTTCCGCGTTGGCTCTTCCTACGTGTTCGTTCCATTTTTACGGCGAATCTTAACCCATTTGCCGTAATAGGTTCGTTGCCGTGTCGTCAATGTGTTAATCATTCCAATTTTCGAGGCTGTGTGTGGTTCTTTGAGCAATTGTGATTTGCGTCTCTTGAGTAGATTGCTAGTCTCATCTCCGAGACGTGGATGTTCTTAGTTAAGTCGAAGCCCCCCAACACGACAAGGTGACATCCATGGTGGGGCTTGCCGGAGGCAGCTGATGTTAAGTTAAATTGAAAATTTTTGTTCTTAGTTGGAATCGAACTCCGACTTCTTGCGTGGAAAGTTGGTATCCTACGCTCTCGGCTACCCTGCCTCCTAAATATTTATTCGAATATGTTTAAACCCCCGACTAACTTAAGAAAAAATAATCAATTTTGGGTCTCGGCATCCACAGTAAAAAATATGTAATTTTTACATAAGTACTATATATGTAAATATAAAACAGCCTAAATTATAACATAAACAAAATTTGTCTTTCTATTATAATTGTAAATAACAGAGGGTCCATTTCAATTTTACCGCCCGGGGCCCCCAATCAACTTAATCCGCCACTGTATATAATTATAAGTTGTGAAATAAACTATTTTATTTCTGAGAAATAGCAATATTCAAGCGTATTTCAGTGGTATTTTGCTGTGCTATGAAATTTTAAGATAAAAGTTTCAAATTCCACCAAAGTTTGACTGATAAAATATTGAATATATTTTATATCGTAATGATAAACACAAAGAGATAAACAATATCGTTTAATTATAATGTGATATATTTAAATTAATATACTACATGATTTCAGGTGGAACTAATTAACACTCCTTTTGCTGAAAATTAATGTAACAATTCAATTCTTGAATGGAAATTGACATGAATAGAAGACCCCCTCTATATTGTGATAATTAGGACAGAAAGCATTCAAAGCGCGAGAGATAGAGTTTCAGACGTTTACCCCCCCCCCCACCACTTCCATTCACTCTTATTGGCGCTGCTTGATAAATGATTGGCATCCCAATCCATTGGTAAGAGAGGTCGATAGCCCCTTCCCCATTGCCTAAGTCAAACCAACCCTTTTCCATTACAATCCCTCTTAAAATTCCCGTGTGTTGAGACACTAGTAAAACAACACAACTCCTATCTTCTACTTCCCCTCCCCTTTCCCACATCCGCAAATTCCCTAGTTTCGAATTGAAATTGAAATCGTTCACTCAAGCTCTCGTGTCCATCCATTACGCTCTTTCATTCTGTTCATTTTTGAATACTCTAATTTTCAAAAACAGATTTTATTCTACCAATATGAAATTTTTTTGTTATATTAATATGAGAATAATATTCTTTATATATATAAATATATAATATATATAGAGATGATATATATATATATATATATATAGAATTGAATATATATATATATATATATATGTAGTTATTTTTTATTATGAATTTTTTTACTTCATGTATTTAGTATATTTATTTTTACGACACACTCTGGTCGTTTGTACAAATGACTCGATAGAGTTCCAGGAAAATCTATTGTGTATATATATGGTTGTCATTGTCCTTTTCTAGTACTGTCCGCCATCATTTTTCAAATCAAGTAATGATAAATTGTTTTGTATCAGTTTTTATTATATTTCTGACCATCGACAATTTTTTTCCGTATCACAGAATTTAAAATTAAATTATAAATATCTAACATATTTTTACCGACCGACGATAGTAAAGGAGGTATTGTTTTCACACCAAATTTCACATGTGGAGATTTTTTACATATCACCACGAATCATGCACTTGGTTTTATCCTCGAGAAAAATCATCTTTATTAGTTTTTTCATAATTTAAAATTATATGACGTCATCCAGCCATTCATGACGTCACAGCCTGGTCTTACATATATATATATTATAAATAAATTAAAATTAAAAATATTTATATTATATGCCTATCTGTTTTTTATTACATTAATAGATATATAAAAATTATTTGAAATTGTTTCTGTAGCTGGAAATTAATTTACTTCAAACCGTCGGTCGGTTCGGACCTGGCCACAGGTCAACTTATTTTGTTTTATTAGGCTTTTAAGGAAATAAAATAAGTTTCTATGCACTAATAATTTATCAAGACAATTACAGAGAATTACGAAAAAATATACAATACATGATGATTATCCATGAACCCATCTCCCCATTATTAAAAGAGTGTATTATAAAATTAAAACAATTCTTAAATTTAAAATTTTTAAACAACTTCTGTATATTTTCTCACTTATTTATTTATCTGATTAATGCGATATAAGATTTATTTTAATTTTATAAAAGAAAAAAATTCTATTTTTAATATTGAAATTTAATGAGAAAGATAATATTTTGATTGGAAATTTCCATCATTAATTTTCAATATCATTAAAATTGATTATTTTTAATAAAGTTACTATTAATATCATTTTTTTAATCTACTTTTTTTTATAGTCCTTTTATAAAATTGGCTCTTGTCAGATTTCTTCTCTTTCGTCTAGCAATTCGCTTGTCTTCCGCAATGAATACTTAATCGATCAATCATCCTTTTCACTTTCCGGCAACGATTCATCACAATGAGTACGTTGATTGAAACCTCAATTTTATCTTTTTATCAATGAAATTCTTGTTTCAATCGTTATGAGATCGTTTTTTTTTTTTTTATTTTATTTTTTATTTTTCCCGTAAATTTCCATTCTTTCTCGGATTTTCATTTTCTTCGCTATTTAAATAATTGATTGTGTAGAATTTTTATTTTTCTACCCGGTGGTTTGGCATTTATTCATAATATGCATATACCAATGAATAATAGACCAGGCTTTTAGAGCAGCTGCGTTCTCTTGAGGAGTGAGCCGAGTATAAATGATTCAATGACAGGCTTATTTTGATTAATGATTTCATTGTATCATTCATTCTAGATTAAAGGCCATTTTGGAGAATAACGTCAAAGATCCTATTCATAAAAATCTCTACCTTTTCTTTATATTTAAAATACCATTATTGTTTTAAAACTCGAAATCAAAATTATAAATTTGATTAGACTAAAAGGAAAATGTAAACATAAGATTAGAAAAAAATTGATTTGAATGAAGTTATTCTATAAATACTTTTTTTTTAGAATTATTATGATAATAGTTTATATAGAGGGGTTAAATGATTTACAGATGAAAACATTGTTCAATACATATATTTTAGAGACTTTTAAGTACTTGTAGTAAATTATACTTTGATAATAAATATATTTTTGAATACTTTTTAAAATTTGTTGTTATTAAATAATTGAGAAATAATTTGAGAAAATTTTTTTGATTTATAGCAAGAGAGGTGGTTATATTTATATATATTTAGAGTCCACCCCATCAGTTAAAACCCTTCTTAACTTGTCATGATTAAAAAAATATTTGACTCATTAATAATCGGTACCATATCCGTGCATATGGGGATTTTTAGAATTTATAAATATTTTATTAGTATAACTAATAAAAGTTAATTCTTATGAATATATAGTCATAATTATATTATTAATTCTATTATATTAAGCTATTGTAGATACCATAAATTGATATTTGGAATTATTTTCTTTTAATTGTTATATTCAATATTTTTTACTATTCCTTTTCCAGCTTTCACTACAGAGCGGATTCAAGCTCATTTTCTATCCTGCTACCTTATTATATCCCAATTCTCTTAATAATTCTAAATAAATACCGTTATATAACTTACATATAAATAGTGAAACAAAAATGCAAACTACTACAACTTATAAACTTACTAACGATTATTCTATATCATTAGAATATTTTGAATTCTATCGTGGTCGTAGCTTACTCCAAGACGAATTTCGTAATGGTTGTCCAAAATCAGTTGTTGTTCCAGGAACTATTGATGCTGTGCGCGGATTGATATTACAAGATCGACATGTGACTTATCGTGAGATTGGGACAACTTTAGGCATTAGCGGGACCAGCATACTAGTACATTGAATATTGCATAAACATTTGACTATCAAAAAAATTTGTTCGCGTTGAATCCCACACAATTTGTCAATCGCTCAAAAATAGGCTTGATTGGTCTAAAGAAATGCTCATTGCGGTTCTTCAAAACACGTTTATGACATCGTGACAGGTGATGAATCGTGGATTTACGCGTATGAGCCCGAAAGTAAACAGCAGTCGACTGTATGGGTGTTTCAAATCCAACAAATGTTGTTCGCGCACGAAGCACTCCAAGCAAATGGTCGCCAGTTTTTTCGGAAAAACTGGACATGTCGCAACCGCAAAATAGTCAATTCTGGGTGGTACACAACCATTTGTTTGCCAGATGTCTTCCAAGAAATCAGGAAAACCAACCCCCGAAGACGAATCATTCTTCACCACGACAATGCGAGCTCTCACACATCGGCTCAAACAACTGCATTTTTTAGCACTCAAAATATCGATTTGATGAGTCATCCGCCGTATAGTCCTGACTTGACACCGAATGACATCTTTTTATTCTCATACGTAAAAACAACCTGAGAGGTCAACGTTTTTCGATTATTAATATTTGTTTTTGTTCTCTAAACCCAAAATATAAAAGGCAACCCTCGTATATATATATATATATATATATATTTATAATTTATAATTGCAAAAAGAATTATCATAGTATGGATAAATTTTATTGTGATGTTTCAAGTTATGAATATTTTGGTTTCTCTCATCTATTAACCATTACTACAATACAATACCTAAATTTCAGTCAAACCTAGTCGCACATCGTCTTTAATTTAATTAAATTGTATAAATGGAATATGTATGAATACATGAGGATTTTAATAAATAATTAATTAGGTCTTGATTTTATTATATTATCTTTTTTTTCTTTATTTTTATCTGCCATTGAAGAGATCATCCACGAACGCTCAATTATAGTTCTAATGTGTGTGACCTGCAAAAATAAAGTAAATTAAGAATCATAACTTAAAAATTTTAATTTTAATTTAATTTAATTATAATTATTTTTATCTATCTGTGTGGAGCTATTGAATTTGAAAGTTATTGGCCGGAACAACCACATCCCTCTATCTTATCTATGCATCTCTGTTGATCTAAGAAACTCGAAAGTTCTTGACTGCAGCAACCACATTTCTCCAAGTGCCCCTATCTTGAGCTACACCCATCCAACTCTTATTTTCTCCCATCTCTCTTATTGTCTGCTCACCCCGTCCTTGGACTACCTATCGGTCCCCCCACAAATATATATTTTTACCAGTTTTTCATCTCTCAATCATCATACCCCATCCTTCATTTCTATCTTTATTGTGTCTTATTGTACCTTAGTCTACTATTAGACGTTTACTTATTAGTTTTCCTTAAACTTCTTCCTTAACCTTTTTTAATCATATTCAGCCACATTTCTCGTCTTTATAAATCTTTTTATATTATTCAATTGACTTGTTTGTTTTTAGGAACGCCGGGTAGCGATGTACGTTGTCCGGACCCGAAACCTGTAACCGGATGCAATATGGTGGGCCATCGATGCAAATGTGCCCAAGTGCCTGCCTGTCCAGGCGAGACTCCATTCACTTTCGAGTCGGAGGATGAATGCGAGATGAATCTGATCGTGATGCTCAGCCACGAACAAAGCGACGCTCCCTGGCAAGGTAAGAGAAATACAACTACCTCTTTCCAATAAATGTCGCATGAATTCATTCAAATAATAATAATAATAATAATGGACAATATGTGGTTGGACCGCAACCATGGTGGAGGAGGGAGCACCCGCGTCTAACCTCTGACGCATTGGTTAACTCGGACTCCACAGGTGTCTGATTAAAGACAAAGAAAAGCGAATTAAAAAACAGCAAAAATCAGCAAGTGAACAACCTGGTCTTAATGAGAATTAAGCACATAAATCATCCCCTCTTTCCCTCCCACCACTACTTTTGATCACCCCAAGAAGTATTTAGAATGAAAAGGTAATAAAAACAAAAACAAATTAATGATCTTCATTGACTCATAATAAATGAATGGAGATTTATATTTTATATTTATTTCTATGTAATTTATATTTGAAAAATAAATTTAAGCATTTGGGAATTACAAGTCGATTCAATAACAAAATAATTTTTCATCAATCAGGAATGATAAACAAGGTTAATAGTTGAATTATTTTTCTATAGTTGTTTCTTCCATCTGGTCATATAAAGATAAACTTCTTTTATTTATTCATATTAGAATTTAAATCTCTTCATCAGCCCACTAACTAACTCAATTTCTCGAAATAAAAAATCTACTCTAATTTTTTTAATATTAAATAAAATATTAAATATATAATGCTATATTTTTAAATTCTTCTTCGTCTCTATTCCAAGAAATAACTTTAAACCTTATATTTTTTAAAATAAATATAGATATATAATATAAATAAAGAGAATTCTCTAATCCTAAATTAATTATATATATAATATATTATAATATATATATTATCTTAAACGAATCTTTTGATCTTCTTTTATAAATGCGAAATTAAAAAACAGAAAAACATCTATTAAAAAAGAAGCGATTTAATCAGTTTACTTTCGTATAAATAAATCCACATCTAAAAGTAATTTAATTATCGAAAATATCCGAATGGATCTAGATAAGAACGCTGTTTCCTAGTTAATGTTTGGCAGCCATTGTCTGGGTTATTGATTTGTAAAATTCTAAATGACCTATTGATGACGTTAATAATGACGTAAATAAAATGTGTTTAAATAAGGTAATTTTATTATATAAACATAAGTAAAAGCAAATTAAGTAACATAACATCACAATACACTATTTTGATTTATTATAAACCGATTATAAATAAACCAATTACAATTAAAGATGACAAAGTTTAATAAAAATAGATTAAAATATAATATATTTTATTATTAGTTTTATTTTAATCATATAGCAATATATTCAAGTTCACTTAGTTTGAGAAATCTTCTATCAAACTCATTTAGAACATTCCAATAACATCAGCATATTTGTTGTAAGCAACAGTCTTGTTATTTTTAGATTCATCTGCCAGATTTTAAATCACGACGCTTTAGTTGCATTTCAAGCATATTTAATTTTTCCTTAAATGACTTCAAAATGCTAATCATATCTATTATTGTTGTACCTTTACCCTGTAGCTGCTGATTTAATTGGTTTAATTTTTCAGTAACATCGCAGAAAAAAGCAAGATCGAGAAGCCATTCTTGATCATTTAATTGCGGATATGAATCACCTTTAGATTGTAAATATGAGGGTATTTGTGGCAGAAGTTCTCTAAATCTTGCTAAAAATGTAGCACGACTTAACCATCTTTCCATCCATTCCCTTACTCTTACTCTCCCCCCGTCCCTGATCATTCAAAATCAAATTTATTTGGATGAAGGAGAAAACCTAGCATAGATTCATTAAAAAGAAAAAAAAAATTGAAATCTTGACTTCTTAATAGGAGACTCATTAGAGTCTTCTATATATTATCTATATATTATCTATATATCTTTGAATTAACCCCCCGAATTAACCCCAAATAAACCAATATTAATATTAATTAAAAATTTCCATTTAATGAAACAAAAAATCAATTTTATTTAGAATCTGGCTAAAATTATGGTCAATGGATTGGTCTTGGTCACAATTTACAAGATTTAGTCAAAAATTTTAATAAATTTAAATTTAATCAATTTAATTTATTAATATTTTCATGTAAAATGTCTTCAAGATTTCGACTCATTTCTTCTGTTCTACGCATAACTGTATTTCGCGATAACGACATATTTTTGATTAATGTCATTATTTCAGATTTATTTTTAAAATTCTGAAACAATTCTTCTCCAGCTTTAATGAATGCCTCTTTCCATATTTCCCCATCTTGAAACAGTTTGTTGTGTTTAATCAAAGTTTCAGCAACTTTGAATGAAGCAATCGTAGCTGTCTTCGAATTTTTATTGTATTTTGAAAAACTATTTTGTTGTGCAGTCATTTGTGCCTTCAGTTGTTACACTTTTGCTTTTCTTAACGCAGTGCCACGTGGATAATCTTCTTCGTAATTTTTATAATTTGTTAGATAATGTCTTTTAACGTTTTCTTTCTTAGACAAAGCTAGTGTTGCATTGCAAATAAAACAGATACATTTACATATCTTTCATCATAGTAAAGAAATAATCTTCTTCCCATTCACTGTGATAATGATACGTTTTTTTCGGCTTGTACTTGGATTATTCATTCTAAAATAATAGGCTTAAATATTATTTTAGAATTTACCTACTAAAGATATTATTACGAAATATTTAAAACAATAACTAACATACTTACTTCTGTTCTCTATCACTGACTGTCCCTTCACTGGCTGTCACTTTACAATCTCTCTAACACACACTGATACTCCTATGCGCCCTGACTATGTTCGCTAGAGAGAAAAAGCAATTTGAGACACACAGCTACCAATTAGCGCCGACAGAGCGCGTTCAGTATTACTACATTGTTTATCTTATCAGGATAAATATAAACAGTATGTGTATGTTTCACAAATAATTTATTATTGTAAGATTAAATTATAGAATTAAGAGAATTTCAAACATTTATTTAAGTTATAACAAATTGTCCAACTTTGGCTTCGCGGGATACTTTTAAAGCCTTTGCGGTCGACGTGTTGGTCACCCCTGATCTATATAGATTGCTATAGATTTTCTATATTTTTTTGATATTACAGAAGATTAATCCAAAAAAAAGTTTTAACAACGTCCTTTTTATTTTATCTAATATGTATTCCATACCTGTAAAATATGCTTTAAAATTAAAACGTCAAAAATAAAATCGATTTCACGTATATTTGAATTTCGCACTGAGTTTTTGCATTTTAATATTTTTTTTAATCACAGATTTGAATATTATAATATTATGTATTAATTAAAATGTTATTTTTTGACAAATTTTGAAAATTTAATGATAAAAAAAAATAAATTGAATAAGTTTTTTTTCCTATTAACATAATTTAATTATCTTTATGATTGCTAAAAATTAAAATTAAAATTAAAATTAAAAATATTTGAATTTGTACATTTTAATCAAATATAAATTGAATTTTGACAATAAATTGCCATAATTTAAAAAAAAAATGTTTTAAAAAATTATTCTCTTTATTTATATTTAATTAAAATTTGTAATAGAGGAACATATATATCATGAACAAATACCCGTAAATATATCATTTATTTTGAAAATTTTATAAACTGGTTTTTTGAAATTATCTCACCAAGTGTATTTATTTATTCATTTGAATTTAGATTATTAATTAATTATTTTGTCTTTTTTGTTGTTAATGTGGAAATATTAACAACCCGCATAACTTGCCTTATCATCATATACTGTGCTTCTCGGTACACTCTCAATTTATAATTTATAATTGTTATAATTATTTATAATTTATAACTCTCAATTTATATAATCTCTTTCAAGGCTGGTTCGAGATTATTATCTCTCATCCCCCATAATATTTTCAAAGTGTTTAAAATAGTTTATTTCAAATTCTTCACTCTCCATATTATTTTTTTGAATTTCGTTTCTAAACTATACTTAGTCCTGTTGAGTACCAAATCACTTCTAATCCATTATACATTTTCTAAGAAACCAATATCAGTATAAAACAATATTTTTAAATTTTGATATTGAAATATTCAAGCTATAAATTCTAATTTTGAAACCGGATAATTAGAGTAATATTTGAACTTTAACTATAATTAAGTATTCAAACTCATTTTTATTCTATCTATATCTTTCTTAGTTTCCCTATTTCTGAAAATAACCATTCTTATTATTTGATAGCTTAAGTTTTATAACTATTTATAGATTTTAAATTTTTATTTATACATTTTTAAATTTTCAAAATTTTAATCGGTAAATTTAGATATAAATTTAAATTAAAAAAAATAGTTTTTTATTATTTAAATTTCAAAAACTACTCACTAACTAAAATTAAATTAGTTTAATGTTTAAAATTCCTGAATATTATTTATTTTCAATAGTTAGACACAAACTTATTTATTATATTTTATTTATATATTTGTTAGAAATGAGGAGTAAATGTAGATCTTTGAAAATATACAATTCAATTATCTACGTTCAATTGTTCAATATACAGGGAGTTAGATGATCATTTTGCAAATAATAATTATTCTGGAGTAAGTTTCCAACTTCTTTATTCCCAATCCTGTTTGTGAAGTATTCTATTGTTCGATTGTGAGTGGAAATCGGTTTTCCTTATTATTTATACAATTCCTATATATATATATGGCCCATAAGCTTTAAGTACCGGAACACCGAGCCTCGGCTCGGTAATTAAGTTAAAAAAAATGATTCATTGTTATTGAGTTTGGCTGGTAATATTAATACCTGAGAGAGCCAATAATAATGATTAAATTAATTGAACTGGGCTCCTCAATAATAATACCTGGTTCACCGATCCACCACTCGGTGAATAAAAAAAATGATTCTCTATTATCGGGTTTGGCTGGTAATATTAATACCTGATTCACCGAATCGCCATTCAAATAATAACATAGACACAGAAAAGTAGGTCTGTTGATATGAAATATATACCTGGGACAAATGTTTTAATACTGATTGAATAGTTAGTATATAATATTTTGTATTTACGGAGTCGCTGTATAATAAATTGATGACTTCATTTAATTCTCCTATATATCGAATAAAGATAACTCTTCTAAACGTTGTGAAACAATTGCAAATAATTTAAATGTATCTATTAATGAAATAAAAAACAAATATGGATATAATATAAATATTCAACGAACTTTTAGTTCGTTTATAAAATCTATATGTCTTTGTGTCTATCGCCAAAAATTTTCGATTTTTTAAATTTTGATTAGGTTATTTTATAGATAATCTAAAATCTAGATATTTATTTAAAGTTTGGAGCCTTTAATAAAAAATTTCAATTCTTCTTAGTAAATATTTTTAAATTTATTAATTTTTTTTTTTTTGGGTGGTATATGTTTAACACTTGTCAGCAGGTCGAAGAGATCTTTGCATAGGGCCTATTGTAAATTACAAAACATGACAATATGGCTTGCGGCTTGTCTTCTTTTGTCCTTTACAAAAGGATTCGTCTCTTGCTGTTATGAATCTGTCTTCGGGGAGTAAACATCCCGGGGTTAGAAGGGGAAGGCTTGTGTGGATACAATGCTATCTCCCTAGAATGTTAACATTTTCGTTTGTTAAGAAGAGCCCAATTTAAGAAGAAGCAGAAAAGTAGAAGGGTTAGGAGGGTAATACGCCATTTGCTTGCACAATTCCATTACTTTTAATTACATCGCTACAAAGAACTTTTCTACACTGTTATCGTAGAGCCACCATCAACTTTTTTAATAGCATATAATCGTTTTAGATTTTTCAAAATAAAAAAATAATCGATCTTCGAATATCTTGCATAGATATCTGTTAAATATAGGATATTAAAATCAATGGTTTATTATTAATACGTTTAAGGGTAGTCGATTAAATCCATTTTTTTTAAACAGTTTTCTTATCTAATAATGGGCCCAAGAGGTAAAAAGTAATTTTCATCAGTTTTCAAAAGACAAAGGAAGTTTTACATTATACGATATTTTCAAAATGATCTCCTTAGATTAAAACATTCGAGGAAATTTAAAAAGAAGTAAAATGAACAGTCATTAACTTATTTTACTTTCTTTAAGGAAGTTGAAGTCTGGTGGGAGAAGAGAAAGAGAGCACGCGGAAAAAAGGAAAAGACAAAGAGAGCGCAAAAAAAATCCTTTCCTACCCCACCCTTCAGACCATCGTCACCTTCACCACTGGCACGTCTTCTCTCTTTTTTTTACATTTATATATTTAATCTTGCAAAGTGACTTGAAATCTTTTCAAAATTAATATTTCCTTCGAACCGGATAATTATTTTGAAATTTATTATTATACGATATATAGATATATGAAGATAAAAACGAATTTTAAATTTTAAAACTGTATTAGTGTTTAATTGAATATTTTAGTAAAATGTTTTTATATATATATATATATATATATATATAAATTATCTTAACTAAAATAAAAACAACTATGTTTATTTTATATTGTACAATTAATAGTAGTATGTTTGGTTGCCTAGTCATTAGGCGGATCCTTATCAATAAAAAGAGTTTAACACTCTAACTATCTATGAATATATATATATATTACCCATGACCTATGACAAATCTCAGACTTCTATTGTCTTTTTTAGAAATTTTCTTATGGTGAGATTTAGTTTTAAGGATTGCAACTATAATTAAATATTAAAGCAAAGCAATATTAAAATAGATTAAAATTATCAAATTAAAATAATAAATTAAAATATTTTTTAATATTATTCAATGCCCACAAAAATTAAGTGTTATAAAATATATTAATTCTTTTAATATTTAAATAAGAAATTATGAATACTATTTTTTAACTTCCCAGTTATTTTGCATAAAAGAAAATACTCCAATCATAATCAAAAACATGTATCTTTATGTCTAAAAGTTATAAGACTATTCTAAAGTTGTTTCTTAGATCATTACAATTAAGTAAAAATATATCTCCAAGATTAACTTATTTTCTACCTTAGCTTCTTATATCTCTATAATGATATAAACTTTTCTTATACGAACAATAGGGAACAGATTTAAAAAAAATAAAACCAATACATGTGAAAATAGGGGAAGAGTTACATTTTAAGAAAAACACAATTTTTTTTTCAAATATTTAGAGATATAATATTTTTTAAAATATTAGAAAACAATCAATTTAAAGATTAATTAATTTTTCTTTTATTTCAATTAATTAGACTTAAGTACTTTCGCTATTGTCAAAAATCATTAGGGGACTTTCTAAAAGAATGCATGATGTAATTAGAGCCAAAGGAGGCAATACCCACTACTAACTCAAAAATTATTATAATTTTCAATAAAAATAAATTATTTACTGAATTAGGAATTTTTTTTTTTGCATTTTTTCCTTTTTCCTTTAAACAGCTATATTTTAAAAAATCTGGATGATTATGCTTTCAAATTTTTATATTGAAATCCTTTTTTAATAAGCAATCCAACAATAGCATAAATATCGGGCATTTGGATTTGTAATTGAAAAAAAAAATCAATGGAATTGATTTTTCATGGGTGGGTCAATTTCCTTGCTCAGTAGTTTATATCTAATAAATATATATATACTTATATGTACATTTTTCCGAAGTATATCTACATTTTTATATAATTAAATTTTTCTTGACCATTAATAAACTTTGACTATGTCTATAAGTACACCTTTATAATTTTATTTAATACATATGGTAAATTCATAGAAAAACATTAAATTCAGTTATACACATACATCCAATGATTTATAAAAAATAATTAAATGATATTTTTAATTATACTATATACAATTATATATAAACTTATGTTTTTAGTAGATATTTTCTTTTTTCTTTTTTCTAAGGTAATATTGACTTCTATAATCCTCTTAAAATAATAAAATTAATAATAACAAAAGTAAATTTAATAAACAACTGCCATAATAATAAAATTGTGTAAGATATATAAAGAATATATAGTAAATCAAATTAAATATGATAGAAATTATTTAAAGCTTGAATTCAATAAAATTTGTCTTGAAATCTGACTGGTCGATAGGTGAAAGTATAAATTTAAAAGATTTAAATAACAATTATTTTAACATTTAATATGGACAATTAGAAATTTATTAATAAAAAATTAAAAAAATGTAAAATTAAATAAAAATAAATTTAAGAAATCATCTTCTTTTTTCTTTTTGAAATGGCTACTCGTTTTTTAACTTAAATAAAAAAAAAATAAAAAAACAAGTTGTAGAGTTTCTCTTATGTCACCATTTTTCTTCCTACTTGATTTCTCATCTCTACAACCAGGCTTTGAGCCTAAGGCCTTTAAGAGTTGTCCAGACAATCGACTATGTGAACAAGCATTGGTTGAACATTGCGGTCGAAAATGTTACACATCACCCACTCGCCTGAAAAAAAAAAAAAACAGAAACAAACCCCTTCAATACCACAACAAGTGAACAACACTCAACAAACATCTTGAATATGGATAGAGAAAATTGAAAGAGAAGTTTAACAAAAAAGAAAGAGGTCCAAGTGAAATAGATATTTTTATCCACTCTTCGCATTCAATACAGATTTCAAAAAATTAAAATTCGATAGAAAGAAGAGAATTTTAACAAAAAGAAAAATTAGATAAATTTTAGGATTGAAAAAACATCGATTTTATTTAAAATTTATTCTAATTAGATTAATTGGTTGTTTTCGGCGACCCTTTACACTCATTGATTCTTCTTTACAACTTCTTTAGTAGGTTTTTTTATTTTCCAAATAATTTTTACAACTGCCTCTCAGTAGCATTAAACATTATCTTCCCTTCCTATTGTCGGTCGGTAAAAACTAATATTTACATCTTTGAACATTTCTTTATCTAAGGAGCTCACAAATGGAGAATAAAAAGTAGAATATACTATAAGAATATATAATTTGCTAAATTATAAAAAAATAATCTTTATTTTATAAATATATTTTAAATGAAATCCAATTTTTTTTTCATTGAGTCCATTATTATTTCATTTTTTACTCTTTATCATAGTTATTATCTTTACAGCGGATTTTATTATAGTCTATCTCTAAACATTCTATATGAACGGAACGGAAAAGCGAAGGATAATTTTGTGCGCATGAAAAAAGTACACTTCATCTGACCATTATTCTTAAATGGGTTGCTACTAGAAATAAGTAAAGGAAAAACTCGGTCAAGTATGTGGGAATGGAAAGAACGGATGGGGACAATATAACATCTGGTCCTGTTGCAAAACCCGAGGGAAGAGACAGAGAGAGAGAGAGAGAGAGAGCCATGGGGTATTTTCTTAACGAGGAAGCCTAGCAAAGAGTTAAATTCGTTGAAGATAACGTTTATTTTCTTTCGTATGTATATACAACTAATCATATTTCCATGCTAAATTTTGTAAAGCTTTTCTCATTACATCCCAACATTCTATCTGCCTTCTCTTGATTAGTTAAAGGAGATGAAGAAAATTTGTTTTCTTTATCTTTCTGACATTTTGCTTGCTTAATGCAAAAGAACTCGATAATAAATTGTAAATATTTACATTCAGTTACTTGTAAACGCATTTCTATGAAATAAATGTATTGCAACACAGGAAAAAAAAAAAATATTTTTGTTTTCAATTTTAATTTCATTTTAATATTTATATTTCCAGGAAAAATAATTTGGCATTATTTTTTTTTTAATAAATTGAATAAATTGATATGTCTTGTTAATTATACTTGTATATTAGAAAATCAAAGGTTATATATATATATATATTTACATATAAAATTATACAGGGTGGACCAAAAATTCGGTAACATTTCAAATGGTTATAAAAAATACAAAAAGAGATATGAAAGAAAATATGTTTATTTATTATAAAAGTACAAAAATCAGGGTTTTATTTTTTAAAAATAACGCCGTCCAAATGTGCCCCTTGTTTAGTTTGGCACCCCCGTAACCTAGTGCGGAAATTATCCATCACCGTCCGACAAGTGTTTGGAGAAATGTTCTGAATTTCCTCGCGTATATTTTCTTTTAATTCTTCAATAGACTGAGGGTTGTTATTAAAAACTTTATTTTTGAGGTATCCCCAAAGGAAAAAGTCCATTGGTGACAAACCCCCCTATCCCCCGCAATTCGAAGCAACGCTCGATTCAAATTCGAACTTTCGGTGCCCATTTTGACGCCTTTATCAAAATAATTGGGTCTTATTGTTAGTGAGTTAGTCATATTTTGTATTTTGTGTTATTTGTAAGCTCTGGTGTATCTTTGGCCTTAGTATCTGTTTCTACATTAGCAAATGTATTTTATTTATTTATTATCAAAATTTACATTAAACTATTTGTTATTTTCTTTGAATGAATTAGGATCACAATTCAGTCATATTAGACATAATTATTTTATTATAAATTTATTTTTGAATATTATATTAAATCATTGCAATTTTAGTTTTTTTTTTTTTTTTTTTTTGTTAATTAATTTAAACTATAAAAAAGTGATTGAATGATATACCTAAACATTAATTAGTATTTGAGGACCCTCCTCTTCCCTTAAATTTAAACGAATAAAGTAGTAAGTTATACTATCTCGTCTTGATTAGTTAAAAATCTGTTTAAAATGTTTTAATTTCAATTTCTATTAATTTATATGGTAATATTTTAACCCAAATTTTTAAATTTCTTTTTTTTTTGTTATTATTTTAGTTATTTTTTTTTCCTTTATGATTGAATTGATTATGTTAATATTTTTAATTATTATTTAATTTAAACAAATAACAAAATCGATTGCAATATATAAATAAAATTAATTAAAAAAAATGAATTTCACTCTGACTATAAAAAAGTAAATACTTTTTTTCTTTTATACTTTAGTAATTAATTTCATTCATGTTTTAAACAAAGTAATATAAAAATGACAGCCTTGAAAACATTTCGAGAGTTAATTTCACACCAACTTAGTTTATAACCAGTTATTAATCTCTCACTCCACTTAACTCTCTAACATCGTTTGTCTTTTTTTTTTTAACTTGCATTTCTTTTGGCAAATCTAAATTAATATAATTTATGTGCTATAGCAGTAATTTTGTTTTAAGGAAAGCATATTTTCCGAGAATTGAAAAAAAAATAATAATAAATAAATAAGAGATAGAGAAGAAGAAAAAAGAGAACAAAAAAAAGGAAAGATGTTGCGCTTTTGTTTCAAGAAGCATTTGAAAAAAATAGTCTCATCTCCATATTGCTGTTATCATTAAACGATTAGCGATTCCAGAGTGGATAGACTCAGGGCCGTATGGGGTGGAGTTGTTAAGCAGGGGTTGGTAGGCAGACACACACCCCGGGAATCGAAAGTTGGTGCCGGCTGTGGAAATACAATTCTGCAAGCTGGTGCTCCCCTTTGGGTCTTCGCCGTATGCTCGGCATATATCCAATATGCTCTCCCGGTAGGCTGAGGGAGGGGCCAGCGGCAAGCCAATAAGTCGCTGATGGAATCCATCATGTGAGCATTGGGATCCATTACCATACCATTTGCTTCCTCTCTGTACGCTTACTTGTTAACTTGATGAAAATTAAAAAAAAAAACGATTTCCTATTACAATTACACAAAGATGAACCACAGTGGTGTGAGTTACTGTTAAAATTCGAATAAAAAAAAATTTAAAAAAAAATCCAATAGATATTTTAATCTCATGATAATTTTATATATACAGGGTGGACCAAAAGTCCGGTAACATTTGAATCGAGCGCTGCTTCGAATTGCGGAGGATAGGGGGGAGCGGGGCGTTACTAAACGCGAGAGCGGCTAGTTGGAATTCAGTGCCATGGCGTCGTTCAGCGGAACACAACGGGCGTTTTGCCTACGCGAGTACTATCGCAACAACCATTCTGCGACTGAATTTTGTACACAGTACAACATACGAAATAAAAATCAAGCTCCATCAACTCGTGCAATTAAAAATTGGGGACAGAAGTTCGAGAAGACGGGTTCAACATTAAATCAATCACGATCCGGCCGACCTAGAACGTAAACATAGAGCGCGTACGAGTATCTGTTAGAGAACAACCTGGCCTATCTACTCGAAAGCGGAGTCTAGTGTTTTAAATGTGTCCAGGGCATCTTTAAATCGTATTCTTCACAAGGATTTACATTTACCCTCGTATAAAATTCAAATTGTACAGCAATTAAGGCCAAATGACTACATTCAGAGGCAAAAAGTCATATCCAAAAAAAGTGACATTAACTGGCCACCCTACAGCCCGGATTTGTCACCAATGGACTTTTTCCTTTGGGGATACCTCAAAAGTAAAGTTTTTAATAACAACCCTCAGTCTATTGAAGAATTAAAAGAAAATATACGCGAGGAGAAATTCAGAACATTTCTCCAAACATTTGTCGGGCGGTGATGGAAAATTTCCGCACTAGGTAACGGGGGTGTCAAATTAAACAAGGCGCACATTTGGACGACGTTATTTTTAAAAAATAAACATATATTCTCTCATATTTCATTTTGTATTTTTTATAACCATTTGAAATGTTACCGGACTTTTGGTTCACCCTCTATATATCTATATACCTAGATATTTACGAGCTGTTCAACCCCCATTTCTTTGTTCCATCTTCTTCTTCAAAATAATATCTAATTCAAGTGTCTCTCAATAGAATAAAATTTACAAATTTACACATTTGAGAAATGAAGGATCAAAACTCAACAAGTTCACAGAAATTTGTTTTGCATTTAATTATATATATATAATTTCAGTTTAAAAATTAATAATTTGGCAACTGCGCGATTTCATGATTTAAGTTTCAAAATAAGTTGACCTGTGGCCAGGTCCGAACCGACCGACGGTTTGAAATAAATTAATTTCCAGCTACAGAAACAATTTCAAATAATTTTAATACATCTATTAATGTAATAAAAAACAGATAGGCATATAACATAAATATTGACTGCCACGACCATTCTCAGAATTCCGGTCTAAAAAGCCAATTGCATTTAATCATTTTATATTATTAAAGACTATAATTATATTACATAGTATTACATAGTAATCATCAAAAAGCATAGAAAATGTATTTTTTAAAAAAAAATAGGCCTACGAATTAACTCGTAGTTGGCTTTCGCGAAGAGATTTCTGTTACATAAGCCAACTACGAGATAATTCGTAGGCCTATTTTTTTAAAAAAAATACATTTTCTATGCTTTTTGATGATTACTATGTAATACTATGTAATATAATTTAAGTTTAGACTTGTCGCTTCGCTAAAGCTGAATCATATATATGCGTTCATATTCGGCAGTAGTATATCAGATATTGTCGAGTGCTTCACATTTACGTCTTTCTTGAGTGTGTTGTTTTATAATTATTGTTAAAATTAAATTATCAAGAAACAATGGCAAGTAAACACAGTACGAGATAACTCGTAGTCGGCGTCCTAGCAAAGAACGGAATATACGAGTTATCTCGTAGTTGGCAGTCAACGTGTTAATTTTATTTTATTTATAATATATAGCTGAAGTAGCCGGCGTTGCCCGAGGCTGTGTGACGTCATATAATTTTAAATTAAGAAAAACATAATGAAGATGATTTTTCCCGAGGATAAAACCAATACATTCGTGGTGATATGTAAAAAAATCTCCTTATGTGAAATTTGGTGCGAAAATAACCCTTCCCTTCTTATCGTCGATCGCTAATACTACCACTTCCGGTTTCCGGATTTGCACCAAAAGTTGATCAATTCATCCCACTGATGCATTAAGTAAATATACCAAATTTCATCAAAATCCGTTATGCCGTTCAGGCTGTACACATCTATACGGACGGACAGACGGACAGACGGACAGACGGACGGACAGACATCATGCTAAAAATACTTTTTTCTGTTAAGAAAATGCATGATTCGTGGAGATATGTAAAAATCTCCACATGTGAAATTTGGTGTGAAAACAATACCTCCCTTACTATCGTCGGTCGGTAAAAATAATCATTCTATTAGTAGAAATCGTGAAAATTTTTAATTTCGGCAATATTATATTTAGTGTTATTGATTATTAAATAAATTATCAAATAAATATGTAAAGTGGCTAAATGGGCTTAAATGCGGAATAATAATATTCATGATAGTATGTGGGAGTCTTCTAAATTCGTTTGAAAATATTTAATTTTTTTTTTTATTTTTTAATAAGAAAGTGTTTTGTATAGGTATTTATCGATTTATTTAAATTTATATTTGATTAATAGAGATTATGTTTTTTTAGTAAGTCGTCATTTTAATAGAATGGTATCAAAGCGTAACATTACATTATTTTACAGGTGAACCTTTGTTCGGAATTTATGAACTACTACCCTACCCCTTTTGCTTCTTAAATATATTTTTTATTTTGTAAAATGAATTAATTTTTATTTTCAAGTTAATCTCAATTTAAGAATTTTATGTTTATAATTAAATTTTAAACAATTTTTAACTAAATTATGATTTCAGAAAATTTTATAAATTAACAATCAAGAAAATATTTAAATGAAGTCTAGATTAATCATTGTTCAATAAAGTTCTTATTTTCAGTTTGTAATATTGCTGATTGAAATCTTGTCAAGGGTGGGATAATCACGATTATAGGGAAAAAAAAATTAAATTAGTAAAAGAATAAATTTACTTGATTGAGGAGGACCCCACATTAGGACAAAATAAAAAGATATTTGATTAAAAGTTTCCTTGCTGCTCATATATATATTTTTAATCACCTGAAAAATAAATTAAAATATCCAATTTTTTGGCTGTTTCTCGTTATAAGCAATATCTAATTAACCAAGATGTGATTAAATTATCAGACCAAATGGAAAAAGCCGGATGACAAACTGACAATAAAATCGAACGCATTCTAATCAAACAATGGAAATGTAAGGGAAAAAGAATTTCATTTCATTCGTTAACAAAAAGACAAAACTTAATTTTTTTGGCTGAGTATATAGATGAAAAGTTTACCTGAATTAAAACACACATACACATAATGAAAATAACGAAATGAAATGAGCTGTATTTATAAATATTTTTAAATATAAGTAATTATAATTACAATAATCTCGAATTTTTTCTAAATCATATTTGGTTTATTCATTTTTTTAATTTTTTACCGACCGACGATAGTAAGGGAAGTATTGATTTCACACCGAATTTCACATGTGGAGATTTTTACATATCTCCACGAATCAAGGATTTTCTTAACAGAAAAATGTATTTTTAGCATGATGTCTGTCCGTCCGTCCGTTTGTCCGATGTGTACAGCTTGAACAGCTCAACGGATTTTGATGAAATTTGGTATATTTACTTAATATATCAGTATGATGAATGGATCAACTTTTGGTGTATATCCGGAAACCGGAAGTGGTAGTATTACTCATCAACGATACAAAGAAAAGGGTTATTTTTACACCAAATTTCACATGAGGAGATTTTTTACATATCTCCACGAATCATGCACTTAGTATTCGTTTTATCCTCGGAAAAATCATCGTCATTAGTTTTTTCTTAATTTAAAATTATAGGACGTCACCCAACCCTTCATGACGTCACAGCCTGATCAAATTATAAATGATATAAAATTAAAAATATTTATGTTATATCCATATCTGTTTTTTATTGCATTAATAGATACATTTAAATTATTTGAAATTGTTGTCGCTGGAAATTAATTTACTTCAAACCCTGGGACGATTATGCGCCTGGCTACACGTTACGCTACAACTTATTGAATTTTAACATTGAAACATTTCTCCTGCTATTTTATTCTATTTTCAAATTTTATATTCAAAAATAAATAACTTAAAATAACATAATTATTATTTGAAAAAGGAAGGAAATAATTTATTGTTTTTATTTATGGAGAAATAAGAAAAAAATTGAATAAGTTACATGAAATGTAAAATTAAATTTTAATAAATTTAAAAATAATATCCCGGGTAGCGAGTAGATTCTTTTCTATAAATCCATTAGAAAAGAATTCTATTTCAGGGATTGGCGTCCCTGCCCTTACGTGAGCTCATGATTTCTTCTAAATCCCTCTCTACCTGGAGGAATCATGTCCTTTACCCGTTGACTCCTTTCCATCAATTCCCTTACTCTTACTCTTCCCCCCCCCACTCCTCTGATCATTTAAAAAATCAAATTTATTTGGATGAAGGAGAATACCTAGCATAGATTCATTAAAACAAAAAATAAATTTGAAATCTTGACTTCTTAATAGGAGACTCTTCGGGAGGTTAATTCAAATATATCCAGATCACGTCAATATTTCTATTAGCAAAACCCCGTAAATTCACGAGTGAGACATGTCTTATATGTCTCTGAGAGGACCTACCTGTCCAACGCTTCACATTAGTATACAACTTGGAACTCATATTTATAGTACGCTTTGGAGAATTAGAAAAACCAATCAAATCAATGTTTTTCATTTTATTAAAATTCTTGACTAAATCTTGTAAATTGTGACCAAGACCAATCCATTGACCATAATTTTAGCCAGATTCTAAATAAAATTGATTTTTTGTATCATTAAATGGAAATTTTTAATTAATTTTAATATTGGTTTATTTTTACAGTTCAACAAAAATCTTGCCTTATAACAACAGATAAAACCTATACGAATCGATTCATTATGAAACGTAGATTCATTTTCACTACTATTATATAATTTTATGGTGCTTCGTTGATTAAATATTAATTATTGAATTTTGACAGATTGAAAAGATTTGCCGCCATATCGAATCCCTCCGCCACCTCACCTCACCTCCCATCAACCCTCCCTCCTGGCCTGCTTGCCTGCTTCGAGCGCTTCAGTTCCCATTCCCTTTCCATTGGAAGACGTTGACCGGCCTCTTCACCGAAATCATCCCTCAATCAAGAATTAATTGTAAATTATTACTTGAAAAGGAAGGAAATAATTTATTGTTTTTATTTATGAAGCAATAAGAAAAAAATGAATAAGTTTCATGAAATGTAAAATTAATTTTTACTAAATTTAAAAAATAATATTCCGGGTAACGAGTAGATTTTTTTCTATCAACCCAGTAGAAAAGAATTATATTTCAGGGATTGGCGTCCCTGCCCTTACGTGAGCTCATGATTTCTTCTGCCTTCCCTCTCCCATGGAAGAATCATGTCCTTTACCCTTGGACGTCGGTCGGTTCTGCGCCTGGTCACAGGTCAACTTATTAATAAAGCTTCTAATGATGATGTAACTACCTAAATGTGCATAAAGCAAAGAAATCAATTAAAATTAAAACAAATTGGCATGTTTATCAGTTATATTCAATTCATTAATTATTATTTAAATTGAAACTTATCTTAAAAATATAACAAAATATTCTATTTTATGTTCTGAAATCAAGAATGAAAAATAAAAAAAGATTTAGGTTTGGATAGGTATTCTAAGGAAATGAAATTGAGAAAAATTTGAAAACTAAAGCTACCATTCAACATTTTATTTTATGTGAAGTAGTTAAGTATATTTTCAAAATATATTAGTTAAATAATTATACATTTTTCTCTTATGTAAATTTAAATTCAAATAGTATTTCCAATGAACACACGAATATTAAGATCTCTTCTTATTTATTATAATTAGTGTTTATGATTGATCACACACATATAAAATTATTTTTAGTCTTTTTACTATCTCGCCAGAGATAATATTGTGATCACGAATATTTTCGATGTTGAGATTTTGAAATTTTTATACGTTTTGAAAGTTCCTGAATCATTTTCAGTAAGGTTGAGAAAAATGTCTCTGTGTATGTATGTATGTAACCAAGATTACGCAAAAACGGTTTGAGTTAGAATGATGAAATTTGGTACATGGGCATTATTCAAAATTCATTCAGGGTCATTACCTACAACGTTTTGATTTTTTTTTCTTCTAAAGTGACCGTAAAAATAAAGATCTATGTTTGATAATTTTTCACATGATTAATAATTGTATAAAACTGCTATATATAGAATTTCAGCTTGATTGAATCGCTGACAGTACCAGAATTCATTTTTTAACACTGCAAATCTCACGCGCCAACACGTGACGTGGTGGCATCAACAAAGAGCCAAACATGCGCTGGTTTAATAAATATTATCTATTAATTTTAATATATAATTTATAATTAATTAAATTTAATTTGAATATAATATTTTATGCTATTTAATCCAATTCAAATTGCGAGATAGTCGAGTGGAGACACTCCAGCTAATTCTTTCTTATCTTTAGTTCTTTTCATTTTAACCCCTTACCAGCTTATTTATTTTAATTTTTAATAAAATGCTAATTAAATTAAGCAAAGTTCCGAAGCGAGAATTCTGAAATACAAAAGAATAATAATGGCTAAGTAGAACAAAAAAATTCAAAACAATTTATTACTCTAATTATTGTCATCCCTATGAGATGATAAAATTTGAAATAATAAGAAAAAAGTTCTATACAATATATATATATATTCTTTTAAAATAAATTATGTGTTTTTTATTTTAAAATATTTTCACAATGATAATTAAAAACTTTTTTAAAAAAAGTCATAAATTTTCATATTTTTAAAGAGATTACAATTCCCATAAATTCTAAATTATAATTCACACCTAGAAATTGGTGATTAGTTTAGTAATCTTTTGTAAACTTATTTTACCGATTTTGATTCAAAAAGAACTTTATTGATTTTAAGAATAATGATAATAATAATAATAATAGTACAAAAAATTATCCGTCAATAAATCGAGTTTAAATGTCAACACCATTTTATTAATAACAAATATTTACCAGTTCTTATTTTAGAGACAATTAACTATATTCAGTATTGGAACAGGCAACAGCTAAGCGATTGTTCCCTGGATTATAAAAGGTTATAATTCTTCATGTTATCATTTCTATAAAGACTCGGCATATTGTTGATATTGTAGTCTATTAACAAGCAGAAAGAATAAAACACAATGAAGATGAGGTGAAAATTTCTTAAAAATAAATGTCAATAATCAGTGATTATCACAGAATATTGTCATTTTTAATAATTAAATAAATTATATTTACTTAAAATGTCAAATTGCAAGAGTTGGATAGTTAATGAATTGGTAAAAAAATTGCAAATGACTGAAAAAAATTTTTTTTGCAAAAAATGTAAAAAAATTGCAAAATATAGCAAAAAAAGCTCGAAAAAAGGCACGCAATGCCAAAAAGAGCCAAAAAAGGCGAAAAGGCATTTTTTTAAATCTAGCAGTGTGTTTGATTTTTATAGATCGGTGGAGATCTATAAAAAAATCTTGAAAAGGCTCAAATTTTGAAAAAGGCAAATGCCTTTTTTTGTGCTCTCTAATAATCACATAAAATCCTTTTATTCCATCAAAATATTAAAAATTTTAATTTATCCATTATATACAATATTTATGAATTTATTATTTATTATTTATTTGTAGTCGGTTGGCAGAACATTTTTCGTTTTTCTTCAAATAGTAAAGGGTTGGAAGTAATACAAATGTCATAGTGTTTAACCTTAAATTTAACTTTTTTATTATATTATAATTAAGATAAAAACAATTCGAAATTAACTCATTTAAAAATAACATATAACATAAAAATACACAATAATAATCGTGTTTTTGGTAAAAGCTCCATTTCAATAAGTTTAATATCTAAAGGGTGTTTTTTATCACTGATTATTCATGAAAGAAAAAAAATTGTCATGCTTTTAAAATTTCTTTTAAGTTATAAATTCAATAATGTTTTTGTCGACAAAGTGGATGAAGAGAACACGAAAAACTTCACTTCATTAAATTGTAATTTAATATTAAGTAGAGGTGTTGTATTTACTAATCATACATCGGATTATTTATCTAGATTTTCTTGATCAGAGCCCGGTACTTTTTATTTTAAATAACTTCCCAATTTTGACCGGTAGGCCGATAGACCTCCTTCCCATAGATCCCAACTAGAGAGAAATTACCTGCCTTGGGACTTGAATCTGGGATTACAAGGTTGATTGTTAACCGTGTTGCCTCCCCTCAGACTTCATATAATAAATATTATTAATTTATATATGTTAATTATTAATTTAATAATTAATAATGAAATAAATAAATAATTTAAATAATAAATTAGAAAAACTCATGTGTGGCTCACGTCGCATTGACATAAGCTACAAAACTTAAGGCGCAAGGTTGAAGCGTGAACTAATTTCAGAAAAATTTAAATAAGCTGATATAAAAATTGTCTAGTAATATTTTTTCTAGTTCAGCCAATCAGATCAAATAATTTAAAAAGTAATTAACCAATTTGCATGATATTGATATCAATGCAAAGCTAAATATAAAAACTAAAAATATATACATTTTAGTTATAAAATAGCTGATCAGAGCACCTTCGAAGCTCTTCTCATCTAGACGGAGGCTCCGCCCCCTGTACCCCCGAAGTAAAACATAGTATTTCGTTGAAAGTCTGTATGTAAAAGTTTTTCATCCATTTTGTTGCAATCAGTATATTACATTAAATTATATTATCTTTTTGTGTTCTTATTTAAAAGATATTTTAATTTAATCAGTAAATTAATTATATATTACTATTGTATTTGTTATATCAATCTATTTATCCCTGTGGCTCTACGCATCTCGAAAGTAACCCCCAAGTCTGAGCTATAACCATCTAACTCCTACCCTGGCCCATCTGATCCACGTCCCTTTCTACATTGTCCACTCACCACGTTCTTGGTCTTCCCAATCACACAGGACGTTTCCCAATCGGTTTTTCTAAATATATTTCGCCGATCTTTAATCTACCATTCTAGCCATGACTCCTTCCCATCCCAGCCTTCTCTATTTTATAACCTTAATAACCTTAACTATATCCGGAGATGCATAGAGGTCATGCAATTCCTCGTTATGCCATCTCCGCCAAAGCCCGGTGATCTCATCTTTCTTTGGTCCTTAAATGCTGCAAACAATCCTAATATCAAATTCTCTAAATCTACTTTCTCCCAAGAACATCGACCACCCATATAATACAACAGGCAAAATAATTGTTTTAAATATTTCAATTTTCATCCATTTTGATAAAAGTTTTGATGTGAGTTAAGCCTCTTTACTGTATGATAACAGACGTTACCCGATTGCGACCTCGATTTAAATTCTTATCCAATATTATTATCCTTTGTAATTATAGAATCTAAGTATTTAAATTTTTCTACATTTTCAAATTCTACATTTTGTATGTTAAGACTTTGTGTGTTAATAATGTTTTTCTCTCTTAATAAATATTTTGTTTTATCCCTATTAATTTCAATCCCCATCTTATTTCCTGCCTCAATTCCATCATACATTACGTGTATACATAAGTGTCGGTTAAGTAGGAAATTTCTTTTTTTTTTGTCTCTATGACAGCAAAAAAGTAAACAAATTACATACATACAAACAAACACTCTCCATTATATATATAGATATCGGCTTAGTCGTTTCAAAAAAATAAAACTTTTTATACGCGTTTATGGTTTGAGTCGATTTAACTGTACGCAAGTGTATATTTACTTAATGATTTCTTTTTTAAACTTAATTATTCATATTTTTTTTACAAAAATATGAATTTTATCCGACACTACTTAATCTTTGTTTTCTCCATTCCATAATAAATTGATAAAATAGATATTGATCAAGCGGATTACGTACTAAAATTTCAATTCGATCAAATGATGATTAACCTTTTTTTAGTGAACCTATCGCATTTTATTGGATATCACCAGTTATCCAATATCTAGAAATCGCAGGACGTCTATATTCTCCCTAATTCAATATATTCGTAGGAATTTAACGTTGGACAATGCAGCATAGCATCGGGCGGGCACTGTACATATCACAAGAGAACTCCCTTTTTATCCCCTTTTTGCCTAGTGGCTTGGTCCCTTTGGCCTTTCTGCATTCCACAATTTAAGCTCTTCTTGTTATCTAGCGGGCATCTGGAACGACAAGTACTGAATAATTCATATACTAACTGTTTCGACGTTATTCTCATTTCTTGTCTCTTTCATTCTTTTTTATGTTCATTTTTAAATTACAACCTTTTATTTCTACTTGACTGATTTTTTAAGAAAATACTCATATCTTTAAATGTAGATCAAATATTATTATTTTAAAATTTAGTAAATTATTGATTTCTGAGCCAGTTATATGTTTTAGGTATTGATATAACAATGCTACTAGAATTGTAACTCATGAAAAGAATATAAACTATTTAATTAATTTACTATCTTTTTAATTCCATATTATCAATATTTTTTCTATTGTTAATTTAATTAACCATAACATTTATATAAGTATGTCATAAATTGACACAAAAATCGATTTCTTATTTATTTAAATCTATTATTCTATCATATAATATTTTATAATTAATAATTCTAAATCTGTATATATAAAAGAGAATGTCTGTCAGTCTGTCTGTCTGTCTGTCTCGCCTAAACTCAAAAACTACCCGTCCGATTGCGATGAAACTTTCAGGGATTGTTGTGGGCATACCAAGGAAGGTTTTAATAAAGAAAAATTTAGTTTTATTGATCACATCTCTAGAAAAAATCATCTTCATTAGTTTTTTTTTTAATTTAAATGTATATATGTGACGTCACAGCCACCGCCTGTGAGATATATATATATCTATTCTTAAAATAAAATTAAAAATATTTATATTATATTCATATTTGTTTTTTTATTTCATTAATAGATACATATAAATTAAAAAAAAACATGGCGTCCAAAATGTTAAAAATAGTCTGATTACAACAAAACTTGGTACATAAGAGCTTTTAGGGTTTCTGATTATGAATATATTATTTTGTCAAAAATCCAAACGGCATCTAAAAAGATAAAAATTGTCCAATTGAAACAAAACTTGGTGTGTGTTGTCAAGTGATAACTGTTACTTCCTGTGTTTGTCCCACATATTTATCAATTTCAATACATTAATCTCTTATCAACATAAATATTATTACTTTCGTAATAAACTAACAATACCGTCCAAACGAAAACAAAATATAATTCAAATATATAGTGGTAAAGAACAACTAGAAACATACTTATTCCAAAAACTGTTAATAAAAATGTAATAATTATTAACAATTAATAAAGTCAGCCAAAGAGCTTTTTCAATGACAATCAACAAAGCACAAGGACAATTGCTTCAAGTTTGTGGGTTAAATCTAGAAAATCCATGTTTTGCACATGGACAATTATATGTTGCATGTTCGCGTGTAGGAAACCCAAAAAAATTGTATATTTACACAAAAGATGGTATTGTTAATACAAAAAACATTGTTTATGCCAAAGCGCTACAATAAATATTTTCTAATATTTCCAATAAAAATAAATAAAAATAAAAAACAAAAAAAAGTTCTATTAAAACTAAAATTTCAATTATATTCATTTAATACATTATTATTATTAAGTGGTCAATTTATGACATACTTATATAAATTTTATGATTAATTAAAGTAATAATAAAAAGTATATATATATATTAATAATATTCAATTTATATAAATCATTTAAGTTTACATTTCTTCATATGAGTATAATCATTTACACACATGAACACACTCACACACAGATACAAACAAACTCTCTCTCTCTCTTCTACATAAATACATACAAACTTCTTTATATATTATTATTATTATAATAGTTTGTATTTAATGTTAAATTTTGATTGATATCATTCTAAAATTCAACAAAAGTCTTTGATTTGTTTCAAATAACAAACCCACGTTGGAATATATAATTATTAATATGTTTATGAAATCAATTCATTTGATTGACTTATATTAGAATACCTCATTATAATGCAAGTTTATTAGTTTTCAAGATTATTGATATTTCAATACTAAGTTTAAATATTCATTTCGCTGGATAAACTTTTAATAAATATCACACTCCTTACCCCTTCTATGTTTTTCCCTATCCTCTCTCTCCCTCTTCACTAGCTAAACACGTCAAGAACAACTTGTTAACATTAACAAGTTGTTTGAAATAATCTTAAAGTTAATTTCAAACGTCAAATTTTCAACTCTTTTCCTTGTTTTTTTTTCATTTCTTTAAGACAATATAATCATGGAATATATGACCCGAAAAATGAATATTAAAGATTATATTAATAAAATGGCCCATGTAACAAAATATGTTAAGAAAAAGTTGATTTTAATATTGATCTTATGAATAGGTCTTTAGTTTCTTTTGATTATAGAAATTGAAAAACACCATAGAAGATCGGTGTAGAGCAGTGCTCCGCAACCTTTTCTTACCTACGGCACACAAAAATTGTTTCTAGAATTTTGCGGCACATCAAAAGCTGAAATATTGTATATATATGTAGGTTTGTAGGTAGAAATTAATTTAATACACACATATCACAAATTTTAAAATAAATTTTCATTTTTTATTTGTTTGATAAGTATACATAAATAAAATTTAATTACTTTTGTCAATCTTACATATCTATATATATAAAGGAGACTGTTTGTATGTATGTATGTAATTCGTTTACTATTTTGCTGTCATAGTTTAATATGTTAAAATGTAAGTTATTTACATTTTAACATAAAATAGAAAATATATTATTTAAGGATTAAAGAATAAAAATAGAAAGTAAATTAGTGAATATTTTAAAAATTAAACAATTTGTGGAAATTGAAATAACTAAGAAATGAGAGGTGGAGGGGATGAGGAGAGAGGTGAGAGTGTGTGTGAGCGGGAGAGAGAGAGATTTAAAGTTTATATATAGTTCTCCGTGTTGTTCATTTAAGAGCCAGGCGTGGCCCACTGATTTTACACAATGTATATAACTAGCAATCAAAGAATTATTATAAATTTTAACTTTTTATTTTAAATTCTAATATTCAAATATCATTTCAATTAAATAATTTATTCTAAAAGTTCTCATTTTAATTAATATAATAAAATATTTAAATCATATTTAACTTAAATTATTTTGTATTTATTCTTTCCATATTTGAATAGGTACTTCTTTTATTTTAAGGGAGGGAATTAACTATGATCTAAAAAAATTAATAAATGAACTTAATAATAAAAAATCAAATAAATCCATTAATTTAAATTAATACTATTAATGAATGTATATATTGTTAATTTATCTTTAGTTTTATCAATACTTTTATACCGTTAATTTTTATAAATTAATTTTTATAAATTGTCTCAAGTCTCTAACTTTGCATTTTCTCTAATTTTATTATAATTAAAAATATTCAATAAAAATCAAACAATGAAATTAAAATATCGAAATGAAATGATCAAGAAATATTATACTCTATTATAACATATACAATACTTATAAACTATAGGCGGAGGAAATATTAGACGATATCATTGCGGGTTCATGCCAAATCGATCAACATTAATTAAGATATTTTCATTATGACAGATATTAAAAAAACCGCGAATTCAATATCTCTGTTCACTAATTATTTGTAGACTTTAGTAAAACCTACGCATGACTCAATAGATCCGGATAAACTTTTTCAAATTTTGATCTTAAAATTTATCTTGAAGGTAGCAAAGAAAGAGTAAGATGTGGAAATCAATTGTAAAATATTAGGTGACCCAGACGACTTAAATATAATAGGAGATTCGGCAATTGCAATTACAGATAGCGAGGAAAAATTAATCGAGGTAGGAAAAGAGATGAGGTTTGAAATTAATAATGATAAATAAATATATTTAGAAACAAACAGGAGCAGTATTAACATACAAAATGTAGAATTTGAATATGTAGAAAAATTGAATGTAATCACGAAGGATAATAATATTTGAGAAGAATTGAAATCGAAGTTGCAATCGGAAAACGCCTGTTATCATGCAGTAAAGAGGCTTATCTCATCAAAATTATTATAAAAGGGAATGAAAATTAAAATATATAAAACAATTATTTTGTCTGTTGTATTATATGAGTGTTAGACATGGTCTATGATCTTTGGAGATGAGAGTGGATTCAGAGAATAGGATTCTCCCCAGCATTTATGGACCAAAGAAAGATGAGTACATCAGGGAATGACGTACGAGAGATGGAACAGAGGCTCAGGATAAGGACACTTGGAGAAATGTGGTTGTAGCTGCCAAGAACTTTCGAGTACCGTTGAGCCACGCATGGTCTATGACCCTGGGAGATGAGAGTAGATTCAGATTATTCTTTCCAGCATTTATTGGCCAAAGAAAGATGAGGTCACCGGGGACACTTGGAGAAATGTGGTTGTAGCTGCCAAGAACTTTCGAGTAGATAGATATAACATATTCAATAATAATATATATAATTAATTTACTAAATAAATTAAAATATATTTTAAATAATCACACAATTAGAAATGAATGTTTTATGTTATACATTGTTTGAAACAAAATGGATGAAAACCTTTTACTACTTTCAACCAAATACTATGTACCACTCGGGGGTACAGGGGGCGGAGCCCCCGTCTAGATGTGAAGAGCGACGAAGGAGCTCTGAGCAGCTAGTTTATTATAAAATCAATGCGAGGATATTCTTTCTTAACGAAGATCCAGAAAACATCCAGTGGAACTTTGTTAAACTGAAGTTTTAACGTCCCGTCATGACAGGACTGTATTAACGGACCAAAAAGTCAACCACAACAGACCGGACATACTGTTAATTAAAAAAACCACCGAACATCCTTGGTAATTGAGATAGCGGTTCCTCTTTCTTAAAGACTGAAAATGAGAAAATATGCAGATATGAGGAGCTCGCTATACAAATTAAAAAGGTCTGGAAGCTGGGAACAATAAAAATATTTTCTATTGTAATATCAGCTGAGTAAAACAAAAATAATTGAGGAGCTAGCTGGATTGCCACAAAAAAAATTAAGAACTGGTCAAAGAGCAGTTTTAGGCCATATTATTAGAAAGTTCCTCAATTAAGAATTAAAATTAAAAAAAATAATATTATCGAAGGAAATACGGATTAAGGTGAATTTCCTCTTTGTATCGTCCGAACTTAGCCCAAAACAAGATCAACAGGGCAGGTGAAATTTTACCGGCATAACATGCCGAGTAAGTGACCCAACTGTGGATATAATAATAATATATGTAGATAATAATATTTTTTTTGTTTCTCTGAATTTATAATGAAAATTAATTTTTGGATAGAAACCAACATAATTTTTAAGAAAACAATGTTTATATGAAATGTTTAATTCCCAACAAACTAGTCTCACATCAAAACAACATAATTTTCACGTTGATAAAACTTTTTGTTTAGGTTATATAGTTGGGCATCCAGATTTACAGAGATAACAGATAAATTTCACTCTAAACAAAAATCACATTTGAGTAATTTCAAAAGGGAATATTTAATGAAATCTATTTTTTTACTACACTCTTTTATTTCACATCGTGTCCTGTCGTCAAATCTTGCAAGGTGAATTTGACCCACTTGCCAATGAGCTGAAATTTTGCAACTCCAATGATAGTGCACTATTGAGGTTCATACGGTGACCTCAGAGGTATAATTAATTAATTAATAATATTATTATTATTAATTATTAATAAATTCTTAATATTTTTTTTTATTTGTATTTAAGAGAGAAAAATAACCTAAAAATTATTAAGATTCATGATTTGAGAAAAAAATGATTGAATAAATCTATATTTATTTTGTTTTAAAAATGTTCAAATTGTGTTTGTTTGTCCTGTTTCCTTCCCTTTGATCGGAATCTATTTCTTTTCTTCCCATGAAAATGCTTTCCAATCGGTTGATTTGAGTGACAATTCGCACAAGTTATTTGTTTCCCAATAAGTTAGTATGGTTGACTCGAATCTATGTATATGGATTCCCCCTTTTTAGGATGGATGGGCTCGTTTTTTCGATTTGTTTTCAGGGAAACCGCGCCCGCCCCACCTCTATACAATTCTGAGGTCTTTTGGCTGAATAGGTCTTTTAACCATTGACTTGACATACAAGCATCCTTCTTTTTTTACATTGGCTAAGTCATTTGAGCTCTTGTCGAAATATCGTTGAATTCGTGTCAATTTTTTCTTCTTTTATATATTTATAAAAAACAAATCGAAAAAATATAAGAAAAAATAGGAATGAAAATAAAATAAATATTTAAGACTATTTGATTAAAAATATTTTAAAAATTCTAACTTTCGCTCAATTCTTTTGCATCTTAGCAGAAAGCAAACTTATTAGTTTTTCAAGAGCATATTAAATTATTAATTTATATAATTTATATGAGGGTATTTTAATAAGACATAGAATAGTGACTTAAATAATAATTGAATAATTTATATTATATATTATTATATATTATTTATTATATATATATATATATATATATATATATATATATATAACTTTATTTTATATTAAGAGAGTATATATAGTAATATATATATATATATTATAATTTCAGAATTTATATTATGAACAGTAGTAATCCTTAGTCGAAACAGTAGCCATTTTGGGGTTCATATCCCCTAACAGAATTTTCCGGTTTCTTCCTGGGATATTATCCAATTATACTTTCTAAATAGGAGTATACTTCATCTTTAATATGTGGCGGGCTATCCTCTGAAGGCATGTGGCAGTTTATAAATGTTATAAAACAATTATTCACTTTGATGGTCATTACAGATATCCGTGGGCTTATGGAAGAAAAGTAGGTTACATTACTAGTTAGACTTGTACTGACGCAGAACCCTGTGCTCCCGTCGAACCCCCATAGAATATCGTCGAATTTTCAATATCCCGAATTCCACTCCCATTCCATCGGATCTCCTGAAGAGCTGTGTTAGGTCTAATTTATATTTCTCTATCTCTCTGACACAATTCTAAATGCAGCGCCTGTCTTATACATACTGCGTATATTCCATGTACCAAATCGTAAACCATTTCCATGCTTAGGTAGTGTTCTGTTCAATCCGTCCGTGTTCCGAGGCTGATTGTTGTTATTTTTACCGGTTTTTACTTTTTACGGAGCAGGGTGGTAGACCACATGCTCACAAGTTATGAGCCCTTCAAGGGAACATGCAAGATCCCTACACAGCCACTGATATGGTAGAGGAAAGTGTTATTTATTGATTTGATAATATTAGTAAATATTAATCGGGATTAGGTGTAAATAGAAATAAATAAATAAAGGGTTTAAACAGGAGTGGTAGAAGGGGGGGGGGGTGGAGCAGTTGCTTGGCAGGACGATGAACCCTGAATTAGATGTCAAAAATAAAATTATACTAATGATCATTATCATTATCACCAATAATCATTATAGTATATTCATTAATGGGTTCATATACCCATCAAACTCAGTAGCGAGAATTACCCATTAAGGATCCATCGTGCCCACCTTGATAGTAATTGATCCCATATGTGCCCCATTGCAAAGAGCACTCCAAGATCATTAAACTGATGTAAAACTTACCACCAGTTTTAACAAATACCCCGAAGAAAACGGATGGGAATCAGGAGCGTGGTGCCACACGTCCGACCAGCGCCGAGTTCACTCACATAATTATTTCACATTATTTTAATTAATTTGTGCCATTTCGGGAAACAAATTTTTGATGTATTATTTTTAGAAAACTCGTTTAATAAATGTAATAAAGAATATAATTAAAAATTTCTAAAATTTAAAAATTGTATAAATTTGTTCAAGTCTAACGATAGCTCGGTGTTCTAGTAACTTGACTTATTAAATTTAAATTACTATATAAAATAATACATTTTAATTTTCGACACATAGAGTATAACATTAATATCACATTTAAAATAAGCCATTGTCAAAGAATTTAATAATAAAATATAATATTATTCTCCCAAGGGAAATGTTAAAATAATTGTTTATTATAATAAGTGGACGTTTTTATTTATTTTGACATAATATCAAATGAGGGTACATTATTCTTAATATCTTGGCAATATTATCCGCACGGTATATCTGTCTGTTTGTCAACAAAACTGTTGAGGCCTCAGCTGGCAACCGAGATTATATTCCCAATCCCTTTTTAACTTTCTCGTTTTGTATATTTATAAAGAGAAATAGATATATACCTAATATCTCTTTTAGGGGTTATCGTGTTTTAATATATATATAAATCCTAAGTATAATATTTACAATGATACTAACAATTTTTATTTATCTATTAAATTGAAATATATATATGTATATACACTTTTTATATTGATTTTTATTATTATATATTTTTTGATGCGTTATATAGGAAAAACAAATATTTGAACAATAAGTGGAAAAACATCACAGTTCTTAATCGAAAATCAAAATCAATAACGAACACTATTTGAAGTATTTAGTGGCTTAGTTGCTTCAAAGTACTACTGAACCTTGTTTGAATATTTAAATGTTTATTTTAATTATAAATAAATTTGATGCTCGCCTTGTCCATCCATTTTTTATATTTTCAAGCCAAAAGTCTCAATCCCAACATCAAAATTCATATTTTTATATATTTAAGTATTAAATCATTTCACTATTAAATAGTATAGATCAAGGATGGTGAACGTTTTTCAATGTCCGTGCCATAAAATTATAAAAACTCTTTTTGAAGTAACTAACGTGTCACAAAATTGTCATGATTGATTTTTTTCTCCACCACATGTAACTCTTTTAGCGTTAATATATAATCGAATATTTTTGTATAACTAAAAGTGTTATAATTTTAAATTTCAAACTTTATACTAAAAAAAAATAAAATGATTATTAAAAAATGTGGAATTATTTGTGGTAAAAATAGATCTTTCCTAAAAATTGTCTATTAATTTTTTTTTTTTTTATTTTTATTGTATAAAAAATTTTTAATTGATTTTAGTGTGTAGTGCTGTGGATTCATTATATAATTTCTAATATTTAACTGAATTTTAGGCAAATTCTCATTTCGACATTTTTAAAAAAATCCTTCTTGTTTTATTATTCTAATAACTTTCTTTCTATCTCAGATAATATTCAAAAATTTCTGAAATTATTAAATTAATATAATTTCCACCAAATTCTTGTAAATTATTTCGATAAATTATGTTTGCTAATACACGTTGGAATAGTATTGGTGAAATATCGAAATGAAATCTTTCTCCCTTACAGATAATGACCAAAAAGTAAAATTTTTATAGATAATATCGTGAACCACTTGCACTTTCTTGTTTTAACAATGCTGTGCTAAATTCTAGGAAAAGATTGCGATTCTGGCACTCTTTTCCAACCGTCTCTATGGGCAAAGTAAAGCTTTTTTAAGCTACATATAAATTTTAAAAAAATATTTATTTTTTTTTATAAATATTGGTAAAATTTACAGCATATATTAAAATAAGAGCATATAAGAATATTCTGGTAATATTTTATTGTAATCGGCTCAACCAATATTGAGTTTATAACTTCACAATTTTCTGGACAAAGATACGGATAGAATGATAGACATGAAAAGTCAAATTTGGATTCTCCAGGTCATGAAAAGTCATGCAAAAAATTTCAAATCCTAAACAATTCGATTTGTACGGCACAACACTCAATGATATTAACAAAAGTTCAAACATCAAACTGCATACACTGTATTTATCATGAATGTTTTTAGATTGCGCGGGAATTCAAACGACATTTCATTAATAAAATGTAAAATTTGCCGGTTTCATCCACTAAGCGTGCCATAGGTTCGCCATCCCTGGTATAAATAGTATTGGTGAAGCCCCTCACTATTTTTTCAATTCATTTAAGAAAAGATTGACTGTTCTTGTTTTGATACAAATATACGAGTAAAATTTAGAAATAGTATGAAAGAAATTCTTCTTGATTAGAAATTTTTCAAATATTGTTTAATAATGTTAATAACTTGTTTTAAAGATTGGAAACACTAATTACTAATAATATAAAATAGTCTAAAATTTGAAATTTCAATAAAAGTTTTATTAAGTCACAATTTCATAAAATGGGTTCTGTTGCGTCGGTCTGCGACTCGCCATTGTAACACTGTAATTGCAGTTCTAATTCTACTTGAATAAGCAACATTACATAATATAATCGGTTTCTTTTTTCTCATGACAAGAAATAACATGAAGATTGGGGATGGCTGATTTTAAAGATAAATCTTTCTAAAATATATCGTTGAAAATTTATAAAATTATAATTTTTCCAGTATGAGACGTAATCCAAAAATATTTTGTTAATATCTTATCTTATTATCTTATCTTATCTTATTATGCTAGCTAAAATTGTATATATGTATTTATCTATATATATTGGTTCTCAAAAACCGCTCTAACGATTTTTTTCAAATTCACACTAGATATAGTATTTATAAAGAAAAATTAAGTTTTATTGATGATATCTCTTGAAACATACAGCTTCATTATTAATTTCTTAATTGAAAATTATATATGGAAAACGTCAAAATTTTTAATACTGCCTGCTAAGACAGTAAAAAAATGACAATTTTTTATCTAAATACATATAGTCCAGCGGTTGGACTGATGTTTTAACGAGTGGATTTCGTCGGTTCGAAACTCGCCGGGTGAATCGTTATTTAAAAATGAAAATAATGATTTTGTTATTTTTTTTTCTTTTTATCTATTGTTTACTTTTTAATAAATTACTATTCTATATTTATTTATTCATTGTTCTTTTATTAATAAAGTTTTAGATAGTTTTATAAGTTTTAATATTTTTTCAATAAAATATTATTCAATATATTTATTAATATTATTTTATTTATTATTATTGAGTACCCGAAGTTCCATTCATTTTAATCAGATTGATGCAATGATGCAACAGTTAATAATTGTAATATTGTAATAAATTTCTATCTTGAAAATTGTTACATATTATTCAGGATATTTTAAAAACTATTTCTTTCTTTAATTAATATTCATTTTTTCTATAAGTCAGATATATTTCCAAATATTAAATAATTTTTGAAGTGAAAACTTCTTTAGCGGCGTTGAGCACTTTTGCGGGATGGGGAAAAAGTATAGAACTCGCGTGATCGTGACCAACACCATGAAACCATCTGCTTTCAAATTTCTTATAACAGAGCGCGAAATTTGAATTGTCATTAGAACTGTTTTATAAATTATCTCTAACATATAAATATATATTTATTATGTAAAGTTCATTTCATATATACATATATAATCAAAATTATACGAAATGAACTTCACATAATAAATATATATTTTATGTTAGAGATAAGAATTATAAAACAGTTCGTATTGCAATATTTTAAACAAAGTTGTGTATTTATATATATATAAATATAAGTTACAAATTTGTTTAAAATATATGTTTAAAATAATATATAAGTTATATATATATACATGCATATGAAATTCATCTTTCTCGTGAAATAGCGCGAATTTCGTCTGTTTTAAAATTTCTTACGCAGAAGTTTTCACTTCTGTCGGCCAGTCCCACGACTGCCAATTTTGCTTTTTTCATTCCGAAAAGCTGCAAAGCACGTTTTTTTGTCTTTAGTTTGTTTTATAACCACTTGGGGCGCTAAACAGTTTTTCAAAAAAACACTATAGAAAAAAAATATATGTACCTATATATTATATATTTATGTATTATTGAGGAGCACAAGTTCATTAATTTTAATCAGATTGATGCAAATGTGTAACATTTAATAATTGTAATAAATAATTAAAGAATTGTGTATCAATATTTTTTAAAGGGTAGAGCGAGAGCTCGGTGTCCCAGGTATTAATATTACCAGCCAAATCCAATAATAATGAATCATTTTTTTTAACTTAAGTACCGAGCCGAGGCTCGGGGTCCCGGTACTATTGTTTTAAATTACCATTCTTTGCAATTATCCTTTATCAAATTATTTTCTAAATTTCAATTTAGTTTTATCTTATTTTATTTTATAAATTTTTAAATACTATAAAATAAGATAATAATTAAAATTGCTGCTCCTCTCATATTTCTACGATCTTATATATTTTGGATTTTATAAACATAAATATAATTAAATTAATCTTTTTTTTTTGAATTTTTTATATTTTATAATTTTAAATTAAATTTATATAGGTAATAAACATAATATTTATTATAATTACTTTTCTCAGTCAATATGCAATATTTCAATAAACATTTTATTAATTATAATTTGGAGTGTTTTTCATATTTATTCTTTTAATTAAGCCGAATTATTATCAGTTTAAAAATCTATAATAACCCAATTCATTTACATTTCATAATTTAATATCATTTTTATCATAAATATAATATATTGGTATAATTTATATATGAAATTCGATTTAAATTTGCAATTTTTTTGTAAATAACTTTAAAAAAATCAAAAAGGTGTAAATCTGATGCCAAATTGCAAATACATTTTCGATAGTTCGTTTCAATTATCTTGGTTTATCAATTAATAGTTATTAGGTTTTTAAGCTCATTTCATATAAATATTTTAAAAGTTTTGATTGATTTGATTAATAATGAACTTACATTATTTCCAATTGTTTTAAATCAAGCTTAAGTAAAGTTTCTATGAAAATTTCAGTTAATCGGATAAATTATGTAAAAGCTATGTTCTTTATCCATATTCTTACAAATACATGAAATCTTTTATAAATTAGAAGTTATTTTATTAAAAGAACGGATATTACATCTTTAAGCTTACATCTTTAAAAACTGCAAGCTTACATCTTTAAGCTCAGTTTAATACTATGTTTAGTAAGTATGTATAGTAGTCGACAATTATGGAATTTCTTCTTAATAGTTAACTCATTGTTTGAATTTATCATATTCATTCACCTAAAAATTAGTTTATAAGTAGAGAAGTTGGTAAAACATGAAATGTTATAAATTTATAAAGTATTATTATTATATTTTTTTACGTTATTTGAAAAATTTTATTTTTCTGTTCCATGCAAAACTAATTCAAAAAGTGCAAATTAAAATCATTTATTTTACACATTTTTATAACTATTCCTTAACTATACCTTTCCTTATAACTATTGCAGTAAATTTGATTAAAACAACTCTATAAATGTAAAATAAAATAAATTTTCTTTACTTTTAAAAATTTGCACCTCTTTAAATATCAACAAGTATTCAAAGAATACCTCTGATTTTTATTATTTTAAATCACTAACTTGGTGATATCGTTTATAAAAATAAAAGATGAAAAAAATATAAAATATCAAAGATATTGATAATTAACACCTGAAAAAATTGCAAAAATGTTTAAAAGGTGAAATGTAAGTGAAAATTAAGTAATGCTCACACCTAATTTATTTACATTTATTTTATTTAGTTTATTTTATATAGTTTCTATATTTTATTCTTTTTTATCTAAACAATTCAATCTCTCAAATTCAAGTTTGGGGTGTCAAAATTATAACCATTCGGACTCGGTTCTGTTCATAAATAATATAAAATAAACGTTATTAAATTATAAAAGAACTTATATTATAACACAATTATTGTTTAATAATATGAACTATTAACTTACAATTAGTCAATTGTATACCAGTTGTGATACATTTCGAAAATCAACCATCACGATCTGGTCTAATTTCCGTCATCTTAATGTAATGACTTGTAATTTGCTTCATTAAAAACTATTAAATTTTCACAAAAAGATCACACTAGAGCCAATGATAAATTAATTTTACAAGAGGCTTAATTTAGAAATCATCAACATTGTCTAAGGAAAGAACGCCGATAGAATTCCAATTTAATACGATATCAAAAGGACCAAGGAGGAGCTGTTAATTTAATTATTAAGGCTACACCAGACGAAGCAGGCATCAACATTTTATCAGTTGAATGAAAACCATAACCAGGGCAAGAACAATTAAAAATGGCTTTAATGTAAACAAACAATTTAATTGTTTTCAAGTTTTTCTTGTCGAATTTTTATTGAAAAAGTCTAGTGAAAATACATAAAAAAAAATAATAGGATTTAATATTTATTTTGATACAACCCTACATAGATATATATATATGTAGGTATCCTTTATATATTCAAATTGATAAGTATGGCGAGTAGTGAATGGTCAATTAAATTTCTTCTTATAGAATCATTATTAAGGAGTAGCCAAACAACAGGAAATTTCAAGAGCCTCTCTTTAAATTCATTTGGTATATATATAAATATATTATTATGAGAAATTATTTCTCTTTTGTTGCAGAGTTTAATTTTCTACCATTTTAAATTTTAATTTAATTATAATTTATTTTTGATGTACATACATAAATTAATTTTTAAAAAGAATTAAAAACAAAAATAAACATTTTTCTCTTTGAGTAAATTCTACTTTAATACTATAAGAATTACTATTTCAATTGCTATATTAATTCTTAGAAATTAAATTGGTTACTTTATCAGAAAATTTATAACTTGGCCCTCAAGAAATGTCCGATCAGTCTCAAGTTGAGAAACTCGGATTATTATTATAAATTCATATTTAGTTAACTTTGTGTCTCAATGCTCAATTAAGTCCGATTATGTTAGTGCCAGCCGGACGCTTGCCTTTCCTATCGTTTGAACTATTTATCATCAGTATAAATATGTCTAAATTGCTAGGTTCTAGAATCTCTCTCTCTCTAGGTAGTTTTCAAATTCAAATAATTCGCTAACATTCTCGTCAGTCAGTACAAATGATTCATCAGACAAACAAATTATAAACAATTCTCCCTAATATATAACTTCTTCTTTATATAATCTATATAAAGGGTGTCCCAAAATTAACGCAAGATTTGAATTAAATAGAAAACACAGTTTTTAGTCTTTTGATTGTAATTTTTTTAATGATTCATAAAGTACATAGGATAGGGTTATTTATGGAATAACACATCGGGCAAATGGCCTCCGCGGCTTTGCATACACATACGCACTTGTTTCTCGAAATTTTCCATGACCGTTCTGCATAAATGTGGCTGAATTTCGTTGATGCAACGTTGAATCTCCTCCTTTAATGCACGCGTAGTTGTGGGCTTATTGACGTAGACCTGTGATTTTAGATATCCCCATAAAAAGAAATCTAATGGTGTTAAATCACACGATCTAAGGTCACCGAAACGAGAGAGTACACGACCTGGAAATGTCTCATGCAGTAATTGAAGTGTTTCACTGGCTGTATGGCATGTGGCACCGTCTTGTTGAAACCACATAAATATGTATACACTTCAATTACTGCATGAGACATTTCCAGGTCGTGTACTCTCTCGTTTCGGTGATCAGAATTGGCCCCTTAGATCGTGTGATTTAACACCATTAGATTTCTTTTTATGGGGATATCTAAAATCACAGGTCTACGTCAATAAGCCCACAACTACGCGTGCATTCCATAAATAACCCTATCCTATGTACTTTATGAATCATTAAAAAAATTACAATCAAAAGACTAAAAACTGTGTTTTCTATTTAATTCAAATCTTGCGTTAATTTTGGGACACCCTTTATTATAAATATTATTTTTCCTATTTAAAATTTTTTTGTTTTTTTTTTTTTTTATTAAAAGATACAAAGATCCTTTAAGGTTATTACAATCTGATCTTTTACATATTAGATCAATAATTCATAATTTAATAAGAATAATTTTATATTAGAATTTTAATTAAATAATTTATTTAATTAAATAAATTGAAATTTATAATTTAATTTCAGAGAGCTCGTAAAACGTTTCAAAAAATCGTGAATTTTTTCACTTTTGCGGACAGACTTTTAAATATTTTCGTCTTTTTTTAATTTTTTTCAATATGGTCCTAAAAAAAATCACGATTTTTCTGGCTCTAAGTATCACCAAGTGTGCCCACCCCTGCTATATTATTTCAAAAAAGTACCCATCAATAATAATTTTTTTAAATGAAAAATAAAATAAATAATAGATTTTATGTTATTTTATGGGGGGGAGGGGCGGAATTCTGTTCTTGCCTCGGGCCCGAAAATTTTCTAATCCGGCACTGTCTCTATGTAGCATTGATCTTTTAAGTTTTTGACCATTGAATTGTTGAATTATTTTTCCTTCACCTATCTTAAAACTGAACCCATTTTATTTACTTGAGTTGAGTTACTTTATACATCAGTTTTTATTAATAATATAATTTTACTTTCATAACTTAATATTTAATGTTTAATAGAAAATAAAAAAATATTATTTAGGAATATATTAAATTCTTAATATAAACTAAATACAAAATAAAATATTATAAATATTCTATAAACGATTTGGTTTAAAATAAATTTTTCATCAAATTAAATATATTATTAATTTTTAGGTACTTCTACAATAAATATATAATCTTTTGAAATATTTATTACTTTATAAAAATTTCTTTCAAAATAAACATATTTGGCATTTATTTTGCTCTTATTAATCGACTCAAAAATAAAATATAAAATTTTATCTAAAAATATTTTATATCAATCACTGTTTCTGTAGTATACGAGATCACCTCACTCTTTTAATTTCTTTGCTACTGTCAAGGCGATTGATTTTGCTGGGATTTCATGTTCTCGATTTCATATTTCCTCTCTGTTATTTTTCTATTATTTCTTGGCGACCATCTCGATGGGATTTTTTTTTTATTTTCACTCCTCAAAGCTTGTTGAGTGGTATGAGAGTAAAGAGTTATTTTGTTATTTTTTTTATTTTATTTGACGCATGTCAATAAAAAAAATACAAAATTCTGAATCAAAAATATTCGATATTATTTATCTTAGATTTTAGTATAGAAACTTGAAAGATATTAAACTTATGTTTTATATCTTATATCTTTGAAAAAATAAATCTATAATATTATTAATAAAATAATTTCTGTAATTTATTATTATATTATAAAATATGTGTTTATAAAAAAAAATCAATACCTAAATATTAAAATATTTTAATTTTAGTAAAATATTCAAGTAATGTTCTATATATGTTCAGAAAATAACGAGAATTGATAAATTTGGCGCTATTTTAGAGTCCGATTCTCAAAATTTATTATTTTAAATCTAATATTTATTAACTGGCTCATAAAAACAGGTTTAAACTAACTTCAAACCTGAAAATTTTATCAAGCTTCAGAGATATATATACACCAACATAATTAAGTTTTTTTGACTCTCTAAATTCGCGAAATTTAAAATTTCCAGTTATTTTCTGAACACACCTCGTATTATTGATAAATGATATTAATAATTTTAAAATAATGATATACTAAATTATTTATATTTAAATTTTTTCTATTCTTTTTTATAAAAAAATATAATAAATATATATTCTAATAAATATTTTTTCTCTTTTCTTTTAAAGAATAAACTCTTTTGATGTTTGTTAAAAAAAAACAAGAATATCTAAAAGAGGGTGAACCGAAGAAAAAAATTAATAAATAGAAAAAAGGTAAAATTATCAAAAATAGAATATACCCCTTGTACTTCTTTCTTTGCTCTAAACACTCCACTTTTTGTTCCACACATGACTAGTCATAAATAAAAAAACTCGCCTTTTTAAGAATAAAGTTATACATCATATCAAAAGGTTTGGACCCAATGAATTTTCTCTTTGAATTTTTTTGATATAAATACTTAAATAATAACAAAATACAATTTTTTTTATATGTTATATATATTCTACCTTAGAAATAATTTAATATTAAAAATTTTAATCATTATTACTATTTTATTATTTGTACTTTTTCTTAGTGTTTGTGTGATTTTATAACTGGACTAGTCATTGTAAAAATAATTTAATTAAATAAGTTTAATTTAAAAATAAATTAAAATTAATTAGCAAAATAAGTTAATTATATTGGAAACTAGCTGCTCAGAGCTCCTTCGTCGCTCTTCACATCTAGACGGGGGCTCCGCCCCCTGTACCCCCGAGTGGTACATAGTATTTGGTTGAAAGTAGTAAAAGGTTTTCATCCATTTTGTTTCAAACAATGTATAACATAAAACATTCATTTCTTATTGTGTGATTATTTAAAATATATTTTAATTTATTTAGTAAATTAATTATATATATTATTATTGAATATGTTATATCTATCTACTCGAAAGTTCTTGGCAGCTACAACCACATTTCTCCAAGTGTTCCCGGTGACCTCATCTTTCTTTGGCCAATAAAAATACTGGAAAGAATAATCTGAATCTACTCTCATCTCCCAGGGTCATAGACCATGCGTGGCTCAACGGTACTCGAAAGTTCTTGGCAGCTACAACCACATTTCTCCAAGTGTCCTTATCCTGAACCTCTGTTTCATCTCTCGTACGTCATTCCCTCATCTTTCTTTGGCCCATAAATGCTGGGAAGAATCCTATTCTCAAATACTCTGAATCCACTCTCATCTCCTAAAATCATAGACCATGTCTCACACCCATATAATACAACAGACAAAATAATTGTTTTATATATTTTTTCATTCCCTTTTATAATAATTTTGATGAGATAAGCCTCTTTACTGCATGATAACAGGCGTTTCCCGATTGCAACTTCGATTTAAATTCTTCTCAAATATTATTATCCTTCGTGATTACATTCAATTTTTCTACATATTCAAATTCTACATTTTGTATGTTAATACTGCTCCTGTTTGTTTCTAAATATATTTATTTATCATTATTAATTTCAAACCTCATCTCTTTTCCTATCTCGATTAATTTTTCCTCGCTATCTGTAATTGCAATTGCCGAATCTCCTATTATATTTAAGTCGTCTGGGTCATCTAATATTTTACAATTGATTTCCGCATCTTACTCTTTCTTTACTACCTTCAAGATAAATTTTAAGATCAAAATTTGAAAAAGTTTATCCGGATCTATTGAGTCATGCGTAGGTTTTACTAAAGTCTACAAATAATTAGTGAACAGAGATATTGAATTCGCGGTTTTTTTAATATCTGTCATAATGAAAATATCTTAATTAATGTTGATCGATTTGGCCTGAACCCGCAATGATATCGTCTAATATTTCCTCCGCCTATAGTTTATAAGTATTGTATATGTTATAATAGAGTATAATATTTCTTGATCATTTCATTTCGATATTTTAATTTCATTGCTTGATTTTTATTGATTATTTTTAATTATAATAAAATTTGAGAAAATGCAAAGTTAGAGACTTGAGACAATTTATAAAAATTAATTTATAAAAATTAACGGTATAAAAATATTGATTAAAACTAAAGATAAATTAATAATATATACATTCATTAATAGTATTAATTTAAATTAATGGATTTATTTGATTTTTTATTATTAAGTTCATTTATTACAGAGGTATATAAGAATATTGTGATGTAATTTCATAGAAATCGTTTCTTATTTTTTGATGTTTATAATTCAAAATTACCGGTAAAGTGTCGGTTAAGTAGGAAATTTCTTTTTTGTTTGTTTCTATGACAGCAAAAAAGTAAACAAATTACATACATACATACATACATACATACATACATACAAACACTCTCCTTTATATATATAGATTATATTCATCAATTAATAATTTTTAAATTATTTACTTTACAGTTGAAAATTTCTTAGTGTTAATTTAATCCATTAAAAAAAATAAATTTTCATTTAAAATATATATTTAATTTTGTTAATATTCTTAAAATATTTTTTAATTTTAATTTTTATTGTGACCTTAACCCTTTCAATACTGTAGGGACATATTGTCCCAGAGAATTTCTAATAAAAACTAAAATAATTTAAATGCTTACAAATGCATTGGGATCTGGGATTTCAGTTGTGCACTGTCATAGGCTAGTAAATAAGCCCAAAACGGTCTGCTTTTTTTATTTTTTATAATATTGTGTCATTCTAGATGTTACTAGCAAACAGTATACACGGGTCATGCCTATTACTACTTGTTTTTATTTGTTCTGTGCTCGGATTTGCATAGGAAGCTATTTATAATTTTATATTACTTATTTAGTGTGCAGCAATAATTTTTATCACTTTTTTATTTCCAAAAATAAAAATTGGACTTATATGTCCCAATAGTGTTAATTATTGGGATATCATGTCACATCAGTATTGAATAACCAATATATTAAAAAATAAGCTGGAATGTCTCTACTCGACTATCTCGCAATTTGTTAAAAAATTAATTCCGGTACTTTCAGCGATTCAATCAAGCTGAAATTCTATATATAGCAGTTTTATAGAATTTTTAATCATGTAAAAAACTATCAAACACATATCTTTATTTTTACGGTCACTTTAGAGGAAAAAAAAATCAAAACGTGGTAGGTAATAACCCTCTTCCGATTGAGCTACATTTCTCAAAAGTTGATTGAAAACTACGAATTTTGAATAATGCTCGTATACCAAATTTCATTTTCTAGCTCAAACCGTTTTTGAGTAATCTTGTTTAGATACACATACACACACACATACACACAGACATTTTTCTCAACCTTAGTGAAAATGACTCAGGAGCCTTCAAAACGTATAAAAACATCAAAATCTCGACATCGAAAATTTTCTTGATCGCAATACTATCTCTGGCGAGATAGTAAAAAGGGGACAAAAATCACTTGCCAAATGTGCACAGTAGTGTTCTGCAATGCCTGTTTTGCTAAATATCATTCTTGATTACTTTATATATATATATATATATATATATGCAGTAAAAAAGAAATGTTGAATTTCAATGATGTTTTTCTTTTCTTTTTTTATGTGCTCCACAATTTTACTATCATAAAATACTGTTGGGACATACGACCCACTCACCAATAATATTGGGACAATATGTCCCAATTATTATTGTACAATAATCAAAAAATAATATGATCATTTAATAATATCATGTTTTTCCCGCCAAACTAAATTAGAAATAAATATTTTCTGCTATAAATATTACATTAATTATTAGAAAAATAAATCGTATTGAAAGGGTTAAGTCATTTTTGTTTTGTTTTGTTTTGTTTTTTCATTTTTAGTGAATATTTATAATACTTTGATTAAGACATCTTGATTCATATTATTTTTAAAAAAAATCTATCATATTTTGATTATTTAAAAGTTTTTTGACAAATCAAAAATAATAAATAAAAATTGACACCAAATGAAATTGCTATTAATTAAGCTCTAAATCTGAATCATACTTACTTAGACATATTAATAGATAATGAACTTTTTATTATATTTGTTATATTATTTTTATTATATCATATTATATAATAATATTTATATTTTATTTATTTATTCAATTAATTATTTTTTTCGTAAAAACAAAAAAATTATTTTCTTATTTATTCAACAATCAAATAAGAAAGTGTTATTGTTAATTAAAAATCGAAGAAAATATCTACTTCTATTTATTTGCTTAACAGAAATTTACTCTCGATTAGTATATAGTAATGTTAGGAGAGCATCTAATGAAAATGTTTGTTTATCGTTGGGAAATGTCAAATCGAAATGGAATAATTATCAGATAACATTGTTAAATGAAATTGAATTGGACCAAAATATATATTAGAGAAGAGAGAAAGAGAGAGAGGAGTATACAGAGGAAATGTGTGTGATGTTTATTTTAGAAAGCGAATTGCAAAGAGATACTGACAATTTCCGCTCATTTAATATAGATCAGTAATAGTTTAGTAATGATTATATATTAATTTCTTTTCTACAAATTTTCTGTTATCAATTTTTTAATATTTAGTGTTTTTATTATATATTTATTATTTTATTATATATATATATATGGAGGTGGCTTGACCGAGAATGTAGCGTGGCAACCTTCTACACAAGAAGTCGGCGTTCGATTCTAAGAACGGATTTTTCTAATAAATTCAATTTAACACCAGCTGCCTCCGGCTCCAGGAACTGACAAGCCCTGGTTCTATACAACTCTGCACCAGCAAGACTACTTCAAAAACAAGCATCCATAAGCAACAATGGATCGTGATATGGGCACAGTTAACATCAATACCCTAGATGGTCCAAACGCAAATAATAATAATATATATATGTTATTGTTTATTTTATTGAGTTTTGTACTGACGTCTTTAAGTTCCCCTAATCAGAAAGAACTCTACCATTTATGTATTACAAATATAAAGATTTAAAAAATAAAAATATGTAATATTTATGGTGAAAATTAAAAAGAAGAAATTTTCTCAAGGTAAATACCATAAAAAAGAGAGTGGAGAAATGTGCTCATCTGAGGACAGGTATGTCGTGTGGTACATTTCATTTTCACAAACTCGATTCGATATAGTATATACATATATATAATTGTTATTATTCAAGAAAAACGATGCATTTGGTTGGTTTGAAATTCCTTTCTTTTTTTTATTTAATTCCATTTTATAAAGAGATTTTCAAAGAAAGAAGGGTTGTTAACCCCCTAGCGATGATTGAAAAAAATAGAATGGAATGGGAAACGATGGAGCGTCTGGATGGGTAGGGTGAGAGTCGGAGGGTGACGGTGGAATGATACTGAAAGGAGGTGACGAGTTAGAACGCGCTTTCTTTATCTGATGGATTCTGACAAATTTATCTAAAGAGATCTCTCAAATTTTATGAGAAATTAAATGAAACTTCTTCAAAGCTTCAACTTATTTTGCTTTTTATTTTATATTTTTATCGTTGTCAAAAACAAACAAAAAAAAACAATCCATACAAATTACAAGAATGAAAAACATAGGCTAAAATAATATAAATATAAAAAAATTGTATAAAATAACGTTTTTCTAATGGACTATAAATCAAATAAAAACTAAAAGCGCACAACGTTTTTAGCTGAATATGAAACAATTCACCAATAATCTTTTTCAGGTTTATAGAAAAATTATTTTATTCTTTTTAGACCATGAGAAAAACGTTATTTTATAAAATTTTTTTATATTTATATTATAATATTCTTCTTTCTAAAGAACATTCGAGACCCTTCGGAAAATATTCTCATACACTCTTGAGACCGTCTCGAAACAGAGAAATGATTGTCAATCTTCACTGAATTGAAGATAGCAAGCACTTAAGAAGAAGGATAAATAAATACAACGACGTAGCGTGGGTTTCTACTACGCTGGGCAGATGCCATATTTGCTGCCCTTTCATCCATTCACATATTGAATTTTCAATAAATTTTATAAATTAGTCCATATTCATTTATTATCCAAAACCATTATAATTATTTTAAGGATATCGAATAATATTGAATTTAATAATAAATTGAAGAATATTTATTATTTGTCAAAATCATAAAAAATATTTTTATAATTACTAAATTTTGTTAAATACTGATCACAATGATTAAGAATAAATTAAATAAAAATTATTGATTTATATAAATAGAAATATAAATAAAATTAATTTTCAAAAGTAAAATTAAATTTATTTAGTCACAACAATTTTTTTTAAAAAATTATTAAATTAGAATTATTAAAATAGAAATTGCTAGAGACGTTTTAATATTTTTGCTACGTTCAATATATTGTTCAATTTCAGAATTTACAAAAATAACTACAATGATAATAAAATAAAATATTTTAATTAATTTTAATTATTTAAATAATTTGTAAACATTTTATCTTAAAAAAATAACATTGACAAACGACATTATTAAAGATTTTTAATTTAAAAATATTATAATAAATTTCACTCATTTGTTTAAATTTTAAATGTATGATTTTAAATTATTTAAATTATTTTTTTATATTTGTATTTATATTTTATTTATTTATTTCACATAGATATAGATATTATAGATATAATAGATATTATTGATTATATAGATATTATAAGTAACTATATATTAATATTTTTACCGACCGACGATAGTAAGGGAGGTATTGTTTTCACACCAAATTTCACATGTGGAGATTTTTACATATCTCCACGAATCATGCATTTTCTTAACAGAAAAAAGTATTTTTTTAGCATGATGTCTGTCCGTCCGTCCGTCTGTCCGATGTGTACTGCCTGAACGGTTCAACGGATTTTGATGAAATTTGGTATATTTACTTAATGTATCAGTAGGATGAATTGATCAACTTTTGGTGCAAATCCGGAAACCGGAAGTGGTAGTATTAGCGATCGACGATAGGAAGGGAAGGGTTATTTTCACACCAAATTTCACATGAGGAGATTTTTTTACATATCACCACGAATATTGGTTTTATCCTCGAGAAAAATCATCTTTATTAGTTTTTTTTTAATTTAAAATTATATGACATCATCCAGCCATTCATGATGTCACAGCCTGGTCTTACATATATATTATAAATAAAATAAAATTAAAAATATTTATGTTATATCCATATCTGTTTTTTATTGCATTAATAGATATATTAAAATTATTTGAAATTGTTTCTGTAGCTGGAAATTAATTTACTTCAAACCGTCGGTCGGTTCGGACCTGGCCACAGGTCAACTTATTTTTTCTTAATATGAATGATTATTATTATTATGTTTTTCATGATTTAGACATAGAAAGTTTTTCTCATTAATCCCCAGTAAAAGATATTAATAATAAGAGAGCGTATTTACGATAACTAAATCTGTTTTCGATATAAGCCATTTTAAATGGATTTCAACGAGCACTTGAGTTAACTTTTTTGAATCTAAGTTCAATTAATCGACGCCACGCGTCATTTTAGCAATAGTCAGGATAAATAATATCATTATTCGAATTATATGGCATTAGTGATAAAAGCCCTTATTCGATTTGAATGGGACAGGACGTGTATGCAATTACTGAATGGGGATAGAAGCTCGGCAGTCACACCCATCCAACGAAATGCACAACATACAACTCAAGACCGCTTTAAAATTAATTTCATTTCCGCCCTTCTATTGACGCGTTTATAGCCAAGAGATGATATTAAAGAGGAATTTAAAAGCAACGGTCCATTTTCAAAGGATACTTCTAATGGAACTGAAAGAAGAAGAAAGATGTTGATGGACATGTCGGATATTAGAGAAAAGTACATTCCAACCGATCCCTTTGTTCTGAGGGATAATTAGATCAAACATAAAGAGATCCTATTAGAAAAAAAATTACTAAAGTAAATAATGAACATGTTTAATTAAATTCGGAAAATCCATTAATATAGAAAATCGTTAGTATTATATTAATCCTTTCAATAAACGTATAAAAAATAAACTAATGCAAGAGTAGGTGTATATTTATAACAACCGTTAGTGAAAATATAATTAAATATATATAAATAATATCTAATCAAATCCTTGCTTAAATGATAAAGCCGTGAAGTGCCAAACGTGAAACAGAGAGTTCAAACTTCACCAAGTAAAAATTTTTATCTAAAATAAAATAAAAATGTCTGTCATGTTACTGAAATGTGATTAGATTTTCATGATATGAAAATGTTTTATAATTAATTTTAATATAAAAAAAGAAATAATTATAATCAAAAATATAAATGAAAAAAATTAACTAGAATTTTAAAACTCTCCAAAAATATAAGAGAACATTCTAAATTTCCTGATATCAATTTTAAGGAGAAAATTTATCCAATTATGTATAATAATTAATAATTAATATTATACAATATTTAAAAAAAATTCAAATTTTAATTAAATACTTAAATAAATAACAACCATGTATAACAACATGTAATCAATATAATTTTTAATTGCATTGCATTAATTAATTTGAATTAATACGAAATACTAGTTTTTGAAATAAATAAATGTTTTTTATATCGTTGAAAAAATATTAGTTTATTGTTATTAGTTAAATTCAAAATTCAAAATCAACAAAATAAATTATATTTAATTAGATTTTAAATATATATATATATATATATATATATATCTTATCTTATTATACTAGCAAGAATTGTTAATATATATATGTTTCAAAAAAATGTACTAACACTTTGAATGACTATAAAAACATTATTTATCAACATAAAGACAAGTTTAAAGGCTTGAATTACAGAAGAAAGATCTAATTAAAGAATAAAAGAATCATGTTCGCAAATGTTCAAATTGATGAACGTTATTGTCCAGACAACATTGACAACGTGAACCTTGATTCACAAACGGTTCAAAACGGTACAAAAAAATGGTCCTATTATGCCCAATACTGATATCCCACACCACACTGTTACCCCTGGTAAGTTTGAATGGTGTTCAACTGAAACATGAGGATTTACAGTACGCCATTAGGTGCAATTCTGGCGATTAATTGAGCCATTTAATTTAAAGGTGGCCTCATCGCTCCAAACAATTTTGTATGAAAACCCTGCATTTTCTGCACATTTTGCCAGATACCATCCACAGACACTTCAAGATGCAGATTTTTTTGAGTCACCATGTTTATCTTTGTATTTTTTTGAGATATTAATCCCCTCTCTAAGGATTTTTTCGAAACTCATACCATAGATAATATTTATAAAGAAAAATCGATCTATATTGGTTTTAGCCTCTAGAAAAATTATCTTTATTAGTATTTTCTTAATTTAAAATAGTAAATTTATATGACGTCAGCAATTATGTCATCCATACTGAAATTTGAAACATTAAGAAAAAATATGTTAGGAATATATTCCTATTACTAATAGCATAAAAACTAATAATTCATAAACTTATTATGAAAAGATTGAACAATTTTATAAATGTATAACATATAAAATGAAAAGAAAAAGATGATGAATGACTTCATAATGATCTTTTGTTGACTTAAAAAATAAAATGAATTCTTAGAATTATATTTGTTTGATACTTAGGATAACCTATCAATACTTGTCATCCCCATAAGACACCTGGATGTGATTGGTGATCGATTGAACAAAGAATTTTCTACCTATGTCTTGTTTAAATATCTGTGTATCAAGAGATATTTAAATATAGAAAAATATTTTCTTTTAAAAATATATATCCCACCCGATTCATCCCTTTAAGTTTTTAATTAATTTTTAATATTGAATTGAACCTTTAGTTTTTAACATTGTTTATTTTATTTGTTTAAATAGTTGATAACAAATTAACTGAAATAGGAATACATAGAATAGGAGTTAGGTAAATGGCCAATAGAGTGACACAATTTCTTATCCCTTTCTCCTGCCATGTATAGCAGATAAAAGGACCAAAACCCACAAAAACCTCAAGGGTCCGTAGAAGAAAGAATGACGATGCATAAAGGAAAGGACGGTTAATAAAAAAGAACAATGGTGAAAGGACAAGATAAGAAACGCAAGTCTCAGGAGAAGCTAGCGTCATCAGCATCCATCTCTTGCTTTCCCCTGACCTACCTCCAACCAACGCACATATTCTTAAAATATGGTATTTATATTTTTATAAACCAAGAAATCTTGGTAAAATAAAAGACAACAACGGCTCTGAAATAATTGGATAATTGCTTTTAATTTGGAATTGATTCTATTAACATTAAGATTCTGAAGAAAAAGTTTTTGTACTAAGACTATTTTTGCAATATTGGAACTTGAGGTATTGATGACGTGACACAATTTTCATTTAGAATCATTTTATGTGAATTTGGATTTTCTCTTATATAATTAAAAATATTATTTGAGGTAGACTAATATTGATTAATTTATTGCCTTAAGCTTTTTTATGAGAAAACAAAGGTTGAGTAATTAAAGTTTGAAAGCTGCTATTGGATACTCTCATATAGGTATATATTAATTATATAATATATTCATTTACTCGTCCATTATTACACGTTACTTGCACCACAAAAACATTTCCCAACACCATTTGTATGAATTTAAGGGTTAGGATTTAAATATTATAAATAAATCAAAACCCTAATTTTAAATTGTTATTAAACAAACAATTAATATATATCTAAACTTAACTTGATCTTAAATATTTTTTTGGATTAAGGATAAATATATTATTTAATAATTTTCCTCTAGAAAGACATATTAGAAAATTATAAATGAATTTAAGATTGAACATTTTTATCCAATCATAGAAATAAATAACATTACCTTTAAAATTCAACTAAAAAGAAAAATAATGCATATTTGATATTTGCTGTCATCAAATGGTTTGGGCATTTATTTTATGACTTGACAAAATTTATAGGAAAATAAAATTTTTCTTAATGGTATTAGTTTATATTTTATGGTTTTATTTTAATAAGATGATATGTTTGTTATTAAAGGAATAAAAAAATAGTAAATAAATAATCAATAAATGTTCTTTTTTGAGTGATTGGAAAGTTTTTAAAAAATATTTAAGTGATTTTATTGAAAATATAAAATGGTAGCAACAGGTACGAAACAGTAGAAGTCAAAAATAAGAGTACCGAAACACATCTAAAAAACATTTACCAGATTTAAAAAATACACACACTTGTTTCGATAACGATTCTTCTTTAGTAATAGATATAAGAATTTCATAATGAAAAACAATTGACAAATGACTAATGCTTAGACCAAGAATAAGAAATTAGCGAATTAGGAGAGAATTATTGGAATAAGGTTACTTAGGATTATGATAGCAATAATTGCAGAAACTTGATTGTTGTAACTAGAAACATAAAATTTATCTAGTTCTATAAAAATAGAATTATTACAAAGTACTATTTTCCTTATAAAAATGGAATATCTAAGACATAAAACAACTCTATATTACTTATTAATTCTGGGATATGAAAAAAAAACTAAAAATTACCAAAAAATTACCTTATTTGAGCTTCTCAAATGACTTCAGGCATAAAAATGAAAAGAATTTCAATATAATCTTTTGTGTCACTCTTTTTTGAGAGTTTATTTTTATGGAGAGTGTGAACTCCCAGTACCGCACAATCCTTCTTTAATTTACTCCAATTCTCCCATTCTATCTTCCAAACAATTTGAAACATTTTGCATGATGTTAGTCTCGCTTGAGTTCAATCTGTTTTTTTTTTTTTTTTTTTTTTTATTATATTTCCTCTACGCTGTCATTTATATGGCGACTCTTTTAAGAGAATTGAGGTGGGGATGATTTTAGTGTCAGAATCGCCATCGAGTGGGTGTTTTTGTCTTCTACCCAACCCTGTTCAGGTCGAACTCGTGCCTGGCCTAGGCGAGGGCGCGCCAACCCCTTGTTGCTTAGGGGGAAGCAGAGCTGCCGAGTGAAATGGCCAATTTCCAACAGAGAAATTTATCTCTCTTACCAAGATAGGATCTCTTTCTCTTTTCCTTGATGAAACGTTGAGAGCCCTGGGCTTTTCTTCCTCTCTTTCCAAAGATTATGAGCATCCTGACAAGATCTCTCTGCTCGCCTTAAAAGAAATGCTCCTTTCCATATATATACTCCCCTTATAAACCCGTTTGGCCCGAACTAATTCCCAAGACACTAACAAATACATTCAGTTATATATATATATATATTACAAAAAATCCTTTCTCTCTTAGCTAAAATTTGAACACCTTGTCATTTCCGAGAATATATAACTATAAAATAAAACTGGTTTGTATTAAATTTTGTTATTACTTTTTCCTCACTTCTCTTTATTTAAATCATATTTTTCCTCACCATGATCGTTACAATTTTTAAATATAGATATAATCTCAAAATACTTTTAAATATATATATAATAAAATAAAAATCTAGACAATGATAATTATACTGATAATTAATATACGAGGGCGGCCTGAAAAGTTTCCAACCTGACCAAGAAAAACGATGTTTTTCAATTTTTTGTTTGTTTTATTTTTCAAAATTCAAGATAGCTGAGACCTGTACGATGTCAGCTGAACGTTTTCGAAATATTTTGCAAAACCATTTGAATATGGAAAGCTGTGTGCAACGTGGGTGTCGCATTTCCTAACGTTAGACCAAAAATTGCTTCGAAAAACCATTTCTAACGACAATTTGGCAAAAGTATGCGAAAAGAAAATAATAATGTATTAAATCTGGTACAAGGAAACAAGTAGAGAATTAACAGTTTGCTAGAGGTTGATCATTAAAGACACGGTTAGTGGAATGTGATTGAGTAAAATATTTAAATGAAGGCTATTTAATAACTAAATCAATTGTTAAAATTTCAATCGTTTTAAAATGCATCATTTAGATTGTTAAGACTAAACTTGAATTACCATATCTTCATTGATAGAGCTTATGAAAATTAAATCTTAGAACTGTGAATTCAAGCATGTAAGATGTCCAAACTGCAAAAATTAAAAAGATTAAACTATGTTATACTATACAATAGTTAGTTGTAAAGAGTAAATGGCTTGTTTATAAAAGTCGTAGATAAAAGTTTAGACAGAGAGAGAGAGATTTATCTACACATATTTAAGCTTAAAATTTTAAGCTTCTTTTTTGGAAAAAATATTACTTATTTTTTTTTAGATAATATTTACTTATCGTTAAAATGCTTAATCTTATAAGATTGTTATGCTATTTATATATTTTAGTTATACATATTTAAATATTCCAGCAAATTGTTAAAAAATTTATCAAAATAAATTTATACTTAAGGTAATTATTCAATCGAGTTATTATGACATAGATTTGGATAAAACTTTACCAGTGGGTTCCTTTTTACCGACCGATCGTAAGGGAGGTATTGTTTTCACACCAAATTTCACATGTGGAGATTTTTACATATCTCCACGAATCATGCATTTTCTTAACAGAAAAAAGTATTTTTAGCATGATGTCTGTCCGTCCGTCCGTCCGTCCGTATAGATGTGTACAGCCTGAACGGTTCAACCGATTTTGATGAAATTTGGTATATTTACTTAATACATCAGTGGGATGAATTGATCAACTTTTGGTGCAATTCCGGAAACCGGAAGTGGTAGTATTAGCGATCGACGATAGGAAGGGAAGGGTTATTTTCACACCAAATTTCACATGAGGAGATTTTTTTGTATATCACCACGAATCATGCACTTTGTATTGGTTTTATCATCGAGAAAAATCATATTTATTAGTTTTTCTTGATTTAAAATTATATGACGTCATCCAGTCATTCATGACGTCACAGCCTGGTCTTGCATATATATTATAAATAAAATAAAATTAAAAATGTTTATATTTATTATTTATGTATCCATATCTGTTTTTTATTACATTAATAGATATATTAAAATTATTTGAAATTGTTTCTGTAGCTGAAAATTAATTTACTTCAAACCGTCGGTCGGTTCGGACCTGGCCACAGGTCATCTTATTTAATACCAAATAAATTTTTCTTATGCAATTTTTGCGGGTCGCTTCTAATTCAAGAGATAAATAGGTTTTCCACATTACTTTATTATGAACCTCGAATTAGGATGTCATTAAAAAATGTTTTATTGACCAATTCATTAATTATTCACTTATTACTAATTTTCAGTTTTTTACGAATCGGTTTGATATAGAAAAATTATTTAATTAATTAATTTTTTAATCTTCTTATATCCAAACCGAACTTATAAAAACAGAAAATTAGTCTAGCCCTCTGTTAGTTAAATAATAAAACATGGTAGCTAAATAGAATATTAATGTGTTTATATGCAAACTTCAATCCTTTTTATCTGTTAAACTAGAAGCGACCCGCACAAATTGCATAAGAAAAGTTTCTTTGGAATTAAAAAAAGGAACCCACTGGTAAAGTTTTATCCAATTCCATGTCATAATAACTCGATTGAATATTTACCATTCTTCATATTTATCATTAACTTAAAAATATGTAAATTTAATCTATCTATATAAGAGCCACTTAGAAGCCAGACCTATTAACTCCATTTTTTAAAATTTTGCTAGTAATGTAATGTAATGTAATGTAAGCTGCAACATATGAAGTGATTATTGAACTTGATAATCTTGATATTGCAATGCAATATATTTTCTGTAATCAATAACCCTAAATTTAATACAAATTGTGAACTTTGGGCTTCCTTTTCTCAGTTTGTTTATAGGTGGAGTTAATCGCTTTGGCTTCTGAGTGGCTCATATATAAAAATGAAATGTATGTGAGTGAAGTTGTTCAAAAATGTATGTGAGTGAAGTTGATTGGTAGAGGGATCCAAGAGGCGGAGGTAAAGATTCTATGGAAATGTGAGAGAAGCAGTAATGTGGTGGAAAGGAGAGCGGAGAAAAAGAGGGGAGAATAAAATAGAGATGGGATGGGAAGAGGTCGTGGCTAGAATGAGAAAGGAAAGATCGGCAAAAAATTGGGGAAAAAACTATTGGGAAACGTCTGGTGGGATTGGGAAGACCAAAGACGCGGTGGGTTCACAATGTAGGAAGGGATGTGGGGCAGATGGGACAGGAGTTGGATGGTTATAGCTCAGGATTGGGATACTTGGAGAAATGGGGTTGCTTTTGAGATCCGTAGAGCCACAGAGATAGATAGATAAATAGATATAACAAATACAATAGTAATATATAATTAATTTACTGATTAAATTAAAATATATTTTAAATAAGAACACAAAAACAAGAATGATTTATGTAATATTCTGATAGAAACAAAATGGATGAAAACCTTTTGCATACAGACTTTCAACCAAATACTATGTATTACTTCGGGGGTCCAGTGGGCGCCTTTCACAGCTAGTTATTTATAAAAATTCATGTTAAATTTGTAAATTAATTATAATAAAATTTTTTAATTTTTTTATTTGAAGAGGTGTGATCCCAATAAACTCTAAAAATTTCAAGCACCGACGGTTTCATATTGTGATACCATACTCCTTGCCTCTTGGGTACTGATGTACAAATCAATCAGATCTATTCATCTTTCTAGTGATCTGTCTTCACTCTCTCCGGGATAACGGCTCTATAAAGACCAGTACATGATTTTGTTAGATACCCAAAAATAGCTGACGATGGATTACGCTAGATCAGGTGTGGCCAAACTTTTAGCTTTTAGGGGCTACTTTTTCAATAAAATATAGTCTGCGGTCGACTATGGATATGGGCAAATAATTTTAAAATTTTAGATGATAATTAAAGAAGTCATTATATCGCCGATTTAAATTTCAAACCTCCACTTTTGGTCAAAAATTACATTTTCACACTATTAGAAAGCGAAAAACACCTTACATTGGCTATGAAACACCGCTATTATGCACCTATTTAATTGAAATCTCATGACAAGCAAAAAATTTATGCGTTTTAAGAAAGTTGTGCAAAATATGCTGAATATGAGTTAGCAGGTTTGCAATCTAAGCCGACGATATATTTTTTATTTTATGAATTCTAACAATATGTATTAAAATTTTAAAAAATACAATGTTAAGAAATAAATACGAACAAAACAAATTTTAAGCATACAATTTTTATTTGGATGAAACCTGGCATTGCATAAGAGCAGCAAGTTTCTCAAAATTTGGCTCCTATGAACTTAAAGCAATTCTTAAGCATGACTCTAAATGTAGATCCGTTATTTGCGATCGCTGTTTTGTTTTGATCGCATTCATATAAGAAAATGCGGATTCACATAAATATGTGGAGCCAAAGAAGGAATTGAAACGAGCAACCATTGTCCAAATATTTGGATATTTATCTTTCCTTATTAGTTTCAAAAATCTATTTATTATGTAATAAATAAATATATTTTATATTTATATTATTTTTGATCAACGAATAAAAAAATTAAAATATATAATATGTTTCTAATAAAGTGCTAAAAAATGGGAAAAAATTATATATTATTAATTATATAGTCAAATACTAAAATATAGAAAGGTTAAATCAATAATATACTTATATATGTTCTTAGATATATGAAAGATATGTTAGTTTTAATTATTATAATAATATTAATAAAAAAAAATTGTAAATGGAAGGGCTGTTATTTTTCATTTAAATTTATAACTTGGATTAAAATAAATACTTCATTTTGGAATGGATATGAGAAGAGGGGGAGGTAGAGTAGTCTAGGGCCAAACGGTGTTTTGAGAAAGGGAAGCCCTTGGATAAAAAGTATATAAATTATCGGGATAAGAAAAATATAAATATATGGTATATAAAAGATGTAATAACATATAGGATGATTATGATCTAAAATTATTTTTTAATAGATTTTAAAATAATATCCCGGGTAGCGAGTAGATTCTTTTCTATAAATCCAGTAGAAAAGAATTCTATTTCAGGGATTGGCCTCCCTGCCCTCACGTGAGCTCATGATTTCTTCTAAATCCCTCTTCTACCTGGAGGAATCATGTCCTTTACCCGTTGACTCCTTTCCATCCATTCCCTTACTTTCACTCCCCCCCCTCCCCACCCCTGATTATTCAAAAAATCAAATTTATTTGGATGAAGGAGAATACCTAGCATAGATCATTAAAAAGAAAAAAAATTTGAAATCTTCACTTTTATAGGAGACTCTTTAGAGTCTCCTATATATATTTGAATAAACCCCCCTTCGGGGGGTTTATTCAAATATATCCAGATCACGTCAACCCTTCGACTAGCAAAACCCCTTATAATCACGAGTGAGACATGTCTTATATGCCTCTGAGAGGACCCACCTCTCCAACGCTTCACATTAGTATAAAACTTGGAACTCATATTTATAGAACGCTTTGCAAAATTAGAAAAAACCAATTAAATCAAAGTTTTTCATTTTATTAACATTTTTGACTAAATCTTGTAAATTGTGACCAAGATCAATCCATTGACCATAATTTTAGCCAGATTTTAAATAAAATTGATTTTTTGTATCATTAAATGGAAATTTTTAATTAATTTTAATATCGGTTTATTTTTACAGTTCAACAAAAATCTTGCCTCATAACAACAGATAAAACCTATACGAATAGATTCATCATGAAACGTAGATTAATTTTCATTACTATTATATAATTTTACATTGCTTCGTTGATTAAATATTAATTATTGAATTTTGACAGATTGAAAAGATTTGCCGCCATGTTGCCCCCCTCCGCCACCTCTTCTCACCTCCTTCCCACCCTCCCTCCTGGCCTGCCGGTGGGCAGCTTCGAGCGCAATCAGTTCCCATTCCTTTTCCAGTCGAACACGTTGACCGGCGTCACCACCGAAATCATCCCTCAATCAAGAATTTATTGTAAATTTATTTATTCCTATTAATTTAAATTAAGTTTAATAAATTTTAGAAAAGATTCAAATAAAAATTTAATTTTATAAAATATAGATTTTTAACTTTTTACTGATATATTTATATATATTTAATAAATTTCGCCCCCACCTCCAATGCTTTGCTTCTCGGTGACCTTGAAGGGGACAGCATAGCATTGCTTACCCCCAATGGATGAGATTCAACTGCCTTTGACTTTATTTTCAAAATAAATTCTATTATTTCCCCTTCCCCCCCTTTGAAATTATATACAAATTAATTATACTACGTATTATACGACAAATAAATTAATACGAATTATATTAATAAATCGATTTAACCAACTTTTCCATCCCAATCATTCCTTCTTTTTTGTATTTTAACATTGAAACATTTTCCCTGCTATTCTATTCTATTTTCAAATTTTATATTCAAAAATAAATAACTTAAAATAACATAAAAATTACTTGAAAAGAAAGGAAATCATTTTATTGTTTTTATCTAAGAAGCAATAAGAAAAAAAAATTGAATAAGTTTCATGAAATTTAAAATTAATTGTTAATAAATTTAAAAATAATATCCTGGGCAACGGGTAGATTCTTTTCTATAATCCCAATAGAAAAGAATTATATTTCGGGGATTGGCGTTCCTGCCCTCACGTGAACTCATTATTTTTTCTGCCTTCCCTCTCCCATGGAAAAATCATGTCCTTTACCTCTTAACTTTTCCAACTTTGGCTTCGCGGGCTACTTTAAAAGCCTATGCGATCGACCGGTCGACCGCGGTCGACGTGTTGCCCACCCCTGCGCTAGATAGATAGAGAATGAATGTTCATTCGAAATATTCAAATAAAATTTGCATATTAAATGATTAATAACATATATAATAGAGAGTAATTAATTGTACAGGCATATATTTATACAAATAAATATTAAATTTTATTATTTGGTTGCCTATATTTGTATATTTATATACTGAATGGTTTGTTTTCCAAATTGGATTTTTAAATGAAACCGGTGTATTATATCAAATGACATTTATTCTCTTTTCGCCCGACCAGCATTGGTATTAGAACAATAACCGAGCGAAGGGATTCAAAAAAAAAAAAAAATAATAATAATGATTAAACAAACAAACAAGTGGAAATATTTGAACAAAATCCAAAATCGAAATATTTAACTAAATTAATTTACTTCAGGTATTTAATATTTTAATTTGACAAAACAAGAAAAATAAATAAAATTTTGTTTTTCCCTAGTTTCTATGTATTTAGGTAACTTTTGTTTTTATAATATAATAATTGTTTTTATAATATAATTTATTCAAGAGAAATTTTGATTTTAAATTAGATAAATGATACTCAGAGTTGAGAATTCATAATAATAATAATTAATAAAAAATAAGTTTAAAAAAGATATTGAAAATTTTTTAATTAAAAATTATATGACCTTTAAGCATACCCAAATATAGTTAGAATAATAAAATTGAAAAGGTACAAATTGGTAGGACCAAAAATGGGAAAATAAAGATTACTGGGAAAAAATTATTATCTATCTATTATTTTTGGGAAAACGGCCAAGAACGCGATAAAAGTATAATAAAAAATCTGATATAAGAGAATTAGGAGAGAATAGGAATTAGATGAAAGGGGTTAAGGTTAGCACCATGGAAGGGCCCTGGTTATTGAGACCAAAAACTTTCAAGTTCAATAGGGCCACAGAGAAAACTCAATAAAATTATAAAAAAAAAACACATATCAAAACAATCTTATCTCTTGAACAATTATTTCTTAATATTTTCTTTAAGTTTTGAAATATAATAAAATAAAAAAATATAATATTTTATTTTATTAAAAGCAAAAAATCTTTTATATACTACTCATTCAAATTCAAACATATAAATGATGAAAAAATAATTTATTTTTCACTTATTTCACCTAGGTTATTTATTTTCACTCAGTGTTTGAACTTATAGTTCGGCATAATCACTTTTTAATTTACTCCAATTCCTCCCAAATAAATAGAAACATTTTGCATGATATCATCTCATTCTAAGGAGAACATCAATTTCACCGATTCCACTTTTAAGGTTTTGCTTCGTTGTAAGAAGACATTCCACCATATTGTAACCATAAGTCTTTTTTGATGTAATTTCGGGTTCGTGTTGTGTCCTGGAGGTACATTCTTATAATGATTTGGTCTAAAGTGATCGTGTATTGTGAATCAACAAAGATGTATATTTACTCTTGTGGTCGATCATCAACACCTAGTTACGTCAGTTTATATAACACATATTAATCAATTTTTTGATTTTAATAATAGCAATCAAATCAATTCTAGGCTAATTTCTAGTTTAGATCCAAGATCAGCCCGTTTCAAAGATGCCGACCTAATATATATTAGCCTTTTGAATATGTTATCTGACTAAAAATATTCATTACAAACTATAGGAGTTATAATCAAAAAACAGACTGAACTTTATAAATTTCTTCATCAAGTAAAAATAAAGATATTTTGGAATAATTTTCTCATATATTTTATTTATTTAAATTAAAAATTATAAATACAATTTGTAATTTATTATTATTACAAATAGTTTCTTAAGGCTAAATATAGAAACTTTTTTATTTTTTTATAAAACAATTACTTCTAGATAAAAATATATATAAAGGGTATTTTTTTTTTGAGATATAGAACTTTAAGAGTTGGCAATACTGTTCAAGTTGACGACCGGTTTAACAGCTGTCAAGTGATTTATTCTCAGTTTGGTTTGGAATAGACTCTTGCTTGAACAACGCTTGCAAATAGTGCAATTTTATTTCGAAAATAATGGTTCTGTGCGGAATACATATCGTGCACTACGTCCATTTTATCGTCGACAAAATCGCCATCACAGCAGTTAATTCCATCAACCATGGAACGTTTTTGCACCTCGTTTACTCTTATTGATAACTCGCATCCCCAGAAACGCCGTACGGTGCGTGCAGAAGAAGCTATTGCTACTGTAGAGCGTAGCATTAAGGAAGACCCGAATAGTCAATGGTGATCGGTATAGAGCCATGATTACTAACTTTTTCATTCCTGAATTGAACAACCATTGGTCTATGCGGATAAGCCACAAACGCTTGACCATTTGGAAGACAACATTCGTCGTGTTTTGCCGATATACGGCCACCAATGTTGGAAAAAGTTATCGAAAATTGGACGACCAGAATGGACTACATCCAAGCCAGCCGTGGCGGTCCTATGCCAGAAATCATATATAAAATGTAATGCCACAAGATTATCTTTCGTATAAATAAAATTCATGTCAATCGAATAATCCATCGTTGTTTTATTGCAATTTAAAGTTCTATACCTCTAAAAGAAACACCCTTTATATGTTTATCTTATTCCAAATAAATTAATTTAATAATGATAATAATGTAAGAATAAAAAATATTTTTTTTAAATATTTGTCCTTCACATTTGTTCACACTCAAATGACACTTTCTATTAAATTTATTAAATAATATTTATCGCATGAGAGTAAACAAGCTTATATAACGTTGAAAAGAGCCTAGATATGAGGTAGAGTTGGGGTGAGGGAAGAGAGAGGTGAGAGTGTGGTGTGGTGGTGACGCAAAGGGGAGAAATGCGTTGATGGTGAGGTTTAAAAGGCTCTTAATCGATTCCCATTTTGGTCTTTGAATTAATGTCAATGCCATTTACCAAAGAAGGCACAATGAGTTTAGAATATTCATGTCCAACTAAAACCCTCCAAGAAGAATTTTTTTTTAAATTATACCATCAAAAAAATGTTTACTTTCTTTTAGTTTGTTTTACGAATGGGAATAAAAAATACAAGAATATTTTTATTAAAATTGGTTGATATATTTATATTGTTATAAATTAGAAATTTAAATATTAAAAATTAAATTGTATTTAGAATGGTTGATTGATAAAAAATCAAAAATATTATAAAGTATATTTTTAAAAGATTTTTTAAGATATTTTAAATTAACAGTGTACGAAAAAGTAGATAGAATTTAGAATTTAGAATGTTTTTCATGTTTGGCTGTCAGGTCTTCTTATTCCTTTTAAGGAGTCATTCAAAATGTTTTGTTTTAACATTTGATAGTGAAATAAAAAAAAAATAAGTTGACCTGTGTGGCCAGACTGACCGACGGTTTGAAATAAATTAATTTCCAGCTACAGAAACAATTTCAAATAATTTTAATATATCTATTAATGCAATAAAAAACAGATATGGATAGAACATAAATATTTTTAATTTTATTTATTTATAGTATTTTTACCATGATGTCTGTCCGTCCGTCCGCTGTGTGTCCGTATAGATGTGTACAGCTTGAACGGCTCAACGGATTTTGATGAAATTTGGTATATTTACTTAATGAATCAGTATGATGAATTGATCAACTTTTGGTGCAAATCCGGAAACCGGAAGTGGTAGTATTAGCGATCGACGATAGGAAGGGAAGTTATTTTCACACCAAATTTCACATGAGGAGATTTTTTACATATTACCACGAATCATGCACTTTGTATTGTTTATACCTCGAGAAAAATCATCTTTATTAGTTTTTTCTTAATTTAAAATTATATGACGTCATACAGCCATTCATGACGTCACAGCCTGGTCTTACATATATATTATAAATAAAATAAAATTAAAAATATTTATGTTCTATGCCTATCTGTTTTTTATTACATTAATAGATATATTAAAATTATTTGAAATTGTTTCTGTAGCTGAAAATTAATTTACTTCAAACCGTCGGTCGGTTCGGACCTGGCCACAGGTCAACTTATTTTTAAATATCTTTAGTCTATTCTCGTTTCCTAAAAGATAGACGACTTCGTTCATCCCAATATATTGGTATTGATTTTATATTTCATACGATATTGATTTTGATAAAATCTTCTAAAATTTAAGTAATTATTAAAACCCATTTAGACCGAAGGTTTTTTTTAGCGAATTTTTTCATGATATTCGAATATGTTACATAAAATGGTGTAAAAACAAAATTGTTTCAAATAACTTTTTTTTTATCTTTTCTAGTTTTTGAGATACAAGGTGTTCCGAAATCGGAACACTAGGCACAAGGACTACCTTCTCATGACATTAGAAGAATATACATATAAACTGTTTTTTCATAATTATTTGGTGACTTTTGAATACTAAAACTATAGTCTTGTTGTTGTTATTATCATAAATATATTTATTATATATTTTACAAATATAAAATTACTAAAAATAACATTTACGAAAAAATATTTACTTATTTTGTGTATGATATTTCGTCTAACATTTAACATTTAGCATCACATTTTTCACATTTGAATGTTGTGTTTTTATGGCAATGTCGACAACGTATTTGTTTATTTTGATTCACTATATTATGATTCAGACCATCCTATCTTGAATCAATGCTGCACTTCTGTGATGGTCTTCCCTTTCTTCCAGTCTCTGCAGGTTGACCGTAGGTCTCCATAAAATTGGATGCTATACGTCGACGAAACTCCAGAAGATATAAAATCTAAAGGCTTTTTTCTATTGTCCTTTGTAATTGCCAAGCATTTTGTAAAATTACTTCGAAACAAAATAACAGAGGGCTTGAGTACTATTTTTTTCCAGGTATGGATGCTCGATATTTCGCAATATTTTCATCAGCTCTGTCGACAAAAATTTTAACATGTTTGGTTGTTGAATCTGTATTCTCTTTTTTTCTTTTTGGGAATAACGATTCATTAGGCCGGAGGTTCCCAAAGTGGTCTATATCGACGACCCCTAGGGGTCTATGGCAACCTTCAAGGGGTCTACGGCTGCGAATAAGAAATTTGGGTGTCCATGAAATGAATATGGGGGTCTACGTGTTTTCCCGACATGGCTCTAACATTTTTTGATTTTTTCAATATGTTTCTAAAAAAAGGTAAATTGTTTTTCCGACATGACTTTTTAAAACATTTTTTGATTTTTTCAATATGTTTCTAAAAAAAAAAAGGTAAATTGTTTTTCAAACATGGCTTTTAAAACATATTTGATTTTTCAATAAGGCTCTAAAAAAAGGGTAAAATTTTGTTATAAAAAATCAAAATCAATTAGGGGGTCTACGACACAAAAAAGTTTGGGAACCTATGCACTAGACCAATAGGATTGATTCAAGCTCCTGATGAAGCAACAGTGACAACACTGTTGTCATGCCATTTGCAAACAATATTGTCTACTATCACTTCTGTAGTCAAATGCACCTCTTTCTTTTTTCTTCATAATTTTGTCTGATTGAAGTGAAGGCTTATCAGCCCGATCTTTCCTTACGGTTCCTGTCGCATGATGGCCCATTGATGTGAGTTTATCGAGTAAAGAAATGCTTGTAAAAAAATTATCAAATATGAAATGATATTCTCCAGGATGTTTCTTTGTTAGTGTCTTAACAAATTGAAGTACCACCGATGCACCGACGCCATATTCTTGAAATTATTTTCTTCGTTCGAGAAAGTTCCTGCACAGTAGAAGTAAAAACATCTTCTTCATCCAAGTTGGAAATAAAAGTACCATCGTAGACTAAAGAACCTGGTAAATTATTTATAGTTCTGCCTTCTTCATCTCCAGAATCTTCATCCGAATGCTTTTTCAGGCGGCTGGATTATTATACCGGTTGCTTCAAAATTATGTTCTACTTCTAGATTTTCTATGATTTCATTTACGGATAAAATCTTGGGCATCTTGGGGAAGGGCAACAAAATAGAATTCATTGACTTATGAATGTTTTAAATTTAATTTATAGAAAATTTGTTCTTTTATTGTATGAAATTACAATTATAATAAATATATATTTATTTATTTTTTTTTATTATAAAAGTAAATTTTTTTGAAACAAAATATTATAATTGTTACTAAAATAAATCAAGAAATAATCAGAAATAATTAGAAATTATTAGAAAAATCATTTCTTCACTATCATGTGATAGTAGTATATGTGCCTAGTGTTCCGAAATCGGAACACCTGACTTTATGAACCCATAATTACGACAATAACAAAAATTTCTGTGTAGTGTGTCTACAACACGTTAGTGTATATCCAGAAGATAAGTAATAACAAAAAAATATATTTATAGAACCAAAAAAGTAAAAGTAATACTAACATGAGTTGAAAGAAACGTTGCAAAAACCGTCCTATTTTTTACTTCAATCTTTTTAACCTCATAGCGACAGTGTTACAGGTCTATGTACATTCAAATAATTAATACAAGCAAGCAACACTATCACTATCACCGACTAGGTGATCAGAACGCACTTTGGTGTCGACATTAATAAATAAAAAAATAAAATAGTGACTCGAGTTGAGTGTTCCGAAATCGGATCACTAGGCTCAAATGGGTTAAGGCTTCGAAGAAAAAGAAGAAGAACTTAATAATAAAAAGATTTTTAAAAGTTCTTTAATTATGAGGTGTATACGTTTTTTTTTAAATTTAAATTTAAAAAATACTGATATTATTAATTAAACCTGATCAATATTAAATAATTATAATAAATTATACCTACAACACGTATATAAAGGTTGATGAATTTAAAATTTATTAAAAAATTAATTAATTATATAAAATGATTTATTAAAAATATCTAGAATATATATATATATATATATATATCGGCAACCTAAATGTATTTTATATTAATTAAAAATTAAAATATTCAACATTATAAAATTATGATTTAAAATAAATATTATATATTTTATATATATTCATATATATTACAAATATGAATATAATTATTTTTAAATCATTTCAAGATAAATAAATTTGCTTTATAGATTTAATTGAATATTGAAAAATGCAAATATTTAATTTTCATAATTTAATTGAATATCTAATTAAAGGATAATATCTTTGGTATTTTAAAATTTGGATATTATAATTATAAAATATATTTTAACAATAATCTATTAAATTTTTTCACCCTTTTATTTAGTTTCACATCGTGTCCTGCATCAAATCTTGCAAAGTGAATTTCCTCACTTCCCAATGTTTGAATGAGCTAAAATTTTGCATACATATATAACTCAGATGACAATGCAATATTCAACTTCATCCCAGGACATAGGTGACTTCGGAGGTATTATTAATTAATTAATATATAATAGTTTATATTAATATTTAATATTGAAAAATAGTAATTATCTATAAATATATATTAATAAGAGTTACTTTTTTCAAAAAGCTTATAAAATGTTGATTTGATAAAAATTTTGATATGATTGGAAAGCATTTTCATGGGAAGAAAAGAAATAGACTCCGTTCAAAGAGAAGGAAAAAGGACAAACAAATACAATTTAAAACAAAATAAATATATATTTATTCAATCATTTTTTTTTTCTCAAATCATGAATCTTAATAATTTTTAGGTTATTTTTCTCTCTTAAGTATAAATAAATAAAAAAAATATAAAATAAAACTTTTTAAAAACACTTTTATTTAGATGCACTAAAAAGGAGAAAATAATTTCTTCACACACACCACAATTTCCCTACATCATATCATATCATGATATCATATCTAAAAAGCCAATCATGCAGGGAAAAACGCAAATTCTACTTCAGTTAGACATAGTTATCAAGTATCGTGGAAAAAGTAAAAAAACAGAAAGGTTTGTGCTTAATAATGAAATGTCCTTCGTATTCTTTTCTTTTCCCTGCATGTTTGGCGTCCATGCTTTCATTTTTTAGATATGATTAATTGTAAAGAAATCGTGGAGTGTGTGTAGAAATTATTTTCACCTTTTTAGAGTGCATGTAAATAAAAGCGTGTTGTAAAAACTTTTTTTCATATTTTTTCTATTATACAGGGTGCTTCAAAAAAATGTATACACACTTTAACATTTGTTATTTATGTTTCATTTACATTGGACTTTCAGCTTTCTATTTTCCTGAAATTTAAATTTGTAGAACGGTAAATAAATTTTCTATGGAAGTTCAAAGTGTGTATACATTTTTTTGAAGCTCCCTGTATATTTATCTTGTAAGTGTTTTCACCCTTCTAAATATATCAATCAAATTTAAAGAACAAAAATGTTTTTTTTTCATTAAATTTATTGAATTATTTCAATATTAAATTAAATTTTCATTTGATATGATTAAAACTTAATTTTTAATATTCTAATATATATATAACACATCGTTCAATAAGTCCCGAGACTAACACAGAGATGGTGCTAGTAGTACCAAAGTGGCCACATTTCCATAGAGTACGAATCTCTACATGAAACATGTAAAAATTTCACGTCGATCGGATCTCAGACAGCAGAGTTATCGAGGTTAGAGTAAAGTCACTTTGTAATTTGTTTGAAAAATGGAAAAAAGGGAGTTTCACGTGTTGGTAAAACATTGTTTTTTAATGGGTAAAAACACCGTAGGGGAGCCCAGAAATAGTTTGAAAAACATTATTCGGACTCCTCTCCATCCAAAACACCGATTATTGTTGGTATGCTGAATGATGATGACAATGATTTTGCCTATTTACAATAGATATATTAAACAGCGAAGCAGAATTTCTTTTCTTAATATTACTTACCCTAATATTTAAAATTTCTTGATTTGAATCTCCGCCATTGAACAGTAATATCATCCAATTTTGACAAATTTATATAAATGTTATTTTATTTTCATATTAACTTAAAATTACTCCTCAAAAATAAATTAATTTTATTAAGAGTTGCAAAATAATTGTTTTAAAATTCATAATTTTTACATATATTTTAAAGTTTTTTATACTATGAATGTTATTATAACGTTTTTCTTAACTTCACTTCGCGTCTGTCTCTCTGTCTGATCGCTCTTTTGACAAATTGAAATTGATTTTTCATCGACTTTTTATTGAGATTGTTTCATATTCAACTATAAACGTTTGACGCTTTTAGTTTTCATTTGATTTTGATGCAATTAACTTCCTTTATACTATTATTCATATATATATATGCATACATACCACCTTTCATTTCTTCTAATATAATCAACCATTTTGGATTTGATTGATAATATGTAAATTTAATAAAAATTCTTTTAAATTTTGTGTACATACTTTGATATAAGTATATTACAGTGAAAAATAATAAAAGATTAATTTCTTAGCTCTTAACCTATCAATTTTATTGCATGATAAAAAAAATTATCAGTTTATATGTTTAATAAAATTTTTATTATTACAAAAATTTGACTTGATTGTTCATATAAATAAATAAAACTAAATGCGCCCAACGTTTTCGTTGAATATGAAACAATTCATCCATAAAAACTTTGTCAGGCTTATAGAAAAATTATCTTATTCTTTTTAGTTCATTGGAAAAACGTTATTTTATAAATTTTTTTTTTATATTTATATTATTTTTAATATAAACCTCTTATAGAATAACGATAATTTATTTTTAGCGTGATATATGGATTAATGAATTAAGAAACCCCATTTTTTTTAATTTTGTATATTATATAAATTATATAGAATAAAATCTCTTTTCTTATATTATTATTTTTTAAAACTGAAGTTAATTTTGATGACACCACATCATAAGAAGAATACCTTTTTTTAGTTCAATTGATAATCGAATATTATCATTGATCTGAGTAGTTTGATAAATGTTATGTAAATCAATACTACTTTTCGATTAATGTTAATCATTTCATTGATAAATCTTGTTCCTCCATGTTTCTTCTTGACAGTTGTTTTATTTTTGAAATTCAGAGTGAACGAAGGAAACAGTTCCATCTAATCTTGTGTTTGTTCTTCTCCTTTTCCCTCGACTCAGTTGCAAATGTACAACGAGTGCATTAGCATAACCTAATTTGGCTGATCAAGAAGACTCTCTTCCCCCCACTGGCGCGACGTCTTCGTTTTTTTCAGTTACACAACCGCAATGTTTCGCGACGTACGCCTTATTCATAACAATAAGATGCCCGAGACAATGATGGCTTTCAAGAGAGATTTTCTTCAGCAATTGTTCTCTTGGTGTATTTTCCTTTATAGAGAATTCATTCAGCCTTTCTGGCCCTAATAGAAACTCTTTTTCAAATGAACCCTCCATTACATCAACTATTGTATAATTTTTGTTTCAAAAGATGTGCTCATTCTTCTTTCTATTTACGTTTACTCTGTTCTACTTTTAATATATATTTTATCATCTTTTTTCTTTTATATTGCCCGAAATTTGCTTTTCTTTTATTTTATAGTACAAAATTCGGAACTTAAATTCTACATGGATAATAAAAAGAAAATTTGATTAACCTTCAATAAACTTTTTGATTTTGGTTTGAATGATAAATAAAATGTAAATTTAAGAAGAATTTTGAATTGTTTTGTGTGTGCTATCCCATATGATGTTTCTTCCTATCAAGAAAGGTCCCAGTCCAGTTTCATTTCCTACCTCTCTTATTGTTTAAATAAAATCTTTTGACTTCATTGAGTAACGAACTCCAATTCAACTTCCATAGAATCGATTTGATAAAGTCAAACTATTGGCTTTTGGAAAAGAGCTCAACAGCTAGCCAGACTGCTTGTTAGTCGTTGAATGGTGCCTATTTTATTGGTTTAGTAGAAAATCAATTATTAATCAGTATATGGACATGAATAAAAAGTAAAAATTCTAAAATTTATAATAAAAAATTGATTTTTTTTATTGACTTTAGAAATTTAAACTCGTTTTCACATTTTTCACCTTTAAATAAAAATTAATCACATTAAATATTAAATATTAAATTATAATTTTTGTGAACTTGACGTGATCGATAAAATTTATTTGAATTTAGTGTTCATTTTTATACCACTGGCCAATAAACACTAATCTGAGGGATTTCTCCAATAAATAAATACATAAAAATATATACATATAGACCACGGATGGCGAAGCATTTTCAATGTCCGTGCCACAAAATTATAAAAAATCTTTTTGAAGTAACTAACGTTCCACAAAATTATCATTTTTTTCTCTACCACCTGTACGCCTTTTAGCTTGAATATATAATCGAATATTTTTGTATAACTTCAAACTATCCTGTATAAAAGTGTTTTAATTTTAAATATTAAACTTTAATCCAAAAAAATAAAATGATTATTAAAAAATTTGGAATTTATTTTTGAAAAAATATATCTTTCCAAAATTTTTTTTTTTATTTTTATTGTTTGGAAATTCTTTAATTGATTTTAGTTTGTAGTTTCTAGTTGTAGATAATGACAAAAAAGCAAAATTTATATTTGATACCGTGAACCACTTACATTTTCTTGTTTTGATAATGATATGTTAAATTCTAGAAAAAGATTGCGATTCTGGCACTATTCTCTAACCGTCCTATGCGTAAAGTAAAGCAAAGCTTGATATAAATTTTATAAACTTAATTTTTCTTTTTTTTTAATAAATATTGATAAAATTTACACCATATATTAAAATAAGAGCATATAAGAATATTCTGGTAATAGGTGTATTTCATCGCCCCAATCAATTTTGAGTTTATAACTTCACAATTTCCCAGATAAAAATACAAAAGTCCTATTTGGCTTCCCCATGTCATGAAGAGTAAAGATTTGCAACAAATCTTAAATCCTGAACAATGCTATTTGTACGGTAACAACACGCAATGACATAATCGAAGTCCAAACGGTATACACTGAGTCTATCTATCATGCATGTTTTTATATTGCGAGGGAATTCAAGCGATATTTCAGCTTAATAAAATAGATAATTTGAAGGTTTTTCATCTCTCTCTCTCTCTCTCTCTACTAAGATAGATAAATAAATATTCAGTACTTCAAATTTCATAAATTTTAATTTTAATGTGCTTTATTCATTTTTAATTTATTTCTATTGTAAAAAGTTATAATTATTAAAAAAATAATTTTGTCTTTATGCGTGTCATGAAATTTTTCAAGCGTGACACTTTTGGCACGCGTGCCATAGGTTCGCCATCCCTGATATAGATTATAAAAATGAGAATAAAATTTAAAATAATTTAATAAAATAGTGGGAAATTTTAAAATTGTTTTATATTTATAAATTATTATTTGTTTTAAAATGGATTTAAAAAATGAAACCCAAAATGAATATAGAAATTTTTCTATCTCTAATGGGATGAGAATAAATTATAAACGGATAAGGAGAAGAATAATGGAAGTAGAAGACTTGAGAGAGAGAAAAAGCTCTAGACCCCTTGAATGAAATGGAAGAAGAGGTGAGTCACAGGCAATCCACTTAAAAGTGAAAAAGACTTTAAGAAGAAAAAGAAAATCTAGAAATATTTTTTTCGGAATAGATATTTCCCTCTTATCATAGAAGCATTTTATATACATGCTACTTTATTCGAATATTAAATTTGTTTTCCATTTTATCTAATTTTATTTAGCTAATAAATTATTGATTTTAATTTATTTAAATATTATATTTATATATCAAAGTCATATAGTTTTTTTGTATTTGGTCACCGGTCAAAAAAAATGAAAACATATTTACAGTTTTTGTTTTCTTTGGTGTCAGCGAAAATATCTTTTGTACTGTTTAGGGGTGGGTTTAAAGGGATGGGCTGGAAGGTGAGTCGACCTCGGGATTCTCGTTTGCCTCGGCAATTTTTATTCCATTTCACGGAGCCCAATTCAATTATAAATTACGAGATTATATTTTCTCAGAAGGGTAAGGAGAGAGGCACAAGCAAACCCCGAAGCCACACGCTACCATTTCACCTCTCTTCAACCCCCGTTCAAATCGAGTACGATGCTTAATCCGGATCCTACGGTGCGTTTTTTATAGAATTATCTTGATTTAAATATTTCATGCCGAGACTTAATAATGAGTTTCTCTCTTTTATATAATAAATTTGTGTGGTTATTTATTTATTTTCATCTCACCATTCTTTTGATTTATTCTTCTATTGTCTATATTCTGTGTATTATTTATTTAACTTTGGTCCTTTAAAAATGGACTCGAGTTTTATATTCGAATATAAATTGTAATAAAATAAGTAAGAATTCCATATGATTCATTGATTTATTTTTTATTTTAAAATATGAAATATAATAGTTATATATTTATATAATAAATAATATTTATGGAGGTGACTTGGCCGAGAGTGTAGCGTGGCAACCTTCTACACAAAGAAGTCGGCGTTCGATTCTAACCAAGAACGGATTTTTCTAATAAATTCAATTTAACACCAGCTGCCTCCGGCTCCAGGAACTGACAAGCCCTGGTTCTATACAACTCTGCACCAGCAGGGCTACTTTAAATAAAACAAGCATCCTTAAGCAACAATGGATTGTGATGAGAATAACACCGGATCTTCACGAGCACACAAAAAAAGAAAAGTGAAGTTAACACCTAACATTCATATATGGGGACAGTTAACATCAATACCCTTGTATATGGGAGCTTTGCGTGATCCTAGATGGTCCAAACGCAAATAATAATAATAATAAATTTATTTATTTCTCTAATCTCTAATATTATATTATATTATATTATATATTCCTAAATTTATTATAAAAGGACTTTGTGAATTAATTAAATAGGTTGATTTTTTTATGGAAAATATTGGATATTTAGTTAATTCCAATAAGACAAATCGATTAAAAATTAATAAATGATAACTTTAAATATATTCTGAAGAGCCCAATCCTTTTGTACCAAATTTAATTAAATTTTGTTTAATACATATGTATATAAAATATATATTACATAAAACATAGATTCATCATAAATATAGGTATATGATGTCTATGTATCGAGCATCCCCACTCGATTGTCTCAAAAGAACATGTGTCTAAAAAGTGAGATTTCAGCTTACATTTTTTGTGAAGATAAATTTAAAATATGTAAAAAGTTATAATAGTTTGAAAATAATTGAAATGACTTAAGAAATATTCGTGCATTTAATGAAAAACCCATGCGTAGTTTGTTCGATTCTGTTCGATAAATTTCGATGTTGAAGATGCACCTCTCTCTACATGGCCAGTCATTGAAAAAGTTGATGAAATTTTGAAACTGTTGAAAACTCGGACACTTTTTATATGGCCTAATTTATAAAGTACTTATATAAATTATTTTTAAGAAGATTTTTGCATTATTGAATACTTTTAATTTTCCATAAAATTAATTTGTACGAAAAGGAAGACTTTGAAGAAAAATATTAAGTTGTATAAAACTTTTAAGTTTTTATATTAAAATGAAAAAAATATTGATCAATTTTGTGGAATTTTTTAATTATCAAAAGTTTTACTATTTACCCCATAAATCAACTAATCTAATATATTCTCTCGTTAATATATTCTTTAAAATTAACATAAGAAAAAAAAAAACACAAAAAATTGAATACATGCAATCTTAAATAATTTTTCAATTAGATTGTTTTTACTATCTGGCCAGAGATAGTATTGCGATCACGAAAATTTTCGATGTCGAGATTTTGATGTTTATATACGTTTTGAAGGTTCCTGTATCATTTTCACTAAGGTTGAGAAAAATGTCTGTCTGTCTGTCTCTCTCTCTCTCTCTCTCTCTCTCTGTGTGTGTGTTGTGTGTGTGTGTGTGTGTGGATGTAGTTTACGCAAAAACGATTTGAACTAGAATGATACAATTTGGTACATTGGCATTATTCAAAATTCGTAGTTTTCAATCAACTTTTGATTAATGTAGCTCAACCAGAAGAGAGTCATTACCTACAACGTTTTGATTTTTTTTCCTCTAAAGTGACCGAAAAAATAAAAAGCTGGAGTGTCTCCACTCGACTATCTTTGAATTGGATTAATTAACATTAATTATATTTAAATTAAATATAATTAATTATAAATTAAAATTAATAAATAATATTTATTAATATATATATATATATATATATATATATATATATATGGAGAGGGTCCGAGGCCCTCATGACTTTATCACTTATAAATAATTAAATTTAATATATATAATTAAAAACTAAGGCTATAAAATATCATAATATATGATCCATAACAACATAATATAAAATAAAAAATTATTTCTAATGTAATTGGAAAATAAAATATGTATACATTTATATAAATTATATATATATATATAAATAGATAGATTATCTTTTTCTAATGAAAAACATTCTTTAAATTATTTTCTTAATATATATATAATTATTAATATATATTAAAAATAAATAATATTCTTTATTTTATAAATGCAGGAGGCAAACGGGCACAGCCAGAATAATTCGATTGTATTGAAAAGCGATAAGCGACTCGGCCAATTCTTTGAAAAAGAATATTAAAATATGAAAATAGAATAAAATAAATTAAAATAAAATAAAAGAATTTAATTTTTAGTATTCATTGAACAGTGAATCGGAAAAGATGCCACCAAAATTGCTGAGAGCACGTTCTAACAGGTAATTAACAACGATTATATTGTATATACCCACTAATAATCCCTTTTTAATTATAAATATATTATTAATTAATCATAGTTATTCGTTTAATAAACTTCCTCTATTAATATAATTTTTTATTAATTATGATTATAATATTATTTTTCATATTCATAAACTCGTATAGTTATATAAATACTTTATATATATTTCAATTACTTTTTACAAGATGAATTACAAATGATTTATATTTAATATTCTTTGAATAATGAAGGAAAAACTAAAATAAAAAAAATCTGGAATGTCTCCACTCGACTATCCCCCAATTTGATTTGAATTAAATGACATTTATTATATTCAAATTAAATTTAATTAATTATAAATTATAAATTAAAATTAATAAATAATATTTATTAAACCAGCACATGTTTGGCTCTTTGTTGATGGCACCACGTCACGTGTTGGCGCGTGAGATTTGAAGTGTTAAAAAATTAATCTGGTACTTTCAACGATTCAATCAAACTGAAATTCTATATATAGCAGTTTTATACTATTATTAATCATGTGAAAAATTATCAAACATATATCTTTATTTTTACGGTCACTTTAGTAGAAAAAAAATCAAAACGTTGTAGGTAATGGTCCTCTTCAAAATGAGCTACATTTCTCAAAAGTTGATAGAAAACTACGAATTTTGAATAATGCTAATGTACCAAATTTCATCATTCTAGCTATTAATTTTAATTTATAATTAATTTAATTTAATTTAAATATAATATATGTTAATTAATCCAATTCAAATTGCGAGATAGTCGAGTGGAGACACTCCAGCTTATTTCTAATAAATTACTGTCATGAAAGTAGATTTTTCCCCATAATAATTATATATTATTAAATAATTGACAAAAAAAATATTTAGATGATTAATTTAAAATTTAAATTATATTACAATAAATTGAGATATGAAAGAATTAATTTTATATAAAAACTTCTTTATATTTGCAATAATATATTATCAAAAAATTAATTTTTTTTTAAATCTTAAAAGTTTTCTGCATTTAATTTATATTTTATCTAGTTAATATCTTGCTTTAAATCTATATTTGAATTATCATTTTTAATTACTTTTATCTATAATACTTAAATACAAAAACAAATTATGTTTTGGACTCAAAAATTCAATTTAAAAATTCCACCAGCAATTTACGTTGTTCACAATAATTATATATTTTATATTATATTGATCTGACAAGAACAAAAAATATTTTTTTTTTTTACTTTATCGATCGTTTATTATCAGCTATTCTTGAGTGGAAGAAAAATTGTATCAACTATACCCAGTCTCCCCTTATAATATGAAATTAAATTCTTTAGTTTTTTCAATATTTAATTATATTTACCTTTTAAAAAATAATAATTAAGATTAATATGTTGTTTGGTTAGTCCAGTGGTCTTCAAACTGGGTCACGTGAACCAAAACCAAGGGTTTCGTTATTTTTTACGTTTTCTTTATATACATAATTACACATATGTAATTTTTTTAACATTATCGTTCTCTGGTATAATAATAAAAGTAAAATACCTTGTAGATATCAAATATAACGAATTTTTTTAAGTATTAATTTAATATTAATATTAATTGTATAGGGTTCCGCGACTCCAGAAAGTTTGAAGATCACTGGTATAGTCTATTATTTAATTTTAGTAATAGTATATTTATTTATTTGTATATATCTAATATGCTATTTAGTCTGGAATATTTTGCATATTCTTAAAACTATAGAAATATTTGAAATTGATAAATATGAATTGATGTAGGTAATATATCCAGGATTAGATTATTAAAAAAATTATTAAACGAGCAAAATGTAATTATTTAATTGATAATATGTAGAGTCAAATATATCAATTCACTTACTATATCTCTCTTCTATGACTAGATCAATTTCTATAATTGAAAAGTGCAATGATAGCTTGCCAAGTTTCCAAAGCTATCTCATGTTTACCCAGAATCAAATAGTCGTGTGCACCCCAACTCGTCTCTGATATGGATGCAAGACAAACTTTAGCGTTTCTCATCCTTCCCCTTTTGACATTCATATTAGCAACTTGAGAAGATGAGGAATAAGAGATGCGCTTATTACATAAATAGACAAGTAGAAGGAAGATATTAGCTGAATTTCAGAACTGGTTCCATTTACAAATATGGTATACCTCGGAAATGTCAACTATTTACCTGTTTATTTATTTTTTTTTGTTGTTTTAACCTTATATTTACTATTCCTAGAGAAACATTAAATCATTAATATAATATCATTTTCTTAGCATTTACATATCTTACTACTGTCAAAATTTAGTTTCTAAAATTGAATTTCAAATTGAAATTAATTTCATATTTACAATTATTTTTCATTAAATGATTATGAGATTATGTATATTATTAGTAGTAAAATCAAAAAATAAAAGTTGAAATTGTAATTGAAATTAAGTATTTTTTTAAATATTATTGTGAATTTAATTAATGTGGTTGATAGTTGAATATATAAACTATAGTTGAATATATAAGCTTTTCTCTATACATGTTTAATTATAATAAATTTATATTTCCAAATTGAAAATTTTAATAAAATCAAAATTTAAATTTTTCAAATTGTTAATTTTCTAAGTTTTTAATATTTTAAAAATATTATTAAAATACTATAGAAATGATATAATGAAATGACATAACAATTTATACAAATAAGTTAATTAAATTAAATCAATTAATTTATTAGTAATCGGATTATTCAAAATATAGTTGAAGTATTTAGTTGTTGATTAAAATTGGTTAAGTCTATTGGTTGTGTCAATGGCGTTTCAAATATTGTATAGATTGGACGAGAACTTTCTTTTTCTTGATTCTCAAACACACATTTTGCTGATATTGGTATTTATCCATATAACAGAGAAGCTTTTTGCAAAAAAAAAATGTCGCAAAGGTATATTCTTTTTGAATTTTTCTGATAATGGAGTAAATACCATAAATATCATCTTATCTTATAAAGGAATTTTGTAAATAAAACCACATATTAATATTTGTTATTGTAAATTTATTCAAAAAATTCAAAAAATATACACAACGTTTCGATTGTTACTTCTGCAATCGTTATCAAGCGACTGCACTGTCCGAGTGTCCATTGACAATGGTCGTTCAGCTAAATGGGATGTTGTGAACCTCGAAAGCCTGCACTAGCTAGATGGTGATGCAGGCGATAACGGTTGACTCTTCAGGCGCCCAATAGATGGCACCGGAAAAAAAAGGCCGCAAATCACCCCCCCCCCCCCACACACAGGCCTTCCGAATTCATTTATAAATTAACCCAAATGTACGTAAATCAGTTGTTTGATAAACTTAGACGATTAAAAATGCGTTGGATTAATTATTCTTAGTTAATCAATGATTAATGGATTTCTTGTGATCTTTATAAATAGTATCTTTAGGCTTTTTTGCTGGCTCTTAATACTTCACAAAAATAGCATTGAGTGAACGCCTCTGTTAAAGATGCTCTGTGTCCAGTGACGAGTGACGACTGATACTTAATATAAGACCTAGGTCGTCAACCAGATGGCGCTCGGAACGTGCTTACAAATTCAAAATTTCAGGAGAAAAAATAATTATTCTTAAACATTTAATTTAAAGATTATTATAAGTCCTTCTGGCCCTCAGATTCCTAAGATATACGGACTCCCAAAAATCCATAAACCAAACACTCCTCTGAGACCAATAGTAAGCCATAAATAAAAACAGCCACCAAAGCTTTAATAAATAATTTATCATCTTATCTTAATTCGATTTTATAAACATTTTTTAAGATTAATTTTGAGATTTAATATTTTATTTCTTTTTATTTTATTTTTTATAAAATATAATTTTATTTCTATTTATCTATTTTACTAACATATATACAATTTGTATATGTTATATTTGTTTTATTGGTTTGTTTGTCAATTTTATTATTGTTTTTAATCAAATTGTTATTAATTCCAGTCAAGTGGAAAATTCAAATAGATGAATTCGAAAGTGAAGATACAATGTATAAATTTGATTACCCGGGGTGCTGACCTTTTGCACCCCATTCAGTCGAATAATAGGAGAATGAGGAAATATTCCAACCTCCATCTCAATGCAACGACAAAGTTTGGAAACCGTTCAATGCTCCAGAGGCCCACAGATTTAGTAGAAAAGTTAGTAACTAAAAGTTTCCAATCCATCTCTGAGTGAAACGGCATTTTTTGATGTCTAGAATATCGAAACAATAATAATGATGATCATTCTACACTTCCCCCCTGTAACTACCCCTATCCATGTCTCAATATTGGAATTCTATAACATTGAAATTCCCTTTCGGAAATACCCAAGAGATGAATCTCTTACTCCCTCTACTTTGGATATCAATTTTTATGACTATTGGGGATTCTCAACCTGTTGTTTATTTAAATGGTGTAAGCCGTAAAAGTTGAAGCTTCTATTTCCAATGATATCCATTTAATTTTTCTAGTGCTTATAGCAAAATTTCAATACGTCGATTGTCATTTTATAGGCTGAAAATACTTTACACTTCAATTTTTTTAGTTTCAAATTTAAAATCTCAAAAAAAATAACCTACTTTAATAATACAAAATATATAAAATGAGAGATAAATTTCTACATAGCATTAGATTGCTATACAAAATATAGTATTTATTTATTTATTATTATTATTATTTATTTATTTATTTATTTGTAAATATAAATTGTTGTTTTTGTTATTATTGTTTTCTGCATAGTTTATTGTTGTTATTTTTATTATTATATTCTAGTCATGTTCGATGAAGACCCTTACAGTCCCTTTTTGAGCGGTGATATTTTTACTGACCGACGAAAGTTTACTAAAAGATGGTTTCTTCATATCAAAGTATGATTCAGAAGTTTGGCATTGGGAGACGTTGAGTTCAAGTTGAATTAATTTAAATATTATCCCACAATTTGAAGATATTAAATTTATAATTAATGTGTTTATTTCTATCTGAGACTTAAAATTATTTTTAAAATGTATTTTTTCCAATTCTTTTGAGAAGACTTGATTTTTCTTTAAAATTTTATATTAAATAATATATTATTGCTCGTTCAATTTAACTTCATGAGAGAATTTTCATCAACAGGAGTAATTATTTTTCATAGAAAAATAGTTGACAAGATATATATATATATATATATATATATATAACTAGCTGCTCAGAGCGCCTTCGGCGCTCTTCACTTCTAGGCGGGGGCTCCGCCCCCTGTATCGCCGAGTGATGCATACTAGGTTGAAAGTCTGTATGTAAAAGGTTTTCATCCATTTTGTTTTAATCAGTATATTACATAAAACAATCATTTTTTTGTGTTCTTATATATGTTCTATCTATCTATCTATCTATCTACCTCTGGGCTCTGGCTCTACGTTACTCGAAAGTTCTTGGCCGCAACAATCACATTTCTCCAAGTGTCCCTATATCCTGAGCTATAACCATCTAACTCCTACCCTTTCCCATCTCTCTCATGTCCCTTCCTACATTGTCCACCCACAGCGTCCGTGGTCTTCCAAACGGACGTTTTCCAATCGATCTCTCCCCACCAATATTTTTTTCCTCTCCCATTCTAGCCACGTGTACCTTCTCGATTTTATAACCCTAACTATTTAATCACATTGATTTTAAAATAATACTTTCAATTCGCAAAGTTCAAATTAATATTATTTTTTTTTTATTTTAAAATTAAATTTTTAAAATAAGTCTAATTTGCCATTAAATATTTAAAGTTTGAATTGGGTGGTAATTTCAATTCTACTAAATTTTCTTTAGTCTTTCTTTCAACCAAATTCTATCCTATTCTATCTAGATCCTATTATATTATATATATTTAATGCAATAATATAAATGATTATTAAAAAAACATGTATTAAGAAAAAAAACTAAAAAACTAACTATAAAAACTTTTACTAGGCTAAAAGTTAATTTATTTTCATATGATTATTTTTATTATCTTTTTATCGTTCTTATTAGAATATATTATCTTAAAAATATCTCGTTTTCATTGCAAATTTCTAACATGTTATTATTATTACTTCCTTTTTCTTGATTTTGATGGCTTTCGTTACTATTTTTCTAACATTAATATATTCTAACTTATCCTCTTCGCGTTTACTATTAATCTATTGAAATTTAACTTTTTCCCTATTTTCTATTAATTCTAATTCGAAATTATTATAAATTTATCAAATTAGTAGTGAATTTATATTTTGAGATTTTGGTATAAACAAATAATCTGTTCAGATTTATCAAAATAAAAAAAAAAAATCGAATTTTGAATGTACATTTTATAAATATAATATTAATTAAACGCCATTTCTACTTGGTGCTTTTGGAATATGTATAGATATTTAGGTATATGGTAGATAGAGGTATTTTTTAAATCGAAAAATATTGAATTTTAATAACCTGATTATATTATGTTATAAATTACTTTGAATTCTCAAATACTATTATAATAAATTTAGAAGACATTAATTTTGAATTTTTATACACTTTGACAAAAATCGGGTATGTCCTGATCAAAATATTTATATCTTTAGATTAAATTGTTATGCCCGACTTAAGGGTTTTTATAGCTGCCCAATTAAAATTAATACTATTTATATATAAAATAGGTACTTCTTTGTAAAGCCGTGAACTTTGTTTTTATAGACACAAAACACTTTTCTTCATTCAGAATTAAAATGAAAAAACGAAAATTTTTTAAAAAATCGAAAGTTGAATATAACATTTTTTATATTAATATAGTATTGAAATTAAATGAAATTAAATAGGTTAGTTTTCAGACAGTCGCCTATTTTTAGGTGTTTGACGTTAACATATATATTATTATTTTATCTAATGAAGTTGACATTTGACAATCGTATTCATCCTTTAAAAATCAATTAAATTAATACTTTATCAACTTGTTTGTTTATATATTATAAATATAAGAATAATTTGCTTTCTTCTAACACGAAAAAAAGATTTTCATTTCAGAAGTTATTTCTCTTTTAATAACAAACAACTTTTGGATGTTTACAACACTACAATCCTCCCCCAGCACATCGCCATGACATTCCACTGGACTGAAACAATTATTTTGGACATTTTCAAATAACTTATTTTACTTATTTAAATATTTGAATTTCAAATTAAGCCACGACGCCCGCACAACCCCTCCCACTCTTCACCAACTAGTGATTTATTTATATTATGAGATTGTGTTGTTTTACAAAAGTCCAGTTTAAACATTGTCAGTAAATTATGGGGGCTGTTCTTTGTGTAATATTATATTTGTTATTTTGTCAATCTTCTTATGTAGATTTTATTTTAAAAATAGATTTATATATAAGTATAACTTTTACTTAAATATTATATTATATAAAATATTATAATAATATTATAATAAGATTATAAATATTATAATATTATAATATTACCTTTGTATCTCAATAGCTCTACTGAAATCAAAAATCCTTGTCATTATCCTTATCCTAGGTCATTTCCATATAATTGCTTTCATCTCTAAATTACTTCACGTATACCTTTATAAGGGTCTCAAATTAGTCTTGTAATTTTAAATAAACAAGATTTCATAGATGCATTGCATTTCAATAACTTTTAAGTATTTTTCTAGTTATCGTAATTTAATTACTTAAAAAATTATTATTAAAAAAAAAATTTATTTAAAAATATAAGAATAAAATTTATAATATTTTTTATAACTTTAGGTATCAATATATTAATAAAACTATAAAATTTATACAAATATTAAACTCTTAGGTTCTTTCCGTTCATTGTGATTATTAATATAAATCATTTTAATTTCTTTATTATAATTTATTATATTTTTATGAAAATACTGATATATGCTATGGTTTTATTTACTTTTATCCATAATTGCATTATTGTTAGTAAATATTATTATTTTTTTCTATTCATTCCATGAAAATCATCGCGAAGATAGTAAATGATATTCTATTTTAACGTTACTTTGTCTATATAGATATATAAAGAAATGAAATCGACTGTTATTTGAATGATTGATAATGTTCAAATAAAATACTGGATTGTGAAACACTATCATCCTACTTTGATTTTCTTTTTGCTTTTCATTCCTCTTTAGAGATCAAAAAGATCAAATTCAAGTTTGAATTTAAAAGTGATCTTATATCCTTGGAGATTTCATTGAATTTATTCTTTCTCTCACTTTTTATCTTCTCTCTTACATAAAAATCATATACTAATATAAAAACTAATATTTTTAAAAAATTAATAATTTTAGTGATATTCAAAATTAAAAATAATTAAATTTTTGGAACATCTCGAATAATTTTTTTCCACCTTATTTTTTAAATACAGTTTTAATATATATGGTTAAATATTATATAGTTCCAATTTTAGTTTCTGTATGTAAGTCATTATATAGATTATGTCACATATCTACGATGTTAAATTTTTCAATAATGTTTGTATATAACCTGTTTAAATAAATATTTTTCTTTCTTCCTAATTTAATTTAAATTTAGACACAAATAGAAATATCATGTCAACTTGAAATTTTAATTTCATAAAAACTAATCTTTTCGTCCTAAATTCTAATGTAAACAATTCAACTTCATTTCGGATTACCATAAGGTATAAAAGTAAAAAACCGAATTTTAGTATTTAATTTAAGATTTTATAATAAACTAGCTGATCAGAGCGGTTTCGGCGCTCTTCACACCTAGACTGGAGCTCCGCTCCCTGAACCCCCGAGTGGTACATAGTATTTGGTTGAAAGTAGTAAAAGGTTTTCATCCACTTTGTTTCAATCAGTATTTAACATAAAACATTCATTTCTTTTTGTTATTTTCTTATTTAAAATATATTTTAATTTAATCAGAAAATTAATTATATTTATTATTATTGTATATGTTATATCTTATTTATATTTGTATTCATAAAACATTAAAAATAATATATTCTGTTTTTTTTATATTACACATTGATAAAATGTATACCCTTCACTTTTAAATAGAAAAAAGAAATATTCAAATATGTATATAGAAAGAATAAATGAAAATTTAGTTAATTGAATTTGAATATTAGAATTTAAAATAAAATATTATATTAATTCTTTGTTTGGGAATTGCTATAATAATTAATATATATACATTGTGAAAATGATTCCGCTAGGGTCAGTGGGCCACGCAAGGCTTTTGAATGAACATCACGGAGAATTATATAAACTTTAATAAATTAATTTCTGCGGTTATTGATTAGATATTAATAAAATTTATAGCTTATGTTACTATAGAAGTATATAAGAATATTGTGAAGTAATTTCATAGAAATCCGTTCAGCCAATTTTGAGTCTATAACATCCTTATTTTCCGGATAGACAGACCGACAGACATGAAAAATTCTAAAGTCACTTTTGGATTCTAGAGATCATGAAACGCGAAGATATGCAAAAAAATTTAAATTCTGAGTAATGTGCAGACAAAAACCTTTTTTTATATATATAGAAGATATAATTGAATTATAATATATTTACACTTGATAGATTATTTTATGTGATATACTTTAAGTATAAAGTTTTTTAACGAATAAATTAGTTAAATTATTTATTGAACTATAAAATACTGAGGAGTTTGAAAAAATTATTTTTTTAAGAAATCCATAATATATAGATAGATGTATATAATAAGATAAAATTCAAATTGATGATTATCCTTAATATTTGTGGATAATAGTGTAATAGTATTTAGGTATACCTATATATAAAGGAATACTCTATTATTCAGTGTTTATTTACTATTTATTTATTTTTTAAATAAAATTTCTTAATTCATTCATTCTATCTCTTTAATTTTTCCATATTTTATTTTTAAGCTGTTATTTTCTCTTTGAATTATAACCAGTTGGTTGATAATAAAAGAGAAAACGTCTTCTGTGATATTATTAATTATAGTTATTTTTATATCTTACGTGAGACTGTTATAAATATTCACTTTTATAATAATGAGTCCAAGCCTCTTTTAAATGAGAAATGTGTTTCCATTATCCAAAAGCCCATTCTTCTAACCATTCCACCACAAAAAATCTAAGATTATTTTTTGAAATGATAGAACATGTGGATAGTAGTTATATAAGAGCATAAAAAGAAAAAAAGAAAAAAAAGAATAATAAAAGTGAAATAGAGAAAATAAATTTCATCTAAAAATTGATTCAATTTTTAAGAATATTTTGTATATCGCGTATTTTAATGCTAAATTAAATAGAATTGTTTTTCGAATTTCGAAAGTTTTTATAATGGATTCCCGCATCTTACTCTTTCTTTACTAATAATAATAATAATCTTTATTTTCATATCATACTCTACATATATACAAATAAAAATAAAACCGATTGAATCATGGTCACCTTGGACCTTTTGATGACTCTCTTTTTATTTTAACAACAATAATCAAAGAAAAATCAAACACACAAAATACAATTCTTCTACATTCTTTAATAAGTCTTCCACATTCTCTAATAATTAAATTCTACTACCAGGGAGTACCTGTATTTCCAGGCAGCCCTCACATATTCCACAATAGACCTCCTATTTTTACCCTCTAAAAGTTCTTTGGACTCACTGAAGGGCAGGCAGTCCCTATCAAACACTCCCACTCTGAATTCTTTCAAAATAGGGAAAGTTGCGACGAAGTGGAAGACATCTTCCTCCTGCTCCATATTGCATAAAGAACACAACTTTATTTGATTCTCATACTAGGAATATTTGTTGAGATACAGCAATTCGTCTCTAATTTTCATCATCCAGCTTATACACTTTGTACTCATCCGACCATAATCATACTCTAAAATTGTTTGTACAGTACATGTCTTTTGCTTTTATTTGCTTTATCAATCAATTCTCTAATAACTCTTTCTTTCGTCTTAGATATTATAAAATTAGTCTTTATTTCACCATTTAATATATCACTAATATTCACACCACACTTATCACTCATGCATTGCCATTCACTAAACCACAAAAGTTTCTTGTTTACAATTTCTTTGAAAGTAATAAATTAGTGAGTAGTTTTAAACATTTTATTATATAGTCAATATGCAACTTCAAAGTGTACGAATTGGTTGGAGATAATTTCTTTACTACCTTCAATACAAATTTTCCGAATCATACATATTTACTAATTATTTCGGAATTCCCATTAAAATTAAAATTTGTAACAGTTTTCTCTGATCTAAAAAGTCTAATACTTTGCTAAAGTTTATGAACAGTTGACAAAATTATCCTATCATTACTTCTAAATTTTAATATATTGTAAAATAATAATTGTATAAATTAAAACGCGTAGATCAGTGATATATAGATTTTTGTTTAATTTATAATTGAACAATTAATCTTCTATAGGCTAAACATGAAAATGGACATAGTTAAAATATTTATTAAAATAATTATATTACAATAAATAATAATATTATATTATAAATTTTGAATTAATTAATTTCAGATTTGATGATATCCTATTTCTAGTGTTTATTTGTTTTTGTTTTTTTTTTTAAAAAAACCATCTCTTTTCTGTACAATATCTCGTTGCTTACGATCCAATTAAGACCGGTGACTGCAATGGTTTGGAGCCTCCCGGGGATGTTTACTGAACACCGTGTCTCTCTCACCCCCCAACACTATTGTTCCGATATTAACCCTCCACGATGGCCCCATGCAAAGTGGTTGCGCTTGCATTCATAGCCCCACCATCTGTTGCGGTCCCGCATATCCCAACATCCCTTCTGCAATCCCATGGGACTCCTGTATTTAAGGACCAAACATTAAGGAAAGATCGATGGCTTTTCTTAGAACCCTCCATCCAAGTGAAACACACACTCACACAATCCTAAAACAAACATGTGGGTGGTTTATTGAAAGAATTTATTTTATTTCTTGTTCTATAAAACTAACTTTGTCTTTATATTCTCTAATTAAACTAAAAAATAATTTTCAATAAAAGTATTATGAATTCATAATCATAGGTTTATAATAACAATTAATATAATAAATCATTTGTTGATTTGTAATCAAATCAAATCAAATCTAAAGCAAAGCAAAATGGTGACGTTCAAAGTTGATTTTGAAATATTTAACCTCCAACTTTAATGGTCTTTTGAGGAGATCTTGGCATTTTTTTATGAGGACTGCGCCTATTCATAACGATCAAAGTAGTTCTTATGTTTACTTTTTTTATATACTTTGCCATCGTGCTTGACGAGCTGTGCCCCGTCGAAGATGGCTCTATGAATCCTAAGATAATTTTTTGTTATAAATTAAAATAAATAAGAATTCATATTAAAGGATATAGAGAAATATTTTTAAAAGATGTAATTTATAAATCAGAATAAATAAATAATAATTCGAATCGTTTATATTTAATTGATATTTAAAATATTATATCTTTAATGAATTTTGATAATTAAACGTTTTGTATAATTTAAAATAACTAAATTTAATTAAAATGTTGATATAAAAATAAAAAAAATAAAAAAATGACAAATGGGATGAAAAATGGGGGTGGAGATGTCATGTAGTGGAGACAGCAGCGTTTTTATCATCTCAGTTTTTTTTTTTTATACTTGGATAATAAATTTCAATCAAAATTCATTGCCATGCTTCTTAACACTTACCCTTTCAAACATCTTATTCAAATGATATTGAATTCTTTCTTCCCTTCTTTTCTTTTTCTTTTTTCCTCATCCTTCTCTCCAATCTCATTTACCTCTTTTGGTGAGCATATCATTTGCGCTTTTCTTAGACAATACTTTTTGGACGAACGCAAATTAGGTGAATTTTTTCCCCAGCGACATTTTGACAGATGACAGGTATCCATTAAAAGCTGTTGACTCGACCTCGTTACTTGTAATAAGATTCACTTAAGAGTTGCCTTTGGAATGAGTCGGGGAGAAGGGTGTTGCACCCCTAGTTTTGCATGATATCTAGCGTTGGCTTCTTCCCTTGAGCCCTTTTGGCATGTTTGCGGTGGCATTCGTTCCCTCTCATCGCTAAATTCGTGACTAAACTTGAATCTGAGAAATTTTCTCTTTGCCCCACTTCACCACAGAGTCTCTTTTCTCTTCTTTTTCTTCTTTTTCTACCGCGATCCTATAGAATTAGACCTGAAAAAGAAATTTGATTCTATTTTTTTCTTCTTCTTCTTGCTCTTCTTTTACTTCTCCCCTCTCCTCGCCCTACTTCTTCTTATTCACATCTTCCCTTTCGATATTTTTGCCGGAAGAGTTTTTCAATTAGAATAACTTAAACAATATAAGAAAAAAAAATGGCAATTTGTTTTAAAATCAATTTTAAAATATTAGCTGAAGAATCAAGGCGTTTTTCTTTTCCTATCTTTTTTTTTTTTTTTTTTTTTTTTTTTGTTAAATATTTATTGAATTTATATTATAAATATAAGGTAATTTGTACTGAAAGATGAAAAAAGTTTTTCTTATCATTTTATATTCTCATTACAAATATATATATATGGATATACATAAATAAAAGTATAGAGAAGAAAACTAACAAAAAATAAAATATAATTAATTTTTAATACAAGTGATTAAAAATATGTAAACAGTTATTATTTCTAATATTATTTAATTTATAAATTTTAATATAATCTTTCAATATTAATATTAGAATATTTTAAATTATTTTAGCAATTTATGGTTTTTAGTCTTAATAATAAGATATTATTCTTAAATCTTTATTTTTTTTTTTGTAATAACGAAATTGATTCAGGATAATAATTTGATGAAATACAATGATTGAATGATTATATTTTAATTATATTTTCAATTCTATTCAACATTTCAATGTAATGTGATATTTGGAAGTAGGTAAAAAAATAACACAATACACTTACCTCTATTTGAACATAGGCTATAAATTTTATCAATATCTAATCAATTTCCGCACAAATTTATTTTTAATAATGTATATAATGCTCAATGTTGTTCATTCAGACTTCGTCGCCTCACTGAAGGTGTAGATTAATTTTCAACAATGAAAACAAAATTAATAATTCTAGCAATTCCCACACAAAGAATTAGTATATTATTTAAATTTTTATTTTAAATTCAAATGTCGTTTCAATTATTTAATTTATTCTAAAAAATCTAATTTTAATTAATTTAATAAAATATTTATTAGATTAATTTTTATTTTTTTAATTTATTCTTATTTTATTTGAATATTTTTTCATTTCTCTTTAAAAGTGAAGGGTAAAACATTAATTATTATTAAATTATTCTTAAATCTTTATATTTTGTGTAATAACGGAATTGATTAAGGATAATAATAATGATTGAATTATTATATTTTAGTGTTTTATTAAGTCAAAAATATTTTAATAATAATTTTAAAATATTTTAATATGATTATCTTTGTTTTTATTTTTAGTTTATTTACTACTATATTTTAGGGATAAAAATGATTTATATATTATATAGAAATTAAAATATGTTTTTTTTTTAGATAAATAATACCTTTAAAGAAATTATTTATTAAAGTTTTCTCTTTTTTAAATTGGTTAGATTTTTATTTCTTTTAAATTCAAGTGATTATATTCTATAGCATAGGTTCTTAAACTTATGTACTCCACGGACCCCCACTTGAAAAAATTTTTTTTGACGGACCCCCATCACAACTTTAGGTACTTTTCGTCATTTTATTAATTAATTTCTGGCTTACGATCTCATAAGGACAAGGATATATGATGAATATTTCTAACAGTGATTGGTGAATAACGATTTTTTTGCATATTGTAGAACACATTTTATTAGAAATTATAATATTGAAGAAAGAAAATACAAACATTGTCATAGCAACAAATCTCACAAATTATAATGGGTACTTACATTAAATTCATATAAATATTTTATAATTTTTTTCAGAAAATATTAAATAAGAAATATTTTAAAAAATAACTGCATCTATCTCATTAAATATAACTTACATATTTAATGAGATGTATGCAGTTGTTTTCTTGAAACAAGAATCTCAATATCTGGCTTAATATTGGAAACTTTTAATCTAAGATCCGGCTCTACATTTAATTTGTTTCTATATTTAGACTTAATATAAAATAGTACCGAAAAAGCTTGTTCGCATAAATATGTTGTGCAGAATGGAATCAAGTGTTGAAGTGCTTTATTTGCAAGCGCAGGATAATCTGACCTGAGAAGTAACCAAAAGTTGCTCAATTCAGTTTTGTTAAATTTTAGTTTATAAGTTGTATCACATGATAATTCCACGAGAATATCTTGTTCAGGTGCAGATAAATGTTTAGCATTTGTAATTTCCATATTAAATGGATCTCTGATCCAGTTATTGCAAGGATCAGGAGTAGAAAAATACTTCCTGAAGTTGCTTTTCAAAGTAATTAAATGTTCAACAAATAATTGACGCGTTTGATTAAGCAATTTTTCACTGGAGCTTTCTATGAAATCATTGAGAGTTGGAAAAGACTCATATACACCGTTCTGGATGCGTTTCGACCACAAGTCGATTTTTTTAATCATTGCTTCTATTTTATCTTCAACTTTAAATATATTTACAACAGTACCTTGCAGGCTCAAATTAAGTTCGTTCAATTTTGTAAAAATATCAGTCAAGTAAGCCACCTTAGCTAACCAGATAAAATCATTGAAACATTCGGTCAGTTCAAAATGCGCATCTATTAAAAACAATCGTATTTCATCTCGAAGCTCAAAAAGGCGAATGAGTACTTTCCCGCGGGACAACCAACGTACATCTGTATGTAATAATAAATGTGTATGTTGACTACCCATTTCCTCACACAAAATTTTAAAAACTCTGGAATTAAGTGGACGAGCCTTAATGAAATTGACAATTTTAACTACTTCGTCTAATGTTCTTTTCAAATCTGGTGACATATTTTTGGCTGCTAATGATTCTCTGTGAATGCAGCAATGATTCCAAACAACCTGAGGCGCAACATTTTTAATAAGAGCAATCAATCCAGTTCTTGTACCTGACATTGCACGAGCACCATCAGTGCAAATTCCAACACATTTTGGCCACTCTATTTCATTTTCGGTTATAAAATTATTCAAACTGTTAAATATGTCATTAGCTGTCGTTCGTGAAGGTAGTGAATCACAAAACAATACATCTTCTTGTATTTGATTTTCAAACTCATATCTAATGAAAGCTAACAAATTGGCATTATTAGTGACATCAGTACTTTCATCCAATTGTAATGAGTAATAGTGACTTTTGCGCACTCTCGATATTAATTCTTCTTTTATATTACATGACATGTCTTCAATCCTATTCTTAACCGTATCATTTGATAATGAAATCAAATTTATATCGTTTGCTGCTTTAGTTCCTAACATTATATTTGTAATTACTTTTGTAGCAGGAAGAATTAATTGCTCTGCTATATTATGCGGCTTTCCTGCTTTAGCAATAAGTAGAGCTACTTCATATGATGCCATTACTGCTTTCTTACTCATACCACCAGATCCCGTCTTTACCATCAATTTCTGACTTGAATTAAGTTCTTCTTTTTTCATTTTAAAAAATTCGATAGACTTACTAACATGCTCGCTGTGCTTTGTTTGTAAATGACGTCTGAGATTAGCAGGTTTCATACTTTCATTGGATAAACTTTCCTGACATAGAACGCAGACTGGTCTTTCCACATCATTGTTGCAAATATAAGTAAATCCAAATGATAAATAATCATCCGAATATTTTCTAGTTTTGCGTTTCTTGGTAGAGTTTGCTGTTGATGCCTCATCATCTGATTCTTTCCGTTTCTGTGTTGAACCAGTTTGTAGCCAACGATCCATTTTATGGAGTAATTTATTAACATTGAACTACAATAATATAAATATAATATAAATATAATATAAATATAACGAATTATTATTTACTAGCTATGTTTTAATATGATTTTAAATGAATGTTTTAATATCATTTTAAATGAATGTTTTAAATCATTTTAATAAATGTTTTAAATCATTTTAAATAAATGATTTAATATCATTTTAAATGAATATTAATTTATATAATAAATATATTTCGTAATTTGATTCTAAAATATTATTAATTTCGTAATTTGATTCTAAAATATTATTAATTTCGTAATTTGATTCTAAAATATTATTAAAATAAATATTTTTTATTCATAAAACTAACTTATACTTACTCTCAAAAACAGCCTTTCTGGGAAATTGCAAAATGTGTTTAGTGTTTTTATAAAATAATGATCATGCAAATTACACTAAAAATTAAAAAAAATTATTAGCTATAATAAACTATTATTAGCTATAATTTAATTATAATTAATTAAATTAATAAAAATAATTTAAAGATACAACTCGTTGAGAAATGAACTTATAATTAACATGAATAAAAATAATTTAAAGATACAACTCGTTGAGAAATGAACTTATAATTAACATTTGCTTTAAAACTGTTTAAAACCCCAGAGTGGACGCTGACAATTTGGGTTTTTCCGGGTAAGACTGTCCCCTCCCCTGGTTTTCCCCAATAACAAAGTGAAAGAAAATTCCCTTATATGCCTCCCCTTCCGAGCCCCTAAGAGGGGTTATTTTAAAGGAACAATCGAAAAATGATTTTAAATGAATGAATGGATGAAAATTCAAATTTTATATATAGTTTTTTATATATGTTTATTTATTCACAAAAAATTAATTGACATAATTATCAATTTAATAAAATAAAATAGTATTATTAATAGTATTAAATTATAGCCGTAATTCTCTAGGAGGATATAGTTACACAATGAACTTTAAATATTTATATATGTATATATTTTTACGATGATTTTTTCCCGAGGACCGCGGACCCCCAGTAAAGGCTTCGCGGACCCCCAGGGGTCCGCGGACCACAGTTTAAGAACCACTGTTCTATAGCATATATTAATTTTTAAAACGAAAAAATATATATTTAATATATACCTTGTGTTTATCTAACTATCTATCTCTGTGACTCTACGGAACTCGAAAGTTCTTGGCCGCAGCAACCAGACTCCTCCAAGTATTCCTATTCTGAGCCACAAACTTCCAGTCCCTATCCTCTCCCATCTCTCTCACATCCTTTCCCACATTATCCACCCACGGTGTCCTTGGTCTTCCAAGAGGACGTTTCACTCTCGGTCTCCCTACCAATATATTTTTTGCTATTCTATCTTCTCCCATTCTAGCCACGTGTCCTACCCATCGTAGCCTTCTCGATTTTATAATTCTAACTAATTCTAACCTGGAGATGCATAGAGCTCATGCAATTCCTCGTGCATGATTATTTTGTTCTTTTACATAAATGGGTGATGGTTTGGACTCTAATTTATCATCTTTAACATATTTTGTTGAAGTGCTATTGTTATATGGTTTTTGCTTTTTTTCACTTTCATGTGTTCCCATATTTTTTTTATTCATATTTTTATCAATATTTTCTGGGCTGATAGAAATGTTCAACTTTCTTTTTTTATTAGTTTTAACAATCCAGTCAGTTTCTTTTTGAAATTCGTCTTCATCAGTACTATAAACAAGTTCATTTACTGTTTGATTAGATGACGATGCATTTTTTTCATCTATCATCTTTATTTTATTTTCCAGGTTTTTAATCTGTAGTTGCATTTCAATTATTATTTGCTCAGGGGCTTTTTTCTTTTATTTCGTTTTGCCATTCATTATAATAGATTTTATTGTTTGTAAGAGTGCACGACATAAGTGGAGGGAGAGGAGATGAGGCAATTAATTTCTGCTCTTCATCATTTACATTTGTACCATCCATCCGAGGCCTTTCGGGGCATTTTTGGAAGAATAAGAAAGGCCCTAGATAGGCTGTAGTAAGAGGGTAAAGTTAAATAAGAAATATATATTAAAATTATATACAATCTATATACAATAAAGTTAAATAAACTAATATTAATTATAAAAGAAAAGATCAATTGACTCAACTCACATTTTAAAATGGAACAAAACTTTACTAGAATAGAATTAAACTTAAAGATTAGCTCTTTCTATTTGAATGCCAAAACTGAACTGAGAGATTATAAAAAAATGAGAACATTTTAGATTTAATATCTATTAAAATTTATATGACTTCTTATAATGTTTTTGTATAATTATGATAAACATTAATTTTTTATAGCCTCGAATTGTAAAAGATGTATACCATTTTGTTATTCATTTGTTTTATGTATCTAAAATATATATAATATTGTTATTATCTCTACAAACATATATTCACAGCTTTAAAATTTTCTCACAAATTTAATTTAAATTTAATTTTTTATAATAATAAAAAACACAATATTTTACTAAGCCGAAGATGTTGATAAATGAATGTTTTTTATGGCAACTAATCTTTCTTTTCTCAGTAAATTATAATGTTGGCTGTAGGGTTTGTAGGTTTTTAAAAACCGGTTTTTGAAGAAAATTATGAAATTCGAAAACCGGTTTTTTAGTAGAAAAAAATTGGTTATCAATGTATGAACACTTAAAAATAAATGAGCTGTGGACATGCACAGAAATTACCGACGATTTGAAATAAATTAATTACCAAACAACATTATATATTTAAAATGGCAAAAAAAAAATATTTTTAAAATTTGAATTGGAATGATTAAATTATATTATCTTGATTTTTATTTTTACCGACCGACGATAGTAAGGGAGGTATTGTTTTTACACCAAATTTCACATGTGGAGATTTTTACATATCTCCACGAATCAATCATTTTCTTAACAGAAAAAAGTATTTTTAGCATGATGTCTGTCCGACCTGGCCACAGGTCAACTTATTTGTTTAATTACTCAAAAATTAATTATTTCTAATATATTTTAAGTGAAATTTTTTGGAACAATGAATATAAAATTAATACTTTGTAAACCACCACTTCCGGTTTCCGGATATACACCAAAAGTTGATGAATTCATGCTATTGATGCATTAAGTAAATTTTATCAAAATCCGTTGAGCCGTTCAAGCCGTTCTATAAGGACACCCAACGGACAGACGCACAGACGGGCAGACATGATGCTAAAAATACTTTTTTGTGAACAAATTGCATGATACGTGGAGATATGTAAAAAATCTCCTCATGTGAAATTTGGTGTGAAAATAACCATTCCCTTCCTAATGACGATCGGTAAAAATTTGAAAATGACAAATGTAGCCAAAAGTACCAGATTGATGAAAACTGTTGCAAAAAATAATATGGTTATTATAAAAAAATGAAAATATATTGTTTTTTTTTATTTATTCGAACCCTTTGCTGAATAACTCGTTTCATTATTATAAAAATATTTACATCCTTATATGTGAAAATTATGCATAAACAACGAATAATTGTTTTTAAAGTTATTTAATCCTGGACAACTATTATTTCTTTGTTCTATTAATTTGAATAAAAAAATGTTTACTATCAATAAAATTGAACAGTAAATAATTTCAGTCAAAAACTGCTTTTAAACACTAAATTTTCTGTTAAAATTTCTTGTTCGAAGTACAGAATATTCGAGAAAAAAATTTTTTTATAAAAATTCGAAACCAGTTAAAACCGGGTTTCTGGAAAAATTACTATTCGAAAACCGGTTTTCTAAAATATCGGTTTTTGTATAAACCCTAATTGACTGCATAAGTTGCAGAGAGACGATTTATTTTAAACATTTGCAACTTCCTTAACATAAACATTATTTATGATATTTTGTTGAAAAAAATAAATGTGTGTGTGTGTGGGTGTGTGAAAAGAGAAGAATTACAATTTTAGAATAATATAATTTTTTGTAATTTTTTTCTTTCTTTATGTCTTAACATTTAGAATTTCTAATAAAATGAATAAAACTTTTCCAAATCATAATTATAAGATTTTTGTTTTTAGAAATAAAGTGAGTCGTTGAATGAATTCAACAAAATATGATTGGCATAAAACCCCATGAGAATAAAAAATTAATTTATAATATTTTCTTAGTGGAACACCGGATTTTGTTAACCATAGAGTTTGCTTTTTGCATTCGTCGTTCTATAGCGGTTTCTTAATTGGATGATACTGAATGAAAGTGATTTAAAGACGAATTCGTCATAAAAAGTATAACAACATGGTTTTATTGGGTAGTACAAAAAAATGAAATTTAAATCGTTGTTAAGTTTGCTCTTAGTATCTATATCATCTACATATATTGGGAAACAAAAAAATACCTTTTGGTAGACAATTGCCATTATAATATACTTTGATAAAATTTAATATAATATCTTCCCCTCATCTCCAAATATATATAGATTTATCTTTCTTGTCGACTCTTAAGTTCCTTGCTAAAGGAATGACATCCCTTCAATCTTTTATAAGCACTCTTGACCCTCTACTTGAACTAAACTACTTCAAGTCTTTCAAGATTTTGTTTTTACATTGTTAGTTCTTTTTCATCGTCCTCTTGATATCTTAATTTTGTTTTTTCTTTATCACTCAAATTATGTTTATTACCATAGTAAAATCTGAAGTTAAAACTCATATTAAATATCGTGTTAATAACTAGCCAATTGAAAAAATAATATTTTAATAATGCAACGTAAAATTTTCTATTCAACATAGATATACGGGATCTATCTCTATCAAATGTTTAGTTTAAAAAGGGATGATTACCGACCGACGATAGTAAGGGAGGTATTGTTTTCACACCAAATTTCACATGTGGAGATTTTTACATATCTCCACGAATCAAGCATTTTCTTAACAGAAAATAGTATTTTTTAGCATGATGTCTGTCCGTCCGTCTGTCCGTCTATCCGTATAGATGTGTACAGCTTGAACGGCTCAACGGATGTTGATGAAATTTGGTATATTTACTTAATGTATCAGTATGATGAATTGATCAACTTTTGGTGCAAATCCTGAAACCGGAAGTGGTAGTATTAGCGATCGACGATAGAAAGGGAAGGGTTATTTTCACACCAAATTTCACATGAGGAGATTTTTTTCACCACGAATCATGCACTCTGTATTAGTTTTATCCTCGAGGAAAATCATCTTTATTAGTTTTTTCTTAATTTAAAATTATATGACGTCACCCAGCCATTCATGACGTCACAGCCTGGTCTTATATATTATAAATAAAATAAAATTAAAAATATTTATGTTCTATCCATATCTGTTTTTTATTGCATTAATAGATATATTAAAATTATTTTAAATTGTTTCTCTAGTTGGAAATTAATTTACTTCAAACCGTCGGTCGGTTCGGACCTGGCCACAGGTCAAGTTATTTTTTAACTAAAATAGTTAAATTACATATCTTATATTATTTTTATAGGCAAGAGTATTGCCATTTATAATTCTGATTTTCTTCAAAATGCAGATAGAAAAAGTGTGAATATTGACTCAAACGCATTCATAAGACTATTGAGTTTGATGGTGAAAATCTTGAAAAGCCAACGACAATTTTGATCATAACTAAGTATTATTGTTCATTATTTCGATATATTTAGTATAAATATATTATTTTGTGTTTTGAATTTTCTGATTTGAAATCATTTTCACACATATCTAAATCTTAACAAGAATAAATATTCAGAGTAAAAACAATAATAACCTAGTAATAATGATAAATTAAGAAATAAATAAAAAAAATATATTGCATAGGTGTTTTATTTTTGTTATATTAATAAATACTTTATTAATTATTTTTTTTGTTTTTCAGGTATGACAATCACATTTGACATTCAAAAAAATATTTAATCGGTAAGTGGATTATTAGTTTTTTTTTATTAAAATGAAAAATGATTAAATTATAAAAAAAATAATATGATTAATGATTTATTTTTAATATAAAATTAACAATATGAATAAAATTCATTCAGTTAGGATAAGTGCAAACGAAGGAACGTTTCACTAAACAATCACTGAGTTGACGGAAACGTCCAGTATCTGTAAGGATTCCGCAATTTCTTGTTCCATCCTGATTATTAATGTAATTATAATAGAAATCATTTTCATCATTTTCACCTAGAATGAAATGATAAGATAAATAGATTAAAAAAAATATGTATAATAAAAAATTATTGAAATAATCACACACACAAAAAATTAAAAAATAATATAAATAAATTCTAAAAAGTTGAATTTCCAAAAATATTTAAATAGTTATTAAAAAATTATTATTATTTGTAGATGTTTGGATTGGTCATCAGGAAAAAACACAACATACTTAGGTATTTTATTTAAAATTAAAAAATACAAACACAAAAGATAAATAAATCTTGAAAGAATAAATATCAATTCTTTTATTAAACATATTTATTTATTCTAAATATTTAATTAAGTTATTAATAATTTATTATACATATATGAATACTTACCAAGAGCAGAAATAAATTTGTTATTTGGTAAAGTGAAATATCCAGCCCAAACATGATCAGTTACTCCATTTTTATTAAGTAGATTTGCTACTTCTGTAGCACTATTTTGTTCATATGGTAAATAGATATGTCCATTATTCATTGCGCAGAGCTACAAAAAATACAAAACATCAAAATTATCAATTAATTATTTATACAATTTTTCATATATTGAAAAAAATAAAATAATTAAATAATCATTAGACGATTAATTTGAAAAAAAATATCTTTGGTGTAACAATATAACCCAGAGGTTCCCAAACTTTTCTGGTTTGCGACTCCCTTAATAATAGGATTTTTTCCGAGGCTCCCTTAATACATCCGATTTTTATATAAATTTTTACTCTCTTGACAAATTGTAAAAAAACTTTTCTTCCCTCTATCGGAAATGCATTGCAAAATCATCTGACCTTTTTTTCTTTTTTTTAGAATAATATTGAAAAAAATTTAAAAATAATCGAAAATGTTCAAAAGTTTGCCCACAAAATCATCTTACCTTTTTTTTTTTAGAAACAAAAATTTCAAGTATTAGGAAATTTGTTCGCGGCTCCCTTATAACGGCGTCACAAATCCCCAGGGCTTACAGTTTGGGAATCACTGATATAACCCATATAAATAAATAAATAAATATTATAATATACAACATATTTTCGAGTTAATTAACGCCTTAGAAATTTATAAACAATACCTATTTTATATAAAACCTGTCCAAAAAGATTTTTTATAAATTTTTCTAATATTTTATTTTTAGTAAGGATATATTAATAAAATGTAAATTGGTATCTTCTAAGTAGAATAAAAAGTTTTATATTCTACTAAGCAGAAGTTTAACTTTAAAAAATGTTGGTTTCATAGAATTTTGAAAGATGTTAGTCGTGAATTTGTTTATATGAACATGAGATGCAATTATGAATTTGTTTAGATCTACTAAATCTAGAAAACAAAATTCAATTTTATTTGTTTTAGCTAAAAACGAAAAAAAAAAATTATAATATAATTTTAAATTAAAGATACATAAAATATACACTATTAATTTCACTAATAAAGTAGAGAAGAGAAGAAAATTTAGTTTGAATGCGAGAAATAAGCTTAGTGAGTAATTTAATTACGAGTAGACCAATTGGGAAACAAAGAGTAGGTAATTATGAATGTAGTGGAAAGATAATAGAAAATAACTTATGATATAAATTCGAGAAATTAAGAATTGGATAGAATTGGAGGAATTTGGTTGCTGCTGCCATTAGAACCACAAAGAAAGATCGATTATTCAATCCTTTTGAGGACAAAAACATTGAAATAAAACATTTTACTTAGGGAAGGGTTATAATTAACATATTGACACATTTTGGACAAAGAATATATTTTTGTTTTTTAATAAAATGAAAGGGGATAGTGTCTAGACTTATTAACGGTGTTGAATAAAAATTAAAATAAAAATAATGAATGAATTAATTAATTGCAATGATTTCCGTCTTTCAACATATCGATGTTATAAGTTATTCAAAGCCGTTAATCGATAGAATAACGATTAGTACTATTTGCCCTAAAACCGTTCGACTAGTTGGGGATGTTTGAGATTGAATGCCCGCATTGACGGTGAAACTTTCCCGGATGAGTTGGAATTGGAATTCAGTTCGAATGTCAATTCGAACTACGCCAATTCAGATGTGAATCGTGCCAACTTGGAGTTTATTCATAATAGGAGAATAAATTTTACCTTGAAGGCATCCATCCAGGTGACTTGGAGATCGTGATATTGTAAATTGATCGCCGTCACTATCTCTGGCCCACTAATGGCTAGAATAGCCAATAAGCATAGGGATACTTTCAAAGAAATCATCATGCTTTTAATTCACTAAGTTGTTAAACTAATTAGATAAATACTTTATTCCTCTATTTATATTATATATATCATAATAATTAAAATTCTAATCAATTTGACGTAATTAATTAGAGAAATACGTCAAATACTTAAACATTTTCGTTATTCGATATATATCTTTAAATCAAAGTTAAGTACTTTACTTTAATCTAGGATAAGATAATAATAATAAAACTCTCATCTTCTTCTAATGATTATTTATTAATCGTTTTCTACTTTTTAAATAAATCAATCTATGCACATTTTGAGTAATTCAAAGAAATGAAATGTAACAACCGTATTTATAACGGAATTTTGTAAATAAAACCACATATTGATATTTGTTATTGTAAATTTATTCAAAAAATACAAAAATAGACACAACGTTTCGATTGCTACTTCTTCAATCGTTATCAAGCGACTGTGAATTATTTTCTCCTGTAATTTTGAATTTGTAAGCACGTTCCGAGCGCCATCTGATTGGTGACCTAGGTCTTATATTAAGTATCATTCGTCACTCGTCATTGGACACTCGAACAGTGCAGTCGCTTGATAACCACCAAAGCTTTAATAATTTAAATTATTATTAATTTATTCAACAATTTTAGTGAAATAGTATTATGGGAATAAACTAATTTATAAGACTTATTTAAGTATCTTATCTTCATGAGTAAAAAGACCTTTTTTCATTTCCGAGCGCTATCTGGTTGGTGACCTAGGTCTTATATTAAGTATCATTCGTCACTCGTCACTGGACACTTGATAACGATTGCAGAAGTAGCAATCGAAACGTTGTGTATATTTTTGTATTTATTGAATAAATTTACAATAACAAATATCAATATGAGGTTTTATTTACAAACTTCCGTTATATTTTATCTTATTTTATTATTTATTTTAAATAAAACAATAAGTATTTACCTTTTAGTAATTTATTGATACATTTAATTATAAACTTTACGGTATTATTCAAATTATTCTCTTTTATTAATTTAGTTATTATGAAATGTATTAATACATTCCCAGAAAGATAAATTACAACCTTCTAAGATCATATATTAACTAAATGATTCTGATAATAATTATATACTTATTATGGATAAATTGATTATCCTAATATAATAAGATGTTATTAAATTAGATTATAATTTGTCTTTGGCTGTTAATTTATTGAATTATATATTTATTAATGAAATGAGAGTGTATAAGAGAGAGAGAGAGAGAGAGGGAGAGTGAGAAAAGCCACAAGGTAAGAATCGATAAATCTATAATAGCTTGCTGGTGGTTGTATTTTATTCAGGTGGATGGTGGGGTGGTTAATATTGAGGATGAAAATAAAATCCAGGAAGATTTATGAATGGAAATTATACTTGAAAACAACCGTGTGGCGAATGGATTGAAGTTAAATATAGGGGGGAAACACAAGCATATCATAACTTCGTAAATGAAGAGGGAGAAATAATAAATGAAAAAATATAGGAAAAAGAAAAAGTTGTTAATCATCAAAAGCGAATTAATTTTAACAAACCTAATCGTAATCAAAATTAATAATTTCAGATTTACTTTTATTTGAAAAAAAAAAAAAATAATATATAAATTTAAAACATTTCATGGTGATAAATACTTTATATTAAATAAGCTTTATAAACACTCTACACACATTTTATGTAGTAAGTGAAAAAGGTTTTAAAAACACAATTTTTCCTTGGATTAGTTAGTAGCATTTAAGGATTTTTATCGTGATTTCACAAATCCAGTATTTATTTCTAGCTAAAACAAGATGGTCGCCTTTCGTCTTTAAAAACAAACAAAAATTATTATTACATTTTGCTTTTGCATGTGTGTCTGTATATATATAAACGTAAGTGATAACTGAACACTTAATAATAATAATAATAATAATAATAATGTATTAAATGAATATAATTGAAATTTTGGACTTTTTTTTGTTTTTTATTTATATTTATTTTTATTGGAATTTTTACAAATAATCCAATGCCTCTTATATCTTATAATATTTTTCAATCTTTTGCGTTTCAATTTCTTTGCGTGTGAGGGCTCTCGCACTGGTCCGCTAATATATAATTAATTTACTGATTAAATTAAAATAAAAAAAAAATGAATGTTTTATGTAATATACTGATTGAAACAAAATGGATGAAAACCTTTTACTTCAACCAAATAATATGTACTATACTCGGGGGTACAGGGGACGGAGCCCCCGTCTAGGTGTGAAGAGCGCCGTTATTAATTAATATGGTTTGACTAAATTCCATTTGTTGATTATTTTATTAATTTCTATTTTTTAAAGTATTATAATCGGTATAGACTCAATTAAGTTCAGGTAAACCTTATTTTTCGAACATGATTGATTTCTGAAAATGTCTGCGAAAGTTAAAATGTTCGAAAGTCGGGAGATGTAAAAGTGTTAATATAAATTATAATATTATAACACTAATCTAATGAATATATTTAAATTATAATTTATTAGTTAAACTGTCAACTGCCTGGCACGTTTTTTAAAATTATCTAGAAGGAATATTGGGAATTCAATAATTGTAGAATTTTCAGTCAAGTGAAAAATTATTTGTTCGGAGATAAAACTGACATTAATTAAACATACACAGTGGCGTACCTAGAACTTTTGCCGCCCGGGGCGATCTCCAGTTTGCCGCCCTTTTTATTATAAGTCAATCAAATAGTGGTATTTATAAATTAATGCACATAAATAAATTATTAAGTTATTTAATCAATATTAATTAATACACAGAGTAAATTTTTTTACACATATTTGTATGCACTCGTAAACATATTAATATAATATTTACTCTTCTAGCTTTCATACTAGAAAAATCGTGTATAATGCTCTCAAAATTTATATTTATATTTTTTCCGCCGGCCCTGCTTTTCAAAAGAAAAATCGATGATTTAAAAAATATTGGTATATCACTTCGAAGTAATCATATAAACTTTTCAAAAGAAATGACATTTATAAACTGATATCAAAAAATTTTAGTTAGGAAAAAATTGCTGAACAAAATCGTAAAGATGCGTTTACGAATTCAACGAATTTTAATGAATACAATAAAATAAAATTATTATCCTGTTCTTGGAATTAGAATTCAAAATTTACACTAAAATGCATTTATATACACCGAGGAATAATATTCGAAATCATATTGTTAATCATAATTTATATAAATCAAATAGTAATCTTATAATAATCATATTAATCATTTACTATTCAAGAAAGAAAAAAAAATAAATATGAAATGAATAAGTTGCTTTTTACAACTATAACTAAATATAAAAAATGCCGCCCCAAGATAAGTGCCGCCCGGTGCGGACCGCACCCTCCGCACCCCCCTAGGTACGCCACTGAACATACATAATTAAAAATAAGAATATAATATATAATTATTAACAATTAATAAAGTAGAAATAATTTTCCAACAAATATTTCACTTTTAGAGTTTAACAACAAATCAAAAAACCAATATTTTGGCCATGTTGGATCCGCCATTTTGTTTAACTACACTAAAACCTTCCTTGGTATGCCCACAACAATTCCTTAACAACACGCACAAAGTTTTGTTTCAATTGGACTATTTTTATCTTTTTGGACGCCATTTTGGAACCGCCATTTTGGATTTTTGAAAAAATAATATATTCATAATCAGAAACCCTAAAAGCTCTTATGTACCAAATTTTGTTGCAATCAGACTATTTTTAACATTTTGGGCGCCATGTTGGATCCGCCATTTTGGATTTAACTACACTAAAACCTTCCTGCCCAAAACAATCCCTAAAAGTTTCATCGCAATCGGACGGGTAGTTTTTGAGTTTAGGCGAGACAAATTTAGTTTTTATATTTCGAGTGTCGAGTGATTGACCTTTGCAAGTTTATTTATATTTTAGAATTAATAAATCGATTCAACTAAATACAAAAACTGACTAAAAGGGTCATAGATCTTAAAAGCTCTAATAAAATTTAAAATAAAATATTAATAAAAAAATAATTTACTAATTATTCAGTTTAATTTTAAAACACCGTAAGTAATGATATAAAATAGTGATAAATTTTTTATTATGTATAATTTAAAAGAATTAAATAAAATATGTTTTTATCTAATATTTTCATTTAACATTTTTATTTAAGAACCATTTATTTATTCTAAATTTAGCAGTATAATGGAGTACTAATTTTGGAACTAAAAAGATTGCAATTTCACATTTGTTAATATTATTTTAATTGGGTTTTTAATGAATAATGATGCTAAATTTTTTTTTACAATATCAATCACAAACAACTTTTAGATGGAGTAGCCAGAAAAACTTAACAACTGAAAAATAAAATTTTAAACATTTTATTAAATATATAAACTGATAATTTTTTTTTTATCATGCAATAAAATTGATAGGTTAAGAGCTAAGAAATTAATCTTTTATTATTTTTCACTGTAATATACTTATATCAAAGTATGTACACAAAATTTGAAAGAATTTTTATTAAATTTACATATTAACAATCAAATCCAAAATGGTTGATTATATTAGAAGAAATAAAAGGTGGTATGAATGCATATATATATATGAATAATAGTATAAAGGAAGTTAATTGCATATAAATCAAATGAAAACTAAAAGCGCCCAACGTTTATAGTTGAATAAGAAACAATTCATCCATAAACTTTGTCAGGCTTATAGATAAATTATTTTATTCTTTTTAATTCATTGGAAAAACGTTATTTTATAAAAATTTTTTATATTTATATTATTTTATTCTTTTTAGTCCAATTTTAATATGATAAATTTATTTAATATAACAAGAGAAATAGAAAAGATGAAGTTAAACGAAAATGTACAAATTGTACAATTTGTCAAAAGAGCGAACAGACAGACAGGTAGAGAGACAGAGAGACAGACGCCAAGTGAAGTTGAGAAATCGTTATAATTATAAAATTTCATGAAATGCATGATTTTATCCTACATAGGAAGATAAAGATATCATAAACTCATGAGGATTTGCCCTCTTTTATATACATGTATATTTTTTTAATTTGTTTGTTATTTAAGCAAAACAAAAGAATTTCATTCTTTTTGAAGTCTAATAGAGTCATTCTATCATACAATTATATTATAAAAAAACTAGTACTTCATTATTGTTTCCTAAACTTTAGAATTCTTTGTTTTTTATTTTATAAAATAATATTCTCTATGTTGGGAATATATATATATATATATAAAGATATGTATATAGGACTTTGTTTTCATATAAATATTAATAAATATGTAAAATTAAATCCTTTGAAAAAAAAAATATATGCATTTTAGACTAAAAAAGCAAAGTAGAGATAGAGGGGAGGAGGACAGGAAGGGATCTATCCTTAGCGTAAAATGTAAATCTAATAAAGTTTCAACGAGGAGATGTGAGAAGAGTGTTTGGGAGGAAGGGGGAATGTTTTTATTTATCCAAAAAGAATGTTTCGTTCACGAGGCATTCAAGTGGATATTTTTAATTTATTGGTGGTTTTAAAAACAACACTCTATTCAGAGAGTGTAAGGGATGTGCGGGGGTTGCATGCATGCCTGCATGCACACTCGATTCACTACAAAGACCAACGCTCCTCTGCGATTATTTATAATCAAAGGGTTGTGAGAGATTAAAAAAAAACAACATCGGATGGTAAAAAGAGGTGAGAGGGTAAACTAAGGGTTGCATAAAGAATACATTCGGAAACAATGCATGACTTACGCGTTTGTGATTTGCAATCCTTTATTGACATTTATCGGTTCAATGATTATATTAATCGATAGGTGGTGCCTGAAAATTAACGAACGGTTTCTAATAGGAAATTTACAAACAACAATAACTTTTCATGATATCTAAATACTATAGTAACTATTATAAATAATTAGTATTATTTTAATAATTGTTATTGTTAGTTGAGAATGATTTTCAGCTGTAATGTCCCAAGGGCATTGATAATTCGAAATAATTTTATAACAATCCGAAAGACTCATGCTTGGAAACCACCCGACAACGAAGGCGGAGGGCTGTTTCCTGTAAGCAACATGGTTGAGGTAATTGTGAATGATTTTCAACTGTAATGTCCCAAGGGCATTGATAATTCGAAATAATTTTATAACAATCCGAAAGCCTGTTGCTTGGAAACCGCCCGACAACGAAGGCGGAGGGCTGTTTACTGTAAACAACATGGATGAGGTAATTGTTATAAAATTATTTCGAATTATCAATGCCCTTGGGACATTACAGCTAAAAATCATTCTCAACTAACAATAACATTTATTAAAATAATACTAATTATTTATAATAGTTACTATAGTATTTAGATATCATTAAAAGTTATTGTTGTTTGTAAATTTCCTATTAGAAACCGTTCGTTAATTTTCAGGCTAATTGTTATAAAATTATAAGTATTTATCAATGCACGGTGAGAAAATTTTTTGCGATTTTAAATTTGTAAAGAATTTGTATTTGGCAGAATTTTTATTACTTACAGTAGTCCATCTAATTTATAATTTCTGGTGTTGCAAAAGTCCATAAATAATTTCCAAACGTATTTCTTATTTGATAAAGTATTATTCGGTGTATTTTTTTTTAATAATTTAATTAATAGAATCATTATTTTCGACAGCATATTGTGAAAATTAGATTTTAAAATGCAAAGAATTACTATTTATTAAATGACAAAAACAGTTTGTTCTCTAGCAACAAGCAAGAGGGATCTTACCAAACGGGGGGATCTTTTCAGTGTGTTTATTCTCTTATTGGCTATTTTTGAACACGTGACTTGGGATTGAAGAATTTGATTGGCTATTCATTTCATCAAAAAATTTTCAATATAATTGATTTTCAATATGATTATTAATTTTATAATTTATTTAATTTAGATTTAAGGTCTCGGTGGCTCATTTATAGACAGTCACTGTTTTTAATAATATTATTTTGTTTTGATATTTTGTATTTGAATTATTTTGAATTATTCATTACCCAATTATTTATATTTTTGTCTTTTGCTTATAAATAAATTACCTAAATAAATGAGACACTACTACTGTTGCTGGCGAAGTAAGCTTTCATGCACTGGAAAAAAGAGGTACAATACTTAAAAAAAAAATAAATACTTTTGTGTAGTTCATTAAGCAAGTAGATCCTCCTCATTATTAAACAAAGTTATGATAACTTTAAAAGCGGTGGAGTAAGTTTTTATCTCTAGAGTTTATTTTCAAGTTCAAATGGAAAGTGACCTTTGAACTAAATATTTTTTTATTCAATGAACAAACTATTGGTCATCTCTTGAGTTATTTTGTCGATCATTGGAAAATGCTTAGGCTTTCCTCGGTCGAGAATGTCAAAAGCAGATTCTAAGAATAGTGAAACCGATAGCCAAACGGTCTCATTAACATTGAGGGTGGAGGGTTTCGATTGTGAATGGAAGGTCGCTTATTCATGTCAAACAGAAAATCAAAGATGACAAGTTGTCAACGACCCTCAACAAATCAAAGCTAAGTTCTGCCAACGAGTAAATTGATTGTGAAAATATTTCAGAAGGGGTTCTTTTTTAATGCCTATCTAAATACATTAATCAAAATCACTGAGAGATTTTGAGTTATGATTATAGAAATAAATTATATTTTTTTTTTTTTATTTTGATTTAATGGAAGTTGATTTTATTGATTTCATTTTCTCCATTAAAGAGTAACGATTCCAATTTTCAATAATGATTAAGAAAAGAAAGAAAAATATTGTTTGGAAAATCAATTTTTTTTGGAGGGAAAGCGAATTTAAAAATCCAAAAATTAGAGAGTACTATAGTGATGTGTTACGGATCATGTGATCGAGGGTTTAAACATTACCAAATTAAAAAAATGATAAATACTCCTATCCCTCTTTTTACACGGTACTTTTTTTATATGATTTCGATTTTACACGGTTTAAAAATTAACCGATTTCAAATAAGCTGGAGTGTCTCCACTCGACTATCTCGCAATTTGAATTGGATTAAATAACATAATATATTATATTTAAATTAAATTTAATTAATTATAAATTATAAATTAAAATTAATAAATAATATTTATTAAACCAGAGCGTGTTTGGCTCTTTGTTGATGGCACCATGTCACGTGCTGGCGCGTGATTTGCATTCGTGTTAAAAAATTAATTCCGCTACTTTCAGCTATTCATTCAAACTGAAATTCTTTATATAGCAGTTTTACACAATTTTTAATCATGTGAAAAACTATCAAACATATATCTTTATTTTTACGGTCACTTTAGAGGAAAACAAATCAAAACGTTGTAGCTAATGACCCACTTCAAGTGCTGAAACCAGCAGATCATGCAAAACGGCGAAGATTCGCCGATTGGATTTTGACTAGACAACAAGAGGACGACGAAGTCACAAGTTTATGAAAATTCAACGGCTAATCAGCGAAATCGACAGGGGCGTCTGCGAAAAAGTTATCGTTAATTTCAACGATCGGATGACTACCTGCAGAGAAAGTGGAGGTGGACATATGCTCGATATCCTTTTTCATTATTAAATCGAAGTATATGTTGAATGAAATTAAATAAAAATTTTGAATTTTGCTTCGATTTTGGCTGATTTATTGCATTTTTAAAAACTGCGTACTTTATATGATACACCCTTTATATATTAAATAAATCTAAAATGATAAAAAAACTTCTCTGTTTTTATTTTTATCATGTTTTGCTCATAAAAATATTAAACATATTAATATAATATTAATTTGATTATTTGATACAAGTTTATATATACGGTAGAATTTAATTTCCAAGGGTCTAATCATATTTAAGCTTTTTCCATTAAAATTAATTTATGTTAAACTTGATCTATTAATTTTAAATTTTTCTCGATTTTAATGTGATAAACCATCAGACAACTAAGCTATTTACCATTTGTTATATTATTATTAAATTTCATCTGGTTAATGGAAAATGAATATTCATTAGTATAATACTCTCCAAATCTCTGTGATACAGTCTTATTTGTGAACAATAATATCAAATAGATAAATCAAATTAATTAATAAACATCTTTTGATATTTTAATACAAAAAAAAATATTTGAAATATATATATATATATATATATATATATACTTACTATATAAACATATATACCGGATAAATTAAATGAATTTGCTATGTGCTGTTATTTATTTAACAATAATATAATAATAATGTTCCATTTAAAATTTATTTAATGTTAAATGTTATATTATGTGATATCAATATCTATTAGAGAAATTATTATAAAAAGAATATAACAATCACAATATTTTCCATATTGTTTAATTTTTACTATCTCGCCAGAGATAGTATTGCGATCACGAAAATTTTCGATGTTGTGATTTTGATGTTTTTATACGTTTTGAAGGTTCCTGAATCATTATCACTAAGGTTGAGAAAAATGTCTGTGTGTGTGTATGTATGTAACCAAGATTACCCAAAAACGGTTTGAGCTAGAATCATGAAATTTGGTACATGGGCATTATTCAAAATTCGTAGTTTTCTATCAACTTTTGAGAAATGTAGCTCAACCCGTAGAGGGTCATTACCTACGTTTTGATTTTTTTTTCCTCCAAAGTGACCGTAAAAATAAAGATATATGTTTGATAATTTTTCACATGATTAAAAATTGTATAAAACTGCTATATATAGAATTTCAGCTTGATTGAATCGCTGAAAGTACCAGAATTAATTTTTTAACACTGCAAATCTCACGTGACGTGGTTTATTAATTTTAATTTATAATTTAATTAATTTAATTTAATTTAAATATAATATATGTTATTTAATTCAATTGAAAATTGCGAGATAGTCGAGTGGAGACACCCCAGATTTTTTTATAAATATTATTCTATATTCTCTATTCTATATTATTATATTCATGCGTAGCTCAATGATACTATGATGATTTAATAATCGAATAAGTCAATAAGACTGTTGAGTAGAATTAACTTAAATCCTGATGACTACTAAATAGCAAATAATTTATTATTATTTAATTTCAATCAATCAATATTCAAATAAAGATTGATTATCTGAATTCCTTTACCAGCGCATTGATTTTTTTTTATATCCTTATCTCTCTTTATTTGACGTCGGTGTTTATTTTTATCTTATCATATTAACAATATATTTTATAAACGAAAACAAGATTGTCACTTAATGATCTCAGATTTATTTTTGATTGATATCTTTGATTACATTTACCATATCATTAATTATGCTTGTTATAATTAAAACGCTTCCAATTTTGATATCTGATATACATATTATATTATATATATATATAAGAAAGAGAATATTTATTTGATTAGGAATTTATATATATATGTAAACAAATATGAACATTTATATGAGAGTTCTAGATAAGTTATCCATAAATAAAATTTATTAATTCTTTTCATTATCAATTAATAAGGATTTTTGATATGAATTTCTTTTTTTTTGAAATTTAACTATTTATAATAATGATAATAATATAAATAAAAAGAGGCAGTAAATGATTTACTAAATAATAATGTTACTTATCTCATTTTTTACTTTCCCGCATACTTCGTATAAGGGAAGTATTGGAATCGTCAAAAATTTCGACTTCGAGATTTCGATAGATCTTGACGTTTTAGACCTCCCTGAGTCGGAAAATACCATTTTTCGAATTATGTCTGTGTGTGTGTATGTATGTATGTATGTAATGTCTGTAAGCAAATTTACTCAAAAACTAATCAAGCTGGGACTTCGAAATTTAGTACACCGATATTATTCACAGTTTGTAGATTTATACCAAAATTTCGTCAAAATCGGTTAACCGGAAGTGGTACTTTACCTACACTGGTTGCGTTTACCTTTCAAGTAAAGTACCAGTTTGCTTCGAGATATTTGTTTCATATTTTGTATATAGATTTAAAAATATTAAAAATATTGAGATACAAAATTTCATCATGATCTGACTACCGGAAGTGACATTTTACCTATACAAGTAGCGTTTCTTTTTTACCGACCGACGATAGTAAGGGAGGTATTGTTTTCACACCAAATTTCACATGTGGAGATTTTTACATATCCCTACGAATCATGCATTTTCTTAACAGAAAAAAGTATTTTTAGCATGATGTCTGTCCGTCCGTCCGTCCGTCCGTATAGATGTGTACAGCCTGAACGGCTCAACGGATTTTGATGAAATTTGGTATATTTACTTAATACATCAGCAGGATGAATTGATCAACTTTTGGTGCAAATCCGGAAACCGGAAGTGCTAGTATTGCCGATCGAAGAGAGGAAGTGAAGGGTTATTTTCATATCAAATTTCACGTGAGGACATATCTCCACGTGTTATGGTTTTATCCTCGAGAAAAATCATCTTCATTAGTTTTTTCTTAATTTAAAATTATATGACGTCACCCAGCACTTCATGACGTCACAGCCAGCCCTTATATATTATAAATAAAATAAAATTAAAAATATTTATATTATATCCATATCTGTTTTTTTTACATTTAAAATATCAGTTAACCGGAAGTAGCACTTTATTCTATATATATATAAATGTTACCAAATATCAAATTTGACACCAATAAACTAATACGAACTGGCTCTTTATCAATACCAAGTTTACACATTCTAAATATTCATTCACAACTCTTTATACCTATTTATATGCGGGAAAGTCTAGGGGAGGACACTCCCGCTTATTAAAATTGTGCTTTTTTATATATATAAAATAATTTTTAATAATCTTCTCAATTCATTTTCTCTAAAGACAACTAAGTACATTTCTATTATAAAGTAAAGATTTCAACAATTGATATATTAATTGTATAGACATTATTAAATATGTAAAAGGTTAGAAAGTTTAGTTAATAAGAGTAGTTGTTAGAATAGACCACATCCCATTAAAACTTCTACGTCGAATAATATTGTTGTTGCCGACCTGGACCTAAAATTAATATAATGTTAATGTTTTATTAAAAATATATGGTAAACAAACCAGATTGTTTTTATTCTAGTTATGATTTTACAGTTTTAATTTTAAAGTAGTTTGAGTTCTCAAAAATTGCCCTATAAATAATAATATTGATTTATCTATTTATGTCATTCATTAAATCTAAAATTTTTCGCTACATGAACCTCATTTCTTCAAACATCTCTATTCTTCGTTCATTTCCTATACGTTCATATTTCTCTTAAATGTGATTAGTTATTTATTATCTCCTCATTACATTCTTAATCCTTTTGGCATAAATAAACTTTTTTTTCAAATACAAATACAAATAATAATAAGTAAATATAATATACAATAAATAACCAAAAAAATATTATTATTTTAAAACTACAAATAGGAAAAAAAAACTTTTCATCATAAAAGAGAAAGTTGTCAATTCCCAAACAATTTTCGACTCGCTTCAAAACAATCTATTGAGATAGAAACATACTCAAAGAGCTGTTAGAGTAATGTTCACAAACAGTTTCCAAATCCAATAATGTTCAATTCCGTTTGATGAGATTTTATTTTGGTGTTTCTATAGTGCTATGAAATTATAACAGATATTTGATCCTATCTATTATTAAATTATTTATTGATAAATAATACAAATTAATTCTGAATAGTATTGTAATAAATAAATTATATAAAACAATTATTTTGCCGGTTGTATTATATGGGTGTGAGGCATGGTCTTGAGAGCAACCTATCTTCATTTGCGACCCTATTTTTTTGAAAAAATTTGTCGTCGATAGTATATGTTTTTTTTTATCGTGAATGTAGTTATAATGAAACTATTTCTGAAATTTCCTTTTACTAAACGTTTTTTTTTATTGTCGGCAACCTTTTTCAATAGTCAGACACATTTCGCAAATGTTTAAGAGCCTGATCGCAAAATCATTTTTTAGTAATAATTTAATACTTAGTAATTTGAATGCAGGCACTTGAAAAGGCTTCGAGGGCCTACCCCTGATATAAAGTTCTTCAAATTTGGCGACCATGAAAATTTTTCTCGCGACCCCTCTGGGGATAGTTAGAATTATAAAATCGAGAAGGCTGCGATGGGCAAGGCATGTGGCTAGAATGGGAGAGGAAAGAATGGCGAAATAGATATTGGGGGGGGGGGGAGACCGAGTAGAAAACGACCGCTTGGAAGACCAAGGACGCGGTGAGTGGATAATTTAGGAAGGAACGTGAGAGAGATGGGAGAGGATAGGGATTGAAGAAGTGTGGTTGCTGCGGCCAAGATTTTTCGAGTTCCGTAGAGCCACAGAGAGAGATAGATAGATAGATTGCAATAAATAATACTACATCATTAACAGATCTCTTATTAAATTTATTTAAAAAACAAATTCAGAAATAAGTAAATTTACTTAAATTATATTTTCTTAAAATAGAAAATAGACAAACTACAGAATTATAGCATTATTTTCATAGATAGGTATATATCATACCATAAGACATAATTATTCTTAAATAATTTTATAAAATATAATGGGTTAATGAAATTGACTAAATTTTTGACTGAATTTTTTTTAGAAAAATCTTTATACTTTATATCTATGAAGTGATTCTTTTTGTTATTTTAGATGTATATCAAATAGTTTTCTATCAAACAAATTTTACTCAAGGTTACCTTTGATCAAAAGATCAATGAATTGAATAATTTTTTGTTATAGCTTAAGATTAAAGCTCAATCGATTGGTAAGCTTAGATTGGATATTGTAAAAACAACTTTCGACATCAACAAAAAGAAAATACGAAGTAAAAACGCCCCCACACGCTCCTTTTCTTGTAAATGACGGTTTGTCAGTGACAAGAGAACAAACCGGACATCCATTTGTAACCGCCACGCCCTTCCATCCGGAAGGAATTCAACATCAACACTAACAAACAACTAACACCCGCGATATTTACTTATCAGAGTAATTAAGATGATAGGAGTCGGTTGTAATTAATCGAAAGAGAAGGCAAATAGAACTTAGATCGATTTCTGTCTTTATATCCTTTTCACTATGACAATCTAGATTGTAATTAAGGAACACATTTGAAATTGGTAACTTGCAGGGTTAATGGAATCGAAAACAAAGACCCGGAGGCCACTGGGGGGTCCACAGATAATTTCATTAGCTTCTTCAAGTTGAAGGCGGGGTGTCGTATGCCAATGAGATTAGAGGAAGCTTGAGAATCTACTATAGCATGTTTCTTATGCAGTAATTAACGTTCAAGAGTTCAAAGCTTGGTTTAAATATATACTACAAAAGACCTATTATATTGATATTATTTCCCACAGGGATTAAATGTTAATTTTGAATTTTGGTGTAAAAATATAATTTTGAATATAACTTTTGATTAGATTTTGAATTTTGAAAATTGACACTGATCAATCCTGTTAATAATATTATCCTAAATATATATCTCAATGATAGTAGTATAATGTCAAACGAAAATTAATATTTAATTATTTTATGTGGAATTCTTGTCGAATAGAAATAGACGATATTCCTTGGATTAATCTTATTATGCTAGCTAAAATTGTTTGTTTGTATTATTGAGGACCCGAGTTCAATTCATTTTAATCAGATTGATGCAATGATGCAACATTTAATAAATGTAATAAATAATTAAAGAATTGTATTTCAATATTTTTTAAAGGGTCGAGCAAGAGCTCGGTGTCCCAGGTATTAATATTTACAGCCAAACCCAATAATTATTAACCATTTTTGTTTAACTTAATTACCGAGCCGAGGCTCGGGGTCCCGGTACTTGATATTATTTCCCACAGGATTAAATGTTAATTTTGAATTTTGGTATAAAAATATAATTTTGAATATAACTTTTGATTAGATTTTGAATTTTGAAAATTGACACTTATCAATCCTGTTAATAATATTATCCTAAATATATATCCCAATGATGCTAGTATAATGTCAAACGAAAATTAATATTTAATTATTATATGTGGAATTTTTTCAAAATCTAAAATATAATTATTTGACTGACAAAAAAATTAACCTACTATATAAAAAGAAAAGCAAATACTAATTAATTATTTATACTGGTAATGTAAATTATTATTATAACGGAATTTTGTAAATAAAACCACATATTGATATTTGTTATTGTAAATTTATTCAAAACATACAAAAATATACACAACGTTTCGATTGCTACTTCTGCACTGTTTGAGTGTCCAGTGACGAGTGACGAATGATACTTAATATAAGACCTAGGTGACCAACCAGATGGCGCTCGGAACGTACTTACAAATTCAAAATTACAGGAGAAAATAATTCGCAGTTGCTTGATAACGATTGCAGAAGTAGGAATCGAAACGTTGTGTATATTTTTGTATTTTTCGAATAAATTTACAATAACAAATATCAATATGTGGTTTTATTTACAAAATTCCGTTATAAATAAAAACAACCACCACAGCTTTAATAATTTAAATTAATTTATTCAACATTTTTAGTAATATAGTATTCAGGAAATAAAAAACTAATTTAAGACTTATTTAAGTATCTTCATGGGTAAACACCTTTCTTGATTTTTCATCAACAATTATCATTTAAAAAAGAAAAATATAATTATGATTATAGGATCAAATAAAATAATAATGTGTATTTGATTTCTATAGAAATAGAAATACATTTATGAAAATATCTAATGGATTAATAAGCTTATCAGATTGATTACTTAATTTATTTTGTATTTTAATAATACTTTAATATAATATTAATGAAAGTAACTAACGAGTTTACTTTTTTCTAAATTGTTATTATTATTATTATACTAATCAATAATGTATTTGAGTCAGGATGTTTAACTTAATTATTTGTTATAGCCATTAGTTTAGATCGATCAACCAGATTGAACCATCCGTTATGATGGCTTTTCGATTAGTTAATAAACTGCGTTTTAATTAACAAGTTTGCGTTGACATTCATTGGAAATGCATTGATAGTACCCTCGGGCGGCGGTCAACCGCGATTCAAATTCTCATCTATAAAGGGGTTGATAGTAGAAATAGGGAGAAGCATCCCTGCCTCTTGCATTGTGGTTATAATATTTACAACCCGACAGAGATTGCTCTTATCTCCATTCGATCTCTCTAGAGATCTTTTAACCCAGATAAACTCAACCGGAACTAGCAAGAGCTGTAAATTCAATTTATTCTTTTTTGGAAATACGACAAAGAAATATTCCTTCTGATTTAAATATATATATATATATATATGTATATGTAAAGCTATGCTTACTGCGACATCTTCATTATATCTAAGACACTAGTTTTCAATGTAACTAAAAATAAGTTTTTCTTAATAAAATTATAATTATATTTATGATTGGATATTTAACTTTATATTGTGTAAATAATGTAAACTACTGTTTAATTAACGAATAATTTAATTCTTTTAACAGGTATTTATTTGTAATTTAAATATTCTTAATTATTTATATTAATTAATTAATCACACACATTAATTAAGAATATTTACATTAAAATACATTAGATAATTGGAATTATTTCTATTAAGATAGGATAGAAACTCTTAAGCCTAGTTTACACGGGCTTAGTTCTTGTCATTAGTTCAGGGGCGGGCAAATACTTTTAATCGCTGGCCTTTTGTACGCCCGCCGGTCCGTTGATAAAGTTGGCTCTTATTTTGATTTTTCGTTCAATATGTCTCATAAAAAAAAAATAAATTTTTTTTATTAATGTTTTCGAAATATGGTCCTCCTGCCCGGAAGACATTTTGAAAATTTCATTTTGGCCCGCGCTTAAAAGTATTTGCCCACCCCTGAACAATGACAAGAACTAAGCCCGTATAAACTAGGATTTATAATTATGCCAACGCTTTCTCTTATTTTTTTTTTCACTCGCTCCCTCTTCCATATTAGCACTTAGTCTAAAAGTTGGAAACTAATATTCTATTGGCAACTCAAGAGGAATAATTCGAATTTAGTTAAAAAAATTACTCGCTAACTTTAAAGAAATTTTCTTTTTGAAATTATAATGTAATCATAAGAAAGCTCTATTTAAAATGAAGTTCATTAAGTTAAAAAAAAATTTTAAAAAAATAAAAAAAAAAAAAAACTGAAAGAAATCCTACATTTTATTGAAAGGATATAAAATTGGGGTAAGCTGTTCATAAACTAAATAAACTCTCATAGTCACTAAATAATTTTGATTAAGACATTAGATTTAATTTTTTTTTTTTTTTGAAATTTATTTCCTTAAGGGGAGATGAATAAGAGTGAGGATGAGCTGTCAAGATAATTTCGTATTATATAATTTAGAAACAATAAAAATGTCAATATCAAATGATTTCAAGATTCGATGTCAATATAATTTTTATCGCTCTTTGAAAAATCTTGACAGATTAAATTTTAATTTTTTGCCTTATCTCTGAAAATGAGAAAAGACATTCAGGATTTATTTTTTAAATTAAAAAAAAAAAAATATATATTTTAAGTAAATTGAAAAAATGGATATACTTAGATAGATAGATTTCCTAGTAATAAAATCAACTGAATATATACTCTTAGATAATTTTTACGATGTTATTGAAATTTTTATTTTGTAATCGCACTACATACAAAATAAAAATTAATGTCAAATTTTATATATTAATCAACATCTAATATTATTTTTATGTAATAATAAACAATTCTACAAAATTTTCAAAAGATTAATTTAAAATTTTTGTAATCTCTATGAAATTAAAAATACTATATAAGTTAAAACCGGGAGATATAATGAACAATTCGGGTTTTTGTCAATATTTCGCCAATATCCTTAACAGGGGTGATGGTGATATTGCAGAGCCGGGTTGGGGGATATTGCTTATAGAAAATTACATATAAAACAAAATTAAAATTAAGAAATATATTTATCATTCTTCGACCCAAAAAAAATATTCATGCAATATAATAATATTTATATGTATATGAACAATTATAAATGAAGAAACATTAAATATTATTTCTTTTATTTAAAGCAGGGGCGGCCAACCCGCGGGCCGCCTGGGGCCCGATATTAACATTTTAGCGGCCCGCGAGATTTATATTGTGCGCCCTCATGAAACAAATATCGCACTAGTGAAATAAATATGATTTCATTTTTTTTTATTTCGTTGTTTCTTTTTTTATTTTAGTATTATATATTTTTTACAATGTGCATTGAGTATCATTATTATTATATTATATATCAGGTGTGGACAAACTTTTAGCTTTTAGGGGCTACTTTTTCAATAAATTATAGTCTGCGGTCGACTATGGATATGGGAAAATAATTTTAAAATTTTAGAAGATAATTAAAGAAGTTATATCGCCGATTTTAATTGCAAACCTTCACTTTTGGTCAAAAATTACATTTTCACACTATTAGAAAGAGAAAAACACCTTACATTGGCTATGAAACACCGCTATTATGCACCTATTTAATTGAAATCACGTGACAAGCAAAAAATTTATGTGTTTTAAGAAAGTTGTGCAAAATATGCTGAATATGAGTTAGCAGGTTTGCAATCTAAGCCGACGATATTTTTTATGAATTCTAACAATATTTATTAAAATTTTAAAAAATACAATGTTAAGAAATAAAAACGAACAAAACAAATTTTAAGCATACAATTTTTATTTGGATGAAACCTGGCATTGCATAAGAGCAGAAAAGAAGAAAATTGTCAAGTTTCTGAGCTTTAAATTACGACGCTTTAGTTGCATTGAAAGCATATTTAATTTTTCCTTAAATGACTTCAAAATACTAATCATATGTATTATTGTTGTACCTTTTCCCTGTAGCTGCTAATTTAATTGGTTTAATTTTTCAGTAACATTGCAGAAAAAAGCAAGATCAAGAAGCCATTCTTGATCATTTAATTGCGGATATGAATCACCTTTAGATTGTAAATATGAGGTTATTTGTGGCAGAAGTTCTCTAAATCTTGCTAAAAATGTAGCACGATTTAACCATCTTACATCAGTATGAAGTAACAGTTCATTTGTGTTCTTTTTCAATTTGATTGAGCGAACAAGTATGAATTGAAATGTTAAATCTTGACACAATCGTTTTAATTCAATTGAATTTATTTTATTTATTTATCTTATAAATAATAATACGATTATCTATTTATTATGTAATAAATAAATATATTATTTTTGATCAAAGAATAAAAAAATAAAATATATAATATGTTTGTAATAAAGTGCTAAAAATGGGAAAAAATTATATATTATTAATTATATAGTCAAATACTAAAATATAGAAAGTTTAAATCAATAATATATTTATATATGTTCTTAGATATATGAAAGATATGTTAGTTTTAATTATTATAATAATATTAATAAAAAAAAAATTGTAAATGGAAGGGCTGATATTTTTCATTTAAATTTATAACGTCAATTAAAATAAATACTTCATTTTGGAATGGATATAAGAGGAGGGGGAGGTAGAGGCGAAATTTGGGTAGAGTAGAGTAGTCTAGGACTAATGGGTGTATTGAGAAAGGGATGCCCTTGGATAATAAGTATATAAATTATCGGGATAAGAAAAATATAATAAAATATATGGTATATAAAAGATGTAATAACATATAGGATGATTATGATCTAAAATTATTTTTTAATAAATTTAAAAATAATATCCCGGGTAGCGAGTAGATTCTTTTCTATAAAACCAGTAGAAAAGAATTCTATTTCAGGGATTGGCGACCCTGCCCTCACGTGAGCTCATGATTTCTTCTAATTCCCTCTTCTACCTGGAGGAATCATGTCCTTTACCCGTTGACTCCTTTCCATCAATTCCCTTACTCTTACTCTTCCCCCCCCACTCCTCTGATCATTTAAAAAATCAAATTTATTTGGATGAAGGAGAATACCTAGCATAGATTCATTAAAAAGAAATAAAAATTGAAATCATGTCTCTTATAGGAGACTCTTTAGAGTCTCCTATATATATTTGAATTACCCCCCGAAGGGGGGTAATTCAAATATATCCAGATCACGTCAACTCTCCGACTAGCAAAACCCGTTATATTCACGAGTGAGACATGTCTTATATGCCTCTGAGAGGACCCACCTCTCCTACGCTTCATATTAGTAAAAACTTGGAACTCATATTTATAGTACGATTTGGAGAATTAGAAAAAACCAATCAAATCAATGTTTTTCATTTTATTACAATTTTTGACTAAATCTTGTAAATGGTGACCAAGACCAATCCATTGAGCATAATTTTAGCCAGATTCTAAATAAAATTGATTTTTTGTATCATTAAATGGAAATTTTTAATTAATTTTAATATTGGTTTATTTTTACAGTTCAACAAAAATCTTGCCTCATAACAACAGATAAAACCTATACGAATCGATTCATCATGAAATGTAGATTAATTTTCACCACTATTATATAATTTTACGGTGCTTCGTTGATTAAATATTAATTATTGAATTTTGACAGATTGAAAAGATTTGCCGCCATGTTGGCCCCCCTCCGCCACCTCTTCTCACCTCATCGCCCCCCACCCATCCTCCCTCCTGGCCTGTCTGCCTGCCTGCCGGGGAGCAGTTTCGAGCGCATTTAGTTCGCATTCCCTTTCCAGTCGAAGACGTTGATCGGCGTTACTACCATCCCTCAATCAAGAATTAATTGTAAATTTATTTATTCCTATTAATTTAAATGAAGTTTAATAAATTTTAGAAAAGATTCAAATTAAAATTTAATTTTATAAAATATAGATTTTTAACTTTTCATCATCATCATGCATTGGAATAATAGTTAATAATTCTTCAATTCACATATCATCGAAAATAATTCGAATAAAAACACATAATTGTGCAGTACCGGTATAATCCATAGATTCGTCAAACTGCAATGATAATAAAACTCATTTATTAATATTTTTATGTAAAATGTCTTCAAGATTTCGGCTCATTCCTTCTGTTCTACGCATAACTGTATTTCGCGATAACGACATATTTTTGATTGATGTTATTATTTCAGATTTATTTTTAAAATTCTGAAACAATTCTTCTTCAGCTTTAATGAATGCTTCTTTCCATATTTCCCCATCTTGAAACGGTTTGTTGTTTCAGCAACTTTGAATGAAGCAATCGTAGCTGTCTTCGAATTTGTATTGTATTTTGAAAAACTATTTGGTTGTGCAGTTATTTGTGCCTTCAGTTGTTACCCTTTTGCTTTTCTTAACGCAGTGCCACGTGGATAATTTTTATAATTTGTTAGATAATGTCTTTTAACGTTTTCTTTCTTAGACAAAGCTAGAGTTGCATTGCAAATAAAACAGATACATCATCATTCATCCTAGTAAAGAAATAATCTTCTTCCCATTCACTGTGATAATGATACGTTTTTTTCCGGCTTGTACTTGGATTATTCATTCTAAAATAACAGGGTTAAATATTATTTTAGAATTTACCTACTAAAGATATTATTACGGAATATTTAAAACAATAACTTCTTTTCTCTATCACTGACTGTCACTTCACTGGCTGTCACTTTACAATCTCTCTAACACACACTGATACTGATATGCGCCCTGACTATGTTCGCTACAGAGAAAAAGCAATCTGAGACACACGGCCACACAGCTACCAACTAGCGCGACAGAGCGCGTTCAGTATTACTACATTGTTTATCTTATCAGGATAAATATAAACAGTATGTCTATGTTTCACAAATAATTTATTATTGTACGATTAAATTATAGAATAAAGAATTTCAAAGATTTATTTAAGTTATAACAAATTGTCCAACTTTGGCTTCGCGGGCTACTTTTAAAGCATTTGCGGTCGACGTGTTTTGGCCACCCCTGTTGTATATGTTTATATGTAAAAATAATAGTAAACATAATAAAAATTCATTATTTCTCAAATTTGTCACACCAAACAATATCTATAATGGGTCTAAATCTAATATGGGTATGTATAATTTTATATGCGGCCCGCGAAGTTATGATACATTTCCAAAGAGGCCCGTAAGATCATTTGGGTTGGCCACCTCTGATTTAAAGAAACATTGAATGAACACCGGGGAGCTTATAATATATACTTATAAAGTGTTTTATATTAAAATATTTATGAGGTTTTGAAATAACGAATTGATTGATATTTTGTATGTACAAATATGTCTTTATGATATGATATGATATGATTTTAAAATTTATATATTAATCTAAAATTTATTTTATTAGTCCGGAAAACATTGTAAGTATACATATTATTTTTCTGACTTTCTGATCTTGAAAAATATCAACATATTATTTATGATAATTTAGAAAGAATTTCTCTCATTAATTCAAATAAATTGTTGAATATATCTGATCTAGTAATATTAAATTATATTATAGATATTAATTGAAATGAGGTGTTTTAGAATAAATTATATAAATAATATAAATGATATATTTGTTTATTATAAATAAAAATAAAAAATTATATATTAGAATAATTTTGTTTGTGAATTGCTAATATTAATATTAATGATTTTTTATTCTCTGTGTCGAAAATGTATATGGATAGATTTTTTTAATAACCAAAATTACAAAAAAAAAAAAAAAAAAAAAAAATTGATTGATGTTTTTCTATGAATAGAGACAGAAATGATATTATATAAGAATAGTAGAAAAAAAATGATATTCATTATAAACGCCCCACACAACGAATTTATTAATATTCCCAGACAAACCCGAAATCTTAAAACAATATTGACTGTCCAAAAGGAATATTTTTTTAAAGAAACGTGTGGGGGCTCGGTTTACCAGGTACTATAAATTAAATTTAAATAAATTTGAAATAACTATGACTTCTTTGATTCAATCAATAATGAATTAAAAAAAAAATTATAACTGATTTTACAGACTGGATTGTAGAAATTTTAAGTTAAATTATGTAAAATTAAAGTAAAATTAAAATTTCGTTAAATAAAGATTATTTCATTTAAAACATAAATAATATTTCTTCAACAAAACTTCACATCACTACATCGCGATTAATCCATACTGTTTTTTGAACAAATGAAAAACTGTTTTTCGTTTAACCGATGTTCAAACGAGCATGCAATAGAGTATACGAGTAATTAAAAAAAAACAATTTTTTTTTATGTTATTACACCAAAGAAAAGATGTTTTTATTCTAAATCCGTAACAGAGAGTTAATGAAACACATATTCGTCCTTTCGTATTTTTTTTCTTTCTGCTTGATCCAAGTATTTATAACAATAACAAAAACAATTGATCCTCTTTTAAAAAATATCAAATTGCATGATATATAGACTATCGTTTTCGTTCAATTGGATAGAGACAAGATAAACCGGTTTAAAATTGACGTTAAAAAAATAATAAATATAATAAATAGGGAAATAAATTGTATTCACGATGAGAGGGCGACATAGTCACGTTGAGTGAATTCTTGCAAATGGAAATATGATGTTGCCTCCCTGAAAATGGAGGGAAATATTTCAACTTGGTTATTTTGTGTGAATATATATATATATATATACTTTGAATACACTAATGACTATGGTGATATATGATTTACATTATAATAGAAGATAACAATAAAATTATGTTGTTTTTATAAATTGTGTTATAGATTGATATAAATATATATATATATAAATAAATAGGAATTTATTTATAATAACTTTAGATATAAGAGATTTGCATGCCATTATGAAATTTAATATTTTATAATTAGAACAATGTTAAAATGAAAATAACAAATAGATTAACAAAAATATTATACGTATTTTTATAGATAAATATAATACAATTTTATTTTTCTCATACTCATTCTCTTCTAGACTCTAAACTCTAAACTCTTAAAAATTTTAATTTTATTGGAAATTCCGAAAAAATTAGAACGTATTATTCAGTCTTGAAAGTAGAAAAAGAGTATGTATGATGATGTGAGAATAAATTATCAGAAACTTTCAAATTTTGGAATGAGTTAAAACAAGAAGACGCTCTTTCATCAATTTTATTTAACTTAGCATTAAAATAAGGGATTAGACAAATTGGGGAGATATCGAACGAAATCCAATTGGGCAAAAAAAAGACAAGTATTTGGTCACGCGGACGATTTAAATATAATAGGAGACCTAATTAACTCAATTAAATATGCGGTAGAAAAATAAATAGACGCTGGAAAAGAGGTGGGGGGCTTGAAATTAATGCTAAGACAAAATATTTAGTAACAGAGAAATAGTATTAAGACATAAAATTTTGGCATACAAAATGTAGAATTTGAAAATGTAGAAAAACTTAAATAAATCACAAAGGCAATAATATTCTTGAAGGATTTAAATCGAAGTTACAATCGGGTAACGCCTGTTTTCATGTAGTAAAGGGGTTTATCTCGTTAAAGTGGATCAAAATTGAAATAACTATATGAAACAATTATTTTCCTGGTTGTATTATATGGGTATGAGGCATGGGTCTATGAACTTGGAAGACGAGAATAGATTTACAGTAGATATTTGAGAATAAGATTCTTCGCTGCATTTATAGGCCAAAGTAAGATGAGGTCACCGGGGAATGGCGAAGACTGCACTACGAGGAATTGCATGACCCCTATGCATCCCCAGGCATAGTTAGAATAATAAAATCAAGAAAATTGCGATGGGCAGGTCACGTTACAAGAATAGGTGATGATAGACTAGCGAAAAATATATTGGTAGAGAGACCGATTGGTAAACATCCGGATGGAACACCAAAGATGGGGTGGGTGGATAATATAGGAAGAGACGTAGAAGAGATGGGAGAAAATAGAAGTTAAATCGGTGTAGCTCATGATAGGGATTGTTGGAGGAATGTAGTTGCTGCGGCCAAAAACTTTCGAGTTCTGTTAAGCCACAGGGATAGATAGGTAATTATATTAAAATTTTTAGTTCTACATTTGATAATAAGTTTGTTAAAATAAGCCTTCTCAATTTTTAGTTTAGTTATTTTTAATTTTTATATTAAATTATTGAGAACTAGATAAGGTCCGATCCTTAGTTTCCAAATTCCGTTGGCCAATAATATAACCAATAATCACAAAGGCATGGACAAAATATTATTTTATTTTTTCTTGCATTAATTTAGAAGCATTGATCAGAAAATATGTAATAACAAATTAAATTTTTAAATCCTAACAGTGAATTTTTTAGATCTTACATTGAATAGTCTTAATGAGAAAATTACTTGGCAGCCAGTGAACCCCTGTGAATTGATTTTGTATTAACTCTGACCTATTTTATTGATTATATAGAAATATATACTACCATGATAAAAACACAAACATAGGTCATAAGTACAAATTTGCAAAATAGGTTTTAATTGCAAAGTTAATATGTATCTGATCAAGTTGTACTACAATGACAAAAGATTAAATATTCGTATCTTCTTCTGAAATAATATGAAGGAACAGAAAATTTTTAATATAAAATAGAATTATCAGATGGAACCAATGAATATAATCTTAATAATATTATCTCAACTTGAATTCAATTTAATTCTCTACTATCCAGTTAACCATTCTCACCAATTATCATTTATGAAAATTATCAGATTTCATCTTGTTCATATTCTATTTTTGTTTTAATTAAATTATTAAAATAATAAATATATGAAGAAGTAAAACAAAACGAAAAATATCTTTTAATCTAATTAAATAATAGTTACGAGTCCAACCCTTATATAATTTTTTTTTTTTTTTTTTTTTTTGTTACTCATCGACCTTTCAACCGCACCATACCTTTACTGTATAAATAATTAAAATTCTTTGTAATTTTCATATTATTTCATTTGAATAAACATAAATTGTGTTTTATTTCAAGTGAAGATAAGACCGTTGGTATGGTTAAATATTCTGATAATAATCTAACAATACAATTGGTTAACATTCTCCGCTCTTGCAATTGTTATAGTCAGAGATTAGCTCGTACTAGACAATTCCATTAAAACCAAGGTAGTGTTATCATCAATGCATTTTATTAGTAGTTATAAAAAAAAAATCAAGAATTGGTTTACTTTATAAACTCTTAGCATTGTATACTCTAAATAAATCTAAATCAACTCTCTCAAGAATTGCTTGTTAAATAAAATTACATTAAGTTAATTAAGTTAATTGAGTTAACTTTTTATAATATTGAATTCATTATTATTTATTATTAGTTTAGTTTAATATAATTTGGCTACATACTACAGATTCAAAATTACTCAAAATCCTCTTATGATCTCAATTCTTTGATAAATGATTATTATATAATCATAATTAAAAAATTAATTTTTCTAAGGAAATTTAAATAATATAAATATAAATATATAAAATAAAATATATTAATACACTAAAATCGTTCCTTTTATTTACAGAGTTTAAAAAAAATGATACACTATTATAATGAAGATAGAATTAGTATTTAAACGACAAGATTATAAACATTTAAGTAAAATCCAGAGGTACTTCTATGTATTACTCGACAAATACAATTTAAAAAATCTGGAGTGTCTTCACTCGACTATCTCGCAAATTTGAATTGGATTAATTAACACATATATTACTATATTTAAATTAAATTTAATTAATTATAAATTATAAATTAAAATTAATAAATAATATTTATTAAACCAGCGCGTGTTTGGCTCTTTGTTGATGGCACTATGTCACCTGCTGGCGCGTGATTGCCAGTAAACGTGTTAAAAAATTAATTCCGGTACTTTCAGCGATTCAATCAAGCTGAAATTCTATAAATACCAGTTATATACAATTTTTAATAATGTGGTAAACTGTCAAACATATATCTTTATTTTTACAGTTAGTTTAGTGGCAAAACAAATCAATGATAGTGATGGCCCTCTTCCAAATGAACTGCATTTAGAAAACTTGGAATTTTGAATAATACCCGTGTACCAAATATTATTTCAGCTCAAAACGTTTTTGTGTAATCTTTTTTACATACATACACATACACAGAGACATACATTTTTCTCAACCTTTGTGAAAATGATTCAGGGGCCTTCAAAACGTATAAAAACATCAAAATCTACTATCTATGGCGAGATAGTAAAAAACAACTTGAGGATCGGATAATATATAGGCCTATCCATTACATTACAAACAATTATATATGACTTTAAAAATAAATATATATTGCAATATGGCTATTTGTCTTTTGCAATTTTACAAAATTAGCAACACCAGAGAGAATAACCATTCACGCGAACTCTCTAAAGATAGTATACGCATTATTGTTAGTGATTTCATTATATTCAGTTGAATATCCATGTAACGAAGCCCATCCCTATTATTCTCTGTAACTTGATTTAATATTTTTTTGAAATATTTTTTTTTATTATATTTAATACGTCATTCGTCCTACAATTGCAACATCAACTTTATTCTACAGAGCGAATTCACGACAACATCAACGAATCGTGCCACATGTACATATATTTCGGACCACATCCTTATTCTAATTATATCTAATCTTCATCATCACCGATAAACTTTATTACTAAACTTTTTAAGATGAGTAAATTTGATTTATTTAATAGTTTATTAAATTAGATATATGTATAAGTAGATCGTATAATTTTTCCTCATTTTGAAAAATTATATCACAAAACCTGTGATTGACAATTTCTTTATAAATACATACAATAGGGACTCTAAATATCGAATAATATAATTCTTTATAAGCTGGATAAAGATTATTTTTTATAAATGGATTTAGTTGATCGGCTCTTTTCTGTTTATGTCTATTTAAAATAATAATGATACAAAATCGCATATCAAAATAAAAATACAGAAAAAGCTTTCAGGTTTTAGAACATTTAACAAAAAGAGGACAAAGCACATAAAAGGCTGATTTGGTGGTAGACAATACAAAAGAAAATAGAATGAACGTTGAAGAAAAAGGGAATGGGTGGGGGGGGGAGAGTTATCCAAAGAGAGAGAAAGAGAATAAAGAGAAATAGGTTGGATAGAGTGAGAGGGTGAAAGCGAAGGCATTTTTAAAGCTTTTTCATATCTCTTGTTTCTTTAAACAAACTTGATAGTCCAAGTCCGAGGGCTTTAAAGCATTATTTCCACTTAGTGAATATATAAAGTTAGGCCCGGTAAGAGATTTTGTTTTATTTTTGAACAAAAATATAAAAAATATAGAAAATATGACAAATATATATTATACTTGAATTTTCAACTATTCTTTATATAATGGTACTTATATAATCTTGATATATAAAATTTGCATGATCAATTATACTTTGTTTTGAAAATTATTATTGATAAATAATGATATATCAATAGTCGTTTTAAAAATAATTATAAGGACTATATTGTAAGTACAATCTATAATATTTATCTAACTATTTGTTTACTGTAAAAGATAGCAAACGTTCCCTTAAATTTATGCAACCAAGTATACTCCTTCATTAATTTAGAAATTAATTTTCAAAAATAGAAACGGTATTAGAACAGATTCTTATTTTCGAAATATCAATCAATAATAACAATGCTGATAACTATCTTTATAATTAAGAGAGGTCCGTTATTTAGAGAGAGATCTTCGCACAACGGATGTCAGAACAAAACTGGCGAGGCTAGGCTCTCACCCAATGGCGCCTTCTAAATAAAATTATAAATAAATAAATTAAATAAAAATAAAAATTATTATTATATAATTCTATTCTAAATGAATCTATGTATATTATCTACCATATTGTAAAGGGTAACAAACTGGGGCAACTTTGGAAGAAATTCAGAAATGTCCGAGAAAGTCGAGTTCAATAGAATGTGTGTGATTTTGAGACTGGATATCTAGATTTCTTTAACAAGTTTTGTAATGTAATGTAATACAATTATATGAAGAGTGTGTAAATACAACGAAACACAAAAAAAACAATAACCATATGACCATTTAATAAATATAAATATAAATATATATATAAATATTTTTAATAAACATTAATAGTGTATATTATATTTGAACTTATATAAAAAAGACAATCGTTGATGACAAATGATACAATTTTTAGTAAACAAAAAAAAAAAACATTTATAAACGAACAAAATCTTCTGATTATTTAACTTTTACCTTCTTTAACTCTTTCTTTCTGTCTTATGTGTGTTTTTTTTTAATCTCTATATGATCGAGTACAATATAGAGGAAGAGAGACGACGAGATCTGGTGACAACCATCATCCCACTTTTCCGTCCTTTCATCCGCTTTTTAAGATTAATCGCTGACAGAGAAAATCAAAACAAGTTTCTGATTGGTAAAAGATAGTATTTTATTTATTTATTTTGTTTTTCATTTCACTTTTTTTATTTTTTATTTTGAATGACGTCAATCCAGGGGTGTGCATCTCAAAAGCCATTTAGGATGGAGAAGGAAGAGAAAGAAGTCTGTGACACGCTTGGATAATAAATAGACGCTTCAATGTCTTCTTCGTCGAACAAGTAAAGCATTAAGAGGGGGGGGGGTAAGATCGAAGTAGGGGGGAAGAACAAGGAGATAGATGGAAAAAAGATATCAAAAGACAATCGATTTGTCTGATGAACCGAAAAAGGAGAGGGCTTGATTCTATTGATGGTCAAAAATTTTTAATTCTAATACTACTTTCTTTATAAATATTTATACTTTTCTTTATATAAATTTTTCCTCTAAATCTTTTTAATAATAATATATAATAAATATTATTCTTATAATATGTATTCAGAAAAATAAATTCTGTTATCTTTAAAAACGGCGAATATTTTCCCAAATTCGTTTCATGAATGAATTAATAAACTATACTTTAAGTGAGTATATTCAAAAGAAAAGGTGATTTTGAATTTTCGCGGGGTGTGTAAATTTGATTATCGAATTTTCTTTTATTTTTTGTTATGTTGGTACACATATATTTCTTATATGTTGACATTATCAGCTATTTTAGATTAGTAGATTGTTTTTGAAAACTGAAAAAGGTAGTCACATTTTTCTGTGTTCTTCGATTTTTGACTTAAAAAAAAAAGATCAAAGAATCCGTATTAAATTTTGCGTTAAAAATGGAATAAAGTGCTCAACGCACTTAAAATGTTGACTGTGGCATGGGTGAATCTACTTTATCTCAAAAAAATGTTTATAAGTGATGAAAAAAAAGTACGCCAAGTTCGATCAAATGGAAAGGTTTTGCTCACTGTTTTACTTCGATTATAATGGCGTGGTGCATCATGTGTTCTTTCCAACAGGTAATAAGGAATACTACAAGGAAGTTATGCAACGTTTGCGTGAAGCAATAAGGCTCAAACGATCGGAGTTGTAGAAAAACAAATCATGGATTCTGCATCACGATAATGCATCAGCTGCTTGGTCGTGATTTTATGGTCAAAAACAACCCCGTAATCATGCCTTAACCTCCGTATTCACCAGATTTGGCTCCCTGCGTCTTTTTTCTATTCCCCAAACTGAAGAGACCAAGGAAATGTAAGCGTTTTGCCACAATTGATGAGATAAAGTCGGAATCGAAGAACGAGCTTATGATCATACCGAAAAGTGCATTTCAGAAGTGCTTCGACAATTGGAAGAAGCTCTGGCATACGTGCATTATATCCAAGGGGAATTACTTTGAAGGGGAGAAAATGAATATTGATGATTAAATATAATTACTTTCGAAATAATTAAAAATTCATCTTTTCTTTTGAACAACCCTAGTATATATATATATACAAACATAATTTTTACTAGTATAATAAAATAAGATTATTAATATTTATTAATAATATGATCAATTGAAAACTAATATATAAATTAAATTTAACAATTTACGACTCCTATTTGGATTTGTATATTATTGTTTAAATACAAAATTCAGTAAATATTTATATAAAAAGTTCACTTGGTGACCCGATATTCAAATGTGAATAAATTAATAAACTAATAAACTATATAAATTATATATTAATTGAAAGAAAAATAAAATATAATTCGATATAGAGGCTTCATTCCCTCATATATGCACCTTGAATTTTTTTTTATTTTTATTTTATCCTAAACCAATTTATAGAAAATAGAAAACATATAATGGTAAATCATGTTCTATTAAAACTATTCAGTTATTATCAAAAAACGATAAAATTTATTTAATAATATGGAATTTAATAATAATAAAAATAATTGGGTTATACAAAAAAATCGTGAAAAAATTATTGAAATTACTAATTATATTTTTTGTTCACTGAATCATACTCAACATTTAAAATCAATGTTAATAATAACAAAATAATTAAAAATATATATTAAAAATAGTGAATAGATATAATAGTTAAAAAACTTTTAATTAAATATAGATCACACAGGCTCGTATAATTTGTTAGTAATATAAAGAATATACATTTTCATAATTTAAATTTAATTTCTCTATTCTCCACTCTTCTTTCATGCTACACTACTGATTTTATATCTTCATAAACATTGCAACTTTTGTAATAATAATTATTATAGAATTAGTTTAAAATTTAATTTAATTAAGAAAATATAGTTTAAGTATAAATACACTTAATTCTGAATTAATTTCTTAAATAAATTTAATAAGAGATCAGTTAATGATGTAATATTATTTATTACAATGTTGGTATCTATCTATCTCTCTGGCTCCACGAAACTCGAAACCACACTTTTCCAAGTGTCCCTGTCCTGATCCACATCCATCCAACCCCTACCCTCTCCTATCTTTCTCAGGTCCCTTCCGTGGGTGGACCCACCGTTTCCTTGGTGTTCCAAGCTGACGTTCACTGAGTAATAGAAAAATGTTTTATTGATTTAACAATGATTTATGGAAAATAAAAATAAAAAGATATTGCCAAATACCTTATAAAAGTAGAACATTATTCAAATTTACACATTTGTTTATTTTTCTTCACTCACAATCAGATGCAAACGCACATGCAAATGTCATTTATAATTCGCTGCTATTGGACGAATGAAAATGTTTTTTTACCAACTTTTGAATTATTTTTTTTTAAATTTATATTAATTTGTAATGAAAGATATATTGTTTTTTTATAAAAAAGACAATTATTGGTTATTTATAAAATAGCATTCAATGTTTATATATTTATGAGAGGAAGAGAGTGGCCGGGGGTGTTATAATATAACATTTTTTAAAATTTATCCTTATAAAATTTAATTGTTTAAAATCATTTTGTTAATATCTTAATTATTTTATAATTAACCTCTATTCAGAATACCACTTAAACATTACTTTTTCTAAATTTCCATTTTTTAAATCATTTTAATTTTGTTAAATTATATGAAACGGTTAACTTTTACATTGCAATTAATATGATATTTACCAAATTTCATTATGATTAGCAAAGGGTATCTAAATTTTAAGACTATCTCTATAATGAATGAATATTGAAAGGAAATAGAAAAAAAAATGGTTTCGAAAAAAGCTCTCTAAGGCCCGATTCACACACAAGTGGCGTATAGCACTGGCGTGGTTCTGGCGTGGAACAGGTTTGTAATGTAATTGCATTAGCTTATGACTCAATACCCACAGATATGGCGTGTTGGAGGCGTGGAAAATGGCTGGAAGACCACTCCGCTCCGACTCCACCGGTGGCTCGTAGGGACTGGCACGCCACTTCTAGACCATTTGGAGTGGTCTTCGTGCCATTTTCCACGCCTCCAACACGCCATACGCCATATCTGTGGGTATTGAGTCATAAGCTAATGCAATTACATTAACAAACCTGTTCCACGCCAGAACCACGCCAGTGCCATACGCCACTTGTGTGTGAATCGGGCCTTAGGCATTTAGGCCTTAGGCCCGATTCACAGATATGGCGTGTTGGAGGCGTGGAAAATGGCACGTGGCGTATGGCACGTGGCGTATGGCACTGGCGTATGGCACTGGCGTGGTTCTGGCGTGGTTCTGGCGTGGTTCTGGCGTGGTTCTGATCAGCTAGTAAAATATATATATAAAGATATATATATGAAAGAAAAAATTATAAAAATTATATAAAAATAAATTGACATTAAATAAATAAATCAAAATCAGAGAGAGGCGTATATATAAAGATATATATATGAAAGAAAAAATTATAAAAATTATATAAAAATAAATTGACATTAAATAAATAAATCAAAATCAGAGAGAGGCGTTAACAATGATGATAACACAAAAAACACGTTTTTAAAATTAAATGCTGGCAAAATATAAAATTTGATTAAAAAGTTGAAATGAATAATGAAATGGTCTAGAAGTGGCGTGCCAGTCCTACGAGCCACCGGTGGCGTCGGAGTGGAGTGGTCTTCGTGCCATTTTCCACGCCTCCAACACGCCATATCTGTGTGTATTGAGTCATAAGCTAACGCAATTACATTACAAACCTGTTCCACGCCAGAACCACGCCAGTGCTATACGCCACTTGTGTGTGAATCGGGCCTAAAGGATTTTATTATATTAATATACATGTAACAAAAACTTATCGTTATTGTAACAATTTTATAAATAAAACATAAAAATAACTTTAAAATTAAAATATTTTAAATTTACCAATTAATAATTTTTAATTTCTTTCTCTTTGAAATATTTTATATTTTAATAAGAACTTAGTAAGTATACAATTAAAATGTTTTTCTCTATTATTGAATTTTATTGAATTTTTTCTATATTATATTTTTCATTTATCTACTTGTTATTATTATTAGATATATTAACATATTTTAATTAATTAATTTTTTTGCTAACGTGAAATATTGATATGATACTACCACTAAACAATATTATAAGAGAATGTTTGGTATTTAAATTGACAAATAAAAAAAAATTAAAAATAAATTAAATAATAAAATATAAAAAAGAAACAATTACATTATACATAGCATGGAATATTGTAAATTGTAATAGGCACACATTTAGCTAAAATACTATTAACAATAATTAGATCTCCAAGGAATGGAGCTTCCAATGTAGTTAATAAAGCTTTGGTGGTTGTTTTTATTTATAACGGAATTTTGTAAATAAAACCACATATTGATTTTACGTTCCGAGCGCCATCTGGTTGGTGACCTAGGACTTAAATTAAGTATCATTCGTCACTCGTCACTGGACACTCGAACAGTGCACTCGCTTGATAAACATTGCAGAAGTAGCAATCGAAACGTTGTGTATATTTTTGTATTTTTTGAATAAATTTACAATAACAAATATCAATATGTGGTTTTATTTACAAAATTCCGTTATAAGTACATACATTGATTAGTTAATTATTATATATATCCTAACTTCAATTTGTAATCCTTTTTAACCATCTATGAAATCAGAAAATATTTTTTTCATTTCTAGACGTATATTAAAATAAAATATTATAGGTATATAAAATTTTAATAAATAGTTTTCGTTTATATCGAGGGGTTATTAATATGGTAGCCTTATCACCATTCTCTCGTAATACGAAGTGATAAACTTTTAGTATCTCATGGTATTACTTATTAAAACCAAATTGAAAACAATTTATATTGAAGGGACACGAAACATTGTCGAAAAATAAATTAAAATAGATTTCAATTATTAGTAAGATGTGTGGAAAAAAAATAGATCAATTTAAGATCATTGTATATTAATATAAAAAGTGTTATATATTATATATTATTGAATTATAGTTTTAAAAAAATATTATTACATGACTGTAAGAAAAATACAAACGAATAAATGTATATTAATTATAATTAAATAAAACAATATGTTATCTTTTCAATGATATACTAATAGTTCAATAATTAAACATGAGGAATTTTGCTGAGAAACTTAAATTACGACGTATATACATTTTATATAAAATGAGTTATACTTACATTCTATTAAAATACTAGTTTAGTTGATAAAAGGGTTGCAAATATGCTAATGCATTTCGGTATATATGTAGTTAAACCTATATTTTCATTTTAATAGTCAAGTAAAATTTATTTTAATATTTGCTCTGACCGAAATAGATCTTTGAATAAAAGGTTAATAAAAGGTTATATATAATTAGTATTATATAATATATTAAATTTCAAAAATAACATTGTTATAAAGTTTATTAATTAAAGAATAACCAATATGTGATGCAAATTTAATATTAATCTCAGCGTTAAAAAATTTGAAATTTAATATTAAATATTAGATATTTACTTTTGAAAAGCTTGAAATTCTATGACGGTTATACATAAAATAAAAAAAAAACTTTTTAAAAACACGCTTTTATTGAAATGTACCAAAAAGGAGAAAAAATAATTTCTCCACACACACCATAATTTCCTTACAATTAATCATATCTAAAAAATGAAAGCGTGGGGGCCAACCATGTAGGGAAAGGAAAAGAATACGAAGGGCATTTCATTGTATATGCACAAACCTTTCTGTTTATTTTTTCCTTTTCCACTATAATTGATAACTATGTCTAATTGAAGTAGAATTTGCGTTTTTTCACTGCATGTTTGGCGCCCACGCTTTCATTGCTGGGTGTAGCTTGTTCCCAGCTAGAGAGAATTCCGATGCCAGGTCCGGGTCTTGAACCCGGGACCATGAGGATGAGAATCACCTTCCAATCTGCATACAATATAAAACGTGCGGGTTTTTCTCCTTCTTTCCCCAATTAATCGAAATCATACATCTGTTCTCTGAATCCTTTCAAAGCTCCCATTGGTTGAGATCATTCACACTTTGGTTATCAGTAACGTATGTACAAATTTCATAATAATTTCTCCTTGATAAATATTTATTTATCAATTTTATTTTGTTATTTTATTTAACTTAGTGATATATTTAATGAATCAAGTAATATAATAAAGAGGTATATATATATGTGTGTGTGTGTGTGTGTATGTGTCTCTCTGTGTATATATATATATATATATATATGTATATATGTACGTGTGGTGTTCTGAACAAGTAACTCGAAATGGATCTCTACTTTTGTATGTTTCCCAGTGGCTTATGGCAGTCAAACGAAGTTGCGACTAATCCGCTAATAACATTGCTAGCTTGTAATCCCGTCCTATCCCCTCCCATTCACAACCTGTGCACTTTGGTCAAATGCCGCTTACAAAACCAAGCGTTTCGGTTGCGGTCCCTTCACTTTGAGCCCTCCACCCATCTCTCTTTCCACCCTGTACCAGATTGCTCCTGGCTTTTGGTTAATGCCTATTCAGCATACACCTCATCCCTTCTTCATTTCTATTAATATTCCTCCTCCTGTTGCTAATGCTCACATTAGCCACCATTACGATATACTCCCAACTACTTTTATGAGCAACTCTTGCTTGTTAGAAAGCTTGGCAAATTAAATAAGTAGAAAAAGACAGAATTATATATATATATATATATATATATATATTAATAAAATATGCTTTAATATGAAAAAAAAAAATTACATGATTACTTAATATAAAAATATTATACATTTTAAATAATGAAATGTTACTTTTAATCAGATTATATACTATAGTACTCTTATTATAAGAGAAATAATTAAGGTCGGTTCTAGGGTATTTCGTTATTTTATTTAACTTAGTGATATATTTAATAAATCATGTAATATATATATATATATATATATATATATATGTGTGTGTGTGTGTGTGTCCCTTTCTGTGTATACGTGTGGTGTACTGAACAAGTAACTCGAAATGGATCTCTACTTGTCCAGGACAAAACTCAATTTGGCGCCCATTTCATACACGAATATTCAAATATACTGCAAATTAAAATAATAACAAAACACAAAATTAACAAAAAAAAAAAAAAAAATAATGAATGTAAAAAATATTTTATTTTTATTTTATTTAATTTTATTTTTATATCGGCGCCCCTCAAAATTTTACGCCCGGGCTTACTCGATCCTTTATCCGGCACTGATTATATATTAAAATTTCTCGAAAAGGGTTCTAATATCTTTTTTAATCTGTTCAAAGATTTTAATTTAAAAATCGAGTAATCGATGTTTCATCTTAGAGAAAATTATTTTTTTTTAGATAGGTGTCAATATCAAAGGGCATCCAAGTGATATCATTGCAATTAAATTTTGGAAACCTAATATATATAATTGGGAGAGAGAAAGAGAGAAAAATAATTAATTTTAGATCTTATTATATTTATTAATTTCTATATTATTTGAAAATTTATTTCTAAAAATCAATATATATAAAATTTCAAACCTAGTTTCTAATAAAAAACTTTATTGTTTATTTATTTAATATATTTTTTTAAAATAACTCAAAATTGATACTAGATACGTTACAATAAAAACTAGATATATTTCAATATATTTGTTTTAAATATTATATATATACTTACATATTTATAAGTCTCCTCTTATAATATGTCTTTATTTGATAAAAAAGTTTCTGGATCTCAAATTCTCTTATTTTAAATTTTCCAACATTCCATTATTTTACAAAGTTTTTAAATAATAGTTTAATATTACATTAAATAGGCTAACCGAAAACAAATGTTTAAATTTATGGGTTATCAAACTTCACCTTTTAATTGGTATTAATTTATTTTGTATTTTAAAGAAGCTATAATAAATTGACAGTGCTTTGAAATAAGCAAGTCGATTGTGTTGAGGAATAAGAGCCAATATCGTAAACTTTATAACTATAATAAAAATCTAGTTAAATTTAAATTCTATTAAATTAAAATCCTTTTCTAAACGACAAGAAATTATCTACTTATATAAAAATATAAAATTTAAATTAAACTCACATAATAATAATTAAAATTCTTTCGAGAAGATTTTTATGGAAAAAATAATTATTAATTTTATATATTTTTGTAAATTAATGAATGTTTCTATATTACCTATATTACCTATATTAATTTAATTAAAAAGAAAAAAGTTCGTTTGTATAATGTTAGACATTATTCAATAAGTCTGACTATTATATGCTTTTTTTATACATTTTCTCCTAGGAGAGAAGTGGTAATTCTACTATCACTAGCTCTAATTTTTTAGATTATTTATCTCCATGAATACTGAAGACTGGGCCTTAATTTGGACTCACCGTTTAACTGGATATTTTACTTTATGACGGGATATATGTATACAGACTAAAAAAAAATATATGAAAAATAATCTACGAATGATAATAAAATCATCAAAATCTATTGTTTTATATATGTTGTACTAGATATATAATATTTTTTGCATTCTTTTCCTGTTAGCTATTTATTATATTGTTTTTTGTTATGAACCAAATTACTGACGGAGATAAAAAATTACTTTTTTAATACATAAACAAGGTGAAAGAAATAAAAATTGAATGTATATCTCTTATATATACTAATCCTACTATAAACTTTAATCTTTACTCTCAAGTAGGCAAAATATAACTAAGGGAAATTTTTTAAACTTTTATTGATAAGAAAAAAATTACATGTTTCTAATATAAAAGGAGTAAGTAAAATAAATTCTTTTTCCTCATTCTTTATTTTGTTTACATTCTGAAACAAAAAAAGTTTAAAAAATTATTTGTTTGTATAATAACATAGGATTTTTCTAATATATTATAATTAATAAAATATTTTTAATTTATTCAAGTGTAGTTAATTGGTATAATCCTAAACTACGAGAAAGTATTATTTCTTAATCTTTAGTTTTTTTGATGGCTGCAATCCATTATACATTTTCATCAAGCTTCTATACAAATAAAAATATTCTCTAATTAAATGAAAATATATTTTATTAATTATTTTATTTAATAATAATTATTTAATATTATTTTTGTTTTGTTAGTAAAGAAATTTAATTTTGTTATTATTCTAGTAACTATATATTTCTTTTGATTAACATTAATATATATATATGTTGGTTTAGGTTTCCGTGAATGTTATTGCTATTATTACTATCAGATTTATCAGGGATCAGGGCCTCAGCTTTAACCAAGCACCACAATGAGACCGGTCCCAACATCAATTTCTCCGAAACCAAAACCTTAGCTCCCATTCAGGTCAAATATCCCAGTCTCCTGCGTGAAGCTATTGAAATTGAAAAACGTCCCAATTGCCTCAACACAAGGGACGACGCCCTGAACCTCCTTCCGTCCTGGGAATTTGCTATGAAATCACACTCCCAACCTCCCGTCAAAACTCCAACCCAATCAACTTCAACTCCAACCTCTAATTCAAAAACTTCTAAAAAACTTGCCACTAATAAAGTTGATCGCACAAACAGCTGGAATTCCCGCCTCAGATCCAGAACCAATAAAAATCCCGCCATAAAGTTAAGCTCCGCCCACCAGAGTACACAAAAGCCCATTGCGCATGCGCAGGTGACAAGCTCAGGTAGAATCCTAAGCCTCGGACTAATGTGTATATATTTATATAGAATATAGAATGTTGCTTTCAAATCATATTTGTAAATAGAATCACTTATTTTTATTTGAATAATTTATTGAAAAATAAATAATTAGTCTAGTCAAATTGTACGATTTATTCGTAAAACTAAATAGTTCATAGGTAAATATAAATAATTTATTACTCATTTGTATTTTTTCTCACTTCGTTAAATTTATTTAACAAACTTGGATAATAATTATTTTGTCTCTTTATATATTAAGGAATTCTTTTTGTTAAATTTTCTATTCCGTTCCAAAAATATTATTCTAATGAAGTAATTTTTAGATATAGTTGATTGAATGAAAGCTGCTCTCACTATCACGTTGCAAACTTCAATTAAGGTGTTCAATCTGTATTGTACCAAGTTTTACAATTAATAGTTGGCAAGATTTTTAATAATTAAGAACAAATACGAAATACTATATGGAAGATTTGCAATAACTTAATAGATTTCTTAAATATTACAATTTAGTAATCTATCAGGGATTTTTTTTAAATGATCAATCATCAAGATAAACAAAATTCTTTTAATTATTGTAATTTGTAATCATAAAATTATAAGCAGAGATGTAATTCAGTGTTGAGTTCTTATGATAATTTCTACAATGTTACAGTTTTATAAAGGGATTTACTGACAAGAGAGAATTTACATCAGAAACATGACTAAAGACTAAATAATAGAAGCATTTAAATTAATTAAAAGGTATCTAAGTTAAATTTATTATTTAAAATTTCACATAACAATATAATTAAAAAGGGCGTAGAGCCTAAAGTTTTTAAGGTTTAAAGTATTATAAAAATTAATAATTTTTAAGTATAAACATTTTTTAAATATGGGTATAAATATATGTCTTGTATTTAGCATTTTTAAATTAAAAGATACAAATTATTAATAATAATAATAATTAAAATATATATAAATACTTTCTTTTATAAAACAAAACAAAAAAACAAAAAACGCCTGGGGTTTATACAACCATCTTTATGAATCAAATAAATTGCATAAGTTTCAGGTTTCAGGTATTTTTAGAGGATTCTATTCAATTTTTCTTAAACATATATATATACATATATTACATATAGAGAATTTAATTTATGGAAATGATCAATTGTTTTTCTATAATTTTAAACTAAAGAATAATAGTTTCTCAAAGAGAATTAGCTTTGCTAATAGAAATAAATGTTTGAGTAAGAAATATATATTTTATATTTTAATAATAATATTTTCTTATATATTTAAATAGATATATATACATAAAAAACATATATGTATATATCTATTTAAATAATAGGAATTAAATAATTAAATATATATATTTTAATTAATTTGAATTGATTCTTTTAGTCAATTAATAATAATTTATTTATTTTATTTGAGTTCGTTGTGAGAACGACATTTATCAATAAAACAAAAAAATATAATCGACTAAAGTAGCAAAAGAGGGAGAGAAGAGAGAATTTTATAAATTAAAACTCGCTTGTATTGGAAATTTACTCGTATATCTGAATAAGTAATTAAAAAATTTTAATTGATTTTATCCACTAGCATGGTGTATAATAAATTTACAAATAATATAAATATATATATATACCCCTTTTTTTATATTAATTACATAATATAGATAAAAGTATATATCGTAAGTTTCATTTAAATTAAATAGTGTCATTAATAAAAGTATTAATTATTTATTTAACATTTTCAATCACTTTTAAATTAAAAAGGTCAATTTTAAATTTTATTATATTCCAATTTCTCAAAAAAATAGGACTGTAAAGCGGTCCTTATAAAGGTATATAAAATATGTACTTCTCGATATTAAATTTGTTTTCAAATGACTTCTTTATGAATCTTTGATTTTTATATATAAAACATGAATGATATGTTCATATAGTTAAGTGGATAAATAATATTATATAAAAGAGTAGTAGAAATGTAGAGGGAAATTGCAAGCGTATCCATTCTATCTCGGTTGACCAGTTGGCTTTAGGGTGTCTCTATCTCCCCCAAACTCACTTGCAGGTTATCTACACCCCACAAATATCAATGTCCGGATGAAAGGGGAGTTGAGGATTTGGAAAGGCCCCAACATGCCTACAAACTGACTATCATAAATATCCGATTTAAGCTCTTCTTTGGTCTGTTTTGAATACCAATAAGTCCTAGGCATTTATTTCCCTTGCGATTAAATTTTGGATTATTAATAAAATAAAAATATGAAAGCTATAATTAATATAAAAAAAATTTTAAAAAATTCTTTATAAATTATTGTGGTTTTGTTGTTTGTTAAACATTATTATTATTATTATTATTATTTTTAAATTATTGTCCCAACATATTGTATATTGGATGACTTAGGTAAGGTGGTTAATGCGAAAAATTGGTTTTAAATAAGATTAAATTAATATGATAGCACTCTGGTTAAATTTAGAATAATAATTGGGTATTGAATCCGCGAAGGTTGTTAAGGGAAATGATAAAATTGAATTGGTTCAGATTAAAAAAGCATATATAAAATTAAACTAAAATTATGTATTTAATAAAAATAGAATTAATATGATAATAATAGATAACAATAAATTATAGAGTTGATATGGTACCTTTATAAATATAAATATAAATTAAATGAAATTTAATTTATATTAAGCAATTGCAAATTTTTATTAATAACCAAGGGTCGACCACTTAGCTGTATGTGAAAGGAAGGAATGGAGAATTCTTTGTAGACTTGAGTCTTTAGTGTCGTCCTGCGGATTTATCTGGAACATCTCGTGGACAGCGGCATTCTTCGAAAAGGGGGTTCGCCGGGATGTCACTCCTGCAAGGGATTTGGTCTCCTTCTCCAATTCTGATCAAGACTGACTCAAACATTTTTTCCCTCCCCCACCTTGGATACATGGATGGGTCTCTGTACACATGTTCCATGACCAAATGTCCTTTATTCTCCAATTTAGCAAAATTCTTTATTATATATTACAATATATAATAATTTGAAAATATACATGTATTAACTAAAAAATAATGCTTTATAATAGAAAACTTAAGAAATGTTTCCGGGGAGTGGATGGGATTTATGAAATTTTCTTTTCTTTGTTACTACTATGCATTTATAATTTATACAAAATATATTAATAAAAGTTTCTATTTAGAATAATCTAAGTATTATATAATATTGGAAGAGTAGAAAATTAAAAATTATTGTAATACATCACGAAAAATTCTTAATGTTTAACTTTAATTTTTTTTTCAATAAAAATTATATTTTTAAAACAAAATTAGATTTATTTAATATTTAATTAGTAAATTATAAAAAAATGTTTTCATCTAACGTACCGCGTTTACCTGTTTCCTAAGTATAACTAAATAAAATCATTTATTCATATATTCAAATAAAAAATTTGATAATATGTTAATATTATGTAATTTTGTAAAAATTATTGTAAAAATAAAAATAAATATTTTTATAACTGTTCAGAGAAATAAAAAAAAAATAATAATTATAACATATAATTATATTATTCGGGTATTAAATAACTACCGAGTGTGGTAATTATATAATTATAATAAAAGACGATGTTTGATTCAAGAAAATAATTTATTTGTGAAACTAAATACAATCGTTAAATGGCCGAAAGGGGGGAAATGAGTATCGAGGAATCACGTCTTTATTGCATCTATGTCAACTATCAACTCTCAACTCTATACTGAACTCAACTGTCAACTGAACTATATCAATGCTATCTCAATACTTAAGTTAAGGGGGTGGGTGATGTGGTGGAGTTCGTTTCCGGGATGTGAACTGATGTGAGGAAAATTATATTCTTTGCAAAAAGGTAAAGTGTTATTTTATATATTCGACCCAGGTATGAATTGTTTTTACAACAAGGGGCCAGGTATGCAATTAAAAGAAACCCAAATAGAACATAGAATTCGAAGTTATTCCAATTGTCTGGACACATACATGATGACGCGGACATATAACTATATATTTTAAAAAATTTCCAAAATATAAAATCGATTGTGTACCCTATTATATTCCTTATTGGTTTGGTTTCAACAAAAAAAAAAAAAAATAAGAAAAAAAGCTTACATGATAAAAACACTTATTTAAAATCAGTCAATCAATAGAAGCCAATTCAGAAAATTGCACATGTCTCCCTTGTGAACATCTTTAGCTTTATTACGAGGGAGTCAAGAAAAAAGGATAGGTAAATGATAGTCGCTTCTATTGCCTTCATTTAAAAGAAGGGGCGTATAAAAAAAAACTTGACGTTGATCAATGAAAGAAGGCAAATAAAAATCTCAAATGTTTAGCAATAACTTGTTATTTAAACCAAAACAAGGAAAGATTAAATTACTTTTGAAATGAATGTTAATATAAAATAACACAAGACTGTTTTACATACTATGTATATTTTACTATTTACATTCCTGTTTTAAATTATTTTCTCGAAGTTTTAAACCAAATGGTAACTGAGAGAAGTCACGTTCAATTTCAAATAATTTTCGATCAATATTTTTTTTAACTTTACCACTATATTTATACGGTATGGTATATATGTCTATCTATCTCTGTGGCTTTACGGAACTCAAAAGTTGTTGGCCGCAGCAACCACACTTCTCCAAGTATCCCTATTCTGAGCCCTCCAATCCCTACCCTCTCCCTTCCTACATTATCCACTCACCGTGTCCTTGGTCTTCCAAGTAGTCGTTTCCCACTCGGTTTCCCCACCAATATATTTTTCCCCTTTCTTTCGTCTCCCATTCTAGCCACGTGCTCTGCCCATCGCAGCCTTCTCGATTTTATAATTCTAACTAAAGGGTCTTTTAACAAGGACGTGTCGATGATAAAATTGAATAAAACAAGATGTGTGTGAGATATTTATTTTTTATTTGAAAGGCCCATTTATGACATTATGGATGGAATATGACATCGTCCAAATGTTCGCGGCGGCTTCGTATGGTGGCACGAATCCGAGAGGTCCAATTTTTAATGACTCTGCATAGATCAGACTGTATCCTGCGTTATGTTGGCTTTTAGGGCAACGCTCGATTGTTATTGGTATAGAACTGCGACTTCAGAAATCCCCACAAGAAAAATGCCGTAAAATGGATGCAATGCGCGCAACGTTCGCACTAACGAACACTCATTTTGATAATAAATTTTTATCATTTGCACATGCTGCTCAACTGTGTAACTTTTGTATGTTAAGACTTTGTATGTTAAGACTTTGTATGTTAATACTATTCCTCTCTGTTACTAAATACTTAGTCAAAGCAATATTAATTTTTAGCCCCACCTCTTTTCCTGCTTCTATTAATTTTTCTACGTTATCTTTAATTGCAATTGCCGAATCTCCTATTATATTTAAGTCGTCTGCGTAACCTAATACTTGAATTTCTTGTTTAATTCGATTCCGTTTGATTTTTCCACATTTTGTCTAAAAATTGGTGAACAAAGATATTGAATTCGCGTTTTTTTTTTCTAATATCTGACTTAATGACAATATCTGATCTACAGATGATCGGTTTGGCCTGAACCCGCACTGATATTCTCCTAATATTTCCTCTGCATATGGTCGTAATTTCATTGAAATAATATTCGAACGGTATATATGTTCTTTGAAAAAATTTTATATAAAATTCTACACTGAATTGAAAAAAAAACCTTGAAATGAATATTAAAGAAATTAAGTAAATATACCAAATTTATCAAAATGAGCCGTTCAAGCTGTACACATCTATACGGACGGACAGACCTACAGACATCACGCTAAAAATACTTTTTTCTGTTAACAAAATGGATGATTCGTGGAGATATGTAAAAATCTCCACATTTGAAATTTCCCTTACTATCGTCGGTCGGTAAAAATTTGAAAATGATAAATGTAGCCAAATGTCCCAGATTGATGAAAACTGTTGCAAAAACTAATATGGTTATTATAACAAAACGAAAATATATTGTTTTTATTTATTCGAACCCTTTGCTGAATAACTCGTTTCATTATTATAAAAATATTTACATCCTTATATGTGAAAATTATGCATAAACAACGAATAATTGTTTTTAAAGTTATTTAATCCTGGTCAACTATTATTTCTTTGTTCTACTAATTTTAATAAAAAAATGTTTACTATCAATAAAATTGAACAGTAAATAATTTCAGTCAAAAACTGCTTTTAATCACTCTAAATTTTCTGTTAAAATTTTTTGTTCGAATTACAGAATATTCGAGTAAAAAATTTGTTTATAAAAATTCTAAACCGGTTAAAACCGGGTTTCTGGAAAAATTACTATTCGAAAAACGGTTTTCTAAAATGTCGGTTTTTGTGTAAACCCTAATATGTATATTATATACGTATGTATGTTTATTTTTTATGAATTCCTAATTTATCTCAATATTTTATTATATTAGAAGCAACCCTATTATTAATTCAATATGAATTTTCTCAATTATAATGATATATAATGCATAAAAATAAATATTTTATTACATACTCTTTATATTAAAATCAATACTGATTATAGCAAGAATAATAATTTCAAGAATATGAATCAAATTCAATTAATTATAATAATGTAGAATATAAAATATGATAACAAACACATTAATATTTATCTCTTTAATCTCAAATTAATTAAGATGATTTTGTTTTTTAAACATAATAACATAATTCAAAGGAAGTCAAATGGAAAACTTACGTGAAAATATTCAAATATGTAAACATATAAATAATAAATATAATATATGTATATATAATAAAATAAAAACAAAAATATTTAGCTTGGATGTATAAGGATGTTATTTTTAGTTAGTTTAATAGTTTAGATTAGAAGTCTTTCAAATAAAATATCTCATAGTAACTTACCATCATTGAAATATATGTTAATTATATTAATTTCTAACTTTTAAACTTTACTAAGAATAATCTAAAATGAATTAAAATGTAGAATTCTCTTTAATTTTAATTTTTTACAAATTGCTTTGTATTTTAAGGAGATATCATTCCAGACATTTTTTATTACCTTCATTATCATGATTACCTTGTCAATTGATCTGAAATAATAATAAAATTAGATCAAAGATACTTGTAAAAAAAATCTGGAGTGTCTCCACCCGATAATCTCGCAATTTGAGAATTGGATTAAATAACATAATATATTATATTTAAATTAAATTTAATTAATTATAAATTATAAATTAAAATTAATAAATAATATTTATTAAACTAGCGCATGTTTGGCTTTTTGTTGATGGCACCACGTCACGTGTTGGCGCGTTAGATTTGCAGTGTCTGGCGAGATAGTAAAAAGAAAAAATATTTTATTTTTATTTATTTTTTAAATTTAGTTTCGGGTTTAATAAAATAAAATTTTTTCCACAGATAATATTATAAATATCATTTAAGTTTAATTAGAAAAGTCATTTACGCCTCTTATAATTAAACAAAATAAATGAGCTTTTTAAATCTTTTTAACATTTAGAAATCTGAAATTAATTCATGGTTAGAAAATGATTTTCTTGTCTTACAAGACTAACTGGTGTTATGAAATTCACAAGTTAATATTCATCCAAAGCAAATCAATGATAAAATAGCTCTTTGAAAAATACATATTATCAACAAGAAGAAAATAAATAATATTCTAATCTTTATAAACTTATGTGATAGACTCTTTCCTATCATAGTATGGTCATCAGACCCGAGAATCGAACCCGAATTCACAGCGGAGTAAATAGAGATACTTCCCTAAAAAGCAAGCCAGTATGAAATACAGTCTATTACAAATACAAATATATTTTAAATTTTCAATTCTTTTTTGAAATGTTTGAAAAGGTGAAATTAAACAAATTATTCGTTCCTTTTTGAAATCATTTGTAATTGATACATACATAAATATCATATTACAATGGATGGGTAAAATTATTATTTACTACATATTATTTTTTTAGGTTTTTCATAAAAATTCATTTGTTGAAAGAAATTTAACACAAGATGTGTGTGTGTGTGTGATTTATCAAAATAATCATTATATCTTTTGTAATCCATTTAGAACGCTTTAAAAATAATTATTTTCCCTTTTATATATAATTATTAAAAATCATCTAAATGTATATAATCTGATCAAAAATTTATAACAATTCATCCATTTATAATTTTATAACTATATATATATTACTTATATTTTTTATCAATGGATTAAAAATAAAAAATCAATTTTATTGAATTTATTAAGATAATGAATTTTCACTCACTCACTGATAAAACAAATTACTATATTATAACCAAAATAAAAATATATACATACTAGCTGATCAGAGCGCCTTCCAGGCGCTCTTCACATCTAGACGGGGGCTCCGCCCCCTGTACCCCCGAGTGTAGTATTTGGTTGAAAGTCTGTATGTAAAAGGTTTTCATCCATTTTGTTTCAATCAGTATAAGTAGATAAGACATATATTTGTTTTCTTAGAAAATATATATTTTAATTTAATCAGTAAATTAATTATATATTATTATTGCATATGTTATATTTATCTAACTCTGTGTCTATACAGTTTTCGAAAGTTCTTAGCCGCAGAATCCACTTTTCTCTAAGAGTCCCTATCCTGAGCTACAACCAAATCCTACCCTGTCCCATATTATTAATTTCGTAATTTGATTCTAAAATATTATTAAAATAAATATTTTTTATTCATAAAACTAACTTATACTTACATCTCAAAAACAGCCTTTCTGGGAAATTGCAAAATGTGTTTTTTTTTTTTTTATAAATAATGATCGTGCAAATTACACTAAAAATTAAAAAAATTATTAGCTATAATAAACTATTATTGGCTATAAATTAATTATAATTAATTAAATTAATAAAAATAATTTAAAGATACAACTCGTTGAGAAATGAACTTATAATTAACATTAATAAAAATAATTTAAAGTTACAACTCGTTGAGAAATGAACTTATAATTAACATTTCCTTTAAAACTGTTTAAAACCCCAGAGTGGACGCTGACAATTTGGGTTTTTCCTGGTAAGACTGTCCCCCCCCCTGGTTTTTCCCAATAACAAAGTGAAAGAAAATTCCCTTATGTTGCCTCCCCTTCCGACCCCCTAAGAGGGGTTATTTTAAAGGAACAATCGGAAAATAATTTTAAATGAATGAATAAATGAAAATTCAAATTTTATATATAGTTTTTTATATATGTTTATTTATTCACAAAAAATTAATTAAATTGTAATTTAAATTCTTATAGTTTTATTAAATAAATCATTTTTAGATATAATTTGATATAAGCATTTTTTAATTGAACCTATTCAATCTTGTCATTCCCTAATCAGCATACGCGGTTTCAATAACCCTTTTAATTATTCTAAATTCAATCTTTAATTAAATCTAATTTAACACACAACAATTCCGTCTCATTATTGTAATACAAAGTTAGAAATATTAAGTTAATATAATTAATATTATTTATTTATTAATACCAATTAATAATATTAATTACTTATAAATAATTCATAATAATAATAAATTGTGATACCAACTTATAGGAATATTAAAATAATATAATTATTATTTTACATATATATGAATATAATATAAATATTTTTAATTTTATTTTAAGAATAGATATATATCTAAAAGGCGGTAACTGTGAGGTCACATATATACATTTAAATATAAAAAAGCTAATGAAGATGATTTTTTCCAGATATGTGATCAATAAAACTAAATAACTTAAGAGTATAACTAATGGTTTTCAATTTATAAAATCTAATTTAAAACACCACAATTCCGTCTCATTATTGTATTGTAATACAAAGTTAGAAATATTAAGTTTAAAAAAAATTAAAAATATTTGAATTTGGAAAATTATATGTAGCGCCATCTGTCGATAGTTTTGTGACACTACAGATTTTTAGCAATATATTACTAATTAAATTAATTTTGGATAAATTAATTTTGGATTTAACTACACTAAAACCTTCCTTGGTATGCCCACAACAATTCCTGAAAGTTTCATCGTAATCGGACGGGTAGTTTTTGAGTCTATAGACAGACAGACAGACAGACACACAGACATTGCCTTTTATATATATAGATAGATAGATATATGTAAAATGTTAGAACATTGGTTAAGTTGGTAGGACATGTGTTGAATCTTTAAGATAGATTCAAAGCTGATTAGCCAACTAGTATATGATTAGCAACTGGCATTTGTTTAAGAATTAATATTGTAATTATAAGTGAATAATAACTATAAAAAACAATTTATAATAATGTTATTATTATAATTTTAAATTTTGATTTAGGTTAGGTTAGTATTAACTAAAGGAAAATTTTATTAGTTAAAAATTATATGATACAAAATAAAATAAATAAAATAATAACTCCAAACCTTACCTAAAAGGAAATTGGTTTTATAGTTATTATTCACTTATAATTACAATATTAATTCTTAAACAAATGCCAGTTGCTAATCATATACTAGTTGGCTAATCTGCTTTGAATCTATCTTAAAGATTCAACACATGTCCTACCAACTTAACCAATGTTCTAACATTTTACATATATATGTATATAAAAATTTCAATTTAAAATTAATTGTTTCCTTAAAAATATTATTTCAATTTTTATTTTCTTTAAACTTTTTTTTAATATAAAATTGAAAATCATTAACGCTTAAAAAAGTAATACCCTTGATAATAAATGAATTGCATGGATACGTATTTGGATGATTAACAAAGATTGGATCACGATCATACATTTAATTAATTAGATTGGCGTGGATCATCCATCAAATTCTGCGTGTACTCTGCCTAGCTGAAATTTCATCGGATTCCAATCACATCAATAACATGTAGTGAGCTAGTCATGTCATGAAATAGATTTTCCATCTCCTACCTTTTGCTCTTCCAGGTTACATCACCACCTGACGTGTCAAGAATCTAATAACCTTCCCCTCTTTTGATCATTTATTGATGAAAGGGACAATTCTTTTTTAACTTGAAAATAGCAAAGAACAAAATTTCATAAATAAATAGTCTGCTATCATATAATCAATATCTTAATTTATTTAATTTTAAATTAAAATTTTTTCCTGCTTAAATAGAAATTAATTTTTGATTTATTGTCCATCGATATTTAAGATCATTACAGCCACCCTTATTTTGAATAAAATGAATTATCATATTAAATTATTGAGCATGATTAGTTTTGATCCCTTAACCTTAATTTTGGGTGAACAACAATTAAAACAAATGAATTTCACATATAGTTTCCGGATATAGATAGATTTCTTATTATTTCTTATTATTTTCATGTGCTCTATCTGTTCTAGAGATTTGTTACGTTTATCTATCAAGTAGCGAACCAAGGCATCTCAGGACAATAGTGCTTATTTAAAGGTTGATTCTTAAGATTTTTCTTTCAAGTCTTAGAAATTTTGGATATAGAAATATGTTATGTCGAAATTTGTAGATGTAATTTGTTTTTAGTCACTAAGATATTGTATGTACCTAGTTCTGTAATACAATTTCATATTTTAGTTTAATTTTTTTAAAAAGTAGAACAAATTATAAAAATTATAAAAACTGATATAACCAATTTATTTTAGCAGGAAATCAAAAGAGCTAACCTAATACTGTGGTTGTTGATAACAACTATCAACTTAAGAATTTTATTATACATTTATATTGTATAGCAGGTGTGGCCAAACTATTAGCTTTTAGGGGTTACTTTTTCAATAAAATATAGTCTGCGGTCGACTATGGATATGGGCAAATAATTTTAAAATTTTAGAAGATAATTCAAGAAGATATATCGCCGATTTTAATTTAAAACCTTCACTTTTGGTCAAAAATTACATTTTCACACTATTAGAAAGAGAAAAACACGTTAGTTTATTCAAATTAATAACACAATTTCATAAAAAATGAATAAAAGTAAAAAGATACAACAGAATGTTCGCCAGATTTTCAATAAAATGGATTTTTAGTGAAATATAAATGAAAATTATAATTAATTTTTATTTGGTATCATGTTTACACTTGAAATAAACATTTTCTGATAACAATATATAAAACGCATATCAAAATACTCGTTATTCAATGTAGGTTCATTTTCACTAGCATTATATAATTTTATGATGCTTCCTTAATTAAATATTAATTATTGAATTTTGACAGATGCAATGTGATTTCGGCTGCCATTTTGAATGACGTCAAATCTTTGGATTAATTATATTAAATGATTATTCTTTGCATATCTCTTCTCTCAATACATTAAAATTATTTTTGATTCTTGTATTTCTTGTATTATAACTATTTCCATGCTCATTTTTCTTTGTTTAATCAATATTTAATGAATAAAGTCTTTGCCATGTATTGCTTATGGGCTGAATTTTCGTAGCCTTCAAGTGAATTTCTTTCCTATGTATTTACTAGTTGATTAAACAGTCTCACCTGATTGGGCGATGACTAGTAATTCTTTTGTCTGAGTTCAAATCTATCAATTTGTTTATTTTTTATAATTTTAGATTTTTAAAGATTTTTAATAATATAAATGTTAATATAATATTATTTAAATTAATTATTATGAATATTAATTAATTTTATTAGTATTATGTTAATTAATTAATTCCTTAGATAATAAAAATACAAAAGAAAATTAAAATATATATATACATATACATTAATATGTATTTATTTATTTTATCTTATTTTGGCAAATCATCCATTTTTAGAATTCAAATCGATTCTATCACTAATTTTGAAAATATTACCTTTCTTATTATAATATCTAGTCAATCATTTATTAAAAAAATTGTAATTGGAAGGGCTGTTATTTTTCATTTAAATTTATAACTTCAATTAAAATAAATACTTCATTTTGGAATGGATATGAGAGGAGGGGGAGGCGAAATTTGGGTAGAGTAGAGTAGTCTAGGACTAAACGGTGTATTGAGAAAGGGAAGCCCTTGGATAATAAGTATATAAATTATCGGAATAAGAAAAATATAATAAAATTTATGGTATATAAAAGATGTAATAACATATATATATATATATAGGATGATTATGATCTAAAATTATCTTTTAATAAATTTAAAAATAATATCCCGGGTAGCGAGTAGATTCTTTTCTATAAACCTAGTAGAAAAGAATTCTATTTCAGGGATTGGCGTCCCTGCCCTCACGTGAGCTCATGATTTCTTCTAAATCCCTCTTCTACCTGGAGGAATCATGTCCTTTACCCATTGACGCCTTTCCATCCATTCCCTTACTCTTACTCTCTCCCCCCCTCCCCTGATCATTCAAAAAATGAAATTTATTTGAATGAAGGAGAATACCTAGCATAGCTTCATTAAAAAGAAAAAAATTGAAATCTTGTCTCTTATAGGAGACTCTATAAGAGTCTCCTATATATATTTGAATTACCCCCCTTCGGGGGGTAATTCAAATATATCCAGATCACGTCAACTCTCCGACTAGCAAAACCCGTTATATTCACGAGTGAGACATGTCTTATATGCCTCTGAGAGGACCCACCTCTCCTACGCTTCATATTAGTAAAAACTTGGAACTCATATTTATAGAACTCTTTGGAGAATTAGGAAAAACCAATCAAATCAATGTTTTTCATTTTAGTAAAATTTTTGACTAAATCTTGAAAATGGTGACCAAGACCAATCCATTGACCATAATTTTAGCCAGATTCTAAATAAAATTTATTTTTTGTATCATTAAATGGAAATTTTTAATTAATTTTAATATTGGTTTATTTTTACAGTTCAACAAAAATCTTGCCTCATAACAACAGATAAAACCTATACGAATAGATTCATCATGAAACGTAGATTCATTTTCACTACTATTATATAATTTTACGGTGCTTCGTTGATTAAATATTAATTATTGAATTTTGACAGATTGAAAAGATTTGCCGCCATGTTGACCCCCTCCGCCACCTCTTCTCACCTCACCGCCCCCCACCCATCCTCCCTCCTGGCCTGTCTGCCTGCCTGCCGGGGAGCAGCTTCGAGCGCATTTAGTTCGCATTCCCTTTCCAGTCGAAGACGTTGACCGGCGTCACCACCGAAATCATCCCTCAATCAAGAATTAATTGTAAATTTATTTATTCCTATTAATTTAAATGAAGTTTAATAAATTTTAGAAAAGATTAAAATTAAAATTTAATTTTATAAAATATAGATTTTTAACTTTTCATCATCATCATGCATTGGAATAATAGTTAATAATTCTTCTGTAACCAACATATCATCGAAAACCATTCGAATAAAAACACATAATTGTGCAGCACCGATATAGTCCATAGATTCGTCAAACTGCAATGATAATAAAACGCATTTATTAATATTTTCATGTAAAATGTCTTCAAGATTTCGGCTCATTCCTTCTGTTCTATGCATAATTGTATTTCGCGATAACGACATATTTTTGATTGATGTCATTATTTCAGATTTATTTTTAAAATTCTGAAACAATTCTTCTCCAGCTTTAATGAATGCCTCTTTCCATATTTCCCCATCTTGAAACGGTTTGCTGTGTTTAATCAAAGTTTCAGCAACTTTGAATGAAGCAATCGTAGCTGTCTTCGAATTTGTATTGTATTTTGAAAATCTATTTTGTTGTACAGTTATTTGTGCCCTCAGTTGTTACACTTTTGCTTTTCTTAACGCAGTGCCACGTGGATAATCTTCTTCGTAATTTTTATAATTTGTTAGATAATGTTTTTTAACGTTTTCTTTCTTAGACAAAGCTAGTGTTGCATTGCAAATAAAACAGATACATTTACATATCTTTCATCATAGTAAAGAAATAATCTTCTTCCCATTCACTGTGATAATGATACGTTTTTTTCCGGCTTGTACTTGGATTATTCATTCTAAAATAACAGGGTTAAATATTATTTTAGAATTTACTTACTAAAGATATTATTACGAAATATTTAATACAATAACTAACATACTTCTGTTCTCTAACACACACTGATACTGATATGCGCCCTGACTATGTTCGCTACAGAGAAAAAGCAATTTGAGACACACGGCCTCACAGCTACCAATTAGCGCCGACAGAGCGCGTTCAGTAATACTACATTGTTTATCTTATCAGCATAAATATAAACAGTATGTGTATGTTTCACAAATAATTTATTATTGTAAGATTAAATTATAGAATTAAGAATTTCAAACATTTATTTAAGTTATAACAAATTGTCCAACTTTGGCTTCGCGTGCTACTTTTAAAGCCTTTGCGGTCGACGTGTTGGCCACCCCCGTTGTATAGAGTCCGTCATTTTCAAGCGTCATGAGTTCTAGATTTGTCTCTTTGAGGCTTAATTAATACAATTATCTATTTATTTTTAGTCTTTTATTGATTCATCATTTCATTTTATACAATATTATTCTTTGTGAACAATTGTTGCCTTCTGATGCAAGAAATGTAATCTTATTACGGTCGCCGTGTTCTCTATTTTATTTTAACCATTAATAAAAAATATAAAGACAAATAAAATCTATTAATTGAGTTTAAAGAACGGATCTGTCGATATATATATATATATTTAAAGAAAAGAAATAAATGACCTTTTATCATATGTTAATAGTAAAGTATATTATTTGATATACTCATTATTTATTTACATTTATTTACAGTTAAAATATTTATAATTATAAAAAGATACTTTAACTTATGAGCTATTAAGTAATTGTTAACAATTTAATTATATACTTATATATTTAAAACTTAATCTAAATTTACTTATGCTATTTTATTTACAGTTTTTTTTTACAGTTTCTTATATCTAATGAAAGCGTGGGCTTGATGAAATTAATGAAATAATTAGGTGTAAGAGTAAAGGATGAGAAAAAATGTTACTATTTATATTTGAATAGATGAGATGATTGCAGAATTGATAAGTTGAACTTGAGTGAATGTTGTGAATAACAGAAGATAAGCAGATTCCAAAAACGATGAAGATGTTGCTTTCTGATAAGCGATTGAAATCGAGATCAAAAACAATTATATGAAGAAGAATGTGTCTTTCGGATCTTGAAAAAGCACAATAGCGTTGGAATTAAACATATTCCAAGAAACTAGTAAAGTCTTCATTCAATTATAAATACAAGAAATTTAATACTAAATAATAACAAATAAATATGGGGAAGGAGATAGAAAGAAGAATATAGAAATGAAGAAACGAAGTATATAGGAACAAAAAAAAAAAATCAAACTAGAGACATGAGAGAGATGGGAGAGGGTAGGGGTTGGACCAGGATAGGGACTTGGAAAATGTGGTTGCTGCAGCCAAGAACTTTCGAGCTCAGTAGTGTCATAGAGATAGATAGATATGAAGATATCGCAGGTACTTGCTTTATTTAAAAGGGATTTTGAACTGAAGGAGAGAGAGTTAGGTATGTTTTGGTACGTGCTTCCGGCTGGTATTAAATTATAATATATTAATATTTTTAAACGAAGTGACTTCGACAACATAATTATTATAATTAAACAATCATGCCTTTCCCGGGATGGACCTCTCATAAATGATTCCAAACGGTCTTTGTTGGGCGATTCTTTTCCATTCAACTTCTGCTGTCTTGATTATGTCGTCAGTCCATCTTATCCGTTGTCTTCCCCTTATTCTCTTCTTGGCGAGTGGACACTTTTCTTGACCCTCTTGTATTTCATACTAAATTAATATTGGGCATTTTTGTTTATCTATAGATGTCTTAGATTATGACACGATCTCTTCTTTTTACTTCTCGGTTATTTGTGCAGTTTCTAGTCTTCTCATTATTTTCCCTGTCAGAGAACATGCACTCCATAATACAATCATTGCAAAATTATTCAATGCATAATGTTTATTAATTAACTCATTGATTATTATATATATATATTCAGATTTTTTAAAGGTTTAGTAGATGGATGGATTGAATATAATATAAAATATTATTATCTTTTTCTTTACTTTCAATTTTATGCTTATATAAACTGTTTTAAAATATCACCAACAAAAGTGGAATAAATGTCAAGGACAAACCTTCTGTGTCTCATCATTGTTTGTCATTTAGTTTTCAAGTGAAGTACCGTAACCGAGCGAGAGCTCAAACTAAGAGAAGAAATGTGAGGGTGCAGTCGAGCCGAGATCAATACAGAACAAACGCCATAGCCACCGCAACAATCCCCTGAATGTTCCCTCTCTGTCTTTTTCTTTTCTGTCCCTTTCACCTTTCTCCATTTCTCAATTGCTTAGTCCACACTTTCCAATGCAACGTGCAGCCTGCACTCAATTGCCAATGGAGTTACTTCACAAGGGTCATAGATTCGACAAATAGTACCTCTCTTTCAACCCAACTACCCATCAGATGATATGATATCGATGATCAGTTGAGGTCTTTTGCACAATAAAATTCGAAAAATCATCCCAAATAAATCCTACTTCTTATTTTAAAGATCTATTTTATCGACCCTTAAGATAAGTATATTTATATCATCAGAATAAAACCTTCTCAAATAACTTATTCAAATTAATCAAATTTTATTAATTATTAATTATTATATTTGGAAATCCTTGTATTAGCAAAGTTAAATCCTAAGCATTCAATGGGAATAGTATTAAGAAATTAAATGGTTAAAAATTAATGAAATTAAACAAAATATGGCTGTTATCACTGATTTAATTAAATATAATTTTTTTAAAATTTTTGTATATACCTACATTAAACTTTTCCGTTCTAAGATCTTAGAATCTAAATAACCATATCTTGCCTTCTCTGATTTTGATCCTAGATAAGTTCCTGACAATACCTTTATTATACTCAGTAAATATAATCTTCCCTTATTTCGAACTTTGTTTTTGAATAGAATGAGGAATTAACCACCTTGAGCTTTTCGAGTTCACACACCAAATAAGAAAATTTCCCTTTCCTATCTACATTTTTACTTTATTTATCAAAAATTACAATTATTATCATAATATTTATTTGTTAAATTTAAAATAATAGAATTATATTATATTATAATATTATTATATTATATCATTCTTAGAAAGAGTTATAATAAACATAAATTTATATTCTTATTAAAATTTCAAATAAAATTATTATATTTCGATTTTTATTCCCTCTTTATTAATAAAAAATTATTATATAATAATATATAAACAAAACAAAGAGTACTTTATTCAAAGTAATTTTGTGAAAATTACTGTTAACTCTCTTTCAGGGTAAATCGATAACGATAAAAATTATAGATGAAATAGAAAACTAACATCAAAAGTTATTATGGATTAAAATTTTTTTGAAAAGATATCAAAAATCACTAGAGTATTTAATATATATATTAAGGTAAAATCATTTTTTTACTCTTTACTCTTACAAAATCTGAAGAAACAAATATTTTATTTTCCATAATAAAATTCATTGTTTTCACACCAAATTTCACATGTGGAGATTTTTACATATCTCGACGAATCATGCATTTTCTTAGCAGAAAAAAGTATTTTTAGCATGATGTCCGTCCATATAGATGTGTACAGCTTGAACGGCTCAACGGATTTTGATGAAATTTGGTATATTTACTTAATTAGCATCAGTATGATGAATTGTTCAACTTTTGGTGCAAATCCGGAAACTGGAAGTGGTAGAATCGAGAAAAATCATCTTTATTAGTTTTTTCTTAATTTAAAATTATATGACGTCATCCAGCCATTCATGACGTCACAACCTGGTCTTACATATATATTATAAATAAAATAATATTAAAAATATTTATGTTATATGCCTATCTGTTTTTTATTACATTAATAGATATATTAAAATTATTTGAAATTGTTTCTGTAGCTGGAAATTAATTTACTTCAAACCGTCGGTCGGTTCGGACCTGGCCACAGGTCAACTTATTTAATACGTAAATGAAAATTTTATTTCAATCTAAAAAAAATATGATTTATAATTTAATATATATTTATTCAATATAAATAATATAAAGAATATATATCTTTATTTCATTATTTAATCCCTTTTGTCAACATAAACGTATAGATTTTAATTTCTTTATTGGATCAATACTTGAACGATATATTCCGGAAGGATAAAGTGTAATGGAATCATGATTATTAAAGATTATTTTTATGAATTCGTAATCCCGTCCCTTCCGCTGCTTACTCGATTCTCGACATTCTCTCTTCGCCCACCTCCAAATCCACCCTACCTCTTTTTACTTTCACGGTATTCTATTCAAGATGTGGTTTGATCTTTGTGGCTTTCTCAAAAGTTTTTATCCGGAGCATGAACAAAATGAATAAAAAAAAATCGGATTCAGGTTTTTTTTACTTTTATTTCTTTTGATTCGATTGAAAATAAATCCATTACTGATTTTCATATTGAAATGCTTATTTTTGAAAATCCTTAGTATGAGAGGAACAGAGGGAGAGAGAAAGTCTTTTTAAATGATAGACGAGATAAGAATATCAAAAACTCATCTGTTTTCTAAAAAAAAAACAAAAAAAAAAAAAAAAATTAGATAAAGCTCTTTTATTCAGCTTTTATTTAAATATCTACGAATTTAATATTCGATAAAGAAGGCTTTTTAACAAATAAAGCTACATAAACCAATATAATATAAATCTAAATTTCTGCGAAAATATTTATTTATCTATAGAAGAATCAATTCATTCAAATACATATTATGAAACTTTTAGTATATAATCTTTAGTATGTGACAGCTGTCAGCAAACGAAAAATCAATGTCAGATTTATAATATAGCAAGAGGCTAAAATAATTCTCACAACAATAACACCTCTGGTTTTGTTAATATATAATACATACTATATATACCTATGTTAATTTAAGAATTATAAATTATATAAACTTTCTAAGAAAATTCAACTATGGGGCAGTTGTAATGACCCACGATTTCTGTGAATTGTATTATAAGTAAATTATGGGCGCCAGACTTTGGGTAAATTGTCTTTATCCCAGAATACAAAAGGGTGAAAAAAAATTAAGGGAAAAGAAAAACAAATAATGTTCGCATTAATACACTTTAATTAATAAAAAAAAATTTTAAACAGATTAAATATAAGACATTTAAATAAAAAAAATAAGATAATGTAATTCACTATTATTACAGGGAGTAATAGGAATAGTTATCACAGGGTGTGATGATAAAAAAAATAATTATATCGCGGGACGTGTTAGTTTCAAAGTCATATCAGGATGAACTGCCAATTCTCAACTGATTAAATTATAAAAACTTGGAGGGAGATGGTTCCTCCCCTTGGTCGAAATATTATATCTATCTACATATATTACATTTTAACATTAATGCGACAAAATAACTTTGTTAATATAATAAGAAAAATAGACAAACAAAATAAAATGAATAATAAAATAAGTTGACCTGTGGCCAGGTCCGAACCGACCGACGCGACGGTTTGAAATAAATTAATTTCCAGCTACAGAAACAATTTCAAATAATTTTAATATATCTATTAATGTAATAAAAAACAGATATGGATATAACATAAATATTTTTAATTTTATTTTATTTATAATATATAGCTGAAGTAGCCGGCGTTACCCGGCGTTACCCGAGGCTGTGACGTCATGAAGGGCTGGGTGACGTCATATAATTTTCAATTAAGAAAAACATAATGAAGATGATTTTTCCCGAGGATAAAACCAATACATTCGTGGTGATATGTAAAAAAATCTCCTTATGTGAAATTTGGTGCGAAAATAACCCTTCCCTTCTTATCGTCGATCGCTAATACTACCACTTCCGGTTTCCGGATTTGCACCAAAAGTTGATCAATTCATTCGACTGGTGCATTAAGTAAATATACCAAATTTCATCAAAATCCGTTAAGCCGTTCAGGCTGTACACATCTATACGGACGGACGGACAGACATCATGCTAAAAATACTTTTTTCTGTTAAGAAAATGCATGATTCGTGGAGATATGTAAAAATCTCCACATGTGAAATTTGGTGTGGTGTGCTCCCTTACTATCGTCGGTCGGTATAAAATAAATAAAAATATAAATACTTTGTCCGTTACAACTTTCAATATTTTATTACTTTTTTCTACTTTTTGTTATAATTGATATATTATTTCTAATATTAATATTAATATTTCGATAAATAAAAAAATTTGACCAGTTAACGATATAAATTAAAGCACCGAAGGATTTATCAACAAATTGTATTGAATGGATTTATTTTAAGTTTTATATCTGCAAAAACATTCTTTTATTTATGTCTACCATCATCTTTAATTCTATACTCTCATCATTAAATATAAATGGATACAATATGGACTTTGAACCGATATCCCTTTCAAAGCAATAAAAAGTGTAATTAGCCTTCACTGTATCTGACTTCTTTATAATAAAGCAAGTATAACGAACCTCGCCCCCATCTTATTTGGTCTTGCTAATTGGCATCAGGAGGTACAATTAGTTGTTTTTTTCCCTCCTGAAGAGCTCATAAGCCAAAGGAATACAAATACAATAAAAAAAGATTTATTTTTGTTACAACGAACGATGCAATTAACATTATCTGAGAATTAAACATATCCGTGATATGTTTATTTTTTTTTTTTTTTTTTTTTTTGTCTTTTCATTTCCCAAAGGGCGTTAGACATAATAAAAATTCAGAAAAAAATATTTATCTTTATTAGTTGTACATGTAATATATTTTTTTTTACCAGAAACCATTGCTTTTATATTAATTTAAAACTCACATAAAATAAATCAAATTATTGTCCAGGATTAAATTTATAATTTGTTTAATCTTGAAGATAATATTTGAAGATTGTACCGCCTAAAACTTTTACAAACAAATGCGATTTTCAAACCTATTATTTTTTTAATTTATAGACCCTTATGTAATAATTTCACATATACTTGTTAATTTATTTAATTATTTATTAACTAGCTCAAGCCACTTTTGACGTTTACAGATGCTCGATAGTAAACTCCTGAATTGCCGAAATAAAATGAATATATGATATTATATTGAAAAAATCTGTCCTATGACTAAATAGTCAAATTTTAATTTTATAATTTAGCCCTCTTAAATAGAATATTATTGCACACACAAGTTATATATTAAATAAATATATATTAATATTGAGATTCAATAGTCAAAATATGGATATTTCACCCATTTCTTAACTTCCTTGAACTCTACCCGATTGTTTTATAGGTCCAGACTCATTTTTACTATCTCGCCAAATATGTAGACAAGATTACGAAAAAAAATGATTTGAGCTAGAATAATGAAATTTGGTACACCGGAATTATTCAGAATTCCTAGATTTCTAACAACTTTTTAGAAATGTAGCCCATACGGAAGAGGGTCATTACTTACTACGTTTTGATTTTTTTTCCTCTAAACTGACCGTAAAAATAAAAATATATGTTTGGTAGTTTTTCACGTGATTAAAAATTGTATAAAACTGCTATATATAGAATTTCAGCTTGATTGAATCTCTGAAAGTTCCGAAATTAATTTTTGAAATTTTTTAACGTGACGTGGTGTCATCAACAAAGAGCCAAAACGCGCTGGTTTAATAAATATAATTTATTAATTTTAATTTATAATTCATAATTTTAATTAAATTTAATATAAATAAAATATATGCTATTTAATCCAATTCAAATTTGGAAGATCGTCGAGTGGAGACACTCCAGATTTTTTAAATACAAATGATAATATCTTACTTTTAATATAAACGAAGAAATGTATTTATATATTTGGTTATGTATTCTATATGATTAGAATAGAATCACAAACAAACACGGAATAACGTTTTTTTAATTATTATTAGTTGAAAATCATTAAGGTAATATGTTCATTTGGCTTGTTTTAAAAAAAACTAATAACGATTAAATTAATTACCATAAAAGGAAATAGTGGTGGAAAGAAAATTAATGATGATTTAATAAACAAATCAAACAAAATATTATTATTAATTATTTTAAATTTTAAACAAAGGACATTTTCAATACAGATATTATTAATAATATTATTATTAAAAGTTGCTAATTTTTGTATTTTATTTTTAATAACGAAAATTATTAAATTTAAATCATACTAAGATTCATTGATTGGTAAGGTAGAGTGGTAAAATTTATGTTTCGCGCTTTTCAACATTGACATTAGTTTCCAATGATCAATCTTAATAATAAATGTTTTTTAAAAGTATTTTTATTTGCTCGCTAGTAGGCCATTTAGTAACAAACCAAGTCCGTTCGTTTTTCTAGTCTGTGAAATATGGAATCCGACACAGAAGGTTGCCTTCGAGACATAAACTTCTGATTTATTTGCAGTGCTTTTCACCCTCGTTCTATACACGATAGTATTAGTAGACTCATTGCTAGGCAAATTCGAGAGGGAGACAAGCAATGCAGATAATTCAACATCTATTCTAGTAGTATATAGTAATTGCTTTTCTAACTTAAATCAATAGATTGTTGAGTTTTCCTATTAAACAATACCGCCTGGAAGGTTTTCTTTAATATAATAACACATAAATTTTAAAGTAAAAATAATTTAATTATTATTAAAAATAATTGAAACTAGTCTTCGGCGCTCTTCACACCTAGACGGGGGCTCCGCCCCCTGTACCAGCTAGTGGTACATAGTATTTGGTTGAAAGTAGTAAAAGGTTTTCATCCATTTTGTTTCAATCAGTATATTACATAAAACATTCATTTCTTTTTGTGTTCTTATTTAAAATATATTTTAAATTATATAATTAGTTAATTAATTTTCTAGGGATCTCTCAAATAAAACGCTGGCATTTAAATTAAAAATGGTGACAAAATTAAAAATTAAATGCAAGCGTTTAATTTAATTAACTAATTCATTTTAATTAGGCTCTTTATTCAAAGTATCTAGACCATTGTTGTTGAAGTGCTAAGTAGGCGGTCCCTTGTAGAACCCCATCATGAAGAAGAATATACTTATTGAGGCTAAGAGAAAAATTATTTTCTAGTATTTAGTGCATTTATAAATAAAACACTGTAACTTAATTTTTTTTTAATTATTTATTTTATTTTTAATTTTTTAGTAAATAAATTTTTAAGGTTTTAAGTTTTATTTGAATATACTTTGAGATTATAAATGATTTTTAATGATGGGTTAAAATTTATTTATTAAATTAATTAATTAATTAAGAAAATGAAATCTTTATTTCATATTCATGTTTTGTCATCCAAATCTGAAAAGTGTGCAAAGTTTTAGTTCGCTTGGTCAACTGCAACTGTATTAAAAATGAGTTACTAGATTTGAACCATACAGACAACCAAGCAAGTTAAATAAAACACTGTAAAAAAAACTAAAAATTTGAAATTAAATTAATAAAAAAAACTTTTTAATATACACGCATTTTAATAAAAAATAACTTAGAAAATAGAAAATATAATATAATAATATTAAATTCTTTACCTACTATTTATGTTCATATGCGCCCACAGTGTTTTGTTGGGCATATGTAAAGGATAATATTCAAGGTTAAATTGATATTTTATTTTCTATTTATTAGGGCATTCTTGATTAAAAAGCGTGTATATATTAAAAAGTTTTTTTATTAATTTATTTAAGAGAGTACTCCTGATGAAACAAAAATTATATAAAAACAAAAATCTCTAGTAAATTTAATTCTTATCAAAGAAATCTGAATAAGTAATTTCTATGCTGACTAGTATTAATTGTGTCTTGCGTCATTATCATAGAGAGAAATTCAAGGATAGGGATTTCATATTGAGGATAAGTATCATAAGGTCCGAAATGAAAACAATTTAAGAAAAATTCAACAAATTTTTTTTTAATATAATTTTTTTTTAGAAAATGTATTTAACGGATGAATTGAAAAATCGTGAAGGCGAATAAGATTTCTTGTCATGGATTCATATGTAAATCATTTCTAAATGACATCATTTATGGGAATGACAAGAGGCTGCTGGTTTGATGGTTCCATTAGCGAGCAAGGAGGTAGACGTACCAGCCCCCTTAATTCATTTGCAGATAATCACATAGCAAGCTACACCCTTCAAGTCTTTCCGGGCCCCCATGCCTAACGGAGAGACCCTTCCAAGTCGCTAGGAATATGCGTCTGGCAGATTCAAGCCATTCCTTGGTTTCCTTTTAAGGGCACTGTCAAGTTCAGCAATGCTTAAAAAAAATAGTATTTCGTACGTCTTTTCTGACAGATGTCAAGATGTACTAAAACTCTATAACCAAAGAGAGTTCGTCATTTCCAGTACAATTAAATCATTTGTATCGTTTTCATATTTACTCATTATGAATATATAATTATCTTTTAAAAGATTATAATTAATCATCTACCGATTTAACTAAAAATAACAACATATAATTTAATTAAAATCATAAGAATAACAAATAAATTATTTGTAGTCTATAGTTTATTATTTTTTTTAATAATATCAGGATGGACAAGGATTAAATTTAACTGTTTTTTTTCAAGGTTTTTCCTTCCTCGGGAAGTTAATTGGCCTCCTCCAATAGGGCTAGAATGGTTCATGAATGTTGAAAGATACCAAACAAGCAAAGTAACTAATACATCCAACGAGTTATTCACATTATGGAATATCGTTGGTTTACCCTCCCGGATGTTCATCCCAGTTGTCCTTCCTCATCGACTCAGAGCAAACAATTCATGAAATCCATACAAATCATCCTTTCATATAATCATGGCATTTGCCCTAATATACCTAAGTAATAATTAGAATATATAACGGCTCCCTTTGATATGAAGCCGCCTTGGCTTAGAAACATTAAACATATTATATTTATGACTGTAACATGCAGCCAACGGACGTGGAAAAGGAATAAAATAATCAAAAATGTGACAGACAAATGCGCCAAACGTTTTTCGTTATTTATGAAGAAATTCATCCATAAAATTTGCCAGGCCTATAGAAAAATTATTTTATTCTTTTTTAGTCCATGAGAAAAACGTTATTTTATAAAAAAATTTTATATTTATATTATTTAAGGTTTACTTTCTAAATGGAGTTACTTTCCAGTCAGATACACAGACAATCTATCTAAAATATTAAAATAATTATCTGATATATTAAGTCATTGCCGATTTCATTCATAGATGACTTCAGTTGAATTTTTAGGTTTGCCGACGTAGTCCAAATGTAAAACACATTTTGGTATTTGATAGTTGGCAATTCAGTTGTCAATCAGTAAAAAAAGTTTTTTGATCGGTTCCGTAGTTTTCGTTTGACGTTCGTTGAAAAATGGAAGATCAAAAGGAACATTTTCGTCATATTTTGCTTTATTATTTCCGCAAAGGGAAAAACGCATCGCAAGCTCATAAAAAGTTATATGCTGTTGGTGAGATTACAAAGTAATTGTCTACTTTGAACTCTTACTACCCAACCGAACGATCAATTCTGTTGACTACATTGAACAACTAACGAAATTAAAAAATGCAGTTGAAGAAAAGAGGCCTTAATTGACAAATCGGAAAGGTGTTGTATTCCATCATGACAATGCAAGGCCACACACAACTTTGGTCACTCGGCAAAAATTATTAGAGCTTGGTTGGGATATTTTGCCACATCCACCATATAGTCCTGAACTTGCACCATTTGATTACTTTTTGTTTTGATCTTTACAAAACTCCTTGAATGGTAAAAATTGTAATAACGATGATGATATCAAATCGTACCTGATTCGGTTTTTGTTAATAAAAACCAAAAGTTTTATGGATGTGGGATTATGATGCTGCCTGAAAGATGGCAAAAGGTCATTGATCAAAAGGGGCAATACATTACAGAATAAAGTTATTTAGTTCCATGAAAAAATTGTCTTTGATTTTCTTAAAAAAATCGACAATTACTTAGTTGCCAACCCAATAAAAGTAAATAAATGGGAATTTTTAATTTATATCTAGAAGTTAGTTGTGTGTGTGAATGGTTTTATTATAATTATAAAACTCAATAAACTCAATTCTCGTTAAGAAGAGATAGATATATTTTCAAAACGATATATTTCTCTTGTAACATCATTAAGTGAAATTAAATAATTATTTTATAAAAAAAGATGTTTTTCACTTTAATCTGTGATAATAACTTCTATTACAATTTATTTTATTATTAAAAAAATCTGGAATGTCTTCACTCGACTATCTCATATTTTTGAATTGGATTAATTAACACACATATATTATATTTAAATTAAATTTAATCAGTTTCAATTCAATCAAGCTGAAATTCTATATATAGCATTTTTATACGATTTTTAATCATGAGAAAAACTACCAAACATATATCTTTAATTTTACGGTCAGTTTAGAGGAAAAAAAATGAAAACGCGTTGTAGGTAATGACCTACTTCTGGATGAGCTACATCAGCGGTTGCCAAAGTGGTGGTCCGCGAGAAAATTTCGTTGGTCCGCAGAAAAATGTGAAATATACTTACTCATCATGTTAAGTTATGTTTTAAGATGCATTAAAACATGATTCAATTCATAACAATACTATGAATAGTTTCATTTTATTAACTAGGTACATTTTATGTGTTCTTTGATCACAATTTTTATTTATAAATATATTTAACACTTAAAAAATCCTATTAGTGGTCCGCGGGATTTAAATTATGAATTAACTGGTCCGTGATGTCAAAAAGTTTGGCGACCGCTGAGCTACATTACTCAAAACTTGATAGAAAACTCCGAATTTTGAATGTGTGGCGTGATAGTAAAGAGTCCATGACTCATGAATTATAGAATGAGAAGGAGTCATTTCTATATCGCTAAAGAAATAATGTTACAAGCCAATATTTTTTAAAACAGGCTAATTAAAAAAATAATGTAAACATATTTTTAATTATAAATCAATAATTAATATATAATTATAATTATAATTGCTTCTCATTAAGTTATTGCTACGAAGGATCTTATTTCCCAAATCATCCTTGAATATTATAACTTGGATATTTATTGACACATGTTATTAATTACTTTAATTAAAAAAAAGATTAAGAAAAAAGATTTTTACTTAAAATAGGAGATTCATATAGATCGATTTTGAATCTGAAAAATCCCGTGAATTTTATTAAAACTCTTTCGACAGTTTTCAAGATTCATATAAATAAATAAAATTAAATGCGTCAAACGTTTTTCGTTATATATGAAGAAATTCATCCATAAAATTTGCCAGGGCTATAGAAAAATTATTTTATTCTTTTTTAGTCCAATAGAAGAACGTGTAAAAAATCTATAAAAAGTAATTATGACTATATATATATGAAATACTAGATCAAATAATGCTTAAATTTTGTTTTGTTTTATTTTTGTAGATACTGTAATTGTTTTACTTTCTTTAATTAGTTTAACTAATAAGCTATTATTTTTATTTTATTTCTTTTTTTTAATATTTTATAAGTGAAATTTAATTAACTAAAAAAACTAATTTAACTTTCTTTTTTGCGTTATTCTTAAATTAATCTTAGTTTTCTAGTAGATTATTTAATTTTAAATAAATAAAAAAAGCTGTAGCCTAAACATACTTACACGTAGATTATTTTACCTCCTCCTCTTTTTAATATATAAAAAAGAAATTGAAGAAAAATATTATTTTTTCTTTGTATGGAATTTCGCTATATAAAAATTAAAATATAGTATTTATTATATAAATTTCAACAATCTTACTCTCCACTAATGCCAAAGGGTGGTTACTAAATTACTATAACTAACAAGTTTTATATGTATACATGTATAGACATTGAGTATAATCTTTTACACATTTCATTAATAATAAATTTATTATTTTATAAAATTAGTTCCTATTTTAAATTATAATCCTTGTTTTATTAGATTATTTATGAAAATCGAATAATTTACTGACTAAAAACTCTAGGCATATAATCCATTTAGATACCAGAAGTGGTTTTGTGGTTACTAAAGGGCCAGAGAGTCGCTCAATCTCTTCGTATCCGTATTGTATATTTTCCAAACTCAATTCCAAAGTAGTCCTAGTATGAAAGTACATTCACCTTTCCCACACGTAGGTGAAGGTGAGTATATCCTCATTCAAAGTTAATCTTTCGAAAGACGCTAGCCTATTTGCACTAAAGGGTCTTAAAGTAATTTTGACCCGAGTTGATTAAGCCAGACCAACATTTTAGCTGAATATGAATAGAATTATAAATATTTCAATATATTTCTAAAATTTTCATAACTAGTAAATTTTTTAATTTAATGATGACTTCAATAATGATTAAAATTATATTCTAGATGAAAATCTGATTATTACTTAATATTTATTTAAAGCACTATAAATATGCAATATGTTCTATTATTTTTTATATATTTTACTTTTCTGAGTAACAAGTCCTTTAAAAATTCATTGTGTTTTTGTGAAAGCTCTTTTATTAGAAATGTTTGATATCAATAAATAATAATTATACTAAAAAAATGAATAATTAATATGATTTTAAAATCTTTACAAAATAGATATTAACTATGAAATGATAAGTATAAATAATCAAATATATAATTAATTTAAAAATAAAGAGGGGATTGTCAAAAGTAATTTTTCATTAAAAAAATAATAAAATACAAATAAAAAATAACAAATAATCATATCGAAGAAATTAATATTCTTACTGGAATGCTACAGAAATCGATTTAAATTTATAGATTTTTTTTTTTTTTTTTTTTGTTCCAGATTTTAAGATAAACAAATTATTTTTAATTTTACTGATATTAAGACCTTAAGTTCAAAAAAAATAATGAATGTATTACTTGGAAATATTCTTAATATTGCTATATGATATCATAATGTCAGTGGCGTACCTAGAACTTTTGCCGCCCGGGGCGATCTCCAGTTTGCCGCCCTTTTTATTATAAGTCAATCAAATAGTGGTATTTATAAATTAATGCACATAAATAAATTATTAAGTTATTTAATCAATATTAATTAATACACAGAGAGTAAATTTTTTTACACATATTTGTATGCACTCGTAAACATATTTATATAATATTTACTCTTCTAGCTTTCATACTAGAAAAATCGTGTATAATGCTCTCAAAATTTATATTTATATTTTTTCCGCCGGCCCTGCTTTTCAAAAGAAAAATCTATGATTTAAAAAAATATTGGTATATCACTTCAAAGTAATCATATAAACTTTTCAAAAGAAATGACATTTATAAACTGATATCAAAAAATTTTAGTTAGGAAAAATTGCCGAACAAAATCGTAAAGATGCGTTTACGAATTCAACGAATTTTAATGAATACAATAAAATAAAATTATTATCCTGTTCTTGGAATTAGAATTCAAAATTTACACTAAAATGCATTTATATACACCGAGGAATAATATTCGAAATCATATAGTTAATCATAATTTATATAAATCAAATAGTAAACTTATAATAATCATAATAATCATTTATTATTTAAGAAAGAAAAAAAATAAATATGAAATGAATAAGTTGCTTTTTACAACTATAACTAAATATAAAAAATGCCGCCCCAAGATAAGTGCCGCCCGGTGCGGACCGCACCCACCGCACCCCCCTAGGTACGCCACTGCATAATGTTATAAAATTATTGAATTTATGTATTTGCTTAAATAATAGAACGATTAGAAGTGACTTTAAGACTAAAGTTATTGATAGTTTCAGTAATTTCATTTAAGGAAAGCTTTTATTATTAATAAAATCCATTAATTATTTTTTTTGTTATATTTATTTATTTATTTATATTGTTTTATGAGACACGGTTGTTAATTATTTAATATGAACCAATTTTTTATATTTTTTTTTTCATTTTCATTTAATATTCTATTCTCCTGTTTATATTTTGAAGTGTAAATAAAATAATTTGCCCTTGAATAATTTGAATGTAAATTTTTATGGGAGCTTATAATATTTGGAATGGAATGTGTTTGTTATTAAAAATTCTATTAATGATGATTGTATAATTAAAACTTGCCTTTTAAATTAATGTTGATACTTAAGCTTGTTAGAAAGAAATTCTTAAATGATCAGAAGAAACCGGAAAAACGGAAATCATTCATTAAAATAAAATTTAGTTTAAATATTTTAAATGAAATTTAAAAAAAAAAAAATGTTTAAAAGGAAAGGAAGAATGAATGAAAGGGAAGGCGTCGAGCGTGAAATGAATGTCACTTTCGTTAACTTCGCTTTAAGTTGAACTAGTCATGAAAAACTTAATTCTTTGGTGGCGTGGAGAAAGACGAGCGTTAACGATTTCGGTTTCATCCGGAGCGGAATTTCACCGTCACGGATTCAAGGTTATTCACAAAAAATAAATATATATATATATATACTTGTTAATATACTTAATAGTAAACAAAAGATCACTTTCTCCAGTCACCTAATTAAAAAGCGTAACTACAGTATTTTTATTTTGAAATAACAAAAAAATTAGAAAAAAAATATATAACTTTTATTCTTTTTATTTTTATCTTGGTTTTACTTAATAAAATAATCAACAAATATTAACAAAAAAAAAAATCAACAACAACAAACAAACATTAATAACAAATAATAAAAAAATGCCTGAAAAAGGCTGACCAGTATGGAGATGGTTGATCTTCCGCGAGCAACCGATTTATCATTTTTTTTTTAATGATGATGACCATGTCCTCCGCTATGTTGATGTTTTCCCACATGATGGTAAATGTATTTGACAACTGGTACTTTAACGGGGTAGGGTTTTTCAACGGGCACTGGAATATGTTTCTCGATATGAACGGGGAAAGGTTTCTCCACCGGATAAGGGACAATTTTCTCTACATGAATAGGAACGTGCTTTTCAACTGGAACTTCCACCGTTTTTACAACAGGCACCTAAAACATTCGAATTGATATTTATTAATTAATAATTATTATTATATATAATTATATTCTCTTTAATAAATTATTGTCATTTAATTTCTAAAATTATTTTATTTATTGGTGAACATACATACTCCATATCCCAAGGATTCGAATTACATCAAAATTAATTTAAAATTTAAAATGGATTATAGAACTTTCCAACTTTACTAAGACAATAGGAGAGAACCAAGTTCATTCCTGTTATTTTGGAGATTTATATGTTAATAAAGGTATATTTTTTTTATTATTTTTAACTTTTTTTATTTGGTGATCCATCGTTTTTTCGAATTTCCAATCACACACTTTTACTATTTCAGCTACTTGTGAATTTGTCCAAAGCATGGTGTTAATTATATTGGTGGGGAGACCGAGTGGGAAACGGCCTCTTGGAGGATTAATGACGCGGTGGGTGGATAATGTAGGAAGGGACGTAAGAGAGATGGGTGAGGGTAGGGATTGGAGGGTTGTAGCTCAGAATAGGGATATTTGGAGAAGTATGGTTGCTGCGGTTAAGAACTTTCGAGTTTCGTAGAGCCACAGAACTAGATAGATTTGAATTTGTCTAATGTTAAATATAAATAAAAAAGAATAATCTAAAAATATGTGATGATTGAAATCCCGATGATCAGTGAATAATAATAAAATAAAAAATAAATAAATAAAATATATAAAAAAAAAAATTTTGTTAATTAATCTAAAAGAAATCAAAATGTTTGTTGGATATATTTACCTCCACTCGTTGAGGTACCTGTACCGTCACAGGATAGGGTTGTGGCACAGGAATTGCCACTTTATGTGGCACAGCAACAGGGATGGCATGGGGCACTGGGATTTTAACAATTTTCACTTTTTTCCCATGCTCTTCAATATAGGATTCACCAAAATCTTCGCCAATTCCAGAATCCCATCCATGACCTGCGGATGCGATTTCAAGAGTGCCAGCTGCATCGGATCCACCGCCATGGTTCTGCCAACCCCCTGAAGAAAGTTCAGCCCCACCTGATGACCATCCTCCATGCTCGATACCCCTTTTCATAAATGCCGAGCCCATCGAGAAAACACACACAATCAAAAGACACGTCTGAAACAATAGAACGCAACAATTATTTTTAAATAATATAAAATTTACAAATTATTGTTTAATACATAGGTACTATAAAGAAAATAACTTTTTATAATCAAATCTTTTATTTATTTATTTAATATTCAGCAAAAATTATAATTTTTTTTGAAGTCAAGAAGCTAATTTATATACCAATAATTATTATCGCTTTATTTAATTATATAATGATGAATTATTAATTAATTTAAATCCAAACCTCTGTAATCAATTTTATTGATTATTATGCTATTTATACGGAAAAATAACATTTATTTTAATTATGGTATTGATATATCAATGTATTAATGTACACGTAATTGCGTAATTGATTCAAAGAATTCAAATATAATTAAATAAATAGTGTACGATTTAAATATATTACTCCAAATAAATAAATATAGGTATATTGTAAATATATTCATATATGGAAAAGAATGTGAAGCGTTTTAATAGTCATTAATCAAATAAATAGCAATATTCCAAAAAAAAATAAAAGGGAAAGAAATTAGATTGACATTTTTTTTGAAGATTTAGAGATTCTATACAAGTATACAAATATAATTACGATTTTAAATAAGTTGACCTGTGTCCAGGTCTGAACCGACCGACGGTTTGAAGTAAATTAATTTCCAGCTACAGAAACAATTTCAAATAATTTTAATATATCTATTAGTGCAATAAAAAACAGATAGGCATATAACATAAATATTTTTAATTTTATTTTATTTATAATATATATGTAAGACCAGGCTGTGACATCATGAATGGCTGGATGACGTCCTATAATTTTAAATTAAGAAAAAACTAATAAAGATGATTTTTCTCGAGGATAAAACCAATATAAAGTGCATGAATCGTTGTGATATATAAAAAAATCTCCTCATGTGAAATTTCGTGTGAAAATAACCCTTCCCTTCCTATCGTCGATCGCTAATACTACCACTTCCGGTTTCCGGATTTGCACCAAAAGTTGATTCATTCACCATACTGATGCATTAAGTAAATATACCCAATTTCATCAAAATCCATTGAACCGTTCAAGCTGTACTCATCTATACGGACGGACAGACATCATGCTAAAAATACTTTTTTCTGTTAAGAAAATGCATGATTCGTGGAGATATGTAAAAATCTCCACATGTGAAATTTGATGTGAAAACAATACCTCCTTTACTATCGTCGGTCGGTAAAAATGAGAAAATAGCTTAGATTTAATATTCATATTAAATAAAAATATATAAAAAACATTTCAAGATTAGAAATCGAAACTTTCCGATTCTAAATCATTATTTGAGTATATTCGAAATAGCTCTGGTTCGTTTAGATAAACAATTATTCAGTGAATTCGATTAAAGTTATTATTCTGATTAGATTAATAGTGAAATGATTCACATTCACTTTCTAATCCTTTTTCAAATGCATGACTTCTACTTGAAAAGCAATGTTTATTTCATGTACCAATAATTATTCTTAAATTTTTACCAAAACGGATCAATTTTAATGACAACAAACACTTTCACCGAGTTAATATTTTTGCGATCATTTGTTTTTTTCCTAATTCCGCTCCTCATCCCCTCTTCTACCTGGTTGATTCAATTAATTTCATTTGTTTCCTTCTCTATCCATTAACAATTTGTATTATCATTTATTTTCAAACGATCTATCAGAGACAATTAAAAATAATTTATTCATTTTCGAATTAATTGAATAGAGTAAAGGTTTCTTTTATTTATTCTATTGTATTTTTTTTTTAATCGAAAATGATAATTAAATGTATTCTTGTATAGAAAAATGAATTGTAATGTTTAATTTATGAATTACTCGCTCAGTGAATACTATTCTTTATTATTAGAAATAAATATAATATAATAAATACATTCCAAATTCCCTTTAATGATTTATTGATCAAAGTAATAATAATTATATATATATATATATATATATATATATATATATATAGAGAGAGAGAGAGAGATAAAGGATAAAGCAAAACTAGTGAAAAAAAAGAAGGAAATAATCAATAGATCAATATAATACGTATTACCTATTAATATTTTATTAATTAATATAATATCAAAATTTTCAATCAACAATTTTACTTTTTTTTTAATGACCATCAATCCATATAAGCAGAAATGGCAATTATTTAAATTATTATTTATTTTTTAATTAATTTTTTAAGTTATTATTTTTCGTTCGCTTGTGTATAAGTTTTGCGGTCCAAGTTTAGAACCAAAACAAGAATTGAAAATGTTTGCCCGGCTATACTGTCTGTTCTTTGTAGTTATTCAGATCACACACAGTGCAGTGTAAATGATGAATATCCAAAGAATTGAATCAAAATCAACAATTTATTACATTGAAATAATGTATTTATTTAATTTTTATTCACAATTTTATGAAATGTTTCTTGTGGCATTTTGACAATTTTGAACAGAGTTTTATTAAACTTTGGATTTTATAGTCTTTTACTAGATTACCTAGGTTATTTAGTAAAAAGGTAAAATTAGAGATAATTATACAAAAGAAAAGAGATAATTAACATATAATCATTTTAAATTGAAATAATAATTTAATTAATTGTCACCATCTGTCATATAAATGAAATCAGGTATTCAGATATTTTTTTTTATCTATATTATAATTATTTTTAATTAGTATCATTTTATTATTAATTAAACGTAATTTTTCTAATTTTATTTTAGTATAGAACAAAAATATTATCTTTTAATCGATTAAATGTACTTATTTTTTTTAATTTCGTTAAATTAAGTATAGAAGAAGAATTGTTTAATAATAAGTTCCTAATATTTTATTTTTTTTTTTTCATCTTGAAGTATTTTGATAAATTAATGAAAATAATTTTATAATTAATAGGTAAATAATATACATAATTTAACATTATATTTAATCTTTATTATATTTTTACTTTTATATTTTACCCTCAGTATAATTTCTCTAATTTAATTAATAATTTTTTATAATTTTATTAAATAAATTAATTTTGTTTTTTTTTATTATTTAAGTCAATTATTTATAAAATATTTTTATATTTAACTATTTATATAAAGTTTTAGACAGGCATATATAATTTAATTATTTTCAATTAATTATCTCGTTTGTGTGTGTGAAAAAAATTATTTTTATAATTTTTAAACTTTTAAAAATTAACCATACAATAAATAATCTTTAATAAAATATAAATTAAGTATATATAATATTAAATAAAATTGTCACCTTACTAGGAAATCCTCAATTTCAATTTTCATTGTTTAAAAGATTAATATCAGAAAAATAATTATTTTCAATCATTCTTTAATTTTTATTATTCTTCATAACTTTATTTATTTATATAAAATTTTCATATTACTTTTTACTCATCAGGGATTGTAAATTTTGAATAAGCCCCCAACAAATCTTAACAATTGGTTAAAAAATATCCTAACCTAAAAAATTTTCAACAATGACCCCGCGTCATTTTATATTTATCAAGTTTTTCAAAGTAAAGTGATACAATTTTTGTTTTGCGTAGTTTTGTTTACCTGAAACTTCATCGTTGCTTCGCCTTTCCTCTGGTCTTGTGTTACTCCGTTTGTTAGTTGCTAGTCGAATGTTGTCCGTCCAGCGTCCACGGGTACTCTTATAGCAAATTTAGAAAGGCAAACTGTCCGTATGTTGCCCTCCTCCTACCATCTATGCCTTCCATCTCCCCCACTACGTTCTTCTTTCACCTGTTGGGATTCTCTTCACAGATGGTGCACCGATATCCAATGCGATAAGGAAATCAAAGGACTTTAATGCACACCCGTTACCGTTGGGGAGTTGTTTTACTGTTACACTTGTATAACAAGAATAATAGTCCCATTTATTGATTGATAATTTTTTTTTTAATCTAACTTTTCATTTAATTATCTTCTCTATTATTAATATAATCACATTTATAAAAAAAAATATAAAGCAATAATCTTCTCTCTTCCTTTATATCATAATTTGTCCAAATTTCAATGAAATATGCAGTTATTGTATTTTTCATTTTTATTTGAAAATTATAAAATGATTTAATATTGTAGGTAAGATGTTAATCAAATTTAAAGAAAAACGACGAAAACTTGTTTTTATTAGATTAAAAAAATTTCCACTCTTGCTTACATTTTAAAATATTTGTTTATTATGTTTATTAGGAGGTACTAAAATAATTACTTATTTGCCATTGTAAAAAATTTTCCCCTTAGTTCCATTTAGTCCTGGAATATGTTTTAAATCAAAATAAATCTTAATTTTTGCTGAAAACTTGAATTATTTAAAAAAAAAATACAGAAAATTCATTTTTATCTTTGTTTTGTTGTTTCTAATATAATAATTATTTTTATTACTATTATATAATAATTTTTCCAATTTATTATACAAATATTAATTAAAATATATTTCTTTATATAAAAATTATGTATTTATTTAGTTATTTTGTATTATTTATTAAGATATCACTATTATTTCCTTTCTTTATGCGAGACAAAATAAAAAAAATTACTTATTAATTAAAAATAAAATTCTTGTAATATTTGTGTTGTGTTTAATTATCTTATTAATAAATAAGTCTCATTAAAATATCTATATTATATAATATACATGTATGATGGATCATAGATATGATAATCTACTACCTGCATATTATTTGTAGGTACATATATTATAAATGAATGATTTCTGTCTATTAATGATCAATCACTTGTATATTACGAATGAATATAGCTAGATTATCCAATATCCTACAAAGGGAACGGATTTTATTTTTCTCTCTCTCTTCTCTCTTGTCATTTTTACTATCTCGTAAGAGATAGTATTGCGATCACGAAAATTTTCGATGTTGAGATTTTGATGTTTTTATACGTTTTGAAGGTTCCTGAATCATTTTCACTAAGGTTGCGAAAAATGTATGTCTGTATGTATGTAGACAAGATAACGCAAAAACGGTTTGAGCTAGAATGATGAAATTTGGTACCTGAGCATTATTCAAAATTCATAGTTTTCTATCAACTTTTGAGAAATGTAGCTCAGCCGGAAGAGGGTCATTACCTACAACGTTTTGATTTTTTTTCTTCTAAAGTGACAGTAAACATATATGTTTGATAATTTTTCACATGATTAATAATTGTATAAAACTGCTATATATAGAATTTTATTGATTTATTTGCTGAAAGTACCAGAATTAATTTTTTAACACTGCAAATCACTCTCTAACACGTGACGTGGTGCCATTAACAAAGAGCTAAACATGCGCTGATTTAATAAATATTATTTATTAATTTTAATTTATAATTAATTAAATTTAATTTAAATATGATAAATGCGTTAATTAATCTAATTCAAATTTGGAGACACTCCAGCTTCTTTTATTAAATATGATAATATACAAAAATAAAATTATCGTTTTTCACCAATTAATTCATAACAAAAATTAAAATATAAGATTATTTATCTAATAAGTGATTAACTTTTTATAACTTTTTAAATCGAAATATTCATTGGTAATATTTGAGAATCAAATTATTAAACTTCTATTTATTTAATGTTTAATTATAAAAAGTCAATTTTTATTATCTTATCAAAGAACAATTTAACTAAAAAACAAAATCTTTTTTCTCTTTACTAAATTGCTTATCATCTGTTTCGTTTCCAATTTTTTTTTCTTTCTGTTTTATTTCTTATTTTTTTTCTTTCATTTTTAGTCTTGTATTTAAGAATCAATTTTCTTAAAGATAAATAACCCTCTCTTTTTTTCTATTATTATTATTACTCTGCTAAAAGAGTTGCATCTCATTATTTATTTTTTTTTATTCTAATCCATTTTTTATCTCTATTAAGTAATTAAAAAATTCTGCAATATAAATGACCTTAAAATAATTAATATCATAGTTATTAATTAAAAGTTAAATCCTATTATATAACTAAAAACAAATTAAATCAATTTATTTATGATATTAACCTTATAAATACAATCCTTACTAAATTTGATTACTTTATTTTTAATAACAATATGTGACGAAATAATTTTTTTTTCCCTTTATTACATGATTTAAAAACAACAAAATTCATCAATCACTACAAGAACAATTTAATTATTACTGGTGGGCAATAAAAATCAATCAATTCTAAAATTTAATATTCGTACGAATGACCTATTAAGATAAATACGAAAGATTTCAATATTATTTGAGTAATAAATACCCTTATAAAATTCGGATATAAAAATGAAAAAATTGCCTTTGAAATAGTTTGATACTCTTGATCTAAATCGTTAAAAACCGATAATAAAAATAATAAAATATAATTTAATAAAATAAGAATTATATTTAAAAAACAAAACGTTTTACCAAAATAATATATATATTTTAAAGAGAAGAATTTAATCCGTTTTTACTATCAATCAATTAAACTATAATTTCTTGGATATCATCATTAGCCATACCTCACTCTCCTCATTTTCAAAGATACACCATATAGGTATATTAGCAGTGGCGGATTAAATTGATTGGGGGCCCCGGGGGGTAAAATTGAAATGGGCCCTCTGTTATTTACCATTATAATTGAAAACAAATTTTGTTTATATTATAATTTAGGCTGTTTTATATTTAAATATATAGTACTTATGTAAAAAATACATAATTTTTATTGTGGTCGCTGAGACCCAAAATTGATTATTTTTTCTTAAGTTAGTCGGGGTTCTAACATGACCGAATAAAGATCTGTATCAAGAATAACTTGTTTTATTTAAACTCCGATTATCCATAAACTCAACAATTTTTTAAAATTTTTTTTAAGGAAATATTTTTATTTAGAGGTTTCGGTGGGGGCCCCCCGGGCGGCCGCCCGGTCCGCCTCTGTATATTAGTCTAGTGGACTTAAAGAATATAATTAATTTTCTGATGATTAAAATTTCTTGCTGTCTTTTTTAACAATTAAACTTTTTTAATTTTAATATTTAGTAGTTTTTATAATTTATTAATTTTAAGACAGCTAAATCACTAATAAATAATTATTAAATTATTATTTAATTTTGATGATATAGGCAAAAATGTAAATAACTATAGAGCACTAGTTAAAATATTTTTGTTTGTTTGATTTTTAACTAAAAATTAAACATTTAAGATGGATAATTTAACACTTGGTTTAGTTTCAAATTTATTTATTTGTTTGTCTTTTTTTTTATGCCTTTTTCCATTAAGCAAATATATAAATCAATTTGAAATCGAGTGTTTTTATCCTAATTTATCATTATATCATTTATTATCATGTTTATTTTTATGGTACTTCATTTTTTCTATATATACTATATCTACATTTATTTAATTTGTTTAATTCATAATATTACTTCTGTTGTTTTCATTATTATTATTATAATACTGGTAATCTTCCAATCGTCTTTATGATAATCTATTTTAAAGGTTCTAAAAATAGTAGTATCGAACAAAATAAATAATTTTCAAATAGTATTTTTGACATTTAGTGAAATTATGGAAATAAAATACAACAATAACTAATCTTAATTTGAGTTAACTTTTGGATGATTTCCAAGTAAAATACAATTTTATACGAATAACAATTTGGCAACTATTAATTTTTATAAATGACCCATGTTTTTTTTAATAATAAATATTTTCTATTTATTTATTTATAGTTCATTTTTGACATATAAATTCCACAAGTTGTTTTATTTTGGATTGGTTAATTTATTTATTTATCTATTTTGATTATTAAAATTGATCTTTTTACAAATTCTCTCTTTGGATAAGATTCCTGAAGCTTTTATTTTTTTTTTCTTTCTCTTTTTCTCTCTATGCCACCTTAATTCAATTGCTTTCTTTAAAAATCACCTTCCTGAAAGAAACTTAAGTTTTGATCGTATCCTCTGGAACTTCGTCTCAGACTCTTTCCAATTGGTTTTTCATTCGCCCTTCTTATTCCTGTAAATTGATTACTCTAAATCATTCTCTCTGAGAGTGGGTTGCTTCCCCCAAGGGGTTATAAAGAAATCCTGCCCTGTTCTACAACAATTAATTTTTTTCATTTGATTTCCTTTTTTATAGAGTTAATATAATTTGCGCAATAACATTCGTAACTCCATTTCATCTATATATACTTATAATATATTTATGTAAATAGAGCTAAAAAAGAAAATTACAGATATTAAATTATTAAAGCTTTGGTGGTTGTTTTTATTTATAACGGAATTTTGTAAATAAAACCACATATTGATATTTGTTATTGTAAATTTATTCAAAAAATACAAAAAAATACACAACGTTTCTATTGGTACTTCTGCAACTGCACTGTTCGAGTGTCCAGTGACGATTGACGAATGATACTTAATATAAGACCTAGGTCACCAACCAGATGGCGCTCGGAACGTTACGAAAATACAGATACATATTTCATATTTAGAATAAAATTATTTACTAATTTATACTGTTATATAATACACCCTTGATATGCCAGTTAATCGATAATTTTTAAAAAACTGAAAAGTTTATTTATAAAAAGAATCAAATGACTCCAAAAAAGTAAAGGAATAAATTCCTTTTGGATGGATATAGTTTTTCAAGAGAAAAGAAGAATATCTTATGAGGGAGCATTTCATCCTTTTCTTCTCATCCTTTCTGTCTATCGACCCCTACTCTAATAAAAATGAGATTAATGTTCAGGAGGGAACTTAAGTTTTAACTTTCATATTTTATTTAACTTTGACTTTGTGAACTCAAGGGATGATCCAAGTTGAGGCTTAGATGCAAATCTTGAGGTTAAATCGATCTTAAGAATTTATAAATACAAAGTTATAGAAAATTTTACAATGATTAATCTTGAAACAATTAAACTAGCTTTAAAGAAAAATCAACAAAATATACATTGATTGAATTGATATATATATAATATATCATGAAAATACATTTTTTATTAATGTTTTTACTATCTCTTTCTATATAAATTTTAAAAAGGGTTGGAGCCATTGTGCACCCTTGTCGAATATATACATTTATAAAATCTCATATTAGTAAAAATTATTTATTTATAAATATAATATAATAATTATTATTCAATAATAATTAACATTTACTTAACATAAATTCATAAAATCAATTTTAGAATATTAATATATTTTTTTGTTTTATTCACAATTTGTAAGTCACTATTCTCATTGCCTCATATTTATCAAATTAAAATTGCACTAAAAAGAATAAAATAATATAAATATAAAAATTTTTTATAAAATAACGTTTTTCCAATGGACTAAAAAGAATTAAATAATTTTTCTATAAGTCTGACAAAGTTTATGGATGAATTGCTTCATATTCAACTAAAAACGTTTGGGCGCTTTTAGTTTTCATTTGATTTCTATGCAATTAACTTCCTTTATAGAGCTATAGTTCATATATATATACTAAGATACATACCACTTTAAAACACTTCATTAACAAGTAACACTATTTCTTCAAATATAATCAACCATTTTGGATTTGATTGATAATATGTAAATTTAATAAAATTTCTTTTAAATTTTGATACATACTTTGATATAAGTATATTTGAGTGAAAAATAATAAAAGATTAATTTTTTAGCTCTTAAACTATCAATTTTTTTTCATAAAAAAATTTGTCAGTTTATGTGTTTAATAAAATTTTTATTATTACAAAAATTTGTCTTAATTGTTCATATAAATAAATAAAACTAAATGCGCCCAACGTTTTTCGTTGAATATGAAGCAATTCATCCATAAACTTTGTTAGGCTTATCGAAAAATTATTTTATTCTTTTTAGTCCATTGGAAAACGTTATTTTATAAAAATTTTTTATATTTATATTATTTTCCTCTAAAGTGACCGTAAAAATAAAGATCTATGTTTGATAGTTTTTCACATGATTAAAAATTGTATAAAACTGCTATATATAGAATTTCAGCTTGATTGAATCGCTGAAAGTACCAGAATTAATTTTTCAACACTGTAAATCCCACGCACCAACACGTGACGTGGTGCCATCAACAAAGAGCCAAACATGCGCTCATTTAATCAATATTATTTATTAATTTTAATTTATAATTTGTAATTAATTAAATTTAGTTTAAATATAATATATGTTAATTAATCCAATTCAAATTGCGAGATAGTCGAGTGGGGACACTCCAGCTTATTTAAGTACTTTCCTCATCAATGTAAAATTTTAGAAACGAAGTTATCAATAGTTTGCTTAGGGACTGAAACAAACTTAGCTCTTCAAGTAGTTTCTGGAGCATTTGCAGGATGAAATAGAAATTTTATTAATTTTCATCAATTATATATGATCAATTCCTGTAAAAATAGTTTACTGATTCTATTTAAATTTTAAGTAATTTTTTAAAGTATACTAGTATATAGAATATAGAAACAGAATATCTATATTCTGATGATTTGGAATAGTATATAGAAATAAAGTAGAAAAAGGAGAAAGTGTGTTACTATTATATTAATTTAATGAAGTCATTTTTGCAATCAAGAAGGCATTACAAATTTTATTAAATAAATTACAGCACATGTTTCATCCTTTTTAAACCATTACTATTCAACGACGAATCGATTCTAATCCAGTTTCTTTTCACTTTAGAATATTTTCATTCATTCATTTCATTCATCTTCATGGATTATTATTCATTTTAAATATATTTATGTCGTTGTTAAAGAAAAAGCAACTTTGATTTTGTTATTAAACTTCTTTCATTGAAACTTGTTAATAATCAATTTTATAGACGAAGAAGTTGGAAATATATTTCATTAAATTCTATTAATATACATAAATATAAGTATATATATATAAACTCGCTAGTTTCTGTACATTGGAAATATAAGTGCGGCTCATCGTAATTTTTTATGACTCTGTCTCTGATCTAATTTCACGTTATGCAGTTATTATTCATATACACACTATAATAATAATTTACTATATATTATAGTGTAATATTTATAATTTTTAATATTTTTTCTAATATATAAATCTATAAATCATTTATAATTTATATTTTTATTACTATTATTCTTATTATATATTAAATAAATGCAAATTTTAAAGGTGTATTGAATTATTAACTTTTCTTGAAATTTAATTTTATTATTATTTTCTTATAAAAAAAAAATACAAATTATGTTGATAAATTATTAATTATCCTGTCAAAAGTTAAATTAGTCCATAAGAAACAAATTTTAATATGGAGTCAGTTTTTTTTTTTTCATTTTATAATTAATAAAATACAGTGTAATTTAGAGAAAACGTTTTATCTAATTGAAGAAGTGATTCATCTCATTTCACTTTCATTAGTTAAAAAAAAAAGAAAAAAAAATGTATAATAATATGTAAGATAAACAAAATGCAAATTAGAAAATTTGTGATTAATAATCCTATAATCAGAGCATTTTATTCATCTTAAATATCTTTCATTAACTACTTCCGCGCGGATCTTATAAACAAAATAAAAAACTAATGAATAGAAATGTAAAAATTGTATACATTAATAGAATGAAACCATAATATTATATGGTTTAAATTTTCGATCGAATATAATATTGTAGAAAATAGTATTTCGTTTTTCTTTTATTTTGTATTATGATAGATACAAAATATGATGTAAGGTGAAATTTTGTAAAAAAAAAATAAATAAATAAATAAATAAAGTGAAATTATATAGTTTATTATTTTTTTTAATTTGAAAGTCAATAAATACTTTTATTGACTAGACCGTGTCTTAATGGTCGCGCCTTCCACCGAATTTAAAACTTATAAGATCCAACCACATGTTCAATAATTTAATGTTGAAACATTTGTAATATTTTAACAATTACGAAAACTGATAAAAAATATTTATTATCTTTCAATTAATTTATTTTATAAAAAAATTTTGAATAAATAATTTAATGTAATAAATAAATTATTTTTGACATTATTTAACATTATGTATTTGTTATTTTTTCTAAGATTCTAAAAATATAGTAATTTGGGTAATTTTCTGAAATACTCATAATTCATAAACTAAAGTAAAGGGTGTTTTTTTCGAGGTATAGAACTTTAAAATGGCATATTACTGTTCAAGTTGACGATCGATTTAACAGCTGTCAAGTGATTTATTCTCAGTTTGGTTTGGAATAGACTCTTGCCTGAACAACGCTTGCAAATAGTGCAATTTTATTTCGCAAATAATGGTTCTGTGCGGAATACGTATCGTGCACTACGTCCATTTTATCGTCGACAAAATCGTCCATCAAAGCAGTTAATTTGATTAACCATGGAACGTTTTCGCACCACGTTTACTCTTATTGATAACTCGCATCCCCAGAGACGCCGTACAGAAAAAGCTATTGCTACTGTAGAGCGTAGCATTGAGGAAGACCCGAACGAGTCCATTCGCAATGGTGATGGGTATAGAGCCATGATTACTAACTTTTTCATTCCTGAATTGAACAACCATGATGTCCAGGAGCTGTGGTTCCAACAAGACGGCGCAACATGTCACACAGCTCGTGCCACAATCGATTTATTGAAAGACACGTTTGGTGACCGCCTAATTTCACGTTTTGGACCTGTGAACCAGATTGGACTACTTCCGAGCCAACCGTGGCGGTCCTATGCCAGAGATCATATATAAAATGTAATGCCACAAGATTATCTTTCGTATAAATAAAATTCATGTCAATCGAATAATCCATCGTTGTTTTATTGCAATTTGAAATTCTATACCTCTAAAAGAAACACCCTTTACTTATATTTTACATCAAGGTTATTTTAATTTAGTATTTTTCAATCATATTAAATAAAAAACATTCCACTGATTATTATTTAATAATGAATGGCTCGATCCAGAGTAAAACATTCAGGCGTACATGCGATTTCACGCTACAGTGAAGTTTCATTAAAAAAAATCTAAAAAGGTATCCTAATTCAAACCCTGCTTTCATTCAATTTGGCCTGTGATTGATTTGCCCGCCGCCCCCACATACATCCAAATTCCCCACCTCCTCCACCTCATCATCACTACCCCACACTCATATTTAAGACTCCCTTTATCAACCGCTATTGATAGGATTAGCTCAACCTTATCTTTATTATTTCACAAACCATTATTCATTCTTAACGTTACTTGAATTGAAACCAGCAATCGTTTCATATCGTATCGTATCAAAAATATATTGAAAAGATTAATTTATTACACATTCACGCTTATGATTTATAAATCTTATTTTATCAACTTTTCAAATCGTTTTAATAAAAAAAAAGGTTATCATTTTTCTTTCATCTTCTATTAAATTGATAAATGATTTATAATTATAAATGATAAGTGAGTGTATTAATTCGAAGAAATATTTGATATCAAAATTATTTAATTTTTACCCACCGAGGGAGGTAACAGAAAAAAGTATTTTTAGCATGATGTCTGTCCGTCCGTCCATCCGTATAGATGTGCACAGCTTGAACGGCTCAACGGATTTTGATGAATTTTGGTATATTTACTTAATGCATCTGTATGATGAATTGATCAACTTTTAGTGCAAATCCGGAAACCGGAAGTGGTAGTATTAGCGGTCGACGATAGGAAGGAAAGGGTTATTTTCACACCAAATTTCACATGAGGAGATTTTTTACATATAACCACGAATCATGCACTTTGTATTGGTTTTATCCTCGAGAAAAATCATTTTTATTAGTTTTTTCTTAATTTAAAATTATAGGACGTCATCCAGCCATTCATGACGTCACAGCCTGGTCTTACATAGGTATATATTATAAATAAAATAAAATTAAAAATATTTAAGTTATATGCCTATCTGTTTTTTATTACATTAATAGATATATTAAAATTATTTGAAATTGTTTCTGTAGCTGGAAATTAATTTACTTCAAACCGTCGGTCGGTTCGGACCTGGCCACAGGTCAACTTATTTATTATTGAATAAAATAATCCAATCCTTTTCAATATAGTATATTATTTATTTGAATATAGACATACATTTTGGCAAATCAAGATTATCACAATGACAGCATTTCTCAACCTTTCAGTATTCAATCATAATTTTCATCACCCTACAATAAAATGCATACAACATTAACGATTCTATTTCAAAATATTTTTAACTTAAATATTTATTTGAATAAGTATAAATATAAACCTATTAGTCTATCTATCTCTGTGGCTCTACGGAACTCGAAAGTTCTTGGCCGCAGCAACCCCACTTCTCCAAGTATCCCTATTTTGAGCCACATACATCCAATTCCTATTCTCTCCCAATTCTCTTATGTTCCTTCCTACATTGTCTGCCCCCTACATCCTTAGTCTCCCAAACGGACATTTCCCAATCGGTCTCCCCAAAAATTTATTTTTGCCAGTCTTTCATCTCCCCATTTTTGCCACGTATCCTGCCCATTGCAACCTTCTCGATTTTATGACTCGGGGACCTCATCTTTCTTCCATAAATACTGATAAGAATCCTATTTTGAAATACCTGAAATCTACTCTAAGGTCCATAAATTACGCCTCACACCCATATAATATGGCCGGCATAATAATTGATTGTAATACTATAGAGAAATTAATTTATTACTATATATTTAATTAACAAAGCCAAATAGATCTACCAATCTTTCCCCAAGCTTGTTGAAATAGTTGAAAATAAAAATTTCCCAAAAAAAAAAAAAAAAAAAAAAAATATATAAAAGAACAGAATGAAATAAAACTTCCCTCATCTTATTATTTTCATTTTATATATAATTATGAATTGGAAGAAAAAGACAAAGAAAATATTTAACATTTGGTATATGAAATATCATAAAACATTTTGAATTCAATGGATATATCTCTGATTTAATTAAAGTAAAAGACAAAGAAGGAGAAATAATTGAAATTTTTTTGATCTTTCTTAAAATATTTACACCTAAATTAATCTATTTCTTTAATAATTAAAGGACAATTAATGAAGTGAATGATGTGAATGGATATTTTCATTACTAGAAAGTGCACACAAACACATTCAATATAAGTATCCAACTATAATATATAATAATTAATTGAATGAGCTATAATCATTTGTTTATTCTTTTTTTATCCTTATCTTATTTATTATATCTTATTTTATTTTTTTTTTGTTTGTCTTTTATAATTTCAATTGATTTTAAACAAATAAGAAAGTCAGGTATTTTAATTAAATTTCACAAAGATTGGACAAATTCATCAACATAATATAATAAATATAAAATAAAAAAATAAAATAATCTCTTAGAAATAAATTTTTTTCTTTTAAACTTCTATCAGGATTGAAAAAAATATTTTTTTATATTACATAAATATGAGATTTTTTTTAAATTATAATTTTTTTTTTATTTTTCATTTTTAAATGAAATTATTTTAAAATTAAATTAATAAAACGTTGATTTAGGAAATGTAAATTTTTTATTTATTTATTTAAATAAAATCAAAAATGAATTATTCAATTAAAAAAATATCTTGTAAATTGAAATAATAATATTATAAATAATAATTATCACTGAATATGAAAAAACATAACTGATTATAAATAACGAATAAATATTTTTTTAAAAAAAAAATTTATCATAGAAAACTTTTCAAAGTTTTCATACCAATTAAGAGGTGAAAATATAACTTATAATTTATTTCCAAATATTTGCAAAAATATCATTTAATCCATAAAAGTAAATGGCCCGAATTTTAAACTCATCTTCTTCATCATTTTTTTATAAGCATCTCTAAATAATAGACTTAATGTTTTCCAATTGCTTATAAATTTTCTATAGTAATAAACAAAATATTGTTTCATTAATTCAATCAACAAAATATTGGAGCAAGAAAAATAATATTATTTTTAATATAAAAAATAATAAATAATTATTGATTTAAATTTAATAGATATGTCTATAAATATTTAACTTGTATTTTTATTTTGTTTCAGGTAATAACTCAAAACCCAACTATATATACAATCTAATCAAACTAACTGGTAAGTATTTTTTAGATACTTCCAAAAACAAATACCAATTTTTACCTAAATAATCGTATAAATTTTATTAGCTGTCATATTGTAATTAATGAACCTACCTAAAAATTTATTTAACTAAATGAAAAATTAAAAGAAAAAAACAAAGCAGTTGAGAAAACTTTTGAAAAAAAGAATTTTGATTATGTCTACTTTTTCAACTATTATTACTATATTTAATTAATTTTAAAATGAACGATATTTTTTTAAATGAACAATTCTACAACAGAAATTACTTTAAGTATAGAAATCACATTAATTTAAGTCATTACAATATTTTTCTTTATAAATTTAATTGATAAATATATTTAATGAGACTTCGTTTAAAAGAAGATAAAAAAAAACATTAAATTAACTAGTTTTAATAAAATATTTACAAATAAAAATTTTGCCTTATAATACTATCTATCTCTGAGGCTCTACTGAATTCGAAAGTTCTTGGCCACAGCAACCACATTCCTCCAAGAATCCCTATCCTGAGCTACAACGATTCAAATTTTATTTTTTATCCCATCTCTTTTACGTTCCTTCTTACATTATCATACACCCACCGCGTCCTTGGTCTTCCACCCGGACTAGCAATATATTTTTCGCTAGTCTATCATCACCTATTCTTTTTACGTGTTCTGCCCATCGCAGCCTTCTCGATTTTATAACCTTAACTATATCTGGTGATGCATAGAGATCATGCAATTCCTCGTTATGCCAGAAGAAAGAAAAAAGACAGATGCCCAGAACGTCTTAATGAAGAGATGTAGAGAGGCAATTAGCAATTAGCAAAAGAAACCCCTGAGCAGACGCAAGAACAAAGAAATAGAAATGCACAATCACAGGCTCACAGACTATCTGCTGAATTATCTAATTATCGCATTCGATTATCACAACAACAAATAATAGAAGAAATACAAGTTGCGCATAGTGAGGAATTAAATGAGAACCAAGTTATTTGTCATGATTGCGCGGTAATGGATTCCATTGGGACGTTTTGTGGTTCCTTGAATTTTTACAGATAAAAAGTTTAACAGTTGTTGCCACAGGGATAAGTACAAGAAAATGGCATGATTTTGTAATATCCAGTGTTTTATGCAATTTATTGTCAAATTCATTAAATCGAAATTATAAAAATTTTAGAGAAAATATAAGAGCTTGTAACAGTTGTGTTTCATTCGCGTCGATGGGTGCAAAACTGGTTGAGTCCACAGGAAATGGTCCTTGCGTTCTCAAGTATATCACAGAACTTCACATTGAAACCCACAATACGGAGATTCAAAAAAAGTATGACCAATTCTATGTCATGAATTCCACAACAACAACCCAAAGATTAGCGCAACCAACTAATGTCAATTTTAATATTAACATGAACTTATCGTCAAAAAAGAGATCGTTTTTTTAATTTTTTAATATCCAGGATCAGAAATCCCAACCACTTCAAATTAAAAATTAAGGAAAACTTCGCTCAAGACAGATTACTCAAAATGATAATTAGGTATATGAAAAATATTGTTTTCAAAGAATTATTTAATTAATTGCTGCAAACTTTTAAACAGAAATGCAAACAACGTTTGCAACGGATTCTACTGGTTATAAAATATTTGTTATATTGTATAACTAAATCTATATATAAATTTTATATTTTTTTTTAATTAGAATAAATATTTTTTTATATATTAATATAAAATTAGGCTTTTTGGGTTAATTAATTAGAGCTACTTATTATATTTATTAAAAGAAACAAATTAGTATTTTCTTTAGTTTTTAATGTTTGGTTTAATTTTGTATTCCCTGTTATACAATAATATTATAATCATTCTTACTAAATCTTGATATTATTTTTTAATTTAATCTTTTATCTGATGCTTTCATTTTAACTTTAATTCCAATTAATTTTCCTTTTTTTTTTCTTCTTTTTTTTTTAAATGAATGTAATTACAGTTGCAATAGGAGAGCATTCTTTGGATCCACCCTGGAAGCGATCGCCTTTCCATCGGTTCAGAGCGCAAGCATTTCACTTGCAGCTTAATTACTTACTCAAGCAAATAGACAATGAAGATGCCTTTCAAGAGATACATTATTATCTTTAAATGGGAAATAACTTTTATCAATTTTCTTTTATTAGATATAATAAGAATTATATTGTTATAAATATAATACCTGTAGTGGGAAACTCTTTTAAATAGATATTAATATTAAAATTATTTTATTTTTATTCATATAAAATATATAATTATTTCTTTTTTTTTCTTGCTCTCGTAGTCTTGGTTCATCAAACCATATTAATCATGATATTAAAAAATTGTTTTAAGAAATTTTTAGAACTGACATCAAATCAACAAATTATAATTTTCATTATTATTTAAAATTAAATAAACATTTAAAATGAATATTTTAAATTTATACAGATTTTTTTTTGTTTTTACTAAATTAGAACTGTATAATAATATTAAAGCATTTAATTAACCAATTGTCATTTCTATATAAATAAAAATCGGGAGTGTCCTCCCCTAGACTTTCCCGCATATAAATAGGTAATTAGGTTATTATTATTATGTTTTAACAACAATAAAAATAAACATTAATTAATTCAAATTATAAAGTAAAATGGTTTAACACTATTATATATATTTATAACTAGCTGCTCAGAGCTCCTTCGTCGCTCTTCACATCTAGACGGGGGCTCCGCCCCCTGTACCCCCGAGTGGTACATAGTATTTGGTTGAAAGTAGTAAAAGGTTTTCATCCATTTTGTTTCAAACAATGTATAACATAAAACATTCATTTCTTATTGTGTGATTATTTAAAATATATTTTAATTTATTTAGTAAATTAATTATATATATTATTATTGAATATGTTATATCTATCTACTCGAAAGTTCTTGGCAGCTACAACCACATTTCTCCAAGTGTCCCCGGTGACCTCATCTTTCTTTGGCCAATAAATGCTGGAAAGAATAATCTGAATCTACTCTCATCTCCCAGGGTCATAGACCATGCGTGGCTCAACGGTACTCGAAAGTTCTTGGCAGCTACAACCACATTTCTCCAAGTGTCCTTATCCTGAGCCTCTGTTCCATCTCTCGTACGTCATTCCCTGATGTACTCATCTTTCTTTGGCCCATAAATGCTGGGGAGAATCCTATTCTCTGAATCCACTCTCATCTCCAAAGATCATAGACCATGTCTAACACTCATATAATACAACAGACAAAATAATTGTTTTATATATTTTAATTTTCATTCCCTTTTATAATAATTTTGATGAGATAAGCCTCTTTACTGCATGATAACAGGCGTTTTCCGATTGCAACTTCGATTTCAATTCTTCTCAAATATTATTATCCTTCGTGATTACATTCAATTTTTCTACATATTCAAATTCTACATTTTGTATGTTAATACTGCTCCTGTTTGTTTCTAAATATATTTATTTATCATTATTAATTTCAAACCTCATCTCTTTTCCTACCTCGATTAATTTTTCCTCGCTATCTGTAATTGCAATTGCCGAATCTCCTATTATATTTAAGTCGTCTGGGTCACCTAATATTTTACAATTGATTTCCACATCTTACTCTTTCTTTACTACCTTCAAGATAAATTTTAAGATCAAAATTTGAAAAAGTTTATCCGGATCTATTGAGTCATGCGTAGGTTTTACTAAAGTCTACAAATAATTAGTGAACAGAGATATTGAATTCGCGGTTTTTTTAATATCTGTCATAATGAAAATATCTTAATTAATGTTGATCGATTTGGCATGAACCCGCAATGATATCGTCTAATATTTTCTCCGCCTATAGTTTATAAGTATTGTATATGTTATAATAGAGTATAATATTTCTTGATCATTTCATTTCGATATTTTAATTTCATTGTTTGATTTTTATTGAATATTTTTAATTATAATAAAATTTGAGAAAATGCAAAGTTAGAGACTTGAGACAATTTATAAAAATTAACGGTATAAAAGTATTGATAAAACTAAAGATAAATTAACAATATATACATTCATTAATAGTATTAATTTAAATTAATGGATTTATTTGATTTTTTATTATTAAGTTCATTTATTAATTTTTTTAGATCATAGTTAATTCCCTCCCTTAAAATAAAAGAAGTACCTATTCAAATATGGAAAGAATAAATACAAAATAATTTAAGTTAAATATGATTTAAATATTTTATTATATTAATTAAAATGAGAACTTTTAGAATAAATTATTTAATTGAAATGATATTTGAATATTAGAATTTAAAATAAAAAGTTAAAATTTACAATAATTCTTTGATTGCTAGTTATATACATTGTGTAAAATGAGTCCGCCAGTCAGTGGGCCACGCCTGGCTCTTGAATGAACAACACGGAGAACTATATATAAACTTTAAATCTCTCTCTCTCACGCTCACACACACTCTCACCTCTCTCCTCATCCCCTCCACCTCTCATTTCTTAGTTATTTCAATTTCCACAAATTGTCTAATTTTTAAAATATTCACTAATTTACTTTCTATTTTTATTCTTTAATCCTTAAATAATATATTTTCTATTTTATGTTAAAATGTAAATAACTTATATTTTAACATATTAAACTATGACAGCAAAAAAGTAAACGAATTACATACATACATACAAACAGTCTCCTTTATATATATAGATTTACACCTAACGCTACTTGTATAGGTAAAATGTCACTTCCGGTAGTCAGATCATGATGAAATTTGGTATCTGAATTTTTTTCATATTTTTAAATCTATATACAAAATAGGAAGCAAATATCTCGAAGCAAACTGGTACTTTACTTGAAAGGTAAACGCAACCAGTGTAGGTAAAGTACCACTTCTGGTTAACCGATAATGACGAAATTTTGATAGAAATCTACAAACTGTGAATAATATCGGTGTACCAAATTTCGAAGTCCTAGCTTGATTAGTTTCTGAGTAAATTTGCTCACAGACATACATTACATACATCCATACATACACACACACAGACATAATTCGAAAAATGGTATTTTCCGACTCAGGGAGGTCTAAAACGTCAAGATCTATCGAAATCTCGAAATTTTTGACGATTCCAATACTTCCCTTATACGAATTTTGCGGGAAAGTAAAAATCAATTAAATTCCTAATAAATGAAATAATAATTCAATCATATATTCCATGAATAGCTTTTCATATTCATTTGTTTGCTTTCTTCGGTTTAAATAGTTTTGTTCTGAAATATCATTGGTAATTAGATGCTAAAAGAGGGTTAGTTGCAGATTACAACATTCCTATATTAGGACTTAGTCCATTAAATTGTGTTTTCCTCTTATTCATTGCCCTGTCACGGATAATATAATCATGAAATGGTTTGTCGCCATTCTCGCATCTACAGTTGTATCATCTGTAAAACAAATTGTAATAATTCTTCACAAACTTTATTAAAATTTTCTTCATTATTTTGGAAAAAGAAAAGTTCAAAATTAAATATATATCGATTTTTAAGATATTAATTAGTATATTAAATAGATTTAAAAACAACTCGACAATAACTAATTTTTACAGTAGTCTGAATAATAATAATATTAATAATACTTAAATGTATACTAAATATTAAAAAAGTAAGAATTTTCAATTTAATATACGTATATATTAATAATATATTGGAAAACTTAATATTTTCTCTTACAAAGTTTATTTAAGATTTATTTTCAATAAAAAATGCTATTATTTGAAGATTGAATGGATTATCAATTTAATAATATATTAATGTAAAAATAAACAAGATTTTACTAGCAATGTTGTCTTTTTTTTGCGTATGGACCGTCTTGGATCGCGCAAAGCTCCCATTCTTTCTTTTTTCTTTGCCTGCCAGATTTCTTTATTTTTTCACTGTGGGCCTTTTCAGACCATTTCGTTCCCGTTCTTTAACTATTTCTCTTTCTGGTTCGATCTTTCTCCGGTAGACACTTCTTATTATTGTTGTTGCCATCACGATTCATGGTTGCTTGTTTTTGAGGTTATCCTGCCGGAGCAGGGTTTGTAGAACCAGGGCTTGTCAGTTCCTTATTATATAATAAACAATTTAATAGATACTAGATGAAGTACCCGGCGTTGCGCGGAATCTTTCCCGGGATCATAATAGAAAGCTTCCAGAAGGAAGTCCGAATGTGTGACAGCCGTTAACATAGTTTCTCGTCCCCTCTATTGCTACTGGAAATCACGATGATATAAAAGCCTTTGCACGCGACGCTTGGGCTCGTTCCCTTAGTTGCTGAAGTCGTGCGGCTCGATGTTCCTGTGTCTGCAGCACGCGACGCACGGACTCGTTCCCTACCTTGTTGAAGTCGCGCATCATGCTGAAATCCATGGGCACTTCTTTTGCGCCCTTTCACTTAAGGCCTTGTGTTATTCGTATTACAAAATAGTGTACAGATATCATGTAAGTGACATGCCTGAAATTATATGCTCTGTTGACTCTTCAGTGTCACCAATTTTTACAGACGGGTGTTTATAGCTAACAAAACCTATTGGGGAGCATTTCGCTAAAAATCTTAAAAAAACCTGATTTTGTTTTTAATTCATATAAGTTAACGCATAAAGGACAAACACAGACAGACAGACATAATCTGGTTTATACAGGGTGTCCCAAAAGTGTGGAAACCTTTGAATAACTCACAGGGAATGTAATTTTTCAAATTGAAATTTGTTTTGGTGATTAGCGTATAGAATCATACAATTTTACTTCCAGATATGACCTTGGTTTTAACCTAAATGATTAGTTCTTATAAGAACTGATTTAATAATTAAATAATGGACAATTGTAAGACTGGTTGAAATTCTAAAACTGTTCACATGCACAAAGGCAGTGAAAACAAATTATATAAGTGGTTTGTATGAAAGCAAATCAAAAACCTTAAATGCACACACAAGGGCGGCTAATACAATACAAGAAATGTTTGTTCAAAGGCGAACGATGATGGAAGAAAATTGAGCTCGCTCGTGCAATCGTCAACCATTCTTGTGGGGGATCCAGCGTGACATATGGAAGCGTTAGCCAACATAAGAAAAATGAAGTCCCTAATAAGGCCTCTTTTATATTTTTTTAAAAAAAAATATTTTTTAATTCAATAATTTATAAATAAATTTAAATTATATCAGCATTTTAATCATTAATCTCGTTTTATTTAATTTTTTTTTTACTTTATAAATATGGATCTTGTTATTACTATCAATTAATTTGGGTATTTACAATAATATGCAATAATATATTTATATAATATTAATGAAAATTACCTTTACAGAGTGTGTATTAAATTATGTTTATATGATACTTGTTTTTATTTTTATTTTAGATATATTTAATAAAAAGTCATATGTTGTATTAATTATAAAAATAAATATGAATATCTCTACTAATTATATGTGAAATTTTAAACTATTTATTATACATGAGAAATGCAAGTGCATTTTTTTACTTCATTCTTTTCAAAATGTATAATTTAAAATCCTATTAATTTACATGAAGGACTGAATAGTATCATTTTAATTAGCTATAATTACAAAAGCATTTTCAATTAAAATTAACCATTCATTACAGTTTCTTTGATTTTTTAATTAATTTTTTAGTATTATTATTAAATAATGTATTACAATTTAATAAGGATAATGAATAAAATAAAATGAAAGTTATAATGTTCCTAAATCCTCCTATAACATTTATGTGTGTTCTTAGAGATTTAAAAAAAAATGAAATATGAGACTCACAATATTTAGATCTTAAAAAGATTAGACAGAAAAAAAAAATAAATAAAAAAAGAAAACTAATGGCAAGGATTTTCAAAAGAAAATTTCACATTGTAATAGATATCTGTGATCTCGATTTTTTAAGATTTAAGTTTTTATTTGTAGCAATAATATTTTTGCATTACTAATTGAAAAAAATAAAATGAATAATAAGGATTTTGTTTGAAAAGTATAGCTGAAGATGTGTATGTCCCTAGACATTATACATACAATAAAATGCCCATCTTGGGTAAAACTTATCTAATCAAAAACATACCTGTTAAAAAGGGGGCCAAGTTCCTATCGGCTATTTGTTTGCCTAAAAAAGGGTTCAAATCCATCCCAATGCCAAGTTTAGATGCACTTCAAAATCATTCATAATCATTTTTATCAACAGCCTGATCCACTGGTAAACATTTGGCATTCCAAAGAATCGCCACCACACCCAGTCCTCCGCCTCCTGTATCCAGGCACGCCACTTTATTCACGTCAACGGTCCATCTGGCCGAAATTCACTTTACCATACACCCAACTTAAAATATGGTATAGTTGTTAAAATACGTAGGTACATGGTTTAAAATATCTAAAATTATAATACTTAGAAATTTGAACTTGGCAGGTTTTCGTGCTGTACAAAACACTCAGTCCCACACCAAGTCCTCCGCCTTTTGCATCCAGGCACACTACACGCCACTTTATTCACGTCAACGGTTCATCTGGCCGAAAAATTCACTTTACCATATACCCAACTTAAAATATGGTATAGTTGTTAAAATACGTAGGTACTTGGTTTAAAATATCTACAATTTTAATACTTAGAATTAGCAGGTTAATTTATATATTTAAATAATAAATATAATTATACAATTAATCTAGTGTTACGTACAGTACGAAAACCTGCCAAGTTCAAATTTCTAAGTATTATAATTTTAGATATTTTAAACCATGTACCTACGTATTTTAACAACTATACCATATTTTAAGTTGGGTGTATGGTAAAGTGAATTTCGGCCAGATGGACCGTTGACGTGAATAAAGTGGCGTGCCTGGATACAGGAGGCGGAGGACTGGGTGTGGTGGCGATTCTTTGGAATGCCAAATGTTTACCAGTGGATCAGGCTGTTGATAAAAATGATTATGAATGATTTTGAAGTGCATCTAAACTTGGCATTGGGATGGATTTGAACCCTTTTTTAGGCAAACAAATAGCCGATAGGAACTTGGCCCCCTTTTTAACAGGTATGTTTTTGATTAGATTTCAATACTTTTTTTTAAGAAAGCTTTCTATTTTTTCCTTTTTGTGCCGCGCCCGCGTCCATTCTTAGCCTTTGAAGTAATTTTGTGTTTAAAAAAATTGCAAATTTTTTTAAATTAAAATTATATTTGTTTATATATTAAATATAATAATTTTATTTGTTCTTTTATTTTATAGTTCTGAATTTCCAACTTGTATTGAATAATAAATAATTAGAACTATTAATATTAATTGAAAATTATATAGAAACTGTTAAGTTATAACAATAAAAATAAACAAACATTAATTTAAATTATAAAGTAAAATGGTTTAACACTATTATATATATTTATAATTTACACCTAACGCTACTTGTATAGGTAAAATGTCACTTCCGGTAGTCAGATAATGATGAAATTTGGTATCTCAATTTTTTTCATATTTTTAAATCTATATACAAAATATGAAGCAAATATCTCGAAGCAAACTGGTACTTTACTTGAAAGGTAAACGCAACCAGTGTAGGTAAAGTACCACTTCCGGTTAACCGATTTTGACGAAATTTTAAAAGAAATCTACAAACTGTAAATAATATCGGTGTACCAAATTTCGAAGTCCTAGCTTGATTAGTTTCTGACAAAACCAATGAATTCGTTTGAATTCGTTAAAATCGCATTGATATTCGATTATAACAACTCAAGCTTGACCGATTTCTTAAATTTCATAATTTTTTGTTAACCTACTTATAACACACGACCTGTATGCCAAATTTCATAGCGCTAGGACAATTGGAAATACCCTAAGAATTTTGTTGACCAATCAGTGAATCAGTTCCAAAATAAGCTATTTTCACAGGGTCATATTTCAGGATCTACTGAAGCTATAACTATGAAATTTGGCATACTGCTTTAGTTCTAGTATATGACTACATAGATAAAATTTTGTCTCTGTACTTGCAATAGGCACTGAGATACAGGGGGGTCAAAAGTGACTCCAAACCATTCGTGTAAATATACTTACGGCATGCGCGCGGCTTGCTGGAACTTGGCCGGCGCACTGCCGTGCGCATAGATTAAATAATATATAAAACGGATAATTAAATTATTATTGTTCATGTGATTTTTCATTTTTCTATATGAAGATTTTCAATATTACTTAAAATTGTTTTAAATTTTTTACCGACCGACGATAGTAAGGGAGGTATTGTTTTTACACCAAATTTCACATGTGGAGATTTTTACATATCTCCACGAATCATGCATTTTCTAAACAGAAAAAAGTATTTTTAGCATGATGTCTGTCCGTCCGTCTGTCCGTCCGTCCGTATAGATGTGTACAGCCTGAACGGCTCAACCGATTTTGATGAAATTTGGTATATTTACTTAATGCATCAGTGGGATGAATTGATCAACTTTTGGTGCAAATCCGGAAACCGGAAGTGGTAGTATTAGCGATCGACGATAGGAAGGGAAGGGTTATTTTCACTCCAAATTTCACATGAGGAGATTTTTTTATATATTACCACGAATCATGCACTTTGTATTGGTTTTATCCTCGGGAAAATCATATTTATTAGTTTTTTCTTGATTTAAAATTATATGACGTTATCCAGCCATTCATGACGTCACAGCATGGTCTTCCATATATATTATAAATAAAATAAAATTAAAAATGTTTATATTTATTATTTATGTATCCATATCTGTTTTTTATTACATTAATATATTAAAATTATTTGAAATTGTTTCTGTAGCTAGAAATTAATTTACTTCAAACCGTCGCGACGGTCGGTTCGGACCTGGCCACAGGTCAACTTATTTTAAAAAATATTAGGTTGTTACGAAAGAGTTTTGTCCGTTTTAATGTCTTGTGTTTTTGTCGCTTCATATCTCAATAAATATTTATTCTACTATGTTGGGGTATATACTGATCGAAAGAGAATTTTGTACTCTTTACACACACGCTGTTCATTTTTCTCTAACTTTTATTTTTTTTGCCTCTTTTCAGCTTATGACTATATGATGTGGTTAAGAGATTTTCGACCAATTTTTCTCTACGAGTTCAAATTGAACCAAAACGCTGCCGAAACAACAAAAAAATATTTTTTGATGTAATTTATTCACTGGCCAGTCTTTATTGATCAGGAAAGAAGGAAATTTTACTTAGTAAAACTACCTCTCCATTCGTCCTTAAGTATAGAACATCCTTCTTAAATCATTTTTGAAGCATTTATTATGTTGGAAAATAATAGCATAAAATTAAAAATTTAAATCAAAAATCAATTACTTATAATTAGAGAGCGCAAAAAAGGCTAATTTTTTTTATAAAAAAGGCAAGTTTTATTGTTAAAATGGCTGTCAAAAAGGCATTTTTTTTAAAAAAAAGGCGATAAAAAGGCTATTTTTTCAAAAATCATATCAACTATATGAAATTTTCGCGAAAATCCTTCTCTATTCCCTCTCTATTACTTCGACTCTTTTTTTTAATATAATATTTTTAATTTCTAAAGGAAATTCAAAATTATATTTACTTAAAATGTCAAATTGCAAGAGTTGGATAGTTTATGGATTTGCAAAAAAATTGCAAATGACTGAAATATCTACCAGTGTGTTTGATTTTTATAGATCGGTGTGTGGAGATCTATAAAAAAATCTTGAAAAAGCTCAAATTTTAAAATAGGCAAATGTCTTTTTTTGCGCTCTCTACTTATAATATACATATCTTAAAATGTAAATACAATTATGATTAGTAAAATTTTAATCTTCATGGAAGAATTTAATATGTACTTTCTTTTTCATTTCAATTCATATTTAATTAAATTGCATTTAAATTTACTTTTCTCTTTTTTTCTTTCGACTAATTCCCTCTCTTTCTCTGTACCTCTCTTCAATAAGAGAATTCAATTTAAAAAGCAAATAAAAAAATAAATAAATAAACATAAATTGTTTATATATATATATATATATATACTTATATTCAAGTATAATTAATAAGAACTTGTTCTGTTAAATAAAATTTTTTTATTTGGGTAAATTATTTTTAATTTCGCCTTTAGTTAAAGAATAAAATAAAAAAAGTTATGAGATTTTATCTAATTTTTTTTTAATACATTTGAATATTGTTAGAATGAAATTATTATAAAATGATATTATATTATTATTATATGCCTATCCGTGTGTCAACATACTTTAACTAGAATCTCTTTGAGAGCTTTTTTTGTTTTAAGTCGTTGCAACTTTTATTATTTTATATGATTTTGAATATTATTATTTATAATATTTTATTCAATTAAAATAATTATAAAATGAGTAGAATTTACATAAACAGAGAATTGAAGATGAATAGAATCTTAAGAAATGGTTGGAGAAATCTGGTTGTTGTGGTTAAAAAATTTTGAGATTCATACAGATAGAAATTAATTTAATTTGTTCTTTTTAAATAATTTAATTTTTTTATTAAATATTTTGAAAATAAATTTACTTAAAACAAATTGCTTATCATCATATAATAGAAATATATTTTAAATACTATTTTATCCCGAAATTTTTATTAATTAATATTTAATTTATTGTTTCAAATGCATAATCGATATTATTATATGGGAATATATTGTTTATGATAAGTAAATATGATAGTACTGAGTATTTATTTATTTTCTAATAATTAAATATATATTTTATTTTAAGAGTTTATTATTAATACAATAAATCATTTGAAAATTTATATTTTTTAAAATAATTTATAATTTGTCATATTAACTATTTTAATCTTAATATATCGCAATTAAAGTATTTCAGATAAGTATTAAGATAAGTATATTTATTACTAATTATAAAAATGCATTAACTATATTTTAAAGAAATAAACATCGCAGATAGTGGAATGAATTGCTTATTTATGTTTTATTAGCAAATTTGGATTATATTTGAAATATTAACAATAAATGGATTATATTTTGAACAATAATAAAATGAATTCTTAATAAAATTGTTAACAAGTTACTAAATTTTGTACTTATAAGTATTCTTTTCTTTTCTTTTCTTTTTTTGAATTTAAAAATAAGTCACGACATGTACGATAATCAAATGTATTTCTAATCTCTTTTATTTGTATCTCTTCAATTTTCAGATTGCTTTCTTTTCTTTTTCATTTTGTTTCTTTTTTTCCTTCCTTTTAAGATGATGTTTTATTTTCTTTTTTTATTTTTATCTTTTTTATTTTAAACTAAGACTCAGCCAAGAGAGTGGGAATAATTTAATTTTCTCCATCTAGAAAAATATCAATTTCATTTGATAAGTCTTTGTAAAAAGAAAATAAATATTCAATAACATATTGTATATAAAAGTATTGAAGACTGAATAGAGGGAAGGATGGGAAACAGAAAGAGCGAGGGTAGAAAAAAAATCTAATCAATTGCTAAGGCGAAGGATGTAATGGATGGATTCCAATCAGGCGTGCTTTGCATTCAATGGACCAGGCAGAATTAATCTCTGCGAATAGGAAAGAAAAAAAATCTTCCAACGTGATCTCTACGCTACATATCTTCCAAATAATAACAAAACAATAAGGGTATATGCAATTTACTTTCACTTGGGCCTCACGACTTAAGAAGACATCGAACCCAGTGCCTCTTTCCCCTTTCAATAGGACTTTCCTTGTTCGGTTTGTAGTCCTCTATAAACCGGGGTCAAAATAACAACAGAACAGCTGATGGTGGTAAATGACATTAAGTTCTGATCATTAATCAACTTTTCTAGTTAACAAGAAAGATAAATAATCACCTTTCGAAAATGAAAACTTCTTGTTATCATTCTCTTCTTATTAATAATATTAATAAAACTATGTATGTTGATAAGGTATCAATAATAATAATTAATAATAAGGGATTTCTAATTATATTTAATATTTTGAAAGGGTCAATATTGATATTTTATTTATGAATATTGTACCAGGCAAGGTTCTAAGAGGGAGACAGGAGATATTGGATCTTAAAACTCACACTTTTCAACTCAACTTTATTTATATCGAAAAAATTTTATATATATGTATATATATATATATATATAAAATTTTATTTATATTTTATAATACTAACAAGGATCTTAAATATTTATTTATATATATATATATATACCAAATCATTTTCAAATTTATTATCGTTTGTTAAATGTGCGTTTACTTTATATATTTTTTATATCTTTCTGGCGCTACTTTCCTAAGCTTAATTATTTCACATTCCTAATTTCTAAATTATTTTTTTTAAGCTCATCTTAGTTTATTTACTAATTAATTTTATTCATTTTATAACTTACTAGACAAATAATTGTTCAAACTAAAAATATGAAAATACATACAATAATAAAAAAAATTATGTAATTTAGTAAATATAATACAATCAATCAAAATCTACGAATATGGATTAGTCCGGTTTATATTAAATACCAAATATAATTTTAATAAAAATACAATAATTTTCGTGTTTAGGATATTTTTTTTTATATAAAAATTTATATTTTCGAATATTATTTATTTTCTATATTATATCTTTATTTTAAAATAGAATTTGTATTATTAAAATTAAGAGTAAAATTTAAAATAATTCTAATATATGAGTTATTTTATTATAATATTTTAATATATTAAATCTTTGAATTATTCTCTCTTTACGTAGTTAATGATTCCCTTTAATTTTTTTAAATATGTATTTATTTAATAAAATAAAATTTATGAAATAAGGATTGAATTAATATTATCTTTATTTTGAAATGAGTATTCTATACCGACGAGAGAGAAATACCCAATCTTATAAAATTACAATATTAATTTCTGACATAAAAGTCATATTTATGTTTCGTTGATTATTAAATTATTAAATTCAATATTTAAATAAAAAAAACAACCTCTGACTTTTATACGTCCTACGCAAGGACAACGCCTATCAAGTCGGTTATATCAATGAGGTGTCCTATGATCAGTAGAACGGGTCCTCTCAACCTTTACCTTGATTTTCTTGATCGGAGGCGCTACTTTTTATCAAGTAGCTATTCCCCCAATGTCGTTCGCGGAGGCTGGGTTGACTCCGTCCCATAGACCCCAGCTAGAGAAATTCCTTTAGCAGGCCCGGGACTTGAACCCGGGACCATGTGAATTTGAGGCAGGTTCGCTACCCACACACCCAAAGGCGCCTTCCAATATTTAAATAATTTCTAATAAATAAAAAAAAACATTAAAGACTTTCAAGAAATCATTTTTCATCCTATTTTCAGTCATGATTAATACTTGGAAGTATTTTGTATTACAGATTCATTAGATTAAACATAAAATAATATGATAGATAGTGTTCTACAACCTCAAGATTATTTTTCTTTTTTTTAGACATTCAAATTTCATTAAAAATCCATTAAATCATACTTTTTCTTCTTTTACGACATATGGTTTACCCGGCATTGTTATATAATTTCAATACGTATTCATATATATGTACAATGTTTGATAGATGAATGTTGAATTCACATTATATTATATTTATTGAATTGTATTTTGTTGATTAGTTTAATAAATATCAATCTAAAAATTGTGGCGTTAAAAAAAATAAGAAATCTATATATATAAAAAAAGGTTTTTGTCTGCACATTGCTCAGAATTTAAAAATTTTTGCATATCTTCGCGTTTCATGACCTCTAGAATCCAAAAGTGACTTTAGAATTTTTCACGTCTGTCTGTCTGTCTGTCTGTCTGTCTGTCTGTCTGTCTGTCTGTCTGTCTGTCTGTCTGTCTGTCTGTCTGTCTGTCTGTCTGTCTGTCCGGAAAATTACTATTTTATAGACTCAGAATTGGCTGAACCGATTTCTTTGAAATTACATCACAATATTCTTATATACCTCTAGAGTAACATAGGCTATAAATTTTATTAATATCTTATCAATAACCGCAGAAATTAATTTTTTAAAGTTTATATAATTCTCCGTGTTGTTCATTCAAGAGCAGCTCGCGGCTCACTGTCGGCCTAGCGGAATCATTTCAAACAATGAATTATCATAGAGATTCCCAATCGAAGAATTATTATAATATTTCCCTTTTTATTTTAAATTCTAATATACAAATATCAATTCAATTAAATAATTTATTCTAAAAGTTCTCAATTTAATTAAAATATTTATTAGATCATATTTTTATCTTAAATTATTTTTTATTTAATTGAATATTTCTTCTTTTCTATAATATATATATAATAATATATAAATTTTATCATTGAATAATAAAAAAAAATATTATTTAACCTGAATTAAAATGACTGAATTATATTATCTTTGTTTTTTATTTTAATTTAATTACTCTATTATTAATTACTAAATATATATATATTATATAAAAATTAAAATATGATGATATAAAGTTGTTTTAAATTTTTGACATTTTTAAATTGGGTATATTTTTTAAATTTATTAAAATGTCTTTTTTATTTATTATGTTTAAAAGATTCATTTTTATTATGTGATATTAATAAAAAATAACGATGCTCTGTGCAAGTCGAATCATGTTGCACATAATTAAATAACAATTGCCAAACAAAGAATATAATATTTTTTTAAATTCTTATATTTAAATATCATTTCAATTAAATAATTTATTCTAAAAGGTCTCATTTTAATTAATTTAATAAAATATTTAAATCACCATTCAATATTTTATTAATAGGCTTCTTTTTTTATTTTTAATTTTAATAAATTCTCTTTTTTTTGATATGATATTAATAAAAAATAATATTAAATTGTATATAAATATAAAAATTAGAGTATTTGAATTTTTTTAAATTTTAACACATGTAATCGATCATATGCATTAAGAATGGAAAATTTTGAAAATCAACTTGGTATTAAATTCAGAAAAAAATACTGATATATAGAATATATAGACTATTCGAATATAATTTAAAACTCTTTCTCTCCTTCTATTTTAAATTTAAAAAAACGGAGTTTTAAGAAATTTAGATGCCATATGCAACATGGGTGGGTAAATGAATTGAGCTGGAAAAGGAGGCAATTTATAATTTTCTTCTAATTCAGATTTAGGACAAATCGTACAACATTATATCAAATCTCGCTAAGAACATTCAATATTTTTGTACACAAATTATTCAGAGTATTGGATAAGCGTATCACTCACAATCAGTTTATATTGAAATTTAATTAAATTAACAAAGTAAAAATTTTTATTTGTTTAAATTTTATTATAATGAATCAAAAAAAATTAAATATATAGATCACATGATTAAGAGAAGCAAAAAACTTGACAGAAAATAACTGTTGGATGGAGGTCGGACATGACAGAAACTGTAAGCGAAATCTTCATAATGCGACGAATAATTTTCAAATCCCCTAGCACCACAGAATTAGATAAGTTTATTTTAAGGGAGGAAAATAACTAAGATCTAAAAAAATTAATAAATGAACTTAATAATAAAAAAACAAATAAATCAATTAATTTAAATTAATACTATTAATGAATGTATATATTGGTCATTTATCTATAGTTTTATACCGTTAATTTTTATAAATTGTCTCAAGTCTCTATTTTTGCATTTTCCCAAGTTTCATTATAATTAAAAATATTCAATAATAATCTAGCAATGAAAATAAAATATCAAAATGTAATGATCAAGAAATATTATACTTTATTTCACTATAATAACATAGAAAATACTTAAGAACCATAGGCGGTGGAAATATTAGGAGATATCATTGCGGGTTAAGGCCAAATCGATCAACATTAATTAAGATATTTTCATTATGACAGATATTAGGAAAAAAACTGCGAATTCAATATTTCTGTTCACTAATTATTTGTAGACTTTAGTAAAACATACACATGACTCAATATAGATCAGCATAAACTTTTTCAAATTTTGATCTTCAAATTTGTCTTGAAGGTAGTAAAGAAAGAATAAGATGAAGAAATCAATTGTAAAATGTTAGGTTACCCAGACGACTTAAATATAATAGGAGATTAGGAAATTGCAATTGCAGATAGCGAGGAAAAATTAATGGAGGTTTGAAATTAATAGTGATAAGAAAAAATATTTAGTAACAAAGAGGAAGAGTATTGACATACAAAATCTTAAGATACAAAATGTAGAATTTGAATATGTAGAAAAATTGAATGTAATCACGAAGGATAATAATATTTGAGAAGAATTTAAATCGGGGTTGCAATCGGGAAACGCCTGTTATCTTGCAATAAAGAGGCTTATCTCTTCAAAATTATTATCAAAGGGAATATATAAAAAAATTATTTTGCCTGTTGCATTATATGGGTGGGAGGCATGGTCTATGACCCTGGGAGATGAGAGTAGATTCAGAGTGTTTGAGAATAGGATTCTTCCCTGCATTTATTGGCCAAAGAAAGATGAGGTCACCGGGGAATGGGGGAGACAGCATAACAAGAAATTGCATGGTCTCTCTGCATCTTCAGAAATAGTTAGGGTTATAAAAGGGAAAAAGCTGCGATAGGCAGGGCACGTGGCTAGAATGGGAGAGGAAAAAGTTATTGGTGGGAAGACCGATTGGAAAACGTCCGCTTGGAAAACCAATGAAGCGTAGGAAGGGACGTAAGAGAGATGGAACAAGGGCTCAGGATAGGGACACTTGGAGAAATGTGGTTGTTGCGGCTAAGAACTTTCGAGTATCTTTGAGCCACATAGGTAGATAGATATAACATATACAATAATAATATATATAATTAATATAGTGATTAAATTAAAATATATTTTTTAAATAAGAACACAAAAAGAAATGAATGTTTTATGTAATATACTGATTGAAACAAAATGGATGAAAACCTTTTACTACTTTCAACCACCAAATACTATGTAACACTCGGGGGTACAGGGGGCGGAGCCCCCGTCTAGGTGTGAAGAGCGCCGAAGGCGCTCTGAGCAGCTAGTATTAAATAAAAATAATTTAAATTTGAATTGTTATATTTTTTAAATTTTTATTTTATAAAAAAAAATTGTTTAAAATTTTATATTATTAAATTAATTACTAATAGATCATATTCACAATTTTATTTTAGTTAAAAACGTTTTAAGTGAAAGTATTAGAATAGATTTCCCGTAGTGAAATAATTATATAGATATTATTCAATTATTATTACAAGATTTTTATTCTATTATTTTCAAATGTTAAGTGAATGGTTTCCTAAAAGGGATCGAGAGAATGTTTTGGCCCCTGTGGAAGAAAGTTCCTTTCTAACTTTCCTTATTTGGTGATATAATATTATAGTAAAGTAAATTTCCGAATTTGGAATAAATAACAAATCAAAACTTATCCTCAAACTTTGTTTATTATCGAAACTATTGTTATATTTTCAAATGATTTATATATATATATATATATATTCTAATTAAGACATTTCTATTCGTATACTACGATGAAATTGAAACAATAGATTAGGTATATACAATTTTTAATTAATAAATAGTTTAATGTTAAATTTAGCTTAGTATAATTTAAGTATCAAGAAGTTTCTGAATTTGTTAATTGTGATAATTGGTCATTTAAATATTTTGATATAGGATGAGTAACTTGTTTCTGGTCTAACGATCCAAAAACAATTCAATAACTTAAAGAAAACATATTCAAGTATATCTACCAATAAAATTTAATTTGATTATCATATATAGTAATAGTATAATATAAGTACCAAAAGAAACTTTCAATCCTGGATTGGAAAGGAATAATATAATTTAATATGCTAAATTAATGATAACGGGTAGCGGGTAGATACCTTCTCACGATCCCGGTGAGAGACAGATCTACCTCAGTGAGTGGCGCCCACTGCCCTACGCGAGCACATGCATTTTCTCTCATTCCTCGACCAAGGGAGTGCATGCCCTACCCAAATCATCCATCCAGACCCAATCCCCTTTATTTCCTCTTCCTTCTTTCCAATCCACGCGTCAGGCTGTAGCGACAGGCCGGCTGGATCATCTTCGCGTCGCATCAACAATTAATGGAGAAATGTTATACGGTTAACGGCTAGGGCGTCCCCTGCAAGCGACGCGCATTGTCAGCACCCGGGCGATGCGAGAAATGGGTTAGGGTTACCCACCTATGGACGAGGTGGGCTAAAGAAGATAGTCCAACATCCACATCCACATCCACATCAATATCAACATCGACATCATCACCGACACGAACATCGTCACATCGGTCAGCATCAGCATCATTGCCATCAACCTCACTCAAATCGTCCACAGCTACATCAAAAGTCGTCAACACCATCATCACCGTCATCGAAGGTTGAGTACCAAAGACCGCGTGGGAGGCCTAAAAACCAGCTGGTCCTGCCGTATAACGGGAGATCTAATGGCATCTGGTCTCTCTACAGACGACGCCAACAACAGATTTAGTTGGCGCCAATTTAACGAGAAGACCCGACCCCACACCCCGTGGGAAATAAGGCTAAGAAGAAGAAGAAGATGCTAAATTAATGATAAAATGTGTTTAAATCCAAAGAAAAATTATTTAAATAGTCTACTGAATAATGTTTATAGTATTTATCAGCAAAAATTTAAAAGGTCTATTATATATATTTATCGCTGTGGCACTACTGATCTTGAAAACTTTTGATTGCACCAATCACATTCCTCCTTCTATCATTATCCTGAACCACTTCCATTCTATTTCTATCGTCTCTCCATTCCCACACATCCACTCTTATTATATTGTTATTTATCTTTACACCGTTCTGTTGACTATTTAAATAATTTTTTTCTTAGTCTTTAGATACATTTTGCCATTAATTTAGCACACATATTACATTATATTATTCCTTTCTAATCTAGGATTGAGGGTTTCTTTTGGTACTTATATTAGACTATTACTATATCTTCTTTAACTGCCTTATCTGGTCTCCCTGACATTTTAACATATTCGTGATTAGAATAAGAAATAAATGAAAATGATATATAATTCATATATTTATCTTTCGTATTTAAAAAAGTAGGATTTTCGCTAATATCTTAATGAAAAATGTAGTTTTTTCTATCAAATCCACGAAAATAATTGAGATATCGATGAAATGTTAATTTATTCGTAATTAGAATCAGAAATAAATGAAAATGATATATAATTCATAAATTTATCTTTCGTATTTAAAAAAGTAGGATTTTCGCTAATATATCAGTGAAAAATGTCGGTTTTTCTATGAAATCCACGAAAATAATTGAGATATCGATGAAATTTTGTGTTTTTACATTATCATATGTGTTTAGAATCAGAAATAAATGAAAATGATATATAATTCATAAATTTAATATTTCTATTTACTCTGGGGAAGATATCCCTGTTTTCCCCACACTCTTCATGCTGGCCCATTCCCTGATATTTCTTAACCAGGATTGTTGCTTTCTCCCTATTCTACGACGACCCTCAATATTCCCTTTAAGGATAATAATAGACGTTATCCTATTTACATTATCATTACGTTTATGTTTATTAAAAATATTTGTTATATAATATAAATAAAATATTAATTAATTTTCGAGATAAATTGTATATATAATAAAAAAAATGTTTTTTAAGCTAACAAACGAGATTTTTTTCCTTACAATCTCACTTATAATATAATATCGTAGGTTCTTCAGATAATAAAAGTCAAGAATATTTAAGAACAAGGAGACCACTCGAAATTTAATTAATTTAGTTGTTACAAATAAATTTCAGTGAAAATGTGAAAAAACAAAAGAATGTAGAACGTAGGAGTTTTCATTTGGTTAAAAGTTTTACTCCTATTGTTAGTTTCCGAGGACTTAATAGTACCTACTTACAATTTCATTATAAATAATTAAATAGTTCCCTTACCCGAAAAAACAAAGTGGAGACAAATGGAGAGAGACATAAAGAGAAAGGGAAAATATATACCTATATATTCTTTCTTTTTATTCTAATGAATTATTCGAGAAATTTTAATTGTGTAAACGACTCACTTGGTAGTACTAATCATAATAGAGAAGAAAAAAATACAATGGAGGGATTTTCATAAATATTGCATTAATATATTGGATTTAGACAAGAACAAAAAAGTAAAATATATGATATTATTTGTAAAATAAAATAAAATGATTTATTTGAATCCTTTCTTCTCTCTCATCCTGGAATAGGATTACGATAGATTCGGTTTACTTTATTATTGTGATTATTATTATGGTGCTTAAGGTCCTCTTAAGTTTGACTTTAATTTTCTTACTTTTATGTAATATCTTTAAATGCTGAATGTTTTATTTAATGTTCTTTTTTTAGCTAGTTAGATTGTATAGATATATATTATTATTCAAAGTTACAAAATTGTTATTCAATTATATATTATATATAAAACAACTAGAGACGCCTCGTTCCCGGGTTGAAGCCTCATGGTATTTTCTCTAGATAGGATCAATGGTAAAAAGTAGCGGCTCCGATCAAGAAAATCAAGATAAAGGTTGATACGATCCATTCTACTGATGATAGGATTAATATAACTATTCATATATATATGCTATTCATAACATTGAATTTAAATTTCTTTCATAACAGAATATATATAATATATATTTTATTTATACTATTATAATATAAATATTTTGGAACTAAAGTTTTATGAATATAATCGTTTTATTTGCTAAACGGCCTCGTATTCCCATGAGACTAATCATCATTTCAAAATCAGACTATTATTATAATATCAAAACATAGTTAATACTTAAATTACTTTTAAGCAAATGAAATAATTCATTCTTTTTCAGATGAAATTCAAAAAGACTCTTAGGTCCATTAAAATTCAAGCATTCTTTTTGTAAATGTTCATAATCGAAAAATGGTTAAAATGTTAACATAAAAGAATAACTATAAAATTCAATCTTTGTTTGTAATAGAATAAGGTTCAAACAATTACGATATTAGAAATGAAGAAAAGAGAAGATGCTATAAAAAAAGAAGGAATCTACGGAAATTACTCCCATTAGATATAATCGTTGATTTCGTAAAAAAATGAATATAATTATATATATATATATATATATATATATAATCCAATTGATATAATAGAAAAGATAGGGAATTAATATATTAAAAGTCAACAAGAGAGAATATCCCTTTCTCAATTTGAATAGCAAATGTTATTTTAGAAGATTAAATAAAATGACAGCGAACGCAGCTTGAGCTGCTTCTGTCTTCATCCAGTTTACTTTTCGTTTCTTTTCATTCTTTATTCTTATCGACATCCATTTTAACCATCCTATTCATTTTCATTAAAAAATAAATAATTTTTATCTTACTTAATTTTTTTTTTTTTTTATAATAAAATTATAATAGAATCTTCCATTTATTAATTTTAATTAATATATTTCTTATTATTGTTATATTTTGTTTCATATAGTAAATTTAATTTATAATTTATATCTTATAACTACATATACTTTAAAAAAAATCTCATATAAATTATTCATTGTTTTATTATGAACCAACATTGAATTTGCACGAAGAAGAAAATTAATATTTATTTTTAGAAGCGAAACAAAGAGTGAATAAATTCAATTTAATTTAATATCTAACTTCTGCATATTACTGAGCGAATCAAAATATAAAAAGATGGAGAGAAACGAATGGTTAGAAAGATTAATTAAAATAATTTTTTTTTTTAACTTTATCATATAGGTTCATTCTATTTTAAGAATTTTCTATTATTGAAAGTGTATTCATATATATAAATATTATTTCTTTTTCAAGGTATATTATGAAGACAAATTGATTCTGGAACAGGTAGTAATCAATTCTCGTCGCCGAACCTTTCTCTCTAATTTTTTTTTTCTAAGATGTTTTGAATAATTTATCTTTTCTTTTTTCGATTTTTTCTCTTTTTTCATCATTTTCTCTAGTCAACCATTTTCATGTACAGTTGATTAGAATGATCCCTCTTTTGGTATATCACAAAACTCTATTTTTATTTCGATCTCAACTTCTTTCTTTTTACATGGTTTCCTAGTCTACCATATCCACTCTCTTTTTTCTTTAATCATTCATTTATTATTTACCGACATTGGTATATTATATCACTTAAGTTAATTCTTTCTCTATTAATGACTTGTATTTCAAATTATTAAAAAATATATAAAAATAATTAATATTAGTAAGTGATTGGTTGCACGGGATCACGTGACCCTTTTTTGCATAGTCAACTTAGCTACAAAACAATGTGATCACGTGTTTGCATATAAATATTCCAAAAAATATATATAAAAAGAAAAACTTATAAAAATTATATAATTGATTGATATTAAAATAAATAAATCTAAATCAGGGAGAGACTTTAACAATATAATATAAGTAAAATTAAAAATATTTGAACGTTTAAGGAAAATTTATTTTGTTTATTAAATATTATTTATTTTAATTTTCATTTATTTCATATTCGATATAGAAATATTGTGAAATAACAAGTCAAACAGTTTTTCTATATTTATGCTTTGCTAATGTTGTGACTAAAAAAGATAATGTACTATAAAGAAAAATTTACAAAAAAAAAAAATCTTTGGTAAATGACCGTCGTGTATTTTAAATGAGAAAAGTGAGAACTATATTGGAAGTCTAGAGTCTAATGATTAATTATTGTCAAAATATTTAATATTCTAAAATATATATTCGTTTAAAAAAAATTAATAATTATAAATTTATTTATTTAATTCTCGTGGTTAGAAATGTAAATTTCAATGTTAAATATAAAATAAGTTAATTAAATAGGGCGGGCCTCTTCTTTATCTGGGATTATTCTCCGGTTGTTAAGTTAAATTCATAAGTAATCTTCCACGAATATAAACAACGAAAGGGTATGTTGTATGGTTCAGTATCTCTATCCCAAGTGTAAAGGCTTAATTCACTTTGATTTCCCATTTCAATATTTACACTTTACATTTGCATTTATCCATATCCATAAATTACTGATTCTCAAGTTTCAATAACGATTAATATATTCTATTTGTTTAATTTTAAATAAAAAATGACAATTGCAATTTATATCTATAGATATATTATACACATAGAAATTGATTTATTATTCTTTTTTTAAAATAGAGATTTATAACAAACTTATCTGAAAAACTAATAAGTAAAATTATATTACTAAATGAGTATATTTCGAAAATTAAAGAGTAAATAAAGGTGAATAAAAATAGTAAAAGAAAGGAAAAGAAAATTTAATTATTTTATTATTTATGTATTTGAAAAGGCGAGGTGAGGCGATTGGTATGAATATTAGGTATAGGAAAAGGTTCCCTCGCCCTTGGAAAATTGGGGGGAATAGATCAAATGAAAATTTGGTAATATAAAATTTACTGATAAGAATAAATGAATGACCGTGTAGTCGCCAGCAATATTTTTATATAAAATATGCAAAACTAATGGAATGAGGAGTGGATAAGGCTTATCGGACTTCTTTGAAAGGAAGATTGTAAGGGACCCGGCAAATAAATATAATAATATAATAAAAATTGATCCAAAGAAAGAAATTAATAAAAACTTGGTAAACTGGAATAAAAGGTGGTGTTAAAGAAATAAAAAGGCAATCGAAATTTGATTTTGAAATAAAATGTATAATTTAATAAAAGTAAATAAAAATATCATAATATAAAAAAAAAAGATTAATTATGATAAAAAGAAACGAAAAGAAATTTCCATTGGCAAAAATCAAATAAAAAACTCGTAAAAAATTATTAAAAATATAGAAGTTTGGAATCGAATGTGGTGAATGAATTGAAAGACAAATTAAACTTACCCCCCATAAGCCTGTTGAATTTGTAAATCTAAAATAAGATTTAAGTATACCGAAATTAATTTAATAATTAAATTAATTTCGGAAATTATAGCGAAATGCTATAATTAAAACTCTCAAAACAGAAAAGAGGCCTAAAAAGTGAATGAGAGTGAGAACATTGTTTTTCGTTCCCTCGTGAATTTTAAAAAATAAGAGGAGGGGGATGATTCTGGAATGCCAACATCGGAAATTTCTATTCGCCTCTATTTTAGAAAAAATTACAATTATATAATTCAATAGTTGTATATGACAAACGAATTACCTAAATTCTAGTTCTGTTCTAGTTTAATATGAAATATAAATATGTTTATGTAAATACATATAAGTTCGTTTTCTTCATTTAGTTTGGTTAATTTAATAAAATTATTTTTATTCATCAAGATCCCTTCCATGAACTCTTCCCTCCCACCCAAAGGAAAAAAAAATAGAATTATGTTTTATTACCCAAATAAAAGTATTTTATAATTTTTTTTTACTATTTTAAAGTAACAGCATAAAATGTTGAAAAAAAGAAATGAAAAACTTTAAAAGAAACATCAATTATTTTTGTTTTTTATTATGATTGCTCACCTTAAAAATAAGAAAAAAAATTATAATTTTAATATTGGGTAAAGTCTAATTCAAATAAAATAAATAATTAAAAAAATACGTGAAAAATCATATAATAGTATTTTCTCATTATTAATGAATTTTCATGTAACAAATATTGTAAAAAAATATTTATTTATTTCATAATCATTATTTAATTAATTAATAGTAAATTCCCTTTATAATAAAAATATTTAATTTAATTTAAATACAATAGAGCCTCACAAACTTAAAATTCCTTTAAGATTTATTATTCAGACATACTTACTCTCATACTCAAGGTCACTAAATTACAGGAATCCTTTTTTTCAAAATAAATTCATATATAGTGTTTATAAATAGATATGATTGAAATCAAATTTATAAATTAAACGAAAAAAATTATAATTTCACTCTTTAAAAAGAGAGAGTTTTTTTTTATTAATAATATAAATAAATAATAAATTAATAAAGAAATAAATAGAGGATAAATATCTTTTTAACAGTGGCATTACATTATAAATTAATATTGGGGATACTTTCGTTTTCTTCATTCACTGATAAGTCTATTAGGTTTTTTTCTTTTTGTACATTTAAACTTTTACTCGATAGATTGTAAATGATCTATAATCGTATATTAATTAAATGTCAATTTTTAATTCAGAAAATCAATTATAGAATTGATTTATTAATATTTTGATATCATAATTATCTTCATCCTTAAAATCAAATAATATAAATCTATTTAAAGTTGAGATTTTATTATTATTATATAACCGAACTCACACACAATCCTATGCCTTATTTCGAATTATTGATGATTACCAATAATGGGATTTACTCAAAATTCCCATATGTTTTATCTGATGTCAACCCAAAAATATAACGAAGTACGTATTATTATTTTATTTCATATGACTTGACTGTATTCCCATTTCTTATATTAATCTCTTATAATAACACTATCTTTTAAGTTTATTAATAAATTGTAATTATAATATATTTTTGTAATTCGAATATCAAACGATTAATAGTCGAGCAATTAATCATAAAATCATCACTATTGTCTTTTTCCGGTTATTAAATTATTTAATTTTCAATTACGTTTTCGATCTTATTAATTTCCTACAAACAAAAAAATAATATTTTTTATATTTATCTTATTATCTCACCTATTATTAAAAAATATGTTTATTTATTTCAATATACTAAAAACTTAAAGTTATTAAAAAAATAAATCAAATTCCAAGGCATTAATCCCAAATTTGTCTAAATTTATTTATTAAAGTTGTCTTAACTAACGATATTTATTGACTAGATAATCTTTAATTGGAGGGGAAGGGGGAATTTTAATAGCTTTATGATCTCATGGGCAAAGTAATGCACTGGTAGTTCAGAATTATTTATCAGATCATATGGAATGCTAAGGTCCAAAGTTCTCATTCTTCAAAACCTTTAAGTTGTATTTTTTTTTTGCTATAGTTTTAGAATTGAAAAATAAATTAAGATTTATAAACTGTGTTTACCAATATGAATAAACAAAAATAGGTAATTATTTACATCCATGGTTCCGAGATAGAAATGATTGTCCCCAAGAGGGCGATACCTTCAACCAAGCTTGGCTTTAGGTCAAGGGATGACGCGGCCTTCACCATTGTGTTTGCTTTGCCCAGTAGATAGCGGAATTAAAATAATTTTTTTGGATGACTTTATTATGAATTTAACTTTTTCTAAAATAAAATAAACCGAATTTAAAAAACCGAAAAAACGTTGAAATGATAGTTGATCTTTTTATATATAATTAATCTCAAATTAAATATTTTTTAATATTAAAAATAAATAAAAAATATATTTCATATGTATATTTATTTTTATAAATGTTTAGGGAAATTTTACAATTATCACTAATTAAAAAAAAATTGTGTTAATATATATTTAAATTCAAATTGTATATAATTGCGCTATCTACTGGGCAAGGTCAAGGTTTCGCCTTCTTGTGATCATAAGTCATACTATAACTGTCAATACATGGCCCCCCACCCCCAATTTATATGCAAATTAAATTAATTTTTCTCTCGTAAACACGAAATTCCCAGAAAATATTTCATATCAAAAATCAATCAGGATAATCTAAGGAACGCACTAGTATTTTTTTTCCAATCCGTTGAGGGAAAGACTAAATGATACCAATACCAAAAAAAAAATTCTATCTAATTTTAGAGCTATTTTAGAGCTGATATAAATCAAAATTAATTTATCTATATTTCGATATTTTAATTAATTTTCAAATTTTTATATTTATCCATAAAAAATTGATTTCTAAAATAGATTTCTTTGTGTTATATCTTTAAAAAAATCTGAGATTTTTTAAAATTTAATTCTATAATAACTACGTATTACATATATTGTTATTGTTTATAATAACATTTTAATAAGCTTTGTAATAAAAAACAAGTTTTATTTTTAAAAAATATTAGTATATTAGTAAGAATATACTTGACAATATTTTGACACTTATTAATTATAGTATAACCACTTCTTTAAAATAAATGCCCCTCCAATTTTAGCTTGTTAAATATTAAAAAAAAAACATTTCTAAAGCCATTAGTATTTAATGTTATATAATTATTATTTTAATATAACATTTTCGAAATTTTAATTATAAAATAATTTCATTGTATTATTAATAGTAATTATTATTTAATATTATTCTAATTTTTATTACCTATATATTTAATTAAATGAACTGAATATGAGCTAATATACTAAATACCACTATTTAATATATTTCTACACAAATACATAAACTCCTTTAAATGGCAATCCGATTAATAATGATAATAATAATCCTACCTCCAACAAAGATCAGATGAAGGTTTCCCAACTCCATTAGTGAGAATGTACACTAAATTAATCATAGTAAAATCATATATATAAATATATTATTTTCCTAAAACCAAAAAGATTTAACTTTTAATTTTGTTTAAAGGTTTCAGGAATGGATTATTGATATTGTTTGTCTAAATATAAGAGAAAGTAAATTTATTTATTTTTCATTAACTATTTATATGTTGTAGAATAAATTCAACCATATAAAGTGCATATCGTTTAACGAAAGAAATAAAAAAAAAAATTCAAAAAAAAGAATAGCTTTATTGAATGGTGATCTCGTAATCTAATTCCATTTTAATTTTTGGATCAAATTATTTTGCAATGGATTGATAAGCAACGAGGCTTAAAAAATGGTTCCCAATTCCCTACCAATTTCCATATAAATTTCTCTTTTAAAAATTCATCAATTTAATTAACAATTAGCCATATTTGCAATTTTAATAGGGTAATTATTATTTTTGTATTCAAAGAGTGATGCCATGATCAATTCAATAAACATTCCTCACCCCTTTCTTTCTTTCTTTCATTCTTTATAAATCGATAAATATAAAGTTTTTTTTTTATAAAGAACATCTGTTTTTAATTGCCAATCAGTCTAGGATAATTTATTCATTTATTCGTTATTAAATATAATTTTTTGTATCATATTGATGATGAATATGGTTGATCTAATTAAAGAATATTAAAAATCCAGGGAAGATTTTTTTATATTCATTGAATAAAGGGTATCAAGTTGAATAAAAGATTATTCATGAATATGATATATTCAATGAGAAAAATTCGTTCACGAAAAAAGAATAGAAAGATAATCCATTCAATGTTGGATAAAGAAACAATAAACCTGGTGCTGTATACATCATGCGACTATCATCATTTGCTCTTGGGTACGTTAATTCAAATTCATTCCGAGAATCCTGTGGCTATTTTCAGATTAACTCTAGAGTGGGTTATGGGTTTCCCAAAAGGGATTTCAACGGGAAAATTATCAAATTAATCCGCTCTTGAATTTTCTATCATAAAATATTTTACATGTGAGTAAATCGAACATTGTTTTAATAAAATTCTTTCTCTTTTAATAAATTAACATTTCAATGAAATCATAAATTTTAACTTCAATTTTTAATAAAATAAGTTGACCTGTGGCCTGGTCCGAACCGACCGACGGTTTGAAGTAAATGAATTTCCAGCTTCAGAAACAATTTCAAATAATTTTAATGTATCTATTAATGTAATAAAAAACAGATATGGATACATAAATAATAAATATAAAGATTTTTAATTTTATTTCATTTATAATATATATATATATATATATATATATAAGACCACGCTGTGACGTCATGAAGGGCTGGGTGACGTCATATAATTTTAAATTAAGTAAAAACTAATAAAGATGATTTTTCTCGAGGATAAAACCAATACAAAGTGGTGATATGTCAATCTCTTCATGTAAAATTTGGTGTGAAAATAACCCTTCCCTTCCTATTGTCGATCGCTAATACTACCACTTCCGGTTTCCGGATTTGCACCAAAAGTTGATCAATTCATCATACTGATGCATTAAGTAAATATACCAAATTTCATCAAAATCCGTTGAACCGTTCAAGCTGTGCACATCTATACGGACGGACTATTTATATGGTACTTTTGGTACACTTGGTATATTTACTTAATGCATCAGTATGATGAATTGATCAACTTTTGGTGCAAATCCGGAAACCGGAAGTGGTAGTATTAGCGATCGGCGATAGGAAGGGAAGGGTTATTTTCACACCAAATTTCACTTGAGGAGATTTTTTACATATCACCACGAATCATGCACTTTGTATTGGTTTTATCTTTGAGAAAAATGAATTTTATTAGTTTTTTCTTAATTTATAATTATATGACGTCATCCAGCCATTCATGACGTCACACATATATATTATTAATAAAATAAAATTAAAAATATGTTATATCCATATCTGTTTTTTATTGCATTAATAGATATATTAAAATTATTTGAAATTGTTTCTGTAGCTGGAATATAATTTACTTCAAACCGTCGGTCGGTTCGGACCTGGCCACAGGTCAACTTATTTTATTAAATAAAAAATATTTATATTAAGTTATCAATACTATTTAATTATAAAATAAAAAAAAACATTTACTGATTGAAAATATAAGACGTCTTTATAATCTATCCATTTATTTCTGTGGTGGTACTGAACTTAAAAGTTTTGGCCGCAAATTCATCAAAATTTCAGACTTCCTAACATATCCATCAGTCAATTCCCAATAGATATTCTTATAAATAAGAAAGATTCTCGCCTATCTTTCTTTACCGCCTATCATAGTATCTTCACAATTTTATGCTCCTAATATAGCTTGAAGATTAATAGATAGTATATAATTATTTTCTTTGAAAACCGCAATTTTTTAGGGATTCATTCTTTTTAGGAGCATAAATACTCCGTTTTCAAATATCCCCAATGTCATAGACCACGCCTCATATCCATCCCAAATATTAATAATAAATATACTAATATAAATAGTAAGTTTTATAAATTTAACTTTGTTACTATTTGAAAATACGTGACCTAAGTGTTTAAATCTTTCTAAGTATAAAAAAATCCTAGGTTTTGCACTTTAAAAGTTTGTGTATTTATCACCGTTATTAAACTTTTCGTCTTCTCACGATTAATTTAGCTGAAAAATATCAACTTGCTAACATATATATATATATATATATAGTTAAATAGTACAATAATAATGACTCTTCTTTTATGCTATTCTATATTCATAAAGAAGTGATTTGAAAATATTCCCTTGTGGCAAACTTTCAGCTCAATGAGGATTATAATAAACAAGGAAATTTACTTTTACCTTCTCCTTATTTTTAAACAGAGAAAGGAGAAAATAAAATTTACTATATATAAAAAAATAAGAATAAAAAACAACATGAAATTCTTTCTAAATGTTTGGATTGTAAATAACTTGAAAAGAATCAAACAGGTATTGAAATTAATACCGACAGGTATCTCTCTTGCAGGGAGTGGATTTTTCTGCTCTAATTATTTCCGCAATCGTTGATAACTTCTTTTATAAATCTTGATCATTATTTGTCCTAGATCTTCAAAAACATCTTTCATTTGAAATGAAACGATCACTATAGTATAAGAATTCAAATATCCTTATCAATTCATTGAAATCAACATTTTCGAAAGCGAAAACCATTTTTGTTATCTATTATAGTTATTAGTTAAGTTGTTTAATGACTGGACTTGGAAGATTTTGATTAATATATATTTTTAATCTATAATGGTAAAATAGTTGAGTGAATTCAAATATGAAAATCAAAATTGATCAAAGTTTTTTATATTTTATTTGTTTTCAATATAAGGAAATTAGTTAAACTCTTAAAAAACTTAATAAAATACATAATATATATTATATTTATTAAAAATTAATCGTGAAGACTAATATTCTTGAAATTTTCTACTGCATTTGAAGATGCTATTTATTTAATTTTAAGAACCTATTATATATAAAGTATTTATACAATACTACTCGTATTATATTATTACAAAAATCTTCAATTCAAAATTTATAGGAGCCTAAAAAGTTTCAAAATATATTAATCATTTAATAATAAATAACTGAAAACTGGTTATGAATTAATTAACATTCTAATAAAATTTGATGATATAAAAAATTTACTTTTGAATTTGTTATTTATTTTTATTTTTTTATTCAATATATTTTGTATTTGTTAAATTATGAATAAATAATTATTTTTATTTTTTATAGTAAGGATTCACTTTATTTTATATCCTACCTATGTTTTTTACTTTCCCGCATACTTCGTATAAGGGAAGTATTGGAATCGTCAAAAATTTCGACTTCGAGATTTCGATAGATCTTGACGTTTTAGACCTCCCTGAGTCGGAAAATACCATTTTTCGAATTATGTCTGTGTGTGTGTATGTATGTATGTATGTATGTATGTATGTAATGTCTGTGAGCAAATTTACTCAAAAACTAATCAAGCTAGGACTTCGAAATTTGGTACACCGATATTATTCACAGTTTGTAGATTTCTATCAAAATTTCGTCAAAATCGGTTAACCGGAAGTGGTACTTTACCTACACTGGTTGCGTTTACCTTTCAAGTAAAGTACCAGTTTGCTTCGAGATATTTGCTTCCTATTTTGTATATAGATTTAAAAATATGAAAAAAATTGAGATACCAAATTTCATCATGATCTGACAACCGGAAGTGACATTTTACCTATACAAGTAGCGTTAGGTGTAAATTATAAATATATATAATAGTGTTAAACCATTTTACTTTATAATTTAAATTAATTAGTTTGTTTATTTTTATTGTTGTTAAAACATAATAATAATAACCTAATTACCTATTTATATGCGGGAAAGTCTAGGGGAGGACACTCCCGATTTTTTTTAATTAAGAAAAAAATGCAAAAGATATATTTTTTCAAATACTTATATTTGTGTTTTTTTTTAATCTACTTAATATTATATCAAGGACATGTTAATAATATATATTTAAATATATTAACATATTAATTAAGGAAGTAATAAATTAAATTAAACATATTTAAGTATGTGTTAGGCTAGTATTATTAACAGATGTCGAATTATAAAATTTAAAAAAGTTTATAAAAAAATTAATTTTTTTCTTTCTTTATAAATCAGCAAAGATGCTAAATGAATAATTAAATCAGTTTCTCTTGATTACTTCGTAAATTAGTATTCTGAATTAATGAATTATCTAATTAGATTATGATTAGAGGAATTGAAAGAGAGAGAGAAAGAGAAGAAAATAAGTGAGGGAATGGGGACAGATTCCGTCCGAGCAGAAAGCGGAAGAAGAGGATGATGGGCGGGTTAGCTAAAAAAAAAAAAAAAAAAAAAAATCAGGAAAAAAATATAAAAAGGAGTGACCAATTCGGAGGATGCCTGGGAGGTGAGTGCGGGACGTGGATCCTGGTCTCTTTCTTTCGCTTATGATCCAATCGGATCGAATTGAAAATGAAAGTCAAGGCTTTGAAAAGTCAAAGACCTCAATGGACAGGAACTTGCTGGGAGAAAAGGGTAAGTGGGAAGGGGGGGAGGACAAAATGAAGAAAGGGGGAATGTGATGCGTCTTCCTCAACCGCTCTCGTCAATTGCAATTTTCAAGGAAACCCTCCCTCGGTTGATATTAAAAGCATTTCAATTAGGAAACCACAACTCCTAAATTTTAATGAAAACTTCTTCTTGGGCTAATTTGAATTTAAAGAATTAATTTGAGTTCTTGGAACGCGATTGTAATCGATGAGAAACTCTCAGCCAATTCAGCAGAGATTAATTCAAAATTAAAAAAAAAACCAGCAAAGATCTTTACAAATGTTTTACATTTATATATATATTTAAAACAAAATAATACATATATACGCATATATAAAAATCTCGGCATATTTAATTGAATAATTTACGCTATTTGCATTTATATATTAATATTAATGTATTTATAAAACTGTTTAATTATAATAAGTTAAATGGCTTGCATATAATATAAATAACCTATATCATAGGTTCTTAAACTTATGTACTCCACGGACCCCCACTTGAAAAAATTTTTTTTGACGGACCCCCATCACAACTTTAGGTACTTTTCGTCATTTTATTAATTAATTTCTGGCTTACGATCTCATAAGGACAAGGATATATGATGAATATTTCTAACAGTGATTGGTGAATAACGATTTTTTTGCATATTGTAGAACACATTTTATTAGAAATTATAATATTGAAGAAAGAAAATACAAACATTGTCATAGCAACAAATCTCACAAATTATAATGGGTACTTACATTAAATTCATATAAATATTTTATAATATTTTTCAGAAAATATTAAATAAGAAATATTTTAAAAAATAACTGCATCTATCTCATTAAATATAACTTACATATTTAATGAGATGTATGCAGTTGTTTTCTTGAAACAAGAATCTCAATATCTGGCTTAATATTGGAAACTTTTAATCTAAGATCCGGCTCTACATTTAATTTGTTTCTATATTTAGACTTAATATAAAATAGTACCGAAAAAGCTTGTTCGCATAAATATGTTGTGCAGAATGGAATCAAGTGTTGAAGTGCTTTATTTGCAAGCGCAGGATAATCTGACCTGAGAAGTAACCAAAAGTTGCTCAATTCAGTTTTGTTAAATTTTAGTTTATAAGTTGTATCACATGATAATTCCACGAGAATATCTTGTTCAGGTGCAGATAAATGTTTAGTATTTGTAATTTCCATATTAAATGGATCTCTGATCCAGTTATTGCAAGGATCAGGAGTAGAAAAATACTTCCTGAAGTTGCTTTTCAAAGTAATTAAATGTTCAACAAATAATTGACGCGTTTGATTAAGCAATTTTTCACTGGAGCTTTCTATGAAATCATTGAGAGTTGGAAAAGACTCATATACACTGTTCTGGATGCGTTTCGACCACAAGTCGATTTTTTTAATCATTGCTTCTATTTTATCTTCAACTTTAAATATATTTACAACAGTACCTTGCAGGCTCAAATTAAGTTCGTTCAATTTTGTAAAAATATCAGTCAAGTAAGCCACCTTAGCTAACCAGATAAAATCATTGAAACATTCGGTCAGTTCAAAATGCGCATCTATTAAAAACAATCGTATTTCATCTCGAAGCTCAAAAAGGCGAATGAGTACTTTCCAGCGGGACAACCAACGTACATCTGTATGTAATAATAAATGTGTATGTTGACTACCCATTTCCTCACACAAAATTTTAAAAACTCTGGAATTAAGTGGACGAGCCTTAATGAAATTGACAATTTTAACTACTTCGTCTAATGTTCTTTTCAAATCTGGTGACATATTTTTGGCTGCTAATGATTCTCTGTGAATGCAGCAATGATTCCAAACAACCTGAGGCGCAACATTTTTAATAAGAGCAATCAATCCAGTTCTTGTACCTGACATTGCACGAGCACCATCAGTGCAAATTCCAACACATTTTGGCCACTCTATTTCATTTTCGGTTATAAAATTATTCAAACTGTTAAATATGTCATTAGCTGTCGTTCGTGAAGGTAGTGAATCACAAAACAATACATCTTCTTGTATTTGATTTTCAAACTCATATCTAATGAAAGCTAACAAATTGGCATTATTAGTGACATCAGTACTTTCATCCAATTGTAATGAGTAATAGTGACTTTTGCGCACTCTCGATATTAATTCTTCTTTTATATTACATGACATGTCTTCAATCCTATTCTTAACCGTATCATTTGATAATGAAATCAAATTTATATCGTTTGCTGCTTTAGTTCCTAACATTATATTTGTAATTACTTTTGTAGCAGGAAGAATTAATTGCTCTGCTATATTATGCGGCTTTCCTGCTTTAGCAATAAGTAGAGCTACTTCATATGATGCCATTACTGCTTTCTTACTCATACCACCAGATCCCGTCTTTACCATCAATTTCTGACTTGAATTAAGTTCTTCTTTTTTCATTTTAAAAAATTCGATAGACTTACTAACATGCTCGCTGTGCTTTGTTTGTAAATGACGTCTGAGATTAGCAGGTTTCATACTTTCATTGGATAAACTTTCCTGACATAGAACGCAGACTGGTCTTTCCACATCATTGTTGCAAATATAAGTAAATCCAAATGATAAATAATCATCCGAATATTTTCTAGTTTTGCGTTTCTTGGTAGAGTTTGCTGTTGATGCCTCATCATCTGATTCTTTCCGTTTCTGTGTTGAACCAGTTTGTAGCCAACGATCCATTTTATGGAGTAATTTATTAACATTGAACTACAATAATATAAATATAATATAAATATAACGAATTATTATTTACTAGCTATGTTTTAATATGATTTTAAATGAATGTTTTAATATCATTTTAAATGAATGTTTTAAATCATTTTAATAAATGTTTTAAATAATTTTAAATAAATGATTTAATATCATTTTAAATGAATATTAATTTATATAATAAATATATTTCGTAATTTGATTCTAAAATATTATTAATTTCGTAATTTGATTCTAAAATATTATTAATTTCGTAATTTGATTCTAAAATATTATTAAAATAAATATTTTTTATTCATAAAACTAACTTATACTTACTCTCAAAAACAGCCTTTCTGGGAAATTGCAAAATGTGTTTAGTGTTTTTATAAAATAATGATCATGCAAATTACACTAAAAATTAAAAAAAATTATTAGCTATAATAAACTATTATTAGCTATAATTTAATTATAATTAATTAAATTAATAAAAATAATTTAAAGATACAACTCGTTGAGAAATGAACTTATAATTAACATTAATAAAAATAATTTAAAGATACAACTCGTTGAGAAATGAACTTATAATTAACATTTGCTTTAAAACTGTTTAAAACCCCAGAGTGGACGCTGACAATTTGGGTTTTTCCGGGTAAGACTGTCCCCTCCCCTGGTTTTCCCCAATAACAAAGTGAAAGAAAATTCCCTTATATGCCTCCCCTTCCGAGCCCCTAAGAGGGGTTATTTTAAAGGAACAATCGAAAAATGATTTTAAATGAATGAATGGATGAAAATTCAAATTTTATATATAGTTTTTTATATATGTTTATTTATTCACAAAAAATTAATTGACATAATTATCAATTTAATAAAATAAAATAGTATTATTAATAGTATTAAATTATAGCCGTAATTCTCTAGGAGGATATAGTTAAACAATGAACTTTAAATATTTATATATGTATATATTTTTACGATGATTTTTTTCCGAGGACCGCGGACCCCCAGTAAAGGCTTCGCGGACCCCCAGGGGTCCGCGGACCACAGTTTAAGAACCACTGACCTATATGATTAATATTTTTAAAAAATATATAATCAATTAGAGAAAAAATATAAAATTTAGATCTTTTATTGGGGGTCGCAGAGACACAATAACAACTGAATAATAATGTTTAGGAACGTAGTCATGTATGTTCTTAATAAGAACCTGCTGTTATCAGAGGCGTAATATAATACCAATATGCAATATGGAAGTTCAAATTGAAATAATAGTCTTAAAATGATAGAGTACTTTATTTTATTGAAATGCCACTAACTCAATTTAAAGTTGTATGAAACTACTGGGAGGGTTGGTAATTGAAATCTTCACTCTACCCCCAAATTCACTTCAATCTAATCTATTTGTTCTCAAATCCTGATTGAAAACACCGAAAATATAAGATTGGGAATTTAAGATACTCTGGAGTTTGGGTAGAAGACATACTATAAACCTACAGCATTGTAATTATCCATTTATCACTACGTTAAATGTGTCTTTAATAATTTAATCAAAAATTCCATTCACACAATAACTATAATAAGAATTAAAATATAATTCAAAATATTTGTCGATAACAGTGATCACTCTTCCGTATGACTTATATTAAAAATAAAGCGATTACTAATTGGCTTTAAATAAAAAATGGATTAAGTACAATCGTTAATAAAAATTGAAACAAATTTTATTTTATTATTATTATATTTATATATGCTTTAACTTGGACAAAGAGCTAATTATTCTTTTTCAAATCAATCATGAAAAATTAATTGATACGGCAAAGAACTTCATATATATAATAATATATAGTACCTGGAACACCGATCTATCATTCGACCCTCTACAAAATATTGATATACAATTCTTGAATTATTTATTACAATTATTAAATGTTACATCATTGAATCAATGTGATTAAATGAATGGAACTTGGGGTCCTCAATAATAATAAATAATAAAATTAACTGATAAAAATTTATAAGAATTACAAAAAATTAAACGACAAAACAGTTTAAAAAATTTCAAATATTTTAGAGAAAAAAAATGATTAATAAGTATAATAACTAATTAAAAAAATAAATATTAAATAATAATTAAAAAAATAAAGGAAAAATTTTCAAATATTTTAAAGGAACAATAATTAAAAAAATATTTATTTATGGTTTTCTATATCTATTTAATATTATTAGATCATATTTATTCAATAATATATTTTGAATAAAATATTCTTTAATTATCATTTTAAATGAATATTAATTAGAGAAAGAAATTGTTTTTAAAATATCATAAATAATATTTATAATATGTTTTGAAGATATAGAAACACAGAAATACAATTTAAACTTATAATGTTTGCAAGACAAATAGGAGGCAAATATGGATGACGTCATTTGTGACATCATATAAATTTAAATTAAAATATAACTAATGAAGATGATTTTTCTCCAAGCTGAAACCAAAACAGATCGATTTATCTTTATAAAGCGGTTTAATATCTCAAAAAATAGTATATATGTATATACAAATATATATATATATATATATATGTACAGTTTTGCTAGTATAATATGACAAGATATTTATAAATACTATAGGAAAGAGGTTCTCTAACTGTTCTTTAATTGGTATTACCTTATAACATGACCTCCAGTACTTAACAAACGAAATCATTTTAGTGGACTATGAACTTTTTGATGGAAGTTTCTCCGGAACCAACTTCAAAAAGTTTAAGAACGTAGAATATATGTAAAATAAATTTTGTTTTTTGGTGAATCATTTTGGAATACTTGTCAAAAATGAAATTAAAGAGACAACTATTATTTATCCGCTGAGGTGTTTTTTAATATTTATGGGCATAAAATAGATAAATTCGAAGATGCAATGGCAGAGATAACATTATATAATCTATATCAGGAGTGATCAATAGATTTGTTACGAGGTACGTGATTACCGTTAAATTAAATATATATTATAATAATCACTAAAATAAATAATGAAACGATTTTTGAGACCTCCAAAGAGTTATGTATTATGTATAATGTGAATTGTTCATTAAATATTTAAGGTTTAATAATTAAGGCAAGAAATGTTGAACTTTCGTTTAACCCTTTGATAAAAAGATTGCTCACCCCTTGATCTAAATCAATCCATAAAATGCTTTCATTTTATTTGATATTATTTTAAAAAACTATAATAATTGGGGATGGACATCATTCCAAAAAACCTTCCTCCTAGAAAACAAAGTTTTTTTTAATAATTTACTAGACTTTTAGTGAAATCTTTATTAATAAAGAGTATTTATTACAAATAATAGTTAATATAAGTTATTTTTCATTATTTTAAAAATTAAATCTAAAAAGTAATTTTAATCAAGTCAGAAAAAAATCTGACATAAGGAAATTAACGAACTTTCTTTTCACTGTCATTGACTTATAAATAATGATCAATTAAATTGGCAATTAAAACTTCTTTTTTATACTTATTTTTACCTTATTAAATATGAAGATAACAGAGGTATATCACTTAATAATGACACTTAGGAATAATAAAAATAATTTTTTTGTACTAATTAATTTTATTATTATTATTCTTTTATTATTTTGACTGTCGTGATTTAAAAATCTTGAACTTTATCATATTTTAAAATTATATAATATATATTTGATTTATCTTGAAGAGGAGGGTTATTAAAATGGGCATATTGTAAATAGTTATTTTTTATATAAATTAAATAACAGACACTTAATAGTCAAAATTCTAATTGATAAATTTAATATTTTACATTGCCTTAATGCAAAGTAATAATATAATAATAACCCAGTCTAATTTCATAAAAAAATCTAAAAGTATTGGTGAAATTTTTCCCAAAGATAACTAACAATATGAAATTGGGGATAATAATAATTAATATATAGACAAATAATCAAATCAATTTTTTTCTCATATTTAAAAATTTTAATTTAGTATTTTATTTTATTTTTTATACTATCCTAATTGTCATAATAAAATTATTAATAATTAATCAAATATTTGAATTTTTAACCTAAATCAAAATTGTTGTAAATTGTGTAAAATTATATTATTTACATCTGGAATACTAATATGTATTTTTAATGACTAATATTTTCATTATTATAATTTCTTCATATTATTATATATTTATTAATATTAAATACTAATTCTAAAATTCAATTTAGTCTTTATTTTTGATAATGAAATTTTTTTAATGTATTTTTAAATGTTGCTAATAAAAAAACGAGTTTATTTTTTATTTGAAAATATTTTAAATCTCTCAAAATCAAAAGTCACTTTTTATAGTATATTAATTGAGAAAAACAGAGATAGAAAAGTGGAAAGTTCTAAATAGCAACGATTGAAGTAAAGCGAGACGAATAATGAACCAAATAAACGAATTTTAAATAAATTTCACATTTTCTATTTATTTGCACTTATAAGTATTTATAAATATTAATTAGAAGGATAACTAGGTAAATTAAATTAAATAGTATATATCATTTTTTTTAAAAAAATTTATTATAAAGAAATCACACAAACATAACAACAAAAATTAACAACAAATTAAAATTAGGCAACAATAATAATGACTGGGTTTTTTTGAGTGGTGCTTTGACCGATAAATTTAAGACCATCCATGTCCTTCATGATGTTTTGGAGCATGATAGACTGTTTTATGCACAGGAACATGTACTGGGTAAGGTTTGGGTACTGGAAGTGGAATATGTTTTTCCTCATAAACTGGAACTGGTTTTTCAACAGGGTATGGTACTTTCTTTTCAATATAAACAGGAACTGGTTTTTCTACAGGAATTTCAATTGTTTTTTCTACTGGTACTTCAATTCGTTGAGGAACTTTGACATGAACTGGATAGGGTTGGGGCACAGGTACTGGAACTGGATGAGGGACTGGAACTTGAATAGGATGAATCACTGGCACTCTGATAATCTTAATTTTAGGTGGAGGATGATGTTTGACAATATGTTGCACGATTGGCGCAAATTTAGAATGATCTTCGCCGCTTCCTGTTGATTGTAAAGAAAATCCAGCATGAGCTGTTCCATGGCTAGCTAATGAATAGCCTCCATTACCATGATCGCTACCAGCTTGAGCTAAAGCTAGTTGACCATGACCGTTATCGGATGTTCCATATGAATACCCTGTTCCAGTACCCCCACCACCATTATGGTCTATAGAGAAACTAGAGTGACTCGATGAGGTTCTTTCTGCAGCTGACGGTTGTTGGTGTTCCGAATTAACGGATTCTTGTTGATATTGCAATTGTTGGTATTGTTGTTGGTCTTGTTGTTGTTGATGTTCTTGTGGCTGATAATGGGAGGATGCTTGTGCCATAGCGTCAATAGCTTTTTGATAAGCAAGAAGGAGATGTTGACGATTTGCCGCCTGCTGCGTCACTTCGGACGCCCAGACAAAAGAAAAACACAACGCCAACAAGACACTTATCACCTGAAAAGAAAAATATAAAAAAATAAAAATAAAAATAAAATTTAAATTTTCAACTTAATTCCTTGATTATTGTATTCTCTTATTTTTTACCTGTATCCTCATGATGCTCGTGTATGCACTCCCGCAGAAAGATTAAGTGCTGTTGAGTGCTTGAAGAGCAAAGCGCTGAATGCACTATAAATTCACTGGATCAGTGCATCTTATACCCAACCATAGAACGGAGAAACTTTCTCCAACTCCTCCCCTCTCTTTTTTTTTGGACACTCTTCTCTTCAACAATCTCTTCTCGTAAATATTAAAGACTATTAAAGGATAATGAATTCAAAGTGTAGCAAAAATATTTTCTTTTAATATATTCAATTTTCATTATATTTGAAAGAATTATGATTAATAAGTTTATTCGTACAAAAATTTTATTAACAATATATATTTCAAATTAAATAACTTTTTAATATAATTTACAATATAAAATAATTTATTATTATTATTATTATTTCAATGAAGAATTTAATAATAATAATAAAATCATATTTTGTATATTTATTTCTTTGTTTGATACATATGTATGGTTTGATGGTTTACTATATATACATATGTAGATATTATCATTTGAGAGATAAAGATGAAAATTATATAATTATGGTAGTTTTATAATGTCATATTTCTTCAAATAATTTAATTAATGAATATAATTTAAATTAATACTCCAACTTTTTTGTAAATAATTTAATGTAAAATTAACTGGAATCTGCTGGAAGTCACTTGATCTTCCAATAGGTATAAATCATTCATATTCTTTTTAATGTAAGTAATATAAACTTGGAATAAATATGTAGTCAAATCCCCTTTAAAAGAATTTATCTCATTTCATTATTTATCTTTTTTCCTTAAATAAGTTGAATTACTTACATAATTATATATAATATAAAAAAATGAAAAGTAAATTAAGGAATATAATAATTAAATTAATATAATAATCAATATAATAATTGATGCTAGAAATTCAGTTATAAATAGAGTATGTAAACTTAATTATCGAGTTTAATCCTCCCTAAAGGTAAGTGAACGTTTGACCAGAGGCACCAATCCTTTGATAGGGATGAGTACCTAACTAATTTTCAAATGAATCATAATTTTAGTTTAACCGATAATATGTCATGAAACTCTGGTCTTGACATTTAACCCTTTTAAACTTATTATTAAATAAGAACATTAGGCACATATTAAATTATCCTCAAATGTTCGCTAAAACATTACAAAACAATCACTGACAACAATATTGAATTTAATATGTGTAATGGATAAAACCCAAGAAAAAATTTATTAATAAGGATAAAAGATATTAAATGAATTATGTTATGAAACAGTTATTGAATGTGATGGATACATATGAATTTGAAGCGAGGGCTGGTTGGGAATAAACGGAATCTAATTGGTGATATTGATAAGAAGAGATAATTAGCGTTAAAGAGTTGGAAATAATGATTCCTATTATTAGAAGTGGAACTATTATTTTTTTGGCTTTTTCGGAATATATCTCCATTTAGCCAGCTTTCTCAGATTTGTTTATTATTATTTATATTTATATTTATATATCGATGCACTCGGCGAGGTTTGAACCCTCGAACTTGAGTCGGCGGACCGGTCATTATAACCTCGCGGCTAAGCTCCCGGTAGGAACTATTATTAGAAATATTTAAAATAAAAATGATGGTAAAAACATGTGTTTACTCTTTTTTTTATTTATTTGTGTTTATTTATTATTATAATAACTACCCACAAAAATTAATAACAATTTTAGTTTTTTTTTTTTTTTTTTTTTTTTTGATCAATTTCATCGATTAAAAATTGAGTTAATAAAAGTGTCATTAATAAATTTTATTTTAGCTTTCCATAAATAACATTATAAATTATAAGGTATGTGTAAACAAAAGTAAATTTGTAATATTTTCGAAATAAAATAATGAATATACTTATGTAATATTCAAAAGATAAAAAAATAATTATAATTAAAATAAATTAACAATATTCTCACTTTTTGACTTATTCGAATATGTTTATAAAAAAAAAAAAAATATTTTGAAATAATGTTTGGTAAAGATTATTTTGTTAGAAAAAGTTAAAAGAAAAAAATTAAATTTTATTTACTATTTTAAAAATAACACTAATTTTGTTTATGAATAACAAAGCAAATTAAGTAATTTACTATATACAAATGTTAAATTATATTCAGGAACCACGCATTAAACGCAGATTCAAACAAACACAAATTATACTTTAGTAGGTATATAAACTTTACTAAATTCAAAGATTATATTCTACAACAAATAAACTAAATAGAATACAAGTAGTCTATGTCAAAGAAGAGCTGACAACGGATAAACCATTCGATTCTAAATATGAAGGAGGATAAATAATTATCATCACACATTATATTCATTATAAGATAAATTGGTTGAAATTAATATTTAAAAAATCATGTCATTGGATTTTTATAAAATTAGATCAAAATTAATATGTTAACATCTCTTATTGGATAACTTTTTGTAATATTAAAATTCAACTTAGTCATTTCTTTTGTTTATTTAATAAAATCTTTTACAAAGCATTTAATTGACTTCAGTTAAATAATTTTTAATGACTATGAATGTACAATTTGGCGTTGTTTATGAAAACACAATTTATGAATCTTGATTTGGGGTTTAGGTTGGATTATTTGAAAAAATAAAACTTATGATGAAACAATAACAATAAAAAAATAATATATAAAAATTAAATAACCTAACAATTATTTAATCCAAAAATATATTAATTTACAATTAGTCAATAAGTAAAAAGGAAGATTGTTTTTGAAAGTCTATAGAAAATCCGAAATATGACGCTAGTATCAAGAAAGAATTATTGTTAAAGTTTTAGTTAAAGATTCATTGTTCTTACTTTTGTTTATTTAGAAAAATAGAATATGAATGTGTATGAAAAAAATATCAGTTCGCATTTGTTCTCAGTAGAGATTAAAATTCAATCGTATGATCGATTCAGAGACTGGTTAAGTGCTTTTTCATCAAAACCCTATCGTGTTTCTGCGTTAACATAACATTGGATAAGATATGGATACAGAACTACATTCCAGAAAAAGTGGATTTTTAAAGGAAGCGAGTTATGCTGTGTTAAGGACTTACCTAAATCCTACTTTTTAAGATTGTCTAGAAAAGTTGGAGAAACGTGGGACATAGTGGAAGATTATGCTGAAAATAGTTTGTTTTTTTATATATTTCTTTAAAAACTCTTTTAATGATCCTCATAAATAGATAAAACTTAAATTAATAATAAAACAGCATTTTACAAAATTAAATATGATTTATTTTAATTTTAACACAAAGAATATTTATTATTTATTTATTTATTTATATTAATAAAAGTATATAGCTTCTGATGTGTCGTGAATTTTATTTTTTTAATTATAACTTATTAACAATATGTAGATTTTATCAGAGATTCTGTATTAATGAGAACGCTCATTCAGTTTAAAGAGAAAAACGTTAGTTGTTGTTTTTTACCTTGCAAGATTCAATGAATGGGAATAATTATTATCAATTTTATCTAAGATGAGAATGAGAATATAATGAATTAAAATTATACTAGTAAATAATAACTAACTATTTATATTTAGAAAATATTTTTTATAAATAATATCCACGTTTGTCAGATAAACAAAAATAAAATAAGTTATTAATAAGAAAAATGAAGTAAAAGTATATATTGTTATATATTATCCCAGATTAAAACTTTTTTAACTCATTTGTGTTGACTTCTTTAATGTAATTATTATTGTAACTCGGCAAAATTTTATATTTCCAATATGCATTTCGATTCTAAATGATGATTTTTTAATTAATTGATTATCTTAGTTTCTATTTTCTTAAATTAGTAAACATAAATTTTTTTAATAATGTTTTGTTACACATTTAATTTTTTACTTAACACATTCCACTTAATTTCCCAGAAAACATATCACCTTGATGTACATTCTGGGATATCATTCCAAAGAAAAAAAGAAAATTTCAAAAAAAAAAAAAAAAAAAAAAATTAAATACTCGATCCCAAAAAAACGTAACCTCGAAAAACTAACTACGCACAGTAACAATTATTCATAATTAAGCAGCGACGCAACTTTGAAAAAAAACTCAAAATGAAACGACGCAAAGCGAGGTATTCGTGTATACTTAATTATTTGATTTAGGTATATATAGTATAGATATATAATAATAATAATAATAATAAATAAAGAACTACAATTTATTAATAGGTTTTCGAATTAAAAAAAATAAACTGAAAAGAATATATTAATTATTTTTTTTTATAAATACTTAATTGAATTATATAAATATATATAAATAAATAAGAAAGAGTAAACATTTAGCAAATTATTAAGGTTTCTATAAACCGTAAAAAAGAATTTCAAATAGGTTTTTTATTAAAATTTTAAATTAAATTTAAATTTTAAAATTCATCAAATAAAATTTTTGGTAGTAATTTATCCATTTCAAAATTTTAAAATTGATGATAATTAAATAAAATATTTTAATATTGTCAATAATATAAATATTTTAGATTTTTTTTAAAAATTGCAAAATTTTAAGAAGGGAAATGAGAACTTTTCTCAATATTTTTTTTATGTATTTAGTTAATATTTAATAAAATATTAATACCAATATATTGTTTAGCTTTATGCAAAACTTTATTAAAAAAAATCTACAAAATTAAAAATAAATTAATAATGGCATAACTGCCGATTTAATTTAGTTTTACTTCGACATCAGTGAAATATAAATTTTATCAATAAGAGAGAAAAAATGTTTATTAATTTTATATCTACTCTGTGAAATAAATAATTAGAATAGATAAAATATATAGTTTATTTCATATTATTGAAGTTTTTTAATAAGTATGTGATTTTCAAATAGAAAAATCTATATAAACAAATGTTTTAGAGAAAATTAATACATTTAAATTATTTATTTTTTTTGTGAATGCGTGAAGAATTTTTTGACTTACCTAACTATTTGTGAAAGTAAATTTAATTGAACAAAAACAAATAATTAGATTAACATCAATAATTCTTTGCCTGCCATTTATCTATAATATATAAATATATAAAAACAATATACAAATCATGCATATGTGTATAAAATATAGTACCGGACCACGAGCCTCCGCTCGGTAATTATGTTAAAAAAAAAGATTCATTATTATTGGGTTTGACTGGTAATATTAATACCTGATTCACCGAATCGCCATTCAAATAATAACATACAAACAGAAAAGTAGGCCTCTTGATATAAAATATATGGCTGGGACACCGAGCTATCGCTCGACCCTTTAACAAATTTATACAATTTATTATTATATACTTTAAAAATTTTACAATTTTTTAATTATTTATTACAATTGGGTTTGGCTGGTAATATTAATACCTGATTCATCGAATCGCCATTCAAATAATTTAAAAGAACATAAATTAAAAAAAATTAGTCATAAAACATACAACACTTAAACGTATAGACTCAAAATTGGCTGAACCGATTTCGATGAAATTACATCACAATATTCTTGTATATCTCAGAAATTATTTTTTTAAAATTTGATATCTACATGTTGTCATTCAAAGAATGTTTATGTTTTTATTTTTTATGTTATATTTATATTTTATTATATTTTTAATTTTATTTTTCTAATATTGGTCTTTTTAAATTATTTATAAAACACTGAAAAGAGATTCACATTACCAATATTATTATCTCTTTTAATTTTTAAGATTATATGAATAAATAATTTTAATTTTGATCTCATAATTGGATTTTCATTTTCAAGTAAGATATTATTATGGGTGGATTCACAATTTATGAAGGGACACTTCGAGAAATGGGGATGTTGCGGCCAAGAACTTTCGACTATCGTAGAGCACAGAGATAGATAGATATAACATTTACAATAATAATATATAATTAATTTACTGATTAAATTAAAATATATTAAAAGTAAGAACACAAAAACAAATACATATTTTATGTAATATAGTGATATAATATTTTGTATTTTCATGACTGTATGTACTGTATGACAAAATTGATGACGTCATTTAATTCTCCTATATTGAATAAAGATAAATCTTCTAAACGTTGCGAAACAATTTCAAATAATTTAAATGTATCTATTAATTCAATAAAAAACAGATAGGGATATAACATAAATATTTTTAATTTTATTTTATATTTATAATATTATATGATATAAGAGGCACTGGATATGACGTCATTTGTGACGTCATATACATTTAAATTTAAAACAAACTAATGAAGATAATTTTTCCCAGAGATGTGATTAATAAAACTGAATTTTTCTTTATAAATACTATCTATGGTATGAATTTCAAAAAAATCGATGGAGCGGTTTCTGAAAACCCATTTACAAATTTATATACATACATATATACGTACATATATATATACTTATTTAGCTATCATAATGAGATTAGATAAGTACCTATTAATATCTGTTAAAAAACATTTGTTTTATTTTATTTTTTGTTTTATTTTTATTATATATTAGTAGTGATCAATAATTAACAAAAATATAAAATTAAAAAATTAAAAAACATACATCATGAAAATAGATAAATTAATATTGAAGTAAACAGAGTACATTTTAATCCCTCACTGGGAGTCACAATTATCCCATGCATTTACTATTATATAATGATGGAAAATGATATATTATATTATATTATATTTTGGTTAAATTATATTTAAATAATATTTCATATAAATGGTAAATAAAAGTCACCTATTTTTGTTCATTGGTTATAAATAAAGTTATATTGGATATTTTGATCTGTTTGAATAAATAAACCATATAAAGTTTCTATCTAGGTATTGTTTTGGATTATAAATATATATATAAACTTCATATTTCTATAAAATTAATTATTTATTTAAGCCTACGGTGATATAATACTACCCTAAAAGCCACTTAAGAAGCCTTTGAATATCTAGTAGCTTAAAGAAACATCTACGAAAAATAAACTTCTTTACATTCAACATTCAATTATTAACTTATTTTTGTATTTTATATATTATATATATATATTATATTTATTTATATATATACATATATACTTATTATGTATTTATAAATTATATGACGGTGTTGTCGAAAGAAAATAATTGGCAAAGGAAACAAAATTATAAACTATTAAAAAGGTATGATAGAGAAAATTATAGAGAATATTATTACATAGATATATTTAAACTTAATTTTAAAATTTCTCAATGCTTAAATGACTGATTTAACCGTAACACGTAACTATTACATTCTTGTTCTCTCTTTGTTAGCACTCCATTAAATTGTTAATAAAGTTTATTTGAATATAAAAAGATAATATGTATATAATATATTATATATTATTATATATGTGTATATTGCCTTTATTTAAAACATTAAGATTACAAACCTATTATTTTGAATTCAATTAATTTAAAACAAATAAAAAAAATCTTATTAATATAAAAGAAATTTAACGATTAAAAATTTTAATTTAGTATTAGAAAATTTCTTAAGTAAACTATCATATTCGAATTATTTTCTAATATAATTTTGTAATTTAATGAGATGTGAGAAGAAAATAAGACCATTGTGCATTGAACAGTGGTAAAAGTATAAAATATAGCTGAGTTAAGTTACGGAAGAATGATTCTCATTCATCTTAGATGATTTATCTATAAAATAAAAATAAATGTTAAAAATATAGAAAAAAATATGAATTATATGAGTAAGAAACTTTTTGAATATTAGATCAGATTAAATTCTATACAATTCGTTTTATTCTAAATCAAATCAGATTGATTCTTTATTGTGTTAAAAATACCTTTGTAATATATTATGACGGAAAATAACTAACTATGCCTAAACTATGTTCAAATTTTTTATTTTGATTTATTAATTAAAATTAAATATAAAATAATTATATAATAAAATTACAACATTATACTTTTATATTTTGTCAATTAATTATTTCTTAATTTTTAGATTTGACATGTTCTTATATCTTATCTTATCTTATTATGCTAGCTAAAATTGTATATATATATATAGCCATGGGTTCTCAAAAACCGCTCGAACGATTTTTTTCAAATTCACACTAGATATAGTATTTATAAAGAAAAATTTATTTTTATTGATCATATCTCAGGAAAAATACATCTTAATTAATTATTTCTTAATTTAAAATTATATATGGAGACGTCAAAAATGGCATCCATATTGAAATTTGACTCCCGCCTTTTTTTTAAAGGTTATTGTATTAATATTTTTTTATATTTAAAATATTTTAAAATTTTTAATTTAATTTCGAAATAAAATTAAAAATATATATTTTAATAATATTTTATAATTATAAATTACGATATATATTTATCATTCTTCCAATAAAAAAAATATTCATTCACTTAGAAACATACCTAATAATACATATTTATGTATTATTGAGGACACCAAGTTCCATTCATTTTATTCAGATTGATGCATTGATGCAACATTTAATAATTGTAATAAATAATTAAAGAATTGTATTTCAGCTCGGTGTCTCAAGTATTATTAATATTACCAGCCAAACCCAATAATAATGAATTATTTTTTTTAACTTAAGTACCGAGCCGAGGCTCGGGGTCCCGGTATTTAGATTTTATTCAACATATAAGGAAGGATAAAAAACATTGATCCCCCCTTTTTCTTAAAATATTTTTTTTAAACGACAATTTGTTAGATACATATAGTAAATAGGTGTTAATTTATCGATTTATCAAAGTTTAATTCAACTTTACAATTTTTTTTTTTTTTTTTGGTTTTTCAATTAAATTTTAACATTTCGACCATCATTTTTTTATTATAACCAATGTTCCTTTTCAATGTCGAAGTCTTTATATTAAAATAATTATCTATAATAATCATGCAAAATTAAATTGATTTAAATATTAATTTTTTTAAAGAATTTAATGAGAATAGAAAATAATTTTTAAAGATTCATATTTCTAAGTAAATAAAATATTATAAGTATATAAGGGTAAATAATAAATAAATTAAAAAATGTTATAATTATTCAACTATGAAAATCATTATTTTGAATTAATTAATCTTTTTTTAAATGCATAATTTTTATATATAAAAATTTTGCAGAATATTTCTAATATATTTTGCAGAATATTTCTAATATATTTTGCAGAATATTTCTAATATACGAGGTGTGTTCGAAAAGTAAGGTGACTATATTTTTAAGAAAAAATATTTATTTATCAATATTTATGTTGTTCCCTTCAAAGTAATCCCCTTCAGATACAATACACTTATGCCAACGGTTTTTACAATCCTCAAAGCACTTCTCATAAGCATAATATGATGAACTTTGCCTAATTATATTCCAGAATAATTTGATAAATAATTTTTTGCAAATTTTAGAAAACCAAAAACTTGGTGAATTTTTATAATTCTTTTTCTTTACATATTAATTTTTTTTTTAATATTACATTGATTGGATTTTTATTTTGTTTCAGGTAATCCTTGACACTGATACGGAGACACATTCTGCTCGATCTCGGCCTGCCGTCCGTTTAATTCATAATGCATTAAGTCAACGATTACCCACCCAATTAATCCAAAATATCAACATCGATCTTGGTCACATAAATAAAAGACCCAGAATTTAAAAAAAAATTCTCTCCTATAAGAAACTCTTGTAAAAGATGTCAAACTGGGCACCGAAACGTCGAGACTGAAATCTCACAATTAAACGTGAAAATAAACTGGAAATATCTTCTCATAATAATAAAAACTTTTATGTAAACATAAACGAACACACATATATATATATATAGTAAAATCTTAAAGTAAAAACATAAGAAGCTAACTTCAATAAGTTCACAAATATAAAGAATTGGAATATTAATGAAATGGAAAATTTAATAATTAAGCAAATGGTGAAAATAGTTTATGTTTGATTATACATGATTAGATTCTAAAACATTTTAAAATATAAAAATAAACTTATTAATAAATTTATTCAAAATATAAAATAAATAAATAATACAAAATTTATTTATCCATTTAAAAGATATTAAATTCATCAATTTTTAAATTATTATGAAAACATATTTAATCTAATGTCAGTTTATATATTATTAATTCTTAGACAATTTTATTTATATAGTTGAATAAATCAATATTATTAAAATTTATTTTCATTCACTATGTATATACTTCCATCTGTGTGTGTGTGTATATATAATATAATATATATAGTATTTATAAAAAAATAATATATACAAATATTAAGTGAAAGTAAGGAAAAAAAATTAAAATGATACCCATTTATGAACATCAGTCAACTTAATTATATCTATTCTTTTCACCATTTTATTATAAATTAAAATCCTTGGAAATAAAAAGAAAATTAATTAAATTAATTATATTAATGGCAAAAAAAGGAATGTTAATATTTATATATATATTACCTATATTTATTATTTTTTTTTATCTTATGAGATGTGGTATGCTACAACTTTTCCGGAAATCTTATAGAATTAAATAAATATAATATAATATAATAATAATATTCTTCTATTAATGATATGAAATTGCATTGCTATACGATTTGCGGAATTAATTACTTTTCTTATTATCCACTTGAATTATAACATATATTTATATAAAATCGCTTTAAAATCAGTTTCTTACATTTGATAAGAGAGAATTACAATAATATTTATTTTTTCAAATTATAAACCATTTAAACTATGAAGTGTTTTATTCTGGCTTTTTGTAAATTGATAAAAATATATATATATTTTTTTTTGACTGCAAAAGAAAAGAAAAACTTACCCGATTAAGAGAAACGTCATCCTAAAAATATATAATTAATAATAAATAAATTTATTTATTTATTAATTCACTAAAAAGTTATTTTTGGAAAATTAATTTGTGAGTGAGTAGATGACCACTAGCGGCCTAGAAAACGGTAATGGTCCGTTAGGACTCCGTGGCGATTGTGGCGGTTGAACCAGTAAATCAACTCACATATAAATATATATATATAATTATATTGTAAATGATTTTTTTTTATAAAAAAAATAATAAACTTAATAAAAGTAGATATGAATTAAGATTTCATTTATTTTATCACTAAATTTGTGAATCTTTTGAATATTATTTTAATTAATAGGAAATAAATTATATTATTTTTTATTTTAATTTTTTTAATTTTTTTAATTTACTTAAGATTTGTTATATATAAAATATGTACAAGATCTATAATATGAAAATTTATGCAAATACTTAAATAAAATGATGGTTTGATAAAATGTTATTTATATTGGAATTTTACTCAACATTTTGTATATTTCATCTTTATTTTAAATTGAATATTTTGTTTAACTTTCAAATAAATTAAAAGACATTTAAAAGATAAGTGAAGAAAAGAGTAGCAAAATTTTGGTAATTAACGATATAAATAATCGATCAAAAAATCTTAACATTCACTTTAAGAAAAAAAAAAAATAAAACCTCTGACTTTTGTACGTCCTACGCAAGGACAACGCTTTTCAAGTCGGTTATAATCAATGAGGTGTCCTATGATCAGTAGAACGGGTCCTCTCAACCTTTACCTTGATTTTCTTGATCGGAGGCGCTACTTTTTATCAAGTAGCTATTCCCCCAATGTTGATCCCGGAGGCTGGGTTGACTCCGTCCCATAGGCCCCAGCTAGAGATATTCCCTTGCCAGACCCGGGATGTATAACATTTTTATTTTTAATTTATTTATAGGTACTTATATGCAATGTAAAATATTTATGAAATAATAAAAATTTAATATTTTAGGTAAGAATGATGTTGATAATAATAATAAATATTAAATATTAATTAAATTGCTGTAAAAATATTATTTTCTTTTATCTTGCTAACTAGGTACGAATTAAATTTTCATTTATTATATCAGTAAATTTTCACGATTTAATTTGGTGAACTCAGAATTAATAAAATCCAAAAACGAGCGAATACTTAATTCGTTAATTGTCTAATCTTCTTTCTCCTACAACGAGAAAGTTTAAATTTAATCCCTTTACAACAGTCATTAGTAATGACATTAAGTTAAAAAAAATATTATAAAACATCATAAATCTTTAAAAATCAAAGTCTTAACATTGAAATGGATCATAAAAAACATAAGAAATGATGGTTTAGAACAAGATAATTATTTTCTTATCTTTTATTTAAATTGGATAACAACACCATAAATAGAAAGATATTTTACCAAAGTTGCGTGATCGTTGCTTGTTTGTCTAAAGTCTTTGTAAACTTGTATGTTCTCAGGTTCATTATGTGATTTTGATCGATTTATTTTTTGATAATAATCAAAATGATTTCTTCATTTGTTTATACACTCCGAAATGTATACGATAATAATAAAATTACTTTCGAAAATTGGAAAAAAAAATTAACATTTATACTTTTCCAAACTAGCTCTGTTTATACTTTAAACTACGGATGATAAACTTGTTGCTTCTCTATTTGTATTGTCGAGGCGTTGTTTCTAGAGTTGTATCCAATAGTTGGAATTTTTATGGTTTACAATAAACTTCATTTAATACTTCCGCTTTATAGGTTTTATCTTTAAAAGACTATTTTAACTAATAATATTTAATTATTTTATTTTTAAGAGAAACTTAAATAAAGCAGAATTGGAACTTTTAAACCTTTACAGGTGGTCAGAACTGGACCTTTCCAATTCGAGTAGATTAAATGAATTAAATTCTTTAAAATGATCATAGTACTGTTCAGTACTAAACATAGTATTTGAAAAACATGTTTAGAATATTTTGAATATTGGTATTTTATACGTTTTATGCGGGTATATTTTATCATATCTTATAATAAAAATTAGATTTTATATCACTTTACTTTTTTCTGTTACTTTATAATTATTTATTATTAAAACTAAATTAAAGATTAAGTTAAATTAAATAATTATAGAATCTATGAATTATATAAGTAATTTATTTATTATAAAACATCAACATAATATTTAATCTTTAATTATATTCGAAGATTATAATATAAGATGAGAATAGACATTATTATTACTATCTCGCCAGAGATAGAATTGCGAACATGAAAATTTTCGATGTTGAGATTTTGATGTTTTTATACGTTTTGAAGGTTCCTGAATCATTTTCACTAAGGTTGAGAAAAATGTCTGTGTGTGTGTGTGTGTATGTGTGTGTGTATGTGTGTATGTATGTAGACAAGATTACGCAAAAACGGTTTGAGCTAGAATGATGAAATTTGGTACATGATCATTATTCAAAATTCATAGTTTTCTATCAACTTTTGAGAAATGTAGCTCAACCGGAAGAGGGTCATTACCTACAACGTTTTGATTTTTTTTCCTCTAATGTGACCGTAAAAATAAAAATATATGTTTGATAATTTTTCACATGATTAATAATTGTATAAAACTGCTATATATAGAATTTCAGCTTGATTGAATTGCTGAAAGTACCAGAATTAATTTTTTAACACTGCAAATCTCACGCGCCAACACGTGCCATGGTGCCATCAATAAAAAGCCAAACATGCGCTGGTTTAATATTTATTATTTATAATTTATAATTAATTAAATTTAATTTAAATATAATATATTATGTTATTTAATCCAATTCAAATTGCGAGATAGTCGAGTGGAGACACTCCAGCTAATTTTTATAAAACAGTGAGAATGGATCTCTCCAGAACAATTTATGTAGCTAAAATATTTTTTTTCATTCAAAAAGTCACTTGGAAATTCTTGGAAATTCTTGAAAATTCTTAAAATAAAAATAAAATAATTTTTTTAGTTTGTTTCGAAAAGTGAACCGGGCAACACGTTGACTATGTGAGTAAAATAAAATAATGTAAATTATTCAATTAAGTATTTATTAATATTAATCAATCATACCTAGTCTATACCATACATACATAGTATATGTATGTATATAAATAGATAAATTTGATTGCATTGCAAGTGTTTTTCTATTCAATCATAATTGAAAATAAATTAGTTATGCTTCATTTTTCTTAAGAATAAATTAATTAATTTTTTACTTATTTTATTATAATATTATTAATGACACTTTATCTCAAATTTTAAATTTAATTTAATTTTCTTTTATAGTTATATCATTTTTTTTTCTTTTATAAATTAGATTCATTGATAGTAGAGGGTTTCCACAAATGCTTTACATTATTAAGTTTTTTTTTTATCTAAAATTATAAACAAAATATTAATTTTTAGTATAAGGATATTAGGTTAAGAAAAATATTCAAGAGATTTTACATTTTATTATATTTTAGAAATTTAATTTCAATATATATAAAATATATAGTATTATATATTAAATATATATTAATGTTTGGAAAAAAACTATTATTTTTTTCTAAATATGGATCGGTGGGGGAATATAGATAATATATATATATATATATTTTTTTTGGGGGGGGGGGGGAGAGGCACAAGCGCTAGAGTTAACAATGGTTACAATCAAAACTCAGATTTATTACTATCTCGCGAGAGATAGTATTGCGATCACGAAAATTTTCGAAGTTGAGATTTTGATGTTTTTATACGTTTTGAAGGTTCCTGAATCATTTTCACTAAGGTTGAGAAAAATGTCTCTCTGTGTGTGTATGTGTGTGTGTATGTATGTTACCAAGATTACACAAAAACGGTGAAATTTGGTACATGGGCATCATTCAAAATTCAAATTTTTTTTCCTCTAAAGTGACCGTAAAAATAAAGATATATGTTTGATAATTTTTCACATGATTAATAATTGTATAAAACTGCTATATATAGAATTTCAGCTTGATTGAATTGCTGAAAGTACTAGAATTAATTTTTTAACACTGCAAATCTCACGCGCCATCAACCAAGAGCCAAACATGCGCTGGTTTAATAAATATTATTTATTAATTTTAATTTATAATTTAATTAATTTAATTTAATTTAAATTAATATATGTTATTTAATCCAATTCAAATTTGCGAGATAGTCAAGTGGAGACACTCCTGATTTTTTTTTATATAATATTATTGTTTTAAACAATATTATTATGTATCTCCTTCCTTAACTAAAATATGTAATAGAAATTTCTCTCGTTCTCTCTCTCTCTAACTCTTTATATATATATTTATATATATTAATAAAATATTTGATTTTAATTTTTTGTTAGGAATAGTTAGAATTAAAAATTGGACCAACGTGTCTACCAATATCATTTAGATTATTTCTTCAAAAGTAAACAACAAATTATCGTTATTAATATTGCATTAATACAAATTTCTAAAATATTTCTTAAATAAAGATAATTAGGATTTAATTTATTTATAAATTTTATTTTATAAAAATAATATAAATGTGAATATTCCTACATGATGTAAGTGCCCCGTCTGCCTTCCCTTTCTCTACAGTACTGCTTTAAGAAGTCTTATTCTATGGTTATTAAATAATAAAATAATTAATATATATTTAAATATAATGAAATAATAAAATTAAAAAAAAAAAAAAAATAACGGAATAAATATGAATAAAGAATTCTACTAGGTCTGTTCAAAAGAAAATATGAATTTTGAATTTTCGCGAGCTGTGTACATTCGATTATTGAAATATTTTTGTTATGTTGGTACACATTTGTTTCTCATAGGTTGACATTATCAGCCACTTGGGATTAGTAGTTTGTTTTTGAAAACTGAAAAAATTATAATCACGTTTTTGTGTGTTCTTCGATTTTTTACTTAAAAAAAAAGACAAAAAATCTGTATTATTTTGAGTTAAAAATGGAATAAAGTGCTCCAACGCATCTAAAATGTTGACTGTGGCATTCGGTGTGTCTACTTTGTCTCAAAAAAAAAATGTTTATAAGTGGTACAAACGAATCTAAAAAAGCACGCCAAGTTCCAACACATGTGAAGGTTTTGCTCACTCAGTGATGAATAAATAAATACTTTTCGAAATAATTCAAAATTCACCTTTTCTTTTGAATAAACCTCGTATACTATTTTTGATGGGTATTCAAATGCAATAGCCATAGCTAGAATTCGATGTCCATTAACTCATAAAATAAATGTCCATTAAGGTAATTTATCATAATTACAATCATAAACGCATTTTCTGAAGCAAAACGTATTTTTTAAAATAAATGAGTAGCCCATAATTAATCCAGGAGGCTATTAAAATTACTTCAGACATTTGTTATATATTCTCGCGGTTCTTCAATAAAAAAAAGATGCTATTAATTATCCATTCAGCTTCATTCAAATAGTTTAAAAAAAAATATTTCAACCGGAAAACTTAAATCATTTGATTTCTAATATTTAATATCTATCTTAATTAGAACCAATAGAGGGCATTTAGAACCTGAAAATAATTAAATTCGATAATAATTATGAATCAAGATTGAACGTTTAAAATTTTTAGTCATTTAGGGGTAAATGACAAAAAATTTTGGGTCTCTGGAATTCTTTTCATATTGTTAAGAAAATAATGAAATTAGCAATAAAAAAAAGATTATTTTGGAAAAACAGAAAAAAAGACAATCTAGTCTAAAAACACAATAAATGCTAAATAATATTAATTTGCTTTATTTAGTAGATCAAAACTACGAATTTGGAAATATTAAGACAATGCTGTGTTTTTAGCTTCCACCTATTTTCTAACATTCCACAGTCTTCTCTTTTTTCTTAAGATGATTAATAGAGAGACTGTCAAAATGAAAAATAATTGTTCCTATTCTTGATATAGGAAAATTTAATAATGTCATTTATAATTTAATATTATTATTTAAAATATGAAATTTCTCATCAGACATAAGAATGTTAGTTAGACTTATTATTATTATTTTATTATTTTCTTTACTATGTAATATTAAAAAAATAATTTTTAAAATTTTCTGTATGTTATAGGTATATAGTAGGGGTGACCACACACACATGGTAATACTTTGAGCCATATTGAAAAGTTAAAAATGTTTAAGAGCCAAATCGGAAAAATTTTATTTTTTTTTGGGGGGGGGGGAAGCAAAAATTACGAATACGTGCGCGATTAAAATATCTAATTATATAAATAATAAGGCATACGCCCTGCATGCATTAGTTCTACTGTTGCTATTGTAATAAAGTAGACAGAGTTGGGATATATCGTATACATTTTACAAGAAAGTTTTTAAAATTTCTGAAATAACGAATTTTTAAATTTCCTTTAAATAATTATATGTAAATAAACATGTGTTATAACGAAGCCTTTTTCCAGTTTAATATATGTAAATTTTAAATTGTGATAACTTTAAATTTTTAATTGAGCCACAATCAGGGCCGTCCTAAGATTTTCGGCGCCCGTGGGCTCCTAAAATTTTGCGCCCCTTTTCATAAGAAATTACACAGAATGGTTAGTAAAAATATATAAACTAATAAAAAATGCCGCCCCCAGAAGGTTTGCGCCCTAGGGCTAAAGCCCAATTAGCCCTGTGGTTAGGGCGGCCCTGGCCACAATAAACTCAAAATGAGCTGCATGTGGCTCGCGAGCCAAGGTTTGGCCACCGTTGGTATATTATAAAGGTTATACATTCTTAAATACTATTTAATTCATCCAACATGTCTCTATTTAAATAAAGAAAAGTAAATTATAAATATTTTTTAAAAATAATTTAAACAATAATAATAATAATAGCTCAAGTATTAAATAAAAACAATTAATTAATTAATTAATTTAAATATAATATTTCTAACAATCAATTAATGCTTATTATACGTTAATGTATTTATATTAAAATACAATCATATAATACATATAAATTAATTTTATTTTCCTCTTTTCAACTCTGATAAAAACATTTTAGTAGTAAAAAAAATAAATAAATAATAAACTTAATTACATACGATTTATTTATTTTATTTATTATTAATAAATCGGAATAAATCAAATAAATAAAAATCTTATGATTAGTTTATCAATAAAGAGAATTTATATTTGTTTTATATATAAAATTGACATGAAAGAAGAAATTAGGCCATATAAAATCAAATAAACATCATTAATAATTATTTTGTTATTAAACATGATAAAAAAAATTATTCATAATTAAGTATTTTATAAAATTCAAATTAGTATTTACCCATTTATTGTATTTTATAATTATTTTGTATAAATTAATATATCTCCCTATTCGTTATATATTAATGCTTACAGCATCTGTTTTATTCATTTTGTCCCCGTTGCATACAAAGAAAACAATTAAAACAGAATTGCTAATTTAAATTTTAGATAACGTAGTATTCTTTAGTTTGCAAAATCTTTGAATCCCTCTTTCTCTCAGTCTCATCTTCGTTTAAATAATTAACTAAGAAAATAAAAATGTCATTTGTTAAAATAATTTTGTGTTATTTCTCTAATTTTATAATTTTTTTTTTTTTTTGGCTTTTTCGGAATACATCTCCATTTAGCCAGCTTTCTCAGATTTGTTTATTATTTATATTTATATTTATATTAATATATCGATGCTCACGGCCACGGCGAGGTTTTGAACCCTCGAACTCGAGTCGGCGGACCGGTCACTATAACCTCGCGGCTAAGCCCCCGGTCAATTTTATAATTTTAAAACTATCAAAAACATACAATCTTCCATAATTTATTATTTTCTATGTACTGTTAAAATATATATATATATTTTATAATTAAATAAAGATTTTTTAAAATAAAGATTTTTTAACATTTTATTTTATATTAGTGCAGTCGCTAATTTTTGGAATACAACAAAATAAAATATTAAGTGAAATTATCATTTATTTATTTTTTTATTTATTTGCATATGTAATTTATCTTATTAATATACGTATTAAAGTTTAAAGAAAAGCTTATGAACCAGAGAGAAATTTCAATATTTTTTTTTATTCATTCTTACAAACTAATTGATACTAAAAGTGAATTTGATCCAGAAAAAACTTCAATGAACATTTCTCTTTATATGACGGATAAATAAAAAATTCGTATCATTTCACTTATCTATTGAATTTTAATCGGGAGACATTTTTTTAAGTGAATGATTCCCGCTCACAAAAGCGTCCTAAAATAGGGAAATTAGATCACACTCTAATATCCTTTTCAACATGTCCATGATATCTTTTTTTTTTTGTTCATTTATATAAGTAGATTCAAATAGAATCATGTAAATCATGCCAGTTTTAAAATGGCCAAGCAACCAGGGGAGAAATTGTACCCTCTTTGTAAAAATATATTTTCTTTCCATTTTTGGAATAATAATATAAGTAAATTACTGCTTCAAAAATTCCAATTAAATATGATAATCGAACAAATTATCTTTTTTCAATGTAAATTCAATAAAAAAAAAAAGTAAAAATAATGCAAAGTTAATATAAAAAAAATTTATTCCCTTGGATGGTATAAATTAAATACATGTATACTTAGTTAATGTTTTTATTATAAAACAAAACAAAAAAGTTAGTATAAAATCATTTAGGGAATGTCTTTTGATTTTAAAGTTATTCGAATTAAAATCCTTTTCAATGATTTTAATGCATATTACTTTTACTTATTAATATAGGTATATTATAAATGTTTGAACTTGAAATTTAATTTCTTGATCTGAAGTTTTGTAATTTAAGACTATATTATTTGAGCTTCAATAGGATTATATTTTGAAAAATTTTAATTTGTTTATTCTAAAACTGTAAATATACTATTTTTTACACGTATTTATTGATACTATATAATTAGAGGATTTGCAAATAAAATTTAATCAATGAATTATAGCCAAAGTTTTAAAAATAATCTAATTCATAATAAAAAAACCTCCTGTTATTATTAAAGAATGAAATGTCTTTTTAAATAGTGTCTTAGCCGTAGAAATTACATTCCTACAACTAGCCCTATCCTAGCACATTTCCTATTATCTCTCACCTTTATATTGCTCCTCCCTCCTCTTCCTCGTTTTTTTTCTATTAAGGAATTTATCTCTAATACAAAAACATAAATTAATTTCCCAATAAATTAAGTTTGTACTTATTAATTAAATAATAATTTAATAATCTTAATTTTTAGGTAAAAAAACATTTAAATTCAAATACATATATTAATAATGAAATATTATAATTGAAGGTAATCGGGAAATATAAATGTTTAATTTAAGATGTCTATGAGTTGAATTTCTCTTTCAGTGTTCTCACTTTGTCTCCCTTCTCTTCCTTCTCCCACCCGAACTTTTTCTGGGTTACAGCTCACCTGGCAAGTGCTGAATTCTATCGATTCTTCAATCTCGCTTAAATATCAAATCAAGAACTAGAAATAAAAAAAATATTTCATTTGGGCATCCAAAGATAATCATGAAATGAAGTGAAACTGCCATAAGTGTTATTACATATTTTATTTCTATTATAAATATTTAATAAATGAATAAATAAATTTAATTTATAACACATATATTAAAGATAATATTAAATGGAATCAATATTATTAAAGAAAATAAATATTTTATGGTTTTATAACAAATTAGAAAAGACATTAAAGTAATAACATTTGGGAAAAGTGGGAATTTTTAAATTGATTAAATAAAATTTAATCATTTTGAAAATTCACTTAATAAAATATAATTTATTACAGTAGGTAAAATAATGATAAAAAAAATATTATTTAATTATCAACTGTGTCAAATTTATATTTATTAAATATAGATCTCTAAAAATAATCTCAAAAATTTTTTAGATATATATATATATATATATGCTTTATAACGTACAAAAACATTCTTGAAAGTATTTATGATATTTAAAAATTAATCTTGAAAAAAATATTTATTTTACAAATAATATCAAATCACTTCATTTCCTAACAAGAATGCTCTAGACGCTTTTCATCCCCACCATGACCGTGTTTATATACAATACTTATTTATTTATTTATTTAAATAATTACTTTAATAATTTATGTATAAAAATATATTATACTTTCTTAGAGAAAGCAAATTAATTTCAATATCCTAATAATTAAAATATTTTGTAATTTATATTTCTTCCTGAAAGATGGGGAAAGTGATTGTTAAAGAAACGAATTTGCGACAATAATTGTTCTAGAAGCTACAAAATTACTAAATGATTCAATATTTAAAATAGATGTTGAAATCAATCATTTTATTTATATTTATATTTAGGGGATTACAAATTAAATTATATAATTCTTTTATTTTTAATATAAAATGTATCGGGTTATGACTTCCAAAGATAAATTTTTTTATGAGATTGTCAACTATCCTCTTAAATTTTTATGAAACAATCTAGAAGTTATATTTTTTTCTATTTTAAAGTATTTTTTTATCTTTACAAAAATGTAATATTTATTTATTTATTTATTTGTTGTTTATTTATCAAATTTGATAAGTATGAAGTGTGAAACAATAAAAAAAAAATGGTATAAATATTAGATTGTTACATGTTTATTAGTAAAGGTCATTTCTTCAAGTATATTGATTGATATTGGTTCTTCATTAGAAATTATATTTTTTACTATTATAAATCTAAAGCAATCAATTTTTAATTTGTATATAAATAATAATCATTAATAGTTCAGATTACTTGACTTTGAACTTTTAATTTAGTAAATAAATATATTTACCTTTTTTTGGGCAGATGACACTAATGGGGGAGTTTATTTCTCAACTATAAAAAATATTAATCTCTTTTCGTTTGTTGTATAAATTAATAATAATAATAATAATGATATTTTTCTTCTATTAATAAATTTTCATTAATAATAATTAAAAAAAATTCTTAGTTTAGAAATAAATATTTTTAAATAAAATGAAATTTGAGTTTTTTTTTTATCAAACATAATTAATTCTTGTATAATAAAAAATTTAATTAAAAATATTAAAAAATTAACAATCATGGAATATTATAAATCTAGATTTGGTTTTTTCCTTATATTTACAAATTATGAATAATGTATAACTAAAATAATATTTTAATTTGCATTTATTGAGTCAATTATCTTCTCACAGAATGCATTGTGAATAGAATAAATAGAAAAATTATAGCATATTTCATTAAATTTAATTTTATCTGGCCTCGTCGTTCAGGCAACATTGTACTTATATTTTATATGTTTATAATATAAATGTTTATTGGTATATTTAAAAAAATTTCAAAATATATATTTTTTTTTATAATTTTATCATACTTATATTTATTATTAATATAATAGTGAAGAAAATTGGAAATTCCAAAATATGATTGATTTCTTTCAAATCAAAATAAATCGATCATTAAATGTTAATCAACTTTCGCTACCTGATCAATTTTCTTCCTTCAAGATATGAAAATGACAACAACAAAAAAAAATGAATAAATAAATAAAAATCGTCGAATGTATTTCCTGATAAAATAGAAAAATTGCAATGGATCGACTCTGATATAGAAACGAGTATTAGGTGCGGATGCAAGTGAACTGGAAAGGTACAATTCACACACACACACCTTTGAGAAGGCTAGTTGGGCATTGTGTCGAGGGCGGAATCTAGAACAGGGGAATCTGTCATTGACATTGTATATACGGGATGATGCTGGAGTACTTTCACTCGGCGGCAACTAAGCTTAGTATAAAAGCTCGGTGGTGCGCCAACTCCACTATCATTCCCTCAACTCAATCCGTTCAAGGCTTTTACATTCTTAAATCAACGTCATCATGAGAATCGCGGTGAGTGAACTTGTTTCTAACATTTTCCCCTTTTTTTTCATTACAATTTATTCTATTCTATTATTTTTATTAAAATCGGTCAGTTTAATCGTAATTCAAGGTCTTTCTTAATTATACCAAAAAATAAATCAATAAATCGAAATTTTAATTATTTTCAATTTATAAAGAATTGTTTCTATTTAACCTTATGAAGGTTCAGTGAAAAATTTTCATTGTATGAAGAGAAAGAATAATTATCAATATTATTATATAAATTAAATAAAATGTACAATTTCATAAAATAATTCTTTTAAATTATTAAGATAGAAATAGTTTTTTTTTCTTTATATATTATATACATATTATATAGAAGTGTATAATTTTTATATAAATTTTTTTATAATTTAGTCTTTAAAAATTTTAGAGTATCACTTTTCTAATAACAATCTAAAAATCACTTAAATTTGAATTTTTAAAAATTTATCACTTTTTCCAATCTCTTGTTTATTTTTGTTTTTGTTTTTTTTGTAAATGAATGAACTTTTATTGTAATTGTCTTCATGTTTATTAGTTCCATTTTGATCAGGGGTGGGCAACCCGCGGCCCGCGGGCCAACTTCGGCCCGCGTGCACATAAAGTGCGGCCCGCGAACATATGTAAAATTTATATGGTGGCCGGCTCTTATTCAAATGTTTTAATGATATTTATCAAAATATTAAGTTATTTATAATGACATTCATTACTAAAGTAAATAACATATCAAAAACATCATTTTTTGTCAATTGAGGTTATTTTATAATAAATTTTCTTCACCGATTTCTGAAAACATAATTTTCATTTACTTACAAAACCAATGTTAATGGCCCGCTTAAGTTTCGTTGTTTTCAATTTTGGCCCGCACTATAAAAAGGTTGCCCATCCCTGATTTTGATGCTTTTAATTGATCGATATTATTCTATTTTGTAATTCTCCCTTCATTAGTATTAATCAATTATTTACTATTTATAAATAGAACCTAAATTTAAAAGCAATTTTCATTCTTGAATTTTTAAAAAGGATAGTTGAGGAAGTATGTAACTGCAAAATAATTACCTAAATTTATATTAAAATAAGTGTATGTAATAATAATAGCACAAAAATTTTACCAAATAACCGAATTTTGATTAAAAATATTTTATTCTTTTTCCTTGAATTTAATGAATATGATAGTTAGTTATTACAAAAATTGTTATTAAATTAAAGCCTAAATTTTTTATATAAATAATATTTATAGGTATTTGAAAAAAAATATATATTTGAGCGTTTGGAAAAAAATTGAAAATGAGTTACATTTCTCTTGCTATTTTCTTTAATTTTTATAATAAATTATTATTCTCTAAGTTATTTTTTATTATAAATACATATATATATATATATATATATATAAAGTATTTAAAAAATTATACTTTACCTCCCTCTAATTCTTAAATTCAATTTTTTTAAACTAATGCTTGATTAGAAAATGTCGATTAATGATTCCTTTATCGTAGCTTGTAATCTTTCTATATTAATATTAATTAAATAATTGTATAGAGTGGAAATTTAATCTGCGTGGTATGATTATCGAGGTCACTGGCTTATCCTCTTATCTGCCTCCTCGTTAATTAGATCAAACGATCACATGCTGATAGCTTTATTCTCACTTTACTTTACGTGAAACAATTAACAATTTGATAGAAATCGTGGGGTGTCTACTTCATGCACTATTACACTCTGTCTATTCAAAGATCCCCCCCCTCCCATCCTAAAATTTACTTTCTTTTATTCTGTCTTGTTTTGTTTATTATTATTATTATTATTATTATTTTATATTATTTTTTTTAATTGAACTTTTTGTTTTTATTAAATTAGACAAGTGTTCTGGCTGCCTGTCTTTTGGTGTTGGCTGTGGATGCACACCGGTTGTTACCACGTGGTATCTACGAGAGTCATGGAAGTGCGGGTGGTGGGGATTTCAGTGGTCATGAAGTAAGCGCTAGTGGACATTATGACGAGAGCGGTGGTGAAGATGATCATCATCATGTCCCACCAATTGTCAAAGTGGTTAAAGTCCCCGTGCCAAAACATATCCCCGTGCCTGTACCCCACCCTGTACCTGTTCCAGTTCCACAACCTTACGCTGTTCATGTACCGGTGCCACAAAAAGTCGAGGTCCAAGTCATCAAGACCGTTCAAGTGCCTGTAGAGAAACCATATCATGTGACCGTTGAGAAACATGTCCCTTATCCTGTCGAGAAGCCATACCCCGTCACCGTTGAGAAACACGTCCCTGTGCCTGTACCAAAACCTTATCCCGTTCATGTGCCCGTCTATAAGCACGTGTTCTTAGGGCACAAGGGCCATAGCAGCGGGGGCGGAGGTGGACATGGACATGGGCACCATTAATCGCCAAGGGGCTGCTCAGTAGCTTGCTCAACTCTCTTGTGATCATTCGTCAAAAGCCTGATTTCCTACTAGTTCCCAAAGTTGTTATCTCTATTGGGTATAATAGCTTTTATATTGTTATTTTTTTTGTAACGTTTTTGTTGATTTTTTGTTTTGTTATAATTTTTGTTTATATATATTATATAAATAAAATAAATTTTTTGTTTTGATAATAATCTCTTTTATTGTATTAATAATATTTATTCCTTTTTTTTCATGAAACAAAGAATGAAAGATTTAAATTTTAGGTAACGAAATTATTCAATTGGACAACAAAAAAAAAGAAAATAATGAACATCAAGATCAACAAAATAATTTAAAAAAAATGTATCAACAAAGAATATATATATTTTATTTAACAAAATATGGATTACTTTATAAAAGAATATCTCCATTTTATGATAATATTATAAAATTATTCATAATTAATATGGAAATGAATATATATTAGTTGTTAGTTTTTAATTTATAATTTCAAATGGAAAATGAGAAATATTTAAAAAAAATATTAATTGAAATATAAAAACATTATCTCCATCTTTTAATATAAATATACAAAATAAAAATTGTAAAATATAAAAAAACAAACATTTTTTTTATTTAAAATACTATAAATTGTTACCTGCTAAGGTTAATAAAAGAATTGATTTAGAAATGGCAAATCACAAAAAGTCAGGATAAGAACAGAAAAAATAAAATTCATTAATTTATTTATTCATTAAGGAGAATTAATAAACTTTATAGGTATATATTTAAATGTAACATTTTATCAAAATATGTATATTTAATAATCGATATCAATATTATATATATCGTTGAATTTTAAAAATGTTTTAATTAAAAAACTATTATTTTAACAAAAATATATTTTTATATTTAATGAAAGTATGTGAATTACATATTTTCATGAAAGTTAATAAACTTAAAAATCGAGCCCTTCAATTAATAATTTATTACTCAATTAGTAAAACGATAAGTGTTTAACTAGATGACTTTCACTTAATGACAGTTATTTTTTTTACAAAGATTTATTTTTTACTCACTCCAAATGAAATAAAATTAAAAAACAAATTAAAATTATCAACTCTACATTTTGTATTATACATATTTATATATACAAGTAAGAATTTAAAAACTTTCACAAATAATAAATTATATTTTTTAATAAATAATTTAAAGAAAAATATTATGAAAGAATTTTTTTCATCAAATTTAATTATTAATTATTCTAAATAGTTAATTTTTTCTAAAATTATATTTTTTTTATTTTCAAAAGATGGATTCTATTTTAAATGGTTAAAGATAATAAATATCCTCTTTGAAAGTGAAAGTATAATAATATAAAGTTAGATAAATATCAGATTGATAATATAAATATATATATATATATATATATAGATGACTCAGACTTATTGGCAAAATTTATGAACTTGAACAAACCTCAATCAATTTTTGCTTAAATAATTTAAATATCACCTTATTATAGCCAATTTGACAACAATCATTGAATTTTGTTTAAGAATTGAAACGTCTATAAATAAAAAAAATTAGAAAGAAAATAATAGACATTTGTAGAATTTTTTTAATTTCTTAACTATCTATTATATTTTTGGTATATGAACTGAAGAAACTAAAAATCATGAATATATCTATAATATGTTTAATAAATAAATTATTTATATAAAAAGAAAAAAATCGATATATTTTTTTCTTTTCACTTTTTTCAATCCTTAATAATTCTACTGAAAGTAAATTTAATTTCTCTACAAAACTTCAAAACAAATCAGGGAAAAAACGTATTTGAGTTTATTATATTTATATTTTTTCCAATATTTAAATATTTCTACTAAGAAAATAAATAAATAAATAAATAAATAAATACTATATATTTATTAATTTTAGAGTTGTAACTGGAGGCACTTTCACAATATTTCTTCTGAACACACCCTTCGGTCAATCTTTGATTATTCTGAACATATTCACTCACCTCTCTCAACATTTCAACCAATAAAAATAATCGTTAGTCAGCAAAAATTCGAATTTGAGTTTTCATTGAAAATACACGTTTTGAGGATCCTTAAACGCAAAAACCATAACTGACTCAAAAACAAAAAGATTTTCAGAACTGAAATTTCGTATTTACATACATATGGAATCTTGAACTGCTATTTTACATGAGTGATTTTACACTTTCAACTTATGCAAAATGGGCTCTTACGATTTTGATTAAACTTACTCCATCAATGTCAAATAAAATTATCTTGAATGTAAGAAGTTTTATCCAATTTGATATACCGCGAGAGGATTTGAATGTCAAATTTTTAAAAGGGCTTCTTCTAAAGTATCTTTAAACTTATGTATTTTAAATGACACATTATTTTTTATTTATTTCAGGATTAAATTAAGGATTAAAATTAAAAATAATCATAAATAAAGTATTGAGAATAATATTCTTTTCATTTTACTTAGTGACTATTATATTGAAAATTTTTTGATGAAATGAATAGCCAATCAAATTCTTCAAATCCGAGTCACGTGTTCAAAAATAGCCAATAAGAGAACAATTACACTGAAAAGATCCCTCCGTTTGGTACGATCCCTTTTGCTTGTTGCTAGGGAACAAACTGTTTTTGTCATTTAATAAATAGTAATTCTTTGCATTTTAAAATATCATTTTCACGATATGGTGACGAAAATAATGATTCTATTAATGAAATTATTTAAAAAAATACACCGAAATATACTTTATCAAATAAGAAATACATTTGGAAATTATTTATGCTTTTGCAACACCAGAAATTATAAATTAGATGGACTTCGTACTGTTAATGAGCTTGCACTGATATTGAAAGATCGGGCGGTAAATATGAGAAAACAAGATGGTACGGAGTTTAAGGAAACTACTATTAAAACTATCTGGAATGTAATGAGTAAATTATTTCAAGAAAGGTACGACAATGAGTACAATTTTCTAATTGATACCTTCAGTAGTGTAATATTTCAACAACCACGGAATTTTCAAGATGCAATACGCAAAAAATTACAAGCAGATCCTTCCATTCTTTACAAATTTAAAATCGCAAAAATTTTCTCACTGAATGTCCCTCAAGCATTGATAAATACTTATAATTTTATAACAATTACCTCAAACATGATGCTTACAGGAAACAGCCCTCCGCCTTCGGCGTCGGGCCCTTTCCAAGCAACATGCTTTCGAATTGTTAAAATTTTATTTCGAATTATCAATGCCCTTGGGACAGTTGATAATAACAATGAGCAATGTTTACAAATGTTAACATTTTACTGTTAAAATTTAGAAAACAATTAATCGATAATAATGAGAATTAGTTTTAGGTGAAATTACACAGAGCAAATTACGTATTGGGAAATGTTAACATGTTAAATGCACTTGGAAACAAAACATAGTTACTACAAAGTAATTGGGAATAGGGAAGGGGGGGAAGTTAAATGATTAATCTCTTCAAATAGATTCCTATTCAATTTTAAAATAGATTCTCTTTGAAGAAGATAGACTTTTGTGGAATTATTGATTAATAGTGTTGTTTATTTGTAATTTGTGTTTATTTTATCTGATTTCTATGGATTTAGGTTGAGGAATTGAAATGCAAAGCTCAATTTTATCTTGATTAAAATTCCACTCTATTCAATCCATTTTAATTTCCTCCATTCTTCATTAAATATATATATATATATATATATATAATACTTACCATTTAAATTTTCATAATATGAAGAATGTTCTAAAAAGTTATCACCGCCTAGAATTAATTGATTTCTTATGAAGGCAAAATATTCATAATCAATTATTATCTACTGAAATTTATCAAACTTCTGCAACAAAAATTATATTTAATATTATATGTAATGAAATCAAATAGTGTAAAAATGAGCTAAAATGGGGTCCTAAGATCCTAATTGGATCCTTATTTGGTTTTTACATACTTTTTTAAATATTTAGAAATCATTACAATAAAAATTTATACTAAACACTTATTATCATTGTGTAGTGCATAGAGATCATGCTTTCTTATGGTAAATTTATTGAATTATCAAATTAAATAAAGAGTTTTATTAAAAAATTTACATTTTATAATTCAATAAATTTTAATTAATGATATATAAAAAAAATATCATAATTTTATAGTAGAACATTACAAAGCTAAACAAAAAACAAAATAAATTAATTATATTTTATAAATGTGAAAAAATTATATAAAAGAGACTGAAAGCAGGAATATAATAATACTTGCATAAAGCAAGATAAAGAGAGGTACGTCGTATATATACACCTATATATATATATATATAATATTAATTTCCATAATTATGAAAAATAACTAAATTAGTATTAATTATTTAATTTTTTTATCATTCTAATCATATAATAAATATTGTTCTAAAATAATCATTATTAATCGAAATGATTTAATAAAGCATTTTTATAAGGATTGTACCTATAAACCACAAAAGAAATCTCTTAAAAAAATTAATTAGACCTTAAAATAGAGGATTCGTAAATTGTGATTCGTGTTCATTTTATAATAATTACAAAATCCTTTTAAATACTTCACCTTAGGAAAAACCCGCGTTTCCATCCAGGTCCATTTTAAGAAGAGGGAAGATTGGATTTTCATCCTAAAGGAAAGGTACTTAAGCTCTAGGAAATTACTCGTATAACGGTATACGATTCATATATAATGAATTTTAATGCATTTTAGAGAAGAGAAATTACCTCTAGCTATAAAATAAATAACAATTTCTGACTTCACTGAAAGATAATGAATAATTTCCATTAAATTTTGAATGTGGAAGATTTTATGATCATTGATTTTTAACATAAGAATAAATAAAAACAATCGAAACAGAGAGGATATTAATCAAGATTGGATTTATTTACATTTAAAATCTATAAGCACATTAAATAAATATAAGAAGATAAATTAAAATATTTTGATAAATAACTGTTGTTATTTATATAGGAATTTAAAAATTCCAAAAAGCTAAACTTTTGTTTCATCAATCAAAACTTTGTTTTTAAGGAATAAATACGTATTTTAAAAGTATAAATTAGATTAGGTAAATTAATTCTGAAGTAATTTTATAATGTTTTACAATTCCTGAAAATTACCTTTTTGCATTTATAGTTCATTGAACTGTGTTTAACTGAAATTTTGAATTCTAATTTTCTTTTTTAACTTTTCCTTATAGATTTGTAAATGAAAGCCAATTTTTTAGTAGTCAGAGTTAACAACAATTGATGACAATTGGTACATATGGACATAGATCATTATAGGCCGTAATTTTTTGTAAAATAGAAGTAAAGTTTTTCGAAAAGAGTACCTAAATGTCCACTTTTCTGTAAATCCAAAATTTAATTCGTAAAAAATTATACCTCTATAGCATTAAAAAAGTATAATACATTACTTAGAAAAATATCTAGCATACTAGTTAGACAAAGGAATATGTTGTAAGATACTAAAATATATGTTAAAACCATTAGAATATCTCAATCCTGAGAATTTCGGATTTTTTTTTAATTCTAAAACAGTATTACCCAAACTGTGAGCCGCGGCGACACAGTCATAAGGGAGCCACGAAAAATTTCGTATTACTTGAAATTTTTTGGTTTTAAAAAAAAAAGGTAAGATGATTTTGTGGGGAAACTTTTGAACATTTTCGATTATTTTTAAATTTTTTTTTTTTAAAAAAAAAACAAAAAAAAAAAAAGTAAACCGTTTGTCCCGGTTTGGTGTTGTCGAAATATGGTCACCCTAATTAAGGGAGCCGCGGTAAAAATCTGATGTATTTTGGGAGCCGTATACCGAAAAAGTTTGGAAACCTCTGTTCTAAAACATTATTTTTTTTTAGTCTTAATTTATAAAAGAAATTCTAAAAATGTAACTACAAAAATATTCTATAATCCAACAATTTAAACAAATTAACAAATTCAAAAAATATTAGAAAATTATAGACATAATATTTATTTACCCTGAATTAGAAGACTGTGACACTGTAACTCTGTAAATGATAACCGAGTAAAAATTAATAATATTACTATTAATCAATTAATTTATATATAATTTTCATTTTTTATGTATATATTATATTATATATTATATATCTTCTAATTGTACCTTTTTCTTATTTATTGTGAGTTTGTTTTTTTTCAGAATATTTCAATAATTCATTCATAATTTCATTCAATCTCTCTTAATTGGCGGCCACCAATTCCACATCCTTTGTGAAATATATATATTTAAATAAATTTCTTATAATTAAAACCCAAATAATTAAACATAATAAAATACTGAACTTGTGAACTATGGATTATACTTCAAAAAGTTCACAAACGTAATGTGAAGGCTGAAAGATCAAATAAATCGGTAAACTAGCTAAAATTACTGGAAAACCAATAAAAAAAAGCCTAGATATATATTTATTAATAATTTGAAATACCCTAAATCATTCTCAATTTCTTTTGATCTGATATTTTCTGTTTTTTTAAATTTACTTTTTTAATCATATAATTTAATAATATCTCTCATGTTTTCAATTAACTTTTCGATTTTAATTCAATTTTTAATGTTAATTGACACTCCATTTCTTTAATATATAATAATATAAAGTGTTCATAAAATATTCAGACAACTGTGAATCAAACTAAATAATTTAAATATTAAATCCCACAAAATTGTAAGTTTTAGAGTTGATAATTATAATATCCTTATCAGATTTAGGATTTCAGATATTCTTAACAATTTAAAGTTCTATAAATTTATCAGACCTCTGGGGATACAAAAACTTTTATCAAATGAAAATATTTACTTTTCAGTATAATTTCTTTTTAATTAATATTGTATTTCATCACATCCACAAATTATTACTGGAAAAACTTTCTACTAACTTTAAAACCCATTTTTTATCCCTTTTTTCATCATATAATTGAAATATGTTCTGAGTTATAATTTCTGGCGTTTTTATAATATATAATCTAAATAAGGAAGAATGATATAATTATTTTGTTTGATTTGTTAAAAACTTTTTTACTTATAGATAATTTTATCTTTTCAAAAAAAAAATAATTAATATCTAGTAATTAATTTTATACTTATTTGAAAAGTAAGGATAAATCTCAGGTAGGAAATAATGTCTTTAATAATTACATTAAAAGGTTTATTATGCAATTTATAATGCTATAAAATATAATTTATTATTAATTTTACTATTTTATTTATTTATTATATTTTATGTTCCAACATTAATTAAGCTGATTATCAAATAAAATTGACAATCCATCTACTTAGCTCCGTTGCATCCATATTCCACCATCTTTGGTTTCCACAGTCTTTGTTTGATCTTCGTCCCTCTAGTTCAGTGGTTCTTAACCTTTTTGTAACGACGGAACCCTTGTTAGTTCAAAAATTTTTAACGAAATTATTTAATGAAGAGCAAAAATATAAGTATAAAGAAAAATGTATAAAATAACGTTTTTCTGATGGACTAAAAAGAATAAAATAATTTTTCTATAAGCCTGACAAAGTTTATGAATGAATTGATTCATATTCAACGAAAAACATTGGGCGCATTTAGTTTTATTTATATGAACAATCAAGTTAAATTTTTGTAATAATAAAAATTTTATTAAACACATTAACTGACAAATTTTTTTATCATGCAATACAATTGATAGGTTAAGAGCTAAGAAATTAATCTTTTATTATTTTTCACTGTAATATACTTATATCAAAGTATGAATCAAAATTCAAAAGAATTTTAATTAAATTTACATTTCCCTTTTTCCTTCTTTTTATCATATTTACTTAAAATAATAAAACAAAAAATTGAACAAAATAAAATAAAATGAAATTTGTTCGTTACAAACTATATTAAAATAATTAATTTAATTAATATATTCCGCGGAACACCGGATAAGAACCACTGCTCCAGTTTCATAATCAATCTTATTTCTATACAAGTCTATAGGATCACTGCATCTTTAACCCACTAACCAGGTCATTTCTCCATTGGTTTCTCCATTAAAAAAACTTCTCTATCGCAGCCAGTTCCAATTCATGACTCAATCAATATTTTGGGACGCTTTAATTATATATATTCGTTAAGGGATCACAAATTATTCTTGGTTCATAAATTTTAAAATTAGTAAAGTCAAATATATATTTTTAAGATATAGAAAAAGTAATTAATTTCAAACTATCCTTTGCGTTATTTTTACTAAGATTTTATTTTTATGGTATTTTTTTTAAATATTTTAATACATATCGATATTATTATGCCTAATTGAATTTTATACAACGGTTATCCAGAATTAAATTCGAGAAATAGTCTAAAAAATAATCTCCATCTTCTTATACCATTCTCTAATGTCATTCTGAAAGTGTAATTGAATTTTTGTCGTCCATGTCTAAGTAATTTTCTTTCAATTTCTCCTTTTCTTTTGTTTCTCTTATTTTTTTTTATTCGTTACTGCTGTCAGTACAAAAGCGTATCCAATTGGAATGCAATTATAGGGATATTAAATCAGCATTTAATATTAATTATACTATAATACTGTCAAAGTAGAATGACATCTTATCGATAAGACGTTGATCTATTCATAAAACAACACACATATAAAAGATCCTCCCAGAAAGACGGTTTAAAAGGAATGATTCCACAACATATATATTATTTAGCCATTCGTGATTCGAAAATTAAATTTGTTTTTTCTCTTGTAAGAAATTATTTATCTGCAAGCAAAAATTCATTTTAAACAGGGGTGGTTTTCGTGTCAAGAAAGTTCTCTGATGGAGATGCATGCGACATGATTCTACGCGTTTCTTCCTTTTTTTATTTTATTCTTATATATATATATATATATAATTATTAATTTCATCCCGAATCGGACTGAAATGCAAACCATAAAATCACGCTAATCTTAATTAAAAAGAGATATTAAGGATTTGTAAAGATAACAAAATAATAATAATAATAATAATAATAAAATAATAAATAAATGAAATATAAAAATTATTAAGATTAACTATCTACTTGATTTATAGAAGAAGCAGAGCACAAAATATGAATTTTAATAACAAAGGAATACAAAAAAACAACATTGAAATTAAATGAATTGAAGATTTTGATTATTCTTAGATCAAAATGAGATTAACGATTTTATGTTATTAATCTCATTAAGTCTATTAGAATTATTGCAAATAATTATCTAAAAGAGTAGCCTGATTGTATCATAATTATTCTTAATGAAAAGACACAGTTAAGTTGTGAAGATGGTTATTTAAGATATAAAAAGATGGGTTTTATAACTAGTTATATTAGTTAATGTCTTCATTTATTAAAATAATGACAATTTACTTAATCCAAATATTTGAACATTTTTATAATAATAAAAATAATAATTATATTATTTTTTTTTTTGTAATAACTTGATATTTTTTTAAAAATTTTATTATTATTTTACTTCATTCCCTCCATTTTAACCAATTTTCATATTTTAAATTATTTTATTGATTTTTTATTTTAGTCCTTCGTTTTAATCCATCAGTGGACATGTTCCATAGTAATGTACCAAGTTTCTGGTCTTATATATTATATAATTTTTTTTTTTTTTTTTTGGGGGGGGGGGGTCAGGCGATAAATCTTTTCAGACCATACAATAATCGTCATTACTACGTGTGTGGTGTAACCACTAAAAACCCCTCCTTCACTTCAGAGCCCTCTACCCTGGAACCGCGTTAGCATTACTTCGGGGTAGGGGACTATTTAATATTTTTCATGGAAATTTCTACTTATGTGCCTGCGTCCAGGCGTGCCCTTACATCTGTTTTATAATATATTTATTTCGGCGTCTAGATCATTTTTTTTCTCTTTCAATATTTGTTCGGTGTAATTGGTCACCTTATACCAGATCTGTTCGTTTTCTAACATTTTTGTTCTCAAAGAGACTCAAAAATAGGATGTAAAAATACATATTTCTTTATATACTTTATAATTAAATTTTAACATTAAAACTATTTATTAAATTAGCTGGAGTGTCTCCACTCGACTATCTCGCAATTTGAATTGGATTAAATAACATAATATATTATATTTGAATTAAATTTAATTAATTATAAATAATAAATAATAAATATTAAACCAGTGCGTTTGGCTTTTTGTTGATGTCACCACGTCACGTGTTGGCGCGTAAGATTTGCAGTGTTAAAAAATTAATTCTGGTAATTTCAGCTAATCAATCAAGCTGAAATTCTATATATAGCAGTTTTATACAATTATTAATCATGTGAAAAATTATCAAACATATATCTTTATTTTTACGGTCACTTTAGAGGAAAAAAAATCAAAACGTTGTAGGTAATGACCCTCTTCTGGTTGAGCTACATTTCTCAAAAGTTGATAGAAAACTATGAATTTTGAATAATGTCCATGTACCAAATTTCATCATTCTAGCTCAAACCGTTTTTGCGTAATCTTGGTAACATACACACACACACACAGACATTTTTCTCAACCTTAGTGAAAATGATTCAGGAACCTTCAAAACATCAAAATCTCAACATCGAAAATTTTCGTGATCGCAATACTATCTCTTACGAGATAGTAAAAATAACAATATCATGATATCTCTCTTCAATTTAATTTAAAATCTCTCCTCTTAAAAATCAAAATCTATTGAAACTTAACTAAATGTGTTTAAATTTAAATTAATCTTATTAAATGTTCATTTTTTTAAGATTATTTTCCAATGTTTAAAATAAAAATATATTCTAAACATAAAATTTATTCCTCTGTTTTGAATTAAAATATTATTATTAATATTATAAATCTAGACAAATCCTCTAAATAAATAGTCCCAAAATTTAAAAGCAATACGAGAATATATATTATTATATTAATATGTAATATTATATACATCAGCGTGGTTAATTTCAACCATAGATAACGATAGATATTTTATTATATATTAATAGAGATAGAAATTTAAATAATAATAATTTCATCACACATAAATTCAATATATTTTATTGAAAATACCATTTGTAATTTATGTTTATTATATTAGATTTATGGAGTAGCGGGTAGACACTCTATAACACCAATAGAAATATGTCCACTTCAGGGAAGCAACCCTGCTCACGCAAGCCACGATTTCGCCTTCAATTGAGAAAGAGAGAGAGAGAGAGAGTCGCGTCCTAAACCCTAAAAAAATCCTATTCATTCAATATTAAAATCCTTTCCATATACTTCATCCACTCGCCAACCCGTTTAGGCAACGTCAAATTTCATAGCTTACAACTTACTAATCATTCAATGGCGAATCCTAAAAAAAAATGGAAATGGAGATGGAGAAAGAAGGAAGTAGAAGATGCAACGTCGTCAAAAATAGGTTTAAAAAATCTTAGATTTAAAGATAATATATATTTAGAAATACGCATACATTAACATTATATACATATTTTATTACACTTATCAATTTTACACTGCTTTAAGAGATTAAAGAATAAAAATTATTCAAATTTGATTTTTTCAGTTTATTGGCTGAAAATTAAAACTATTTCACTATAAACATTTTCACTATATTTCCCCAAGGTACATACAAAGAGATTAAAATAATAAAAAAAGATATAAATTTTTACCGACCGACGATAGTAAGGGAGGTATTGTTTTCACACCAATTTTCACATGTGGAGATTTTTGCATATCTACACGAATCATGCATTTTCTTAACAGAAAAAAAGTATTTTTAGCATGATGTCTGTCCGTCCGTACAGCTTGAACGGCTCAACGGATTTTGATGAAATTTGGTATATTTACTTAATGCATCAGTATGATGAATTGATCAACTTTTGGTACAAATCCGGAAATCGGAAGTGGTAGTATTAGCGATCAACGATAGGAAGGGAAGGGTTATTTTCACACTAAATTTGACATGAGGAGATTTTTTTACATATCACCACGAATCATGCACTTTGTATTGGTTTTATCCTCGAGAAAAATCATATTTATTAGTTTTTCTTAATTTAAAATTATATGACGTCATCCAGCCATTCATGACGTCACAGCCTGGTCTTACATATATATTATAAATAAAATATTAAAAATATTTATGTTATATTCATATCTGTTTTTTATTACATTAATATATATATTAAAATTATTTGAAATTGTTTCTGTAGCTGGAAATTAATTTACTTCAAACCGTCGGTGGGTTCGGACCTGGCCACAGGTCAACTAAATTCGTTTTATTTTATTTATTGTGCAATAAATATTAATTAATATTAATTATTAGGAGGGTTAAGATGGGTTCCTGAGCCATTAGATTGTATTGCAACCAAACGAAGAAAACCTGAAACTTTCTTAGTTATTATAGTTTTAGCTAAAGAAACATTTTTCAATTTTGACATAGTTCAAGTCATATTTTAATTTTCAAAAAACATAGAAGATAAATAAAATAACTAAATTATAGTTAGCTCCAGTGTAATAGAATTGGTTCTCTCTCTCAGTTTTTAAACTTACTGTGTACTAACATTAACAAAGAATACAAAGGTGATATAGATTAACAATAATTACTTTTGTACCTAACATAATTTAAACTTAAGTAATTAAATACTTACAGAATAAAATGAATCAACTATCCATTTGCAAAAATTGGGTCTATGAGCAGGATAGTAAATAAAAATTATAATTATTAATGTTATAATTTTTCATTTTTATATTATATTTATTTAAACCTAATTTTTATTTTATAAATATGACTCATAGATTTTTTTGAAATATCCATTTCACTATTATTACATATTATCTTCTTTTTCCTTATTTTTTAAAATTAATTAATTTGATCTACCTCTTTTTATGATCTTAAAATTATGACTATATTAAACTATATGAACTGAATTGCTGATTCATGTCATTACTTCAATCAATTTAAAATAAATGATTGAATTTTTACGTTTATTTATATCTTTATTATATCACTCAAAATGTAGATTTTAATCACTTACAAAACGCCCATAATTTTATTCTTCCGTTTGTTCTTTTACCAACTTAAAAATATTTTTTTAAAATTTTGAAATAAATTTGCTATATTAATCCACCCTTAATACTAATTTATTTCATTTTGAGCTTTGCTATCTGGATCCTTATGAATGTTTATTAAAACAAAAAAAAATATATATCTCTATAACTTTTAATTTTGTTACTATTTTTAATTTAAATGCAATCGCTTTATTTGAGAGATCCCTAGAAAATTAATTAACTAATTCATTTTAATTAGGCTCTTTATTCAAAGTATCTAGATCTAGACCATTGTTGTTGAAGTGCTAAGTAGGCGGGACATTGTACAACCCCATCAAGAAGAAGAATATACTTATTGAGGCTAAGAGAAAAATTATTTTCTACTTTTTAGTGCATTTATAAATAAAACACTGTAACTTAATTTTTTTTATAATTATTTATTTTATTTTTAATTTTTTAGTAAATAAATTCTTAAGGTTTTAAGTTTTATTTGAATATACTTTGAGATTATAAATGATATTTAATGATGGGTTAAAATTTATTTATTAAATTAATTAATTAATTAAGAAAATGAAATGTTTATTTCATATTCATGTTTTGCCATCCAAATCTGAAAAGTGTGCAAAATTATAATAAATTAAAGGAAACATCCACTGGGATGTTCCCTACATGACTTATTAATAATAAACAAACAATTTATTTAATGTTATCTTGTAACAGCTAGTAAAATTATATAATAAAAAAAAATATATTTGGTGCAGTAATTAAATGATTCGATAATTTCAAAATCTGGGTTCTTATTGATGCTAGCCGCCTCCTTAATCAGATACATTTTTTCTCTCCCAATTGCCCCATGGATCGTGACTCCGCCACATTTTACTTCTTCCAATTCCTTTAACCACCTCTTTATCCCATTATCTTATTTTAAAAAGATAGCATATTATATTTAAATATTTCCGGGTCACCCTGTAAATCAATAATCGTAAATAAATACATGATGTTAGTGGGATGAAAAAAACGATTACATTATAGAATCAGTTCAAGATGAGAGAGAAAGCAAAAAAAAAAAATAAGATTAAAAATCACAAGTTGATCGAATCGTCAATCACAGCAATGGTGTCCATTAATACCTGTCACCGGGGACACTTGACGGGTGGGGTGAGAGTTCTCAAGTCGATGTTTTTATTTTAATCACGACATGATTGCTTTTCTACTTAAAGTCATGTTTTTTTTTGTGATCTTGTTGTTGTTGTTGTTGAAGTAATTGGAATTTCCAAATTTTTTTTTTATATTATATCTTCAAGCGTTTCCAATTATTTATGGACAAAACTCAATTGAAAAAACTTCAATTACCTATATATATATATTATTTATCTAATTAATAATATTAAAAATAATTAAAAATAAAAGGATTAGGCTAATTTTAATTAAAATGATAATCAGAAGAGGAATTTTCAAACTTTGTCACGATTTGTTTTCGCATTTAATCGTAATTGTATACAAAAACTTTGAATCTACACACAAACCTCAATGTAAACAAAATGATTTTTAGTTAGATGAAAAAAATTAAAAATTGAATATCATTATAAATCCATTAAATATTGTTGTTGTTCTTTCGTAATTTTAATTAATGTACTATTTTTGACATTTTAGTCAGAATTTTTTTATAGTTTATAATTATTAAATTCCATGTTTATGTCAATGTTTATGTTGTTATTTTTAACTTGATTTAATTAATTAATCAAGTAAAAATATGAATTAATTACTTGTTAATTAATTAATAAATTTTAATAAATGATAAATTAATTATTATATTTATATATATATATATAAGTATATATACTCTCTCTCTCTAGATATTCATATATAAACATAAAGCAAAATAATATTTCTTATAACGGAATTTTATAAATAAAACCACATATTGATATTTGTTATTGTAAATTTATTCAAAAAATACAAAAATATACAAAAATATAAACAACCACCAAAGCTTTAATAATTTAATATCTAAGATATTTCTTATTTTCAAATGAACAACAATTTGCAAATAAATAAAGAGTTAATTTAAAATCAAAAGAAAAATAATTAAATAATTGTCTAGCATTAATAAAATGATCTTCAATCAATCTTACAACAAAAAACGTAAATTTTATTAATAAAATAATTAAATAGGTGTTGATGAAAAACAAATAATAGTAATAATAATGAATGCACATTAGCAAATAAATTAAAAGAGAAATGAAGATGAAATTTGATTCTCATTTCAATTATTAAATTTCATATAATTTGCTCACACCATAATTAGAATTGTAGAGATGGTGAATGGAGAGAGTAATGGAGGATGAATAAGAAAGTGACTAACCGGGCCAGGACAGAAAAAAAATACCAGAAATGAATCAATCGCCTCAGGTATATTTAAAGAAAATACAATATATCTTGTAAGTACTTATCTTTTTTAATCACATATCGAAACTTAATCTGGATTTCTAATTTTTTTTTTTTCAAAATAACTACAGATTAATTTTCTTTTTAATACTTTTCTAAAATATATAATAATAAATAATAAATATTTAATAGGTATAAAAAAACAAGTAATTATTAGAGAGCGCAAAAAAAGGCATTTGCCTTTTTCAAAATTTGAGCCTTTTCAAGGTTTTTTTATAGATCTCCACCGATCTCTAAAAATCAAACACACTGCTATATTTAAAAAAAAACGCCTTTTTCGCCTTTTTGGCTCTTTTTGGCATTCCGCGCCTTTTTCGAGCTTTTTTGCCATTTTTTGCAATTTTTTTACATTTTTTTTGCAAAAAAATTTTTTATTATAATAATTAAATATATTTTGTTTATATTTTATTTCATAAAATAATAATAAAGTAAAAATATATTTATAAATAAAATGCCTTTTTATTTTTTTGTGTTACTTTTTCTCCTTTTTTCCTACTTTTTTTAAATTTCTTTCCTTTCTTATTATAATATATTTATTTTAAAAATTATTTGATATTTGTTAATATAAGTAAAATTTGTTAATGTTTAAATACTATTTTGCTAACATAAACTTAAACTAATAAAAGAGACTATTTATCTAAAAAAATACAATATTTTTTGGAAAATTTTTGAAAAAAATGCCTTTTTGACAGCCTTTTTTAACTAAAACACTTGCCTTTTTTGCGCTCTCTAGTAATTATCATAATGATTTTATTAAAAAGAATCTATTCTATGAATGTTTATTTAAATATTTATTTATTTATGCATAGGATACATATTTATTATTTATTAGTTATTTTTTAGTTATTTATAAATTGATTTAATAACAATGCGTATTAAATACCTGCGATACTCTTTCGTAAAATCTGTATTATAAATTAGAGTTTGGAAATGAATAATTTAGAAATTTTCTTCCCACAATTTTTTTCTTAAAAAGAATATAAAAATATTAATTTTAAAAAATGTTAATTATTTTAAAGATAATAAAACAATTTTTAAAAATATAAGTTATTTATGTTTAACTCTCAATACAAAAAATAAATAAATATCAATTCCTTCGCCTATGTAATTAATCGAGTGACAAATTTGAATTAGACTGTGGAATGTGTGTAATTGTGGAATTGAATTTAACTAAAATTATTTAAAATAAAATTCCGGAACGGTTATGCAGAATATACCAGTATATTTTTTTAAATCATTGAATTGAACTTTAATGAGTAATGTGTAAAGTGAGGTAAACCTATAAAATGTAATTTTCAACCTAAAAGTGTATATTCAATAAAAGTCAAATAAATACAATAAAAATTGTTTTATTTATTTAAAGTACATAAACAAATTATATATATATATATATAGTGAAGAGATCAAGTAAACTAACAGTCGTAGAGCTTCAGAATTAAGAATTCCAGAATCCTCTTGAAATAATATCATATGCAATCACGAACATACAACACAATGCAATTTGATTTTAATAAATTGTTATTCCATTCGAACATCGAACATTTTACAGATTAAAATGATTCGAATGATTATTATTTTTTAATATCTGTCGAATTTTTTTATTTTTATTTTATTTTTTTTTTAAACAAATTGCTCTCATTTTGTTATATGTAAAAATAAACAAAAAAGATAAAATATTATCTAGTGGTATGGTTTCTTTTTAAATTATAAACTCACATTATAATAATAGAATTACTAATATCTTTATAATCTTTTAAATATTATCATTTTTATTAAGACAATTTTAACATTAAAAATTGTATAACTATTGAAAGTAGGAACAAAAACACCTATATATAGTTATAAAAATTGTGTATTTTTTGTTTTTAATTAATTATTTTTATTCAAAATTAATATTTGTCTTTATTAATTTTTATTCTTATTATTATTTAATATATTATATATAAATTATTAAAATAAACTAATTTTTCAAGTTTTATATTTATAATTAATGTAAGTGCTATAAAACTTAATAAAAACAAATATTTACGAAATTAGTATTATCTTTGATTTTTGACTAGAATTTTTAATTATCCAGTAAATAATTTTCTGTCAAAAAATTAATAATAAAATGTTCAAAATACTATTGAAATATAATCATATTATTGTAAAAACAAAACACAGACAATTTTAAATTGATTTTAACAAATATTTAATAATTTCTTTTTCTTCTAAATAATCATAACTCAAATTTTTATTAATTAATTTTTAAATATTACTGTGACAAATGTGAATACCAAAGTTATTTGCCATGGCAAACACATTCTTCCAATGAGTTGTCTTTAACTAATTCTTCTAATTATTTTATACTAACCACGATCGTGGCCTAACCAGTGATCGTTTACCAATTGGTTTTCTCTCAAAGAAATTTCTCTCACTAGTCTTTTCTCAATCATTTAAGCCACATGATATAATATAAAGTAAATTCAACAATTAATTTTGAATTTCTATTATTGTAATTAATTAAGTAATTAAGTAATTCTTTGTAAAAACTAATTTGAAATGTTCTAATAAATTAGTGATTACGATTCTTTTTTTGGCTTCCACAACACCTATAACGATGTCATTATAATTAATAAAATAAAATTTAATATTTATTTGAATTTTCGATACTTAGGATAATAATAATGCAGAAATGTTTAGTGATTCTTGAATTATAGTAATCCTATTAATGAGGAAATCGTTTAGATAAGAATCATTGGAATATACAATATATATACACTCATTCCGAGTGTGAAATATTTAAATGAAAATGAACTTCCGGAGGACCTTTCCGTTGACCACTAGATTATTTTGACTTCCTCTCAATATTATTATTACTATGAAAGAGATGCTTGAAATAATCTTGAGTTTCTGGAAATGTTGTTGTTTCTTCGACCGGAAGGTGTTTCCCGATCTCAAAGTGTTCTATGTGTTCTGGAACCGAATCTGAAGAGGACAACTCAACCGAATAGGGTTTCTCGTCTTTACTAGCATGATATGCTTGTAAATTAGGTAAATCGACATGTTGGGGGATGTTAAAATAGATTGGATGGGGATGTGGGACAACAAGAGGATAAGGTTCGTAAATCGGAACCGGAATGGGAATATGAATCGTTTTGATCACAGGTATATGCTTAATTATCTCATTGATTATTGTTTTGGTTACAACTGGCGTTGATGCAGTTGCAGCATCCTTTGAAGTAAATGGCGCACTTTTAGGGAAATAATCTGTGAACATTATTCAAATAATATTATAAGCAATAATAATAATGATATAACAAATATAATATAACAAATAATAGGTTTTTATAACTGTCCTGATTTAGTCAAACATTAAAACCTTCTGATATAATATGAAACGGATAATTGTTTTTCAAATATTCTTCAATTATGATTATATTTTAAATTTTAATCATTCTTGTATATTGATACTCTAATAAATAATATAAATTTATTTAAACAAAGATGACTAAATAATAAGTCATTACATTTAAAGTTACCCTCGGATTATGATAAAATAATCAGCTCTTTGTCTAAGTTAAAATAAAGGTGGATCGAACTCGCAACATAAAATTTAAAATTTCCTATCATATCATAAAATTTAAAATTTCCTATCATATCATATCATATCATTACAGTTATTTATTAATTTTGAAATCATTTGAAATAAAAATGTGATTTTTATATTTTTATCAAGTATAATCAGTTTTTTAACAAATTAAACTTAGTTTAAAATATTTTTCTTACCCTGGTAATAATTTGGGGAATAGGAACTATCTTCTGTGTAATTATTATTTTCTTGATGAGTTGGTGGTGGTAATTGTAATTCTGAGGGTGGTGCATAATTACTATGCTCTGAAGACGTTTCTGGAGGACCATATTGAGTCTTTGGTGGATTTACTTCATCAGGAGTATAGTTATTGTCAATTTCAGATGTTTCTGGGGGACTATATTGAGTATTCAGTTGATTTACTCCTCTAGAAGGATGATAAGACGAAGATTGCTGATTATGAAGATGCACAGACGGATGGTGGGGAGAATGTTTGTTTAATGAATCAACTGAAATTCCTCCGCAATTGCCCACCTAAATACAATATATATAATAATAATAGTTATTAATTATTTAATCTCTATCTATATCAAAACATAATTTTTCTTTTTTCCATTTTTATATTGAATTATCTATCAATCAGTAAAAGATGTAAGAATAATTCCAATCACTTGTAGGATAGCATCAAGCGATTTCTTCTTATTCATTAATTTTTCATTCTCTAGTTCTCTAGTATATTACCGGATATAAAGTATATTAATTTCTTAGAAATAATTCATATTTCTGCTTCTCTGCCAAATTTATTGTTATTTTTTTGATATTGTAATTTATTGTACCTGAGATGTTGTTTGTTGTAAATGTGATGGTAAATAGGAATTCGAAGATGTCGAAGGTTTTGTTGATACTTGATGTGCATTTTGTACAAAGTGATGATAACTAGAAGAAGATGGTTGGTGGTGCTGTTCCTGTGATTCGTCATTTTTATTCAGGTCGTGTTCCTGTTGTTGCTGTGGCTGTTTCTCTTGATGTGAATTCCCATTACTTAATAGAATCATCGAGAAGACGCACAGGACCTAGAAAAGGGAGTCACCTTAGATTACATCTCCTTTCCTATCGCATGTTTCTTACCTATTATACAAATGCCACACGCAAAATGATAATCATCCGTTTGTCTTCGATTAACTTCCGAAAAATAGGAATTCATATTTTTTTTTTCTTAACTAATATTTATTTGATATTTGCATGCTATTAGATATATAATATACAATTTTCAATTTAATCAACAATTCATTTAAGTTATAGAGAAACCAAAGAAAGTTTGATATCGATAATTTAATAGATAAAAATAAAAAGTCCCTAATATTATAATTAACTAATTAGCCACTATCGGTATTTTAAAAAAATGTTTTTTTTAAAAAAAACTGAATTTCGTTATTATATATATTATATTGTCCAAGAATATTAATTGGGTTCTTCATTCTTCTTTTCTTATCTAATAATTATCTAATATAGTTAAAGTTTAATTGTCATTTCAAATAAATATCAATTAAATAGATTGTATTTATAAATTAGTACCTGGTACATAGAGGCACTGTTCGATAATTTAAAGAAATATTTTTTTATGAATATTTATTATTTATTTATATTGTTTTAAGAGTATTAGGGATTTGCTTGGAAATATTAATAATTAATATCCTCCTTTCTATTATTCTTATATTACCTGTTGCAAACAGTGTTTGCAATTTCAGTTTAAACTGAATTTATCGCGGTTGTAGCAATTAAATAGTTAATTTAAAGTTTAAATTTAATAATAACTGAAATAATAATTGAAAATAATCAATCAATTTATTTTAATTAAATAATAATGAAGGGTTACAGACACAGCCTTTCATACAGTGATTAGGTCTTTTATATAAATACTAATCGAACCCATTGCAAGCGGTGTTTGCAATTTCAGTTTAAAATGATTTTATCGTGGAGGGCACCAATTAATTAAATAGTTCTTTGAAAACAATATTTTTCATATACCAATGATCATTTATTAATATTTATTTTGTCGATAAGTTTACGTTTAACGTTGACATTTGTTGGTTACTCTAATCTATCGGTTGTTGCCTGTTTAATGTTTACAGTACCGGGACCCCGAGCCTCGGCTCGGTACTTAAGTTAAAAAAAATGATTCATTATTATTGGATTTGGCTGGTAATATTAATACCTGGGACACCGAGCTCTCGCTCTACCCTTTAAAAAATATTGATACACAATTCTTTAATTATTTATTACAATTATTAAATGTTACACATTTGCATCAATCTGATTAAAATTAATGAACTTGTGCTCCTCAATAATACATAAATATATAATATATAGGTACATATATTTTTTTTCTATAGTGTTTTTTTGAAAAACTGTTTAGCGCCCCAAGTGGTTATAAAACAAACTAAAGACAAAAAAACGTGCTTTGCAGCTTTTCGGAATTAAAAAAGCAAAATTGGCAGTCGTGGGACTGGCCGACAGAAGTGAAAACTTCTGCGTAAGAAATTTTAAAACAGACGAAATTCGCGCTATTTCACGAGAAAGATGAATTTCATATGCATGTATATATATATAACTTATATATTATTTTAAACATATATTTTAAACAAATTTGTAACTTATATTTATATATATATAAATACACAACTTTGTTTAAAATATTGCAATACGAACTGTTTTATAATTCTTATCTCTAACATAAAATATATATTTATTATGTGAAGTTCATTTCGTATAATTTTGATTATATATGTATATATGAAATGAACTTTACATAATAAATATATATTTATATGTTAGAGATAATTTATAAAACAGTTCTAATGACAATTCAAATTTCGCGCTCTGTTATAAGAAATTTGAAAGCAGATGGTTTCATGGTGTTGGTCACGATCACGCGAGTTCTATACTTTTTCCCCATCCCGCAAAAGTGCTCAACGCCGCTAAAGAAGTTTTCACTTCAAAAATTATTTAATATTTGGAAATATATCTGACTTATAGAAAAAATGAATATTAATTAAAGAAAGAAATAGTTTTTAAAATATCCTGAATAATATGTAACAATTTTCAAGATAGAAATTTATTACAATATTACAATTATTAACTGTTGCATCATTGCATCAATCTGATTAAAATGAATGGAACTTCGGGTACTCAATAATAATAAATAAAATAATATTAATAAATATATTGAATAATATTTTATTGAAAAAATATTAAAACTTATAAAACTATCTAAAACTTTATTAATAAAAGAACAATGAATAAATAAATATAGAATAGTAATTTATTAAAAAGTAAACAATAGATAAAAAGAAAAAAAAATAACAAAATCATTATTTTCATTTTTAAATAACGATTCACCCGGCGAGTTTCGAACCGACGAAATCCACTCGTTAAAACATCAGTCCAACCGCTGGACTATATGTATTTAGATAAAAAATTGTCATTTTTTTACTGTCTTAGCAGGCAGTATTAAAAATTTTGACGTTTTCCATATATAATTTTCAATTAAGAAATTAATAATGAAGCTGTATGTTTCAAGAGATATCATCAATAAAACTTAATTTTTCTTTATAAATACTATATCTAGTGTGAATTTGAAAAAAATCGTTAGAGCGGTTTTTGAGAACCAATATATATAGATAAATACATATATACAATTTTAGCTAGCATAATAAGATAAGATTGGGTTGGGCGTATTTTTTTTTTTTTATATCAGTTTTGTGGGTTTAAATGTTAATTTTTTCTCTTTTCAAGCGTCTTTTTTTGAATTGGAGATTTTCATTGTTATATCTGTATGAAAGTGGTCGAATAGATAATCCATTAATTTTATTTTAATTAAATAGAATTAATATACTTACAGAAATTAAAATTAATGGTTTATTAATTATTCTTTACAGACTGTTTAATAAATTATTGGGAAAAAATATTTTTTCAAACATTATATAATAAGAAAACATACAAAATCTAGCGTTTAATAATTTTTTTTTAAATTATGTACATAAAAATCAAATTACCATTTATTGGATTTTTTTTTTTTGTAAACGTACCATTAGAATAAACACAGTGAGTGATTATGACTTTTATTTATATAAAGGTACAATTGATACTTAGGAGGATATCTCAAATCTCAGTCTTGATATCAGTGAGGGAAGTTTTTAAGTTTGCCAGAATAAATAAACCATTCATTCGTAAAGGAGATGAACAAAATTATTTATTTTATAACAATTATTAATTATATAATAGTTTATATAAATACATAATATTGAAAAATAGTAATTATCTATAAATATAATAATAAGAGCTAATTTGTCAACAAATCAAAACACCGTCGGGTAAAACTTTCACTTCGCAAATATATAAATATATGTTTCCATAGAAACGAATGGTTACGGAATGATAAAATGAATGATTATGGCTTTTATATATATTATATATAGATATAATAATCACCTCTACTTGTACATAGAATATATTAAGTAATTGTTTTTCACAAACCCAGAAATTATCTTTGTGATTAAAACATTTTATAAGAATTTATTAAAAGTTCCACGTAATTCATCCTAAACCCTCCATTCCAAAAGAAACCGAACTTTTAAAAAAAAATAGTACCACTAATGCCATCTGTTGTAATATTTTACCCGTAAATGGCTTAGTCCCTCATTGACAACTGGTATAAATTTCATGACATTTGGATGCATACAACAAAAGTTATTGCGTTTCAAATGTCAGTGTGTTTTGTACATCGGTGTATGAATTTCAAACAAATAGCTGCAGTTGATTTTTGTGTTAAACTTGGTAAAACTTTTACTGTAACGCACTAAATGCTACAAAATGAATATGGTGATGATTATCTATCCCGTACGCAAGTTTACGAGTGGTTCGGGCGATTCAAATTTGGTAGAGAGAAGCTGGATGATGACGAAAGATCAGGCTGTCCCAGAACCGGATTTTTACGATTCAAAAGGAATTCTCCACAAAGAATTTGTTCCACCCGGCCAGACAGTCACTGGAGAGTTTTACTTGGAATGAAGCGTTTGTTAGCAAGAATTCGTCTTATTCGGCCAGAATATCGAGAAATCGGCAGTTGGACTCTTTTGCACGATAATGCACCATCACATCGTTCGCGACTTGTAACTGAATTTTTGGTCAAAAATCACGTTATTCCTTTGCATCATTCGCCCTATTCACCAGATCTGGCTCCGGGCGACTTATATCTGTTCCCTAAACTGGATATGGCGATGAAAGGAAAGTGGCACGCATCAATTGAAGCCATTGAGAAGGCGAAGACGGACGTCCTAAAGACCATTCCAATAAAGGACATGGAGAAGTCGTTTGACAACTTATTGGAGCGTGCAAATTTGTGTATCGATGCAGAAGGGGAATACATTGATTAATAAAAATGATTTGTTCCAAAATGTACATTGGTTTTTTTGTTTTTTTAAAAAGTTCGGTTTCTTTTGGAATGGAGGGTGTATCATTATGTGGGCACAGAAAACCTGTTATAAAAATATAAAATATAAAAATATAAAAATATTAATATTAATTCTAACTATTAATATACAACATTTACAAAATATACGAATTATTATTTTTTATTTCTAGTAATCAAATATCACTTAAATTATTTTATTTAATTTAATGTAAAAGTTAATTAATATAAATTAATATTATTAAATAAATCATATTTATTGAATATTTTAATTGAATTATAATATTCATAAAATATCATTTTAAATAAACAACGATTAAATTGTTCTTAAAAAATCATATGTACTTATGTATGATGTTGAGAATTTTTAAGATCAGAACAACATATAGATATATAAAATTTTTGGCTAGTATAATAAGATAAGAGTTTAAAATTAATATATTAAAAAATATAATATTAAAATGTTTAATGATAAAATTATATAACATAAAAAATAATTATTTAAACTTCAATTATAATTAATAATTAGCGTTAAGATATTTAAGTGAAGAATTTCATTGAATTGAATAATATAATATGATTAGTTTAATGCTCATTTAGAACATGCATTTAAACCGTTTCGGTCTAGCAAAGAGAGAGAAAATACTTCTAAATAAATTGCGATAGTACATATTATTAACTTATTAATTATTTTATTAAACAAAACAATTTTTAGTAAAAATATATTAACTTATATTATTCTGTTATTAATAATCAATTTTTCATGAAATTTTCAAGAAGGAAACTAAATCTTTTATGAAAATTCGAAAAATCAAATATTCTTTAAATATTAATCTTAATGAATCATTTTAATAACTCTAATAAATCAAAATTATTATATTTAATTATTTTTAAGGGAAATAGAAATTTCTTTATTAAAAAGATTTTGTCTGGAAACCTCATCCTTAATCCACTGAATAATATAAATATAATAAATAGATCCATTTATTTATTTAACCTACTCCAATAAATATAAAATGCGTCCTTGTCATTCGAGTAAAAAGTACAAAACATTGTGACTGTGATTTATATTTATCTCATGTTAAAAACGATTTTAAAATAATAATTTACAACATATTTAGATATATACGTATAAATAAAACCTTCATCAATTATATTATTCTAATGGGTATTTTCAAAAAATAAATAAATATTTCGAATTGATTGGCCAATTGTAAACAATGTATCATTCATTCAATTGAATGACACTTATTTTTTCAACTCTCTTCCCACCCTTATTCATTTCACAATTCAATTTACATATAAATCATTTTTTAAATTGTCAATTATCGCACTTAATAGACCAAGATGATAAGCCTTTTAAATAAGGTGATGGTTATCGAACATTCAATATGCAATTGTTCATTAATATATCGGATAAAAAACAAAATAACAATTCCTAATATAATTCATTTCTAAACTAATGTATTAAGATTAACAAACTGAAAATTTTACAAATCGAAAATGAAATATATGTCATTTGGTTCCATCAAAAATTACTAACAATATCAAATATTATAAATAATAAATCAAAAATATATAAAATAGCAAAATATGGGAATATCCTGAGATCCAAAAAAAAAAAAAACAAAAAAGAAAAATTTAAAATAAAGACTATTTAGACAATTTAGGAATGCATTATAAACAGAAAATGATTTTTATCAAAAAATCTATCAGCACGAACGAAGTAAAAACATTTGTCTTGAGAGTTTCATTTGTAGATTAATTTAAGCAATAAAGTATTAAAAATATGATTTTATTAAAAAATAAGTTTATTCAATTTGATTAATAAAAACTTCTCTACATCAAAAAGTTTACGATAAATGATATCAAAAATCATATGTAATGAAATTATATTAACATATTTAATTATGAAAGCTTTGGTGGTTGTTTTTATTTATAACCGAATTTTGTAAATAAAACCACATATTGCTACTTCTGCAATCGAAACGTTGTGTATATTTTTGTATTTTTTGAATAAATTTACAATAACAAATGCCAATATGTGGTTTTATTTACAAAATTCCGTAATAAATTAACCTATTTACTTATATTATATCTATTTTTTATTAATACGAGATTATTACGTTATAATTTTTAATAATAAGTTTTTAGTAATAAACAACCCTCGTTATGAGAATAGAAATATTTTCTTTAATTATTCACATAGGATTTAAGTGATGAATTCAATTTTGCCGACATATTAATAAAAAAAAAATATCACTAATTATTTCCGTTCTTTGAAAATTACAATACTCATTGAAATTCTTATCTTTTTTAGAATGCTTTTAGTATAATTAACATATTCAATTATTTTATGAAAATGTTTTTCATCTATTTGTATTACTATAATTTAAATTAAATTTATTATTAATAAATTATTATATTAAATTTATTTCTTAATTTGATGATTATAATAAATATCAAAGTAATTATTTTGTTTTTGTGAATATAAAATACATTTTAAATTATTTTATTAGTAATTCTTATTAAAACAATATGAAAGAAATACAATTTTTTTTAATATATTTATATATAGAATTTTCAGTTAGAGTAAAATATAAAGTAAGAAAAAAATCTTATAGGATAAACAACTCACTTGAAAGAGTTTCATCTTAGGATCGAGCTGTCAGTGGCTGTCAAGATGATGGAATGAGATGTGTTAAGCTTCCATATCGATACATTCCTATATGAGTTTGAGGGCGTTGCAAGAGTAGGGGTAAGGGGGCATAGAGATTCACCACCGAATGGCGATCTCCTTTCACTAAACTCCCACACCGTATCAATCGGTGCATAATCTGTATCACTTGACAAATTGACAATGAAGTCATTACACACTCTTATCGGAAGATTAGTTTCAAAGAAGAGAGATTGTTACATCAAGGAAGTTTCTCTTAAAGTGTAGTGCGAAGAAATAAAAAAAAAACATTATAAAGAAAAATATTTTCTTTCTATTGATTAGTCGGTTAATAATAATCTAAAGAAACTAAAAATTCGTATCTAATGAGTTTTTTGTTTATATTATACAATAAAGTTAATTCTTTTGTAACTAAAAGTTTATTAATAAACAATTCAAGAAGAATTGAATGTCCTTTAAGCCTTTTTCAATATATTAAAGTTAAAATTATGAAATTTAGAACATTGAATTGGAATGGGAGATGAAAGATTGATAAAAAATTCATTTAAAGGATTCAATTGGAAAAAAGAGAAAAATGAATTCAGTGAGGAGAAAATCTAAAATAAGATAAAATATAATGAGTTAGGGATGAATGTGTAGAAATCTGGTACATTATAAAAATTAAATAAATTATTAAATTCAAATATATTAAATTTTAAAAATACAAATGGAAATAAATATTAATTATTTAAAATATTTTACAATTTAGCTTTTTAAATGGAGGTGAAAATTCTATGTCTGTAATAATAAATACAAAAACAAAATAAATAAATAATATATTCTATCATTAAAATTATAATCACCTTAGTTGCTAATGTACCCTAAAATCTCTTCTATTATTAAATATTGGTAATATATTTATAATTTAATCTAGATCTATAATATTTAAATGATAATGAGAGGATCTCAATAAAAAATTAGACCAGAGATACTATTAACTTAATTTCTTCTAGTGATTCAATCTTTTGTAATAAAGGGTGTTTTTTTTCGAGGTATAGAACTTTAAGTTGGCATTACTGTTCAAGTTGACGACCGATTTAACAGCTTTCAAGTGATTTATTCTCAGTTTGGTTTGGCAATTCATCATGAATAGACTCACGCCTGATCAACGCTTGCAAATAGTGCAATTTTATTTCGAAAATAATGGTTCTGTGCGGACTGCACGACGTCCATTTTATCGTCGACAAAATCGTCCATCAGAGCAGTTAATTCGATTAACCATGGAACGTTTTCGCACCACGTTTACTTTTATTGATAACTCGCATCCCCAGAGACGCCGTACAGAAAAAGCTATTGCTATTGTAGAGCGTAGCATTGAGGAAGATCCGAATAGTCAATGGTGATCGGTATAGAGCCATGATTACTAACTTTTTCATTCCTGAATTGAACAACCATGATGTCCAGGAGCTGTGGTTCCACACACATTCATCTATCTCATATTTAAGAAGGACATTGTTGTGAAAGGGTTAATTCAAAAAAGCCCTCGACTGATAAACTATTTTAAATATAAAGTAGGAATTTATATTATGTATATATATATATGTATAGTTAAATATTTTAAAGAATTTTTTTTCATTTATTTCTTATTCGATGTTTTTATTGAATTCAATTTTATTTTACTTTTGTTTATTTTATTAAGCATCTTATCAAAATGGGATTCAAATTAATTCATGAATCGTATCTATATATTTTTATTCGCCATTTATATTTATTTATATGTAGAATATCATCAAATGGTAAATAAACAGAAATAGTATTATGGAATTAGATATTAAAAAAAAAAAACACACAAGCCATCTGTTTCCTCTCGCAGAGTATCAAATTCTTTTTATTGAATATAAAGCATGTTCAGCTTTATACTATATTAACATTAAATTTAAAAAAAAAATATTTAATAAATTATATCAAAAATATAATATATATTTATATATAAATATATAGATTTATTTGAATATTTTTCAAACTTAATTCACATTAGTTTTTTCCTTACAAACAAGTATAAACAACTAACCATCTACCTTCAATAAATCCCAGCCAGAATAGTCACATCGATTCGACGTCTAGATGTCGGCTAGACGTGAAATTCTGGCTGGATTAATGCCTTTTTAATGATCAAATAAACAAATAAAACAACTATGTATTTTAATTAAATTCATATTTATTTATTATATACTAGCTGCTCAGAGCTGCTCCGCTCCCTGTACCCCCGAGTGGTATATAGTATTTGGTTGAAAGTAGTAAAAGGTTTTCATCCATTTGGTTTCAATCAGTATATTACATAAAACATTAATTTTGTTTTTGTGTTCTTATTTAAAATATTTTTTAATTTAATCAGTAAATTAATTATATCTATTATTATTATTGTATTGTATTATGATATCTATCTATCTATGTGGCTCAAAAATACTTGATACTTCGTCATTACATTCAATTTTTCTACATTTCTACAAATTCTACATTTTGTATATTAAGATTTTGTATGTTAATACTGTTCCTCTTTGTTACTAAATATTTTTCTATGTAGTCGCATTCTTGTTTGTGTCATCATATTCGACTATTTAAATTATCTCCACTCTGGTTGAAAATTTTTTTCTAGCATTTGAATCTTTAGGACGTTTGAAATAAGCTAATAACGTAATAATGTCTCCACTCGACTATCTCGCATTTGAATTGGATTAAATTACATATATTATATTTAAAATAAATTTAATTAATTATAAATTAAGATTAATAAATAATATTTATTAAACCAGAGCGTGTTTGGCTCTTTGTTGATGGCACCACGTCACGTGTTGGCGCGTTAAGAAATTAATTCTAGTACTTTCACCGATTCAATCAAGCTGAAATTCTATATATAGCAGTTCTATACAATTTTCAATGTTATGAAAAATTATCAAACATATATCTTTATTTTTACGGTCACTTTAGAGGAAAAAAAAATCAAAACGTTCTAGGTAATGACCCTCTTCCAGTTGAGCTACATTTCTCAAAAGTTGATAGAAAACTACGAATTTTGAATAATGCCCGTTTACCAAGTTTCATTATTTTTTTGCGTACTCTTGTCTACACAAACACACACACATACAGAGAGAGAGAGAGAGAGACAGACAGACATTTTTCTCAACCTTAGTGAAAATGACTCAGGGACCTTCAAAAAACAACAAAATCTTCATGATCGCAATACTATCCATGGCGAGACAGTAAAAATGAAAATCTTAAGGCGGTAACTCAGAAAAGTATTCAGTGATTCAAAATGATCTAACTATTATAAGTCCTTTACACTTACACTGCAAACTCTCCTAACTAAGAAGGGAATCAGGAAACTTGTAGACTGGCTTAAAATAAAAGGGAAAATAAGTAATAAAATCCTTCAAGAAAAACTATTTTTTTTTAATTAAACAAATTTATGGATATATAGTAGAAAAATCTTGTACCCTTAATTTCTGGACATGTTTCGTATATAAAATAACATTAAAAATGATAATTTTGGGAAAAGTAAAAAAAAAAGAAGAAAAAATATAAACAGAGGTAGAAGGAATCTGCAGCAGTTTAGGGGATCGATTAGGGCCAACGTAGAGGAGCAGCCCCTGCCACACCCCCTTAACCCATCTGCTCTGTGACGCAATGCTGAATTGCATTCATTCCAGATACCAAGTCTGACATTCGGCTTCCTTACTTCACGTTAATGGTAATTTCAAATCAAACAATCCCTCGTAAATAAAAAGATAAAATTTAAATATATAAAGGGATTAATAAAAAGAAAATATAAATATTATTTCAGGTAAATCCTCAAGCAAATATTTACTTTTGTCCATTTGAAATAATATTTTAATTAAATTAGATTTGAAATTAATTTTTAAATACGATTTTTTAATTCTAAGTAAAGTCAGTATAAAATTGTTTATACACATTTTTAATTACTTAGTAAATTTTTTTTTTAAATAATTTTAATATAAATATATTTATTGTTATTAAACAAAAAATGATGTGAATGTTATGTTATTATTATACATAAAATCTAATACTAATTTATATATTTTGAAATGTTTGCTAATGATGCTTTGAAAAGTTCCTTTCCAAATGAAGCGATTTATACATATAAAAGAAATAATTAAATACACTGGAGAAAAAAATAAATTAAAATACTTTTGTAACAATTCCCAGAGGATTTAACAGAAAAATAATAATAAATTTTTAAGTTATATTTATAAAATATTTTGGAAATGGAATCTTAAATACCAATTTAAAAATATTAGAATGATGAGTAAGTGGAAAGGGGATTTTAAAAATTCAAAATATATATATATATATTTTATTAATATGGAATAATATTTTTTATTTTAATGTTTCTAAAATAATAAAATGGTTTTTATATTTTTTTAGAATTACATGCAAATTTGTTAGGATTTACTATATGTATTTAAAATCTACAATTTCAATATCCCTTCTATTTTAAGTCAAAGAGATAAGAAGTAAGTGACATAATTGTGCATAAGAATTGATATTATGTCTATTTATTATGGTTTATTACCTATTAAACGTGTTAATGAATTTACCTTGATGAAAATAACTAATTATTAAAAAAGATATATAAATTAAAATATTATTTGAAATGAATAAAATAAAATATTTCCTAAGGGTTTACTAATAATTGATTCTACTAATAAATTAATTTTCTTTTTAAATTCACTCATGAAATGTTAATGTTTGATGAATTTTAATCAGTTTACTTCATTTCAAATTTATTTTCAAATATTCATAACAAACAATTCACAATTTTCAATTTTTTTATTTCATCTCTCATCTCTATCATAGTATATTATCTTTATTTATATAGTAGAGATAATATTTACCAAATGAGATTTTAATGTACTTTCCCAAGAAATATTTAGATAGAAAATTGAATTTTATAACCAAATATGATCAAAAAACATTATTTTTCAATTTATTTGAAAATGAATAAAATAAATTTATTTTTACAATATATATAGGTACATTTATCTAATTAATCATTTCTCCTGCCTCCCCATTGCTTTAATATTTATTCTCAAAGTCAATATTTTATTGAATATATTTATCTATAATGATTAACTAACTTTTTTGTTTATTGGTCAATGAACGCTTTTGGACATATTTTATCAAATTTAAACAGATGGATGGTTTTCACGACTTAATTTTTATGAAGGAAAATGTATGTTTTTATAACGTTTTTCTTAATTTCACTTAGCTCTGTCTCTCTGTCTCTGTGTCTCTCTGTCTGTTCGCTCTTTTGACAAATTGAAATCGATTTTTCATCGACTTTTTATTGAGATAGACTTTTGAAAATGTTTATAGATATTTTAATGGATCCCTAGAAGGTATAGAAGAAATATAACTGAATTATAATTAATTAATTGTAATTAATTAGCGATTAATTAATTTTAGTAACTAACTCCTTTTGAATTGCTTCGATTAATTTTTTTTCAACGGATTCTGAAGCATAAATATTGATTTCATGATAAATTTTCATTTTGAACGTATTTAAAATTTTTTTATAGCATTAAAATTGATGATGCATTTTTATTATTCAGTTGTATCGCCAATGAAGAGGGGTTTCTTCCCCTCAAATGGCATAGAGAAAAGATCTTTTTTTATATATGTCTCCGAGAGAAAGGAAACAAAACAATAGAATAATTTTTTTTTATGAAGACACAATATATATATATTTATATAAAATAAACATTTATATATATATTTATACATACTTATACATTTATAAAACATCATATTAATAGAAATTATTTTTTTATAAATATAATATAATAATTATTATTTAATAGTAGCATTTACTTAATATAAATGCATAAAATCAATTTTGGAAGATTAATATATTTTTTGTTTTATTCAATTTGTAAATCTTTTAATGATTTACGAAATCAAATGCTTTGCGGTAATCCACAAAGCACGCGTATACGTCATGATTCATGTCGTGGCATCTTTGGGTAGGAATATTCAAGGAGAAAAGCGCCTCTCGAGTTCCAAGTCCATTCGAAAACCAAACTGAACCTCGTCTACATGATTCTCGCACTTTCGATAAATTCTGGTGTGAATTATTCTTAAAAATATTTTAAGCACTTGTGACATAAGGCTGATCAGTCGGTAATCACCACAAGACGATGAACCAGATTTTTTGGGCAAAGCAACAAAGATGGATTTCAGCCAGCTCAACGGAATTTTCCCCGATTCATATATTAAATTAATATGGATGTAATTATATTTAATGCAATTGAGTCTTATCACTTTTATAGACAATTTAAATTACTTTTTTTTATTATTACTTTTATATACAAAAAATAGTTTAAATAAAACAATTTTTTCTTATACCATTGCAATTACATTTTTATTTTTATTTCATAAAAATTTTAATGTAAAAAGTTTAAATAAATTAATCACTTAAATAAAAATTTATAATTTTTTTTCTGAATTTTCTCATTTTTTAAAATATATTTTTTAGATAAATATTTTATTATATATCTGGTACTTATAAACTTTCGATAAAGCTATCTAACTTTCTCCTAGCTTAGTTTTTGGGTTAACCCCTGTTTTGCGCTTGAGTGCTATTTTGGAAAGCTTAAGCTGTTTGTGGGAATTAATTTGAAAATAGACTCTTATAATATACTCTATATACAGCGCATGTCCCAAATATGCAAATACAATATGACATCAATATATGTTTAGTGACCTTTATACATGTTGATTAATCTAGCCTTTGAAGGAATTTTATTAAATAATAAAAAAAAAATAATTAAATTTAATTATTTATTAAGATAATACTAAAAAGCTATAAAAAACAATATATATCTATATATAGATATATAGAGAGAGAGATAGAGAGAGAGAGAGAGTGAGAGAAAGAAAATCCAGAACATTTTTACCGACCGACGATAGTAAGGGAGGTATTGTTTTAATACCAAATTTCACATGTGGAGATTTTTACATATCTCCACGAATCATGCATTTTCTTAACAGAAAAACGTATTTTTAGCATCATGTCTGTCCGTCTGTCCGTCCGTCCGTCCGTCCGTCCGTATAGATGTTACATCTTGAACGGCTCAACCGATTTTGATGAAATTTGGTATATTTACTTAATGCATCAGTGGGATTAATTGATCAACTTTTGGTGCCAATCCGGAAACCGGAAGTGGTAGTATTAGCGATCGTCGATAGGAAGGGAAGGGTTATTTTCACACCAAATTTCACATGAGGAGATTTTTTTATATATCACCACGAATCATGCACTTTGTGGTGATTTTATTCTCGAGAAAAATCATCTTTATTAGTTTTTTTCTTAATTTAAAATTATATGACGTCATCCAGACATTCATGACATCACAGTCTGGTCTTACATATATATTATAAATAAAATAAAATTAAAAATATTTATGTTCTATGCCTATCTGTTTTTTATTACATTAATAGATATATTAAAATTATTTGAAATTGTTTCTGTAGCTGGAAATTAATTTACTTCAAACCGTCGGTCGGTTCTGGCCTGGCCACAGGTCAACTTATTTTGTTAAATTATCATAAAAATTAAATCATTAAAAATTTGAATGGTTTTATTAAATTTTATAAATTCATATTCATAATATCAACATATAATTGATATTATTTTTAATTTAGAAGTCCCCACTTGCATTAGTCAAAATATACTAAAATTAAACAACTAAAATAATATAATTGTTATTCCCCATTTTTGTTCTCCATTATATTAAAACATAAAAAAAATAAATTTTAAATTAAGATAGATTAAAGTTAAATTATTTATCAAATGCTACTTAAATTGATATTTTCTGTTTCTATGCTGAGCTAGTTCTAATCAATTCATTTTCTCTCCCAATTCATTCGCTCAGTTCTCTCTTTATATTGCAGCTGCTTTTGATCTTCTAATAGGTTTTCTTTCAAACACAAAATTATTTATATAAAATATTCAATTTTTATTTTTTGCCCATCAAAATAAGATTGGAATCTTAAAAATTTATTTCTTCACTAAATACATTTGTAAGTGTAGATAAAATGGATTTGACTAAATTAATAGTGAATTTATTAATTTTTTAATTTATTAATTTTCTTTACATTTTACAAATACATATAAATTTATTTATTTAGTTTCCAGAAATATATTTATTATTTATTTTTTAGTAATTTTTCGTTTTGTTTTCAAAATTTTAATTCAATTAAATATCATTAACTAAGTAAATATTTTATACTATTAAATTAAATCACAAAAGTAGAAATGTTACAAATTTAATCGTTTTTGTAAAATAATTCATGAATCTCTACTCCAAAAAATCATAAGAAACATAAGTAATTATCGGACAGAATTGAGTTATTATTTAATAAAATTTATTTTAATTCAATTTACAATAAATGAAAAAAATTCTTTCAAACTTGGTTGGTTGAAAGAAATTATTTTTACTCGTTGAATTGTTTTTCTCCCTTTAATATCACCATATATTTTACTTCTGCTAATTGCAAGTCTATTGACCAGGGTTTTGTTCTCCTTGAATTGCTTTTCTCCCTTTACTTCCTTTAATTTCATGTCTGACTTTAGTTCATTGCATTCCATACAGGCAGGCAGTTCCTTAAAAAATATATTCCAATTTTTCTCTTTTTTCTTTTTTTTTTTCATATGAACAAAATACGTAAACGACTGGCGAAGGAAAAAAAAAAAAAAACAGGTAGGGGGTTTATAAATAATGAATTTCATTTGTGGAATGGATTTGGTTCTTGTGTGGTATTGTAGTCTATTGACTGGATGGTTGCCTATGTGGAGTATACAATCAAACAGCAATTTTGGATGATCATTTGTAGTTGCTAAGCAAATCGATCCGCCAGACCACACCGAGCCTTATTCCAATTGAAATAATAACCAAGTCAATACGGGTATACTTGAAATTAGTTGCTCTGTTAGATCCTATATAAAACATTACAACCATTACTAATATTAGCTATAATATATGTAGATTTTCATTTTTACTTTCGTGGATGTAAATAATAACTTTAGATGCATTACATTATTAAATTTTAAATTGAATTATGTATATTTTTACTGAAAATATAATGAAATAGCGTTTAAAATTTGAATTGTTACTATAATATTTAAATTGAAAATATTTAAAATCATTTTAATGAAATTGAGACTAATTAAGATAATTTAAATTAAAAATATAACTCTGCTTTTTATCCAATATAATTAAATATCTATATAAATCTATACAAATAAAATATAAAAAGATTTTGGTCCGCACATTGCTAAGAATTTAAAAATGTTTGCATATCTTCATACGCATTCATGACCTTATTTATTTTTAATATAATAGGGGGGAAATCTAGGACAATCTGTTAAGTGTTGCTTAGTTATAGGGTCGGACCTTTACCGACTAAAAAACACCACCAGCTTAGATCCCAAAGTGTAATATAGGATTTCCACAAGGAACTGCCTTGTCACCATTACTTTGGGTACGTTTCATGACCTGGAGAATCCAAAAGTGACTTTAGAATTTTTTATGTCTGTCTGTATGTTTGTCTGTACGGGAAATTCTGTCGTTATATATTCAACTAAACCGATTACCATAATACATCACTATAATTTTATATACCTCTATATTAACATATGCTCTAAATTTTATTAATATCTAATCAATAACTGCAGAAATTCATTTTAAAAATTATATAATGAATGCTCCATGTTGTTCATTCAAAGCCTCTCATAGCTCAATGAAAAAGTCGATTCATTTCCGATAATGAATATGAGAACACGAAAAGGAATTGAATGTTTTAATATACTGATTGAAATCAAATAAATGAAAACCTAATACATAGACACTTTCAATAATACATATCACTTCGGAGGTTCAGGTAGCAGGGCCTAAGTGCGAAAAATGTCCAAGGCGGTCTGTGAACATCTAGTTTATTATAAAATATAATGGTATTCTGACGAACTATCGACTAATAAAAATGAATTAATTCAATTATATCGAACTGAAGGAGGTATAACTCGGGTACTATCAAATCTAGTCATTTCTATAAATCTAGTCGCCAAAATAGACTAGGTCCAATAATATATCCGTATTTATAAAATTATTATAATTAAAGGATTATAATTAAATAAAGGCACACAAAAAGGGTTTAAATTTTGATTCATAAAAAAGATAATCCCTAAAAATTTTAATTGTTTTAAATAGAATTCATAAAAATAAAAGTTTTTAATTAGATTAGAAAAGATATAAGCAGCATTAATTTAAAAAATATAATATTTTTTTGTTGATGTTGTCCTTGCAGCTTAATTTTCAAAAAAGAAAGAAATAAAAAAAAATCATCCCACGAATTCATTCATTATCCTAAACCTGTTTTCAAGTGCAAACCCCTTATACGGGGATTAACTGTTGTTGTGTCTGAATTTTTATCTAATTATCATATAAACACAATTTAATAATAAAAAATAAATAAAAATTACTAGAGAATAAATAAATATTCTTTGAGAAACAAGATATTTATTTAATTTAAAAATTAATTTTTGATAATTAAATTAGTAAATAATTTTAAAATAATTTAAATAATTTAAAAAATAATCAAATAATTTAATTCAATTTAATTCAATATTTAATTAAATTTAAAAGAATGAATTATATATATATGTATATTCAATTCACACATGTTTTTAAAACACATAAAAATCAAATTACCATTTATTTACAGAAGAATTTTGTTTTTTTGAAAGACCCACTGAAAGAAGAGAGTCGCCATGTGGCCGAATAAAACCGAATGTAACCGATTGACCCGAGCGTTACGGTTTACCGGGAAAGCGAGTGAGTGAGTGTCGTGGGATATTATATATACAGTGGCGTACCTAGAACTTTTGCCGCCCGGGGCGATCTCCAGTTTGCCGCCCTTTCTATTATAAGTCAATCAAATAGTGTTTTTTATAAATTAATACACATAAATAAATTATTAAGTTCTTTAATCAATATTAATTAATACACAGAGAGTAAATTTTTTTACACATATTTATATAATATTTACTCTTCTAGCTTTCATTCTAGAAAAATCGTGTATAATGCTCTCAAAATTTATATTATTTGTAATCTCTTGTTCTATTGACAATATTGTAAGATTTTGTAGTCTTAATTGACTCATTGTAGAACGAAGATAATTTTGCCGAACAAAATCTTAAAGATGCGATTACGAATTCAACGAATTTTAATTAATTATATATATACAGTGGCGTACTTAATAAAATTATTATCCTGTTCTTGGAATTAGAATTCAAAATTTACACTAAAATGCATTTATATTCACCGAGGAATAATATTCGAAATCATATAGTTAATCATAATTTATTTAAATCAAATAGTAAACTTATAATAATCATAATAATCATTTATTATTCAAGAAAGAAAAAAAATAAATATGAAATGAATAAGTTGCTTGTTACAACTATAACTAAATATAAAAAATGCCGCCCCAAGATAAGTGCCGCCCGGTGCGGACCGCACCCTCCGCCCCCCCCCCCTTAGGTACGCCACTGTATATATATAATTAATTAACAAATTAATTTTAATAAATTACACACAAAAAAGGCATCCGACCATAAAAGAACTCTTAATAAAGATATCTAAGAGAATTTGGAAAAAAATTGAATACTTAAATAATATTTTTTTAAAATATTAAATAACAAGTAAAAATAGAATAGAATACTTAAATAATATTTTATTTAAATATTAAATAACAAGTAAAAATAGAATGATGAAATAAATCCTTATTATTTTTTTTAATTAAATCTATTTTTTGAATATCATTTCAGCAAAATTATCTAAAAAGGGTAACAATATTATCAAAAAATAAATAACAACAAAACTCAAATATTAAACTTAATTTCTATATGATTATGAAATTCAAAGATTTAGTCGTATATATCTACTAGTTGAAACATTTTAAAAAATTAGGTAAACTGATATTAAACTTAAAAAACATAAAAACAATTATTAATAAAACACCTCAATTTTAGTGATATATTTATGCATATTTGGACTTTTACTTGTTACACTATCAGCAGAAAGAAGCTTTCTTCTCTCAAAAAGACTTTTGTATAAATTTAATTTAATTTTTTCATTTAATACGTTTTTTGTTATACTAAATGTAAAGGTAAAATTTTTTTCTTTTTTCATTATAATTTTATTGTAATAGACACAGACATATTTAAAAAAAAAAATTTTTTCATTTTTAAATAATTGTTATTCAAATAGAAAAATTAGAAAAAAAACAAATAAATTGAGGACGAATACGAGCATCATTTGGTTTTCATTTTCTAGAAAATATCTTTGGATTCAAGTAGGATTTATGATTATTTCCTTCATAAAGAATTAATGACCAGAAAGTTAAAGTTAGTCTAATATAATAGACCTACGATTATTTATTATTAATAAGTAAAACTTTAAGGAAACTTTTTGGAATATTTCTATCCTTTTATTATATTCCCTTTCCCCCAAGACAATATATCATGTATCATGATGCTGTATATATATATGTATTACATTATCACTGTATTTTATAACAAATTTTCTTGAAGAGACCCATCGATAGCAACATTCCACTATATATATGTATGTCAAACTAAGTATTTGGGGATACCATTGATTATTTGTTTTTATCTCCCCATGCAGTTTATTAACTATAATTGGTTTTATCTGATTAATACTTCATTTTCTTCAATTTTTGATCCTAAACACAAATTTCATCGATATCATAATTCTTTTAATTGATATAATAGAAAAAGCGAAAATATTTAATAATATTTTAGACAAAATGCTACTTTGTTAAATACAAATGTTAAATTTATTTATTATATATCATTTTCTTTCATTTTTGATCCTATATAAACACGAATTAATTCATATTTCAAGAAATACGGTTATATTTTTAGTTGCAACAGAATGCTAAATTTCTGGAAATTTAAAGTGCTTATTTTTTTAATTAATATTATTATTTATGATTATTCAAAGTAATTACTTATCTCATTACCATTATAGAATTATATATTATTTAAAGAGGTATAATAAAATTAATATAAACAAGTATAAAGTAATTATTAAGGGAATTTTTATTAAAAGAACACATTATTTGTATAAAATTATTTATTAAATTAAAATGATTGTACAACGTTTCAACTTCTTATTCTGCAGTCGTTTTCAAGTAACCGTACGCTTGCTCCGATTCAAGCGGACTGATGCATGTTGGGACACGTCACCTCATAATAACGACGCTAGGATTTCATAGAAAAAACGACATTTTACATTAAAATTTTAGCGAAAATGCTACTTTTTTTAAATACAAATATAAAATTTATGAATTATATATCATTCTTATTTATTTCTTATTCTAAACACGAATAAATTCCAATTTCATCGATATCTCAATTATTTTCGTGGATTTCATAGAAAAAACGACATTTTTCATTAAGATTTTAGCGAAAATGCTACTTTTTTAAATACAAATATAAAATTTATGAATTATATATCATTCTTATTTATTTCTTATTCTAAACACGAATAAATTCCAATTTCATCGATATCTCAATTATTTTCGTGGATTTCATAGAAAAAACGACATTTTTCATTAAGATTTTAGCGAAAATGCTACTTTTTTAAATACAAATATAAAATTTATGAATTATATATCATTCTTATTTATTTCTTATTCTAAACACGAATAAATTCCAATTTCATCGATATCTCAATTATTTTCGTGGATTTCATAGAAAAACGACATTTTTCATTAAGATTTTAGCGAAAATGCTACTTTTTTAAATACAAATATAAAATTTATGAATTATATATCATTCTTATTTATTTCTTATTCTAAACACGAATAAATTCCAATTTCATCGATATCTCAATTATTTTCGTGGATTTCATAGAAAAAACGACATTTTTCATTAAGTTTTAGCGAAAATGCTACTTTTTTAAATACAAATATAAAATTTATGAATTATATATCATTCTTATTTATTTCTTATTCTAAACACGAATAAATTCCAATTTCATCGATATCTCAATTATTTTCGTGGATTTCATAGAAAAAACGACATTTTTCATTAAGATTTTAGCGAAAATGCTACTTTTTTAAATACAAATATAAAATTTATGAATTATATATCATTCTTATTTATTTCTTATTCTAAACACGAATAAATTCCAATTTCATCGATATCTCAATTATTTTCGAGGATTTCATAGAAAAAACGACATTTTTCATTAAGTTTTAGCGAAAATGCTACTTTTTTAAATACAAATATAAAATTTATGAATTATATATCATTCTTATTTATTTCTTATTCTAAACACGAATAAATTCCAATTTCATCGATATCTCAATTATTTTCGTGGATTTCATAGAAAAAACGACATTTTTCATTAAGATTTTAGCGAAAATGCTACTTTTTTAAATACAAATATAAAATTTATGAATTATATATCATTCTTATTTATTTCTTCTTCTAAACACGAATAAATTCAATTTCATCGATATCTCAATTATTTTCGTGGATTTCATAGAAAAAACGACATTTTTCATTAAGATTTTAGCGAAAATGCTACTTTTTTAATACAAATATAAAATTTATGAATTATATATCATTCTTATTTATTTCTTATTCTAAACACGAATAAATTCCAATTTCATCGATATCTCAATTATTTTCGTGGATTTCATAGAAAAAACGACATTTTTCATTAAGATTTTAGCGAAAATGCTACTTTTTTAAATACAAATATAAAATTTATGAATTATATATCATTCTTATTTATTTCTTATTCTAAACACGAATAAATTCCAATTTCATCGATATCTCAATTATTTTCGTGGATTTCATAGAAAAAACGACATTTTTCATTAAGATTTTAGCGAAAATGCTACTTTTTTAAATACAAATATAAAATTTATGAATTATATATCATTCTTATTTATTTCTTATTCTAAACACGAATAAATTCCAATTTCATCGATATCTCAATTATTTTCGTGGATTTCATAGAAAAAACGACATTTTTCATTAAGATTTTTAGCGAAAATGCTACTTTTTTAAATACAAATATAAAATTTATGAATTATATATCATTCTTATTTATTTATTATTCTAAACACGAATAAATTCCAATTTCATCGATATCTCAATTATTTTCGTGGATTTCATAGAAAAAACGACATTTTTCATTAAGATTTTAGCGAAAATGCTACTTTTTTAAATACAAATATAAAATTTATGAATTATATATCATTCTTATTTATTTCTTATTCTAAACACGAATAAATTCCAATTTCATCGATATCTCAATTATTTTCGTGGATTTCATAGAAAAAACGACATTTTTCATTAAGATTTTAGCGAAAATGCTACTTTTTTAAATACAAATATAAAATTTATGAATTATATATCATTCTTATTTATTTCTTCTTCTAAACACGAATAAATTCCAATTTCATCGATATCTCAATTATTTTCGTGGATTTCATAGAAAAAACGACATTTTTCATTAAGATTTTAGCGAAAATGCTACTTTTTTAAATACAAATATAAAATTTATGAATTATATATCATTCTTATTTATTTCTTATTCTAAACACGAATAAATTCCAATTTCATCGATATCTCAATTATTTTCGTGGATTTCATAGAAAAAACGACATTTTTCATTAAGATTTTAGCGAAAATGCTACTTTTTTAAATACAAATATAAAATTTATGAATTATATATCATTCTTATTTATTTCTTATTCTAAACACGAATAAATTCCAATTTCATCGATATCTCAATTATTTTCGTGGATTTCATAGAAAAAACGACATTTTTCATTAAGATTTAGCGAAAATGCTACTTTTTTAAATACAAATATAAAATTTATGAATTATATATCATTCTTATTTATTTCTTATTCTAAACACGAATAAATTCCAATTTCATCGATATCTCAATTATTTTCGTGGATTTCATAGAAAAAACGACATTTTTCATTAAGATTTTAGCGAAAATGCTACTTTTTTAAATACAAATATAAAATTTATGAATTATATATCATTCTTATTTATTTCTTATTCTAAACACGAATAAATTCCAATTTCATCGATATCTCAATTATTTTCGTGGATTTCATAGAAAAAAACGACATTTTTCATTAAGATTTTAGCGAAAATGCTACTTTTTTAAATACAAATATAAAATTTATGAATTATATATCATTCTTATTTATTTCTTATTCTAAACACGAATAAATTCCAATTTCATCGATATCTCAATTATTTTCGTGAATTTCATAGAAAAAACGACATTTTTCATTAAGATTTTAGCGAAAATGCTACTTTTTTAAATACAAATATAAAATTTATGAATTATATATCATTCTTATTTATTTCTTATTCTAAACACGAATAAATTCCAATTTCATCGATATCTCAATTATTTTCGTGGATTTCATAGAAAAAACGACATTTTTCATTAAGATTTTAGCGAAAATGCTACTTTTTTAAATACAAATATAAAATTTATGAATTATATATCATTCTTATTTATTTCTTATTCTAAACACGAATAAATTCCAATTTCATCGATATCTCAATTATTTTCGTGGATTTCATAGAAAAAACGACATTTTTCATTAAGATTTTAGCGAAAATGCTACTTTTTTAAATACAAATATAAAATTTATGAATTATATATCATTCTTATTTATTTCTTATTCTAAACACGAATAAATTCCAATTTCATCGATATCTCAATTATTTTCGTGGATTTCATAGAAAAAACGACATTTTTCATTAAGATTTTAGCGAAAATGCTACTTTTTTAAATACAAATATAAAATTTATGAATTATATATCATTCTTATTTATTTCTTATTCTAAACACGAATAAATTCCAATTTCATCGATATCTCAATTATTTTCGTGGATTTCATAGAAAAAACGACATTTTTCATTAAGTTTTAGCGAAAATGCTACTTTTTTAAATACAAATATAAAATTTATGAATTATATATCATTCTTATTTATTTCTTATTCTAAACACGAATAAATTCCAATTTCATCGATATCTCAATTATTTTCGTGGATTTCATAGAAAAAACGACATTTTTCATTAAGATTTTAGCGAAAATGCTACTTTTTTAAATACAAATATAAAATTTATGAATTATATATCATTCTTATTTATTTCTTATTCTAAACACGAATAAATTCCAATTTCATCGATATCTCAATTATTTTCGTGGATTTCATAGAAAAAACGACATTTTTCATTAAGATTTTAGCGAAAATGCTACTTTTTTAAATACAAATATAAAATTTATGAATTATATATCATTCTTATTTATTTCTTATTCTAAACACGAATAAATTCCAATTTCATCGATATCTCAATTATTTTCGTGGATTTCATAGAAAAAACGACATTTTTCATTAAGATTTTAGCGAAAATGCTACTTTTTTAAATACAAATATAAAATTTATGAATTATATATCATTCTTATTTATTTCTTATTCTAAACACGAATAAATTCCAATTTCATCGATATCTCAATTATTTTCGTGGATTTCATAGAAAAAACGACATTTTTCATTAAGATTTTAGCGAAAATGCTACTTTTTTAAATACAAATATAAAATTTATGAATTATATATCATTCTTATTTATTTCTTATTCTAAACACGAATAAATTCCAATTTCATCGATATCTCAATTATTTTCGTGGATTTCATAGAAAAAACGACATTTTTCATTAAGATTTTAGCGAAAATGCTACTTTTTTAAATACAAATATAAAATTTATGAATTATATATCATTCTTATTTATTTCTTATTCTAAACACGAATAAATTCCAATTTCATCGATATCTCAATTATTTTCGTGGATTTCATAGAAAAAACGACATTTTTCATTAAGATTTTAGCGAAAATGCTACTTTTTTAAATACAAATATAAAATTTATGAATTATATATCATTCTTATTTATTTCTTATTCTAAACACGAATAAATTCCAATTTCATCGATATCTCAATTATTTTCGTGGATTTCATAGAAAAAACGACATTTTTCATTAAGATTTTAGCGAAAATGCTACTTTTTTAAATACAAATATAAAATTTATGAATTATATATCATTCTTATTTATTTCTTATTCTAAACACGAATAAATTCCAATTTCATCGATATCTCAATTATTTTCGTGGATTTCATAGAAAAAACGACATTTTTCATTAAGATTTTAGCGAAAATGCTACTTTTTTAAATACAAATATAAAATTTATGAATTATATATCATTCTTATTTATTTCTTATTCTAAACACGAATAAATTCCAATTTCATCGATATCTCAATTATTTTCGTGGATTTCATAGAAAAAACGACATTTTTCATTAAGATTTTAGCGAAAATGCTACTTTTTTAAATACAAATATAAAATTTATGAATTATATATCATTCTTATTTATTTCTTATTCTAAACACGAATAAATTCCAATTTCATCGATATCTCAATTATTTTCGTGGATTTCATAGAAAAAACGACATTTTTCATTAAGATTTTAGCGAAAATGCTACTTTTTTAAATACAAATATAAAATTTATGAATTATATATCATTCTTATTTATTTCTTATTCTAACACGAATAAATTCCAATTTCATCGATATCTCAATTATTTTCGTGGATTTCATAGAAAAAACGACATTTTTCATTAAGATTTTAGCGAAAATGCTACTTTTTTAAATACAAATATAAAATTTATGAATTATATATCATTCTTATTTATTTCTTATTCTAAACACGAATAAATTCCAATTTCATCGATATCTCAATTATTTTCGTGGATTTCATAGAAAAAACGACATTTTTCATTAAGATTTTAGCGAAAATGCTACTTTTTTAAATACAAATATAAAATTTATGAATTATATATCATTCTTATTTATTTCTTATTCTAAACACGAATAAATTCCAATTTCATCGATATCTCAATTATTTTCGTGGATTTCATAGAAAAAACGACATTTTTCATTAAGATTTTAGCGAAAAATGCTACTTTTTTAAATACAAATATAAAATTTATGAATTATATATCATTCTTATTTATTTCTTATTCTAAACACGAATAAATTCCAATTTCATCGATATCTCAATTATTTTCGTGGATTTCATAGAAAAAACGACATTTTTCATTAAGATTTTAGCGAAAATGCTACTTTTTTAAATACAAATATAAAATTTATGAATTATATATCATTCTTATTTATTTCTTATTCTAAACACGAATAAATTCCAATTTCATCGATATCTCAATTATTTTCGTGGATTTCATAGAAAAAACGACATTTTTCATTAAGATTTTAGCGAAAATGCTACTTTTTAAATACAAATATAAAATTTATGAATTATATATCATTCTTATTTATTTCTTATTCTAAACACGAATAAATTCCAATTTCATCGATATCTCAATTATTTTCGTGGATTTCATAGAAAAAACGACATTTTTCATTAAGATTTTAGCGAAAATGCTACTTTTTTAAATACAAATATAAAATTTATGAATTATATATCATTCTTATTTATTTCTTATTCTAAACACGAATAAATTCCCAATTTCATCGATATCTCAATTATTTTCGTGGATTTCATAGAAAAAACGACATTTTTCATTAAGATTTTAGCGAAAATGCTACTTTTTTAAATACAAATATAAAATTTATGAATTATATATCATTCTTATTTATTTCTTCTTCTAAACACGAATAAATTCCAATTTCATCGATATCTCAATTATTTTCGTGGATTTCATAGAAAAAACGACATTTTTCATTAAGATTTTAGCGAAAATGCTACTTTTTTAAATACAAATATAAAATTTATGAATTATATATCATTCTTATTTATTTCTTATTCTAAACACGAATAAATTCCAATTTCATCGATATCTCAATTATTTTCGTGGATTTCATAGAAAAAACGACATTTTTCATTAAGATTTTAGCGAAAATGCTACTTTTTTAAATACAAATATAAAATTTATGAATTATATATCATTCTTATTTATTTCTTATTCTAAACACGAATAAATTCCAATTTCATCGATATCTCAATTATTTTCGTGGATTTCATAGAAAAAACGACATTTTTCATTAAGATTTTAGCGAAAAATGCTACTTTTTTAAATACAAATATAAAATTTATGAATTATATATCATTCTTATTTATTTCTTCTTCTAAACACGAATAAATTCCAATTTCATCGATATCTCAATTATTTTCGTGGATTTCATAGAAAAAACGACATTTTTCATTAAGATTTTAGCGAAAATGCTACTTTTTTAAATACAAATATAAAATTTATGAATTATATATCATTCTTATTTATTTCTTATTCTAAACACGAATAAATTCCAATTTCATCGATATCTCAATTATTTTCGTGGATTTCATAGAAAAAACGACATTTTTTCATTAAGATTTTAGCGAAAATGCTACTTTTTTAAATACAAATATAAAATTTATGAATATATATCATTCTTATTTATTTCTTATTCTAAACACGAATAAATTCCAATTTCATCGATATCTCAATTATTTTCGTGGATTTCATAGAAAAAAACGACATTTTTCATTAAGATTTTAGCAAAAATGCTACTTTTTTAAATACAAATATAAAATTTATGAATTATATATCATTCTTATTTATTTCTTATTCTAAACACGAATAAATTCCAATTTCATCGATATCTCAATTATTTTCGTGGATTTCATAGAAAAAACGACATTTTTCATTAAGATTTTAGCGAAAATGCTACTTTTTTAAATACAAATATAAAATTTATGAATTATATATCATTTTTATTTATTTCTTATTCTAAACACGAATAAATTCCAATTTCATCGATATCTCAATTATTTTCGTGGATTTCATAGAAAAAACGACATTTTTCATTAAGATTTTAGCGAAAATGCTACTTTTTTAAATACAAATATAAAATTTATGAATTATATATCATTCTTATTTATTTATTATTCTAAACATGAATAAATTCCAATTTCATCGATATCTCAATTATTTTCGTGGATTTCATAGAAAAAACGACATTTTTCATTAAGTTTTAGTGAAAATGCTACTTTTTTAAATACAAATATAAATTTATGAATTATATATCATTCTTATTATTTCTTATTCTAAACACGAATAAATTCCAATTTCATCGAAATCTCAATTATTTTCGTGGATTTCATAGAAAAAACGACATTTTTCATTAAGATTTTAGCGAAAATGCTACTTTTTTAAATACAAATATAAAATTTATGAATTATATATCATTCTATTTATTTCTTATTCTAAACACGAATAAATTCCAATTTCATCGATATCTCAATTATTTTCGTGGATTTCATAGAAAAAACGACATTTTTCATTAAGATTTTAGCGAAAATGCTACTTTTTTAAATACAAATATAAAATTTATGAATATATATCATTCTTATTTATTTCTTATTCTAAACACGAATAAATTCCAATTTCATCGATATCTCAATTATTTTCGTGGATTTCATAGAAAAACGACATTTTTCATTAAGATTTTAGCGAAAATGCTACTTTTTTAAATACAAATATAAAATTTATGAATTATATATCATTCTTATTTATTTCTTCTTCTAAACACGAATAAATTCCATTTCATCGATATCTCAATTATTTTCGTGGATTTCATAGAAAAAACGACATTTTTCATTAAGATTTTAGCGAAAAGGCTACTTTTTTAAATACAAATATAAAATTATGAATTATATATCATTCTTATTTATTTCTTATTCTAAACACGAATAAATTCCAATTTCATCGATATCTCAATTATTTTCGTGGATTTCATAGAAAAAACGACATTTTTCATTAAGATTTTAGCGAAAATGCTACTTTTTTAAATACAAATATAAAATTTATGAATTATATATCATTCTTATTTATTTCTTATTCTAAACACGAATAAATTCAAATTTCATCGATATCTCAATTATTTTCGTGGATTTCAGAGAAAAAACGACATTTTTCATTAAGATTTTAGCGAAAATGCTACTTTTTTAAATACAAATATAAAATTTATGAATTATATATCATTCTTATTTATTTCTTCTTCTAAACACGAATAAATTCCAATTTCATCGATATCTCAATTATTTTCGTGGATTTCATAGAAAAAAACGACATTTTTCATTAAGATTTTAGCGAAAATGCTACTTTTTTAAATACAAATATAAAATTTATGAATTATATATCATTCTTATTTATTTCTTATTCTAAACACGAATAAATTCCAATTTCATCGATATCTCAATTATTTTCGTGGATTTCATAGAAAAAACGACATTTTTCATTAAGATTTTAGCGAAAATGCTACTTTTTTAAATACAAATATAAAATTTATGAATTATATATCATTCTTATTTATTTCTTATTTTAAACACGAATAAATTCCAATTTCATCGATATCTCAATTATTTTCGTGGATTTCATAGAAAAAACGACATTTTTCATTAAGTTTTAGCGAAAATGCTACTTTTTTAAATACAAATATAAAATTTATAAATTATATATCATTCTTATTTATTTCTTATTCTAAACACGAATAAATTCCAATTTCATCGATATCTCAATTATTTTCGTGGATTTCATAGAAAAAACGACATTTTTCATTAAGATTTTAGCGAAAATGCTACTTTTTTAATACAAATATAAAATTTATGAATTATATATCATTCTTATTTATTTCTTATTCTAAACACGAATAAATTCCAATTTCATCGATATCTCAATTATTTTCGTGGATTTCATAGAAAACACGACATTTTTCATTAAGTTTTAGCGAAAATGCTACTTTTTTAAATACAAATATAAAATTTATGAATTATATATCATTCTTATTTATTTCTTATTCTAAACACGAATAAATTCCAATTTCACCGATATCTCAATTATTTTCGTGGATTTCATAGAAAAAACGACATTTTTCATTAAGATTTTAGCGAAAATGCTACTTTTTTAAATACAAATATAAAATTTATGAATTATATATCATTCTTATTTATTTCTTCTTCTAACACGAATAAATTCCAATTTCATCGATATCTCAATTATTTTCGTGGATTTCATAGAAAAAACGACATTTTTCATTAAGATTTTAGCGAAAATGCTACTTTTTTAAATACAAATATAAAATTTATGAATTATATATCATTCTTATTTATTTCTTATTCTAAACACGAATAAATTCCAATTTCATCGATATCTCAATTATTTTCGTGGGATTTCATAGAAAAAACGACATTTTTCATTAAGATTTTAGCGAAAATGCTACTTTTTTAAATACAAATATAAAATTTATGAATTATATATCATTCTTATTTATTTCTTATTCTAAACACGAATAAATTCCAATTTCATCGATATCTCAATTATTTTCGTGGATTTCATAGAAAAAACGACATTTTTCATTAAGATTTTAGCAAAAATGCTACTTTTTTAAATAGTAATATAAAATTTATGAATTATATATCATTCTTATTTATTTCTTATTCTAAATACGAATAAATTCAAATTTCATCGATATCTCAATTATTTTCGTGGATTTCATAGAAAAAACGACATTTTCATTAAGATTTTAGGAAAAATGCTACTTTTTTAAATAGAAATATAAAATTTATGAATTATATATCATTCTTATTTATTTCTAATTCTAAACACGAATAAATTCAAATTTCATCGATATCTCAATTATTTTCGTGGATTTCATAGAAAAAACGACATTTTTCATTAAGATTTTAGGAAAAATGCTACTTTTTTAAATAGAAATATAAAATTTATGAATTATATATCATTCTTATTTATTTCTTATTCTAAACACGAATAAATTCAAATTTCATCGATATCTAAATTATTTTCGTGGATTTCAAGGAAAAAACGACATTTTTCATTAAGATTTTAGCAAAATGCTACTTTTTTAAATAGAAATATAAAATTTATGAATTATATATCATTCTTATTTATTTCTTATTCTAAACACGAATAAATTCAAATTTCATCGATATCTCAATTATTTTCGTGGATTTCAAGGAAAAAACGACATTTTTCATTAAGATTTTAGCAAAAATGCTACTTTTTTAAATAGTAATATAAAATTTATGAATTATATATCATTCTTATTTATTTCTTATTCTAAACACGAATAAATTCAAATTTCATCGATATCTCAATTATTTTCGTGGATTTCAGAGAAAAAACGACATTTTTCATTAAGATTTTAGGAAAAATGCTACTTTTTTAAATAGAAATATAAAATTTATGAATTATATATCATTCTTATTTATTTCTAATTCTAAACACGAATAAATTCAAATTTCATCGATATCTCAATTATTTTCGTGGATTTCATAGAAAAAACGACATTTTTCATTAAGATTTTAGGAAAAATGCTACTTTTTTAAATAGAAATATAAAATTTATGAATTATATATCATTCTTATTTATTTCTTATTCTAAACACGAATAAATTCAAATTTCATCGATATCTAAATTATTTTCGTGGATTTCAAGGAAAAAACGACATTTTTCATTAAGTTTTTAGCAAAAATGCTACTTTTTTAAAT